>OX467327.1:3750000-5000000 GCA_950108535.1 Agriphila straminella
AAGAAGTGATTATAACTGTTTTTCTCTAAAGTCGAAAATTAAAACGAGGCATTTCAGTTTGTTTATTACTTTTATTAATAAAAATGGAATGTATTCGACATACACAGCACCATTCAAAAGTTCACTTTTACAAAGCACACAAATATAAAAAAGAATATTACATACAACAAACAAACATAGGTATCTACTCGTACATACAACATAACCCTCTTGCAGTCGGGTAAAAAGTAGGTACTAATATTACTTTGTTACCTACGGTCAACAACGAAAGTCGCTTGGCATTTTAGTACTTTATCACAGCAATGATAAATAATAATAAATATTTCAAACTGTGAGACATCTGTCAAGAAAGTTGCTATAACAAAGTACTAAAGTGTTAAGTAACTTTCGTTGCTGACTGTATTAATAAAATAATAATGTTTTAGACAAAGGATTTGACTGACAGGTAATTTTATTGTACCCTATGACTAAGAAATACCTTTATGATAAATAAAAATAATAATGATAGTGAAGAATAAATCACAATGATAAAAGAAAAGTAATTAAGGATTTTACTGATATGTAAGTAATTTGAAATAAACGATTAAGTTAAGATAGTTCATTCATTGTTTTATTTGAAAAATCCAACCGTCATTCATTGATATATCAAAACAAAGTTTAGATGCGTTATGCGCCAACATCATGCAATTTAAAACAGCGACAGGTACTGCAGATACACACATTGACATATTACATCAATAGTGGGACAAAAATGAACGCCACCATACGGAATCCCTGTCGTTAGAAAGAGATAAACAGACATAATAAGTTTCGTCTGATACGCTGCATGCTCATTGGCGCGTCTCGCTCTTTGTAAAAAAATGGCCGATTAGAGTAATACAAAATACGAAAATACATTTTACGGTTAAATACAGTACTTACGTGTGAAATAAAACATTTTTCCGATCTCTGACTGTTGCTGTATAATTTGCACATCGTTTATAGACGCGGGAAGGCATTTTTGATCAGAATGTCACGGTTTTTTAGTGTCTGTCTGACGAGAGTGATGTGTGTTTACGTGTCACGAGCCTGTGTCTGACTAATTGAAAGTCGGGCAATTACCTTACTTTCGTCTTGCCATTGTGGAGTGCGGGTAACGCATCTAAACTTTGTTTTGATATATCAATGCCGTCATTGGTAAAACCTAGCATGTGCCAAATTCTAATGGTCCATGTCCATCAGCCATTTTTGATATCCCCACTGCTAGGGCACAGGCCTTCCTTATGGGTGGTAAGGAGGATGGGCCATAACCCACCACGCGGGCCCAATGCGGATTGGTGGGTGTTAACGACTGCAAATGCGGCCGGGACCAATTCTAATGGTAAAAGACCGAAAAATGTTCTCCCTTTTATAAGATCCTTATATTTACCGACCCGTGTTGGTAAATCCTCCTAATTTACGGGTTTTTACAGTAACATTATAATGTATATTTTTTATTTAATATACTTAAATAAAATAAAAAATCCACTACGTATAATAGCACCGTACTGAGCGATGTTTATAACGCCACCTTCTTAAGAACACTTGGGCTGACAAGACAAATTTAACGATATCTTAATCATAGAAATCCGTTCAGCCGTTTGAAAGATATAACATAATAAATAATATTACATACAAACATACTTACAACCTTACAAGATACGCGCGAAAAACATAACCCTTTCTTTGCAATCGGGTAAAATAAGCTCATGTAATAGTGTCCTACATCTTGGCATGGACCACTTTGAAAACCGCAATTCTGACTACATGGAAAATTTCTCCCCAATTAGTCCCAACTAGTCCTACTTTTTCGGAATTAGTCCCAAAAAGGACTGAAAGATATAAGCGATTTAAATGGTCCATGCCAAAGCAAACCTTCATTTTGGCAGGGACAGGCTATATCTAGTGAACCTAAACACCTAGCCAGGATCTGATTATTCAAAAAAAATCTCCCTTTTTTATGGATCCCGCAATGCCTAGAATCAAAACGAAATGAAGCGCCGTTCAAAAAATATAAAGGAATGATTTGGTCCCTGCCAAAATCAACCTACATCTTGGCGAGGACTTTTGAACCAGGTCACCTAGAGAAAATCTGATTATTGGAAACGAATCGTGTAAATTACTCCCAATTAGTCCTAAAGCCACAAAATTAGTCCCCCTTTAGTTTAGGAGATAATCGGAATTAAAGTTTGGTTTTTATAGTACAGGAGCCGACTTCCTATTTAGTAACGATGTTTGTAACTTGTTTTATTTTTGCGTGTTTGTGTTAAAAATAATGAAGTGTTATTAACGTATAATGTAAAACAAAAGTATAACGTAAAGTAATACGTAACTTTTATGCATTTTCGAAACTCAAAACCTTAATTTTTAAGTCATAAAATAAAAATGATTTCTTAGAGGTATTTTGATCCCGGACTCCTGGACTATATCAAAAACATGTACAGTCGCGTACAAAATAATTTCAAAAGAAGTATGAAATGGTCATGTATAAAATTGAATTTTAAAGTTATATTGCTTTTCTTTCGAAACTATTCATATTTGGAGTAGAGAGTGATTTTCTTCCTTCAATGGGTTTACTTGAAACTTTGTACCTATACAGGGTTATTTGTAATTAATTTAAAACCTCTCTTGGGGCTGATCACACCATCAAACTGTACAACTTTCATTATCGAAAAAAAAATCAGCTGTTTCATACATTTCGATGGAGTACCTACCTACGCATTGTACTTATGTATGGAACAGGTGTTTTTTTTTTTCTAGTTTGACAAGAAAATAACAACTCAATGTTAAAAAAATAAAAAAAATACAAGATGGCGGCAAACTTTTTTGTTTGTAGGCCGATTTTGATGAAACTCGGTTTTTGCTACTATTTTGACAAGAATACAGCAATGCAATGTTAAAAATATAAAAAATCCAAGATGGCGGCCAACTTTTTTGTTTGTAGGCCGATTTCGATGAAACTCGGTTTTTGCTACTATTTTGACAAGAATACAGCAATGCAATGTTAAAAATATAAAAAATCCAAGATGGCGGCCAACTTTTTTGTTTGTAGGCCGATTTCGATGAAACTCGGTTTTTGCTACTATTTTGAAAAGAATACAGCAGTGCAATTTTAAAAATATAAAAAATCCAAGATGGCGGCCAACTTTTTTGCTTGTAGGCCGATTTCGATGAAACTCGGTTTTTGCTACTATTTTGACAAGAATACAGCAATGCAATGTTAAAAATATAAAAAATCCAAGATGGCGGCCAACTTTTTTGTTTGTAGGCCGATTTCGATGAAACTCGGTTTTTGCTACTATTTTGACAAGAATACAGCAATGCAATGTTAAAAATATAAAAATCCAAGATGGCGGCCAACTTTTTTGTTTGTAGGCCGATTTCGATGAAACTCGGTTTTTGCTACTATTTTGACAAGAATACAGCAATGCAATGTTAAAAATATAAAAAATCCAAGATGGCGGCCAACTTTTTTGTTTGTAGGCCGATTTCGATGAAACTCGGTTTTTGCTACTATTTTGACAAGATAACAGCAACACTATGTAAAAAATATAAAAAATCCAAGATGGCGGCCAACTTTTTTGCTTGTAGGCCGATTTCGATGAAACTCGGTTTTTGCTACTATTTTGATAAGAATACAGCAATGCAATGTTAAAAATTTAAAAATCCAAGATGGCGGCCAACTTTTTTGTTTGTAGGTCGATTTCGATGAAACTCGGTTTTTGCTACTATTTTGACAAGAATACAGCAATGCAATTTTAAAAATCCAAGATGGCGGCCAACTTTTTTGTTTGTAGGCCGATTTCGATGAAACTCGGTTTTTGCTACTATTTTGACAAAAATACAGCAATGCAATTTTAAAAATATAAAAAATCCAAGATGGCGGCCAACTTTTTTGTTTGTAGGCCGATTTCGATAAAACTCGGTTTTTGCTACTGTTTTGACAAGAATACAGCAATGCAATGTTAAAAATATAAAAATCCAAGATGGCGGCCAACTTTTTTGTTTGTAAGCCGATTTCGATGAAACTCGGTTTTTGCTACTATTTTGACAAGATAACAGCAACACTATGTAAAAAATATAAAAAATCCAAGATGGCGGCCAACTTTTTGTTTATGGGCCGATTTCGATGAAACTCGGTTTTTGCTACTATTTTGACTAGAAAACAGCAACGCAATGTTAAAAATATAAAAATCCAAGATGGCGGCCAACTTTTTTGTTTGTAGGCCGATTTCGATGAATCACGGTTTTTGGTACTATTTTGACAAGAAAACAGCAACGCAATTTAAAAAATCCAAGATGGCGGCCAACTTTATTGTTTGTGGACAGATTTTGATGAATCTCGGTTTCTGGTACTATTTTGACTAGAAAATAATAATGAAATATTAAAAAATAAAAAGCCAAGATGGCGTCTTACTTTTTTGTTTGTGAGCCGATTGATTAAACCATTTCCGTATAAAAATCAGCTGTTTCATTTTGACAGAGTAAGGTATTGGACTTTTATGTATTTGTCCATCATTATGTATTTAATTGTACTTAAAAAAAATATCTTAAAAAGCTTTTGTATGGAACAGCTGATTTTTTTTCACCGTAGAAGTCTCATAGTGAAAGTTGTTGAGAAAGATGGTTCGAAACCAGCGGCTTCAAAACCAATAAAAATTCAGTTCGTATAAGTTTTTTCATTATAATTAGAAATACAATAATATGTAGGTACATGACACTTTTTGATAAGATGACGTTTTTTATAATAATTGTACATTTACAGATACTTGTCACCAAAGTGTAAAAACGTGTGATTTACCTTTTTTATTACTTTTTAAATTTGAGCTTTTTGCATTCACAATGCTATTTTTATACAATACTAAATAATATACTAGAAAAAATACGACTCGCATTAGATCAATACTTTTTTTCTAGAATATTATTTAGTATTGTATTAAAATAGCATTGTGAATGCCAAAATCTGAAATTTAAAAATTATATAGTTAGCTATTTTATCTTAATCGATTCTAAAACCACTCTAAAATAAAAATAAATAAACCGACCAAATAACCAAAGAACGGAAAAAAACACCTGCCAAGTGCCAATTCAGTGTTGCCGTTTTCCCGTAAAATGTTGTCATAGACGAAAGTTGAAAATTAAACCTAATTTAAAAAAAAAAAAATGCAAAATGCCAAGTTCACATACATGTAAAATGGGGTCAAAAAAAGCTAAATTTGAATAAACAAAATGGCAACACTGCCTTTCATGCCTGTCATTTTTTTCTAGTAACTTTTGACTTGTGTAAAAATTTGGAAAAAAATTGGTAGGTACTAAAAATATCGATAAAAGCCACTAGAATATAATAGTTTTGATAAAAAATGTGTAAATAAAAGCGAATTTATGAAATCAAGCACTCATTTATTAATAATTATAGGCAAATAGTACCTACATAATTAACAAAGGTGAAGTACCTACGAAAATATGTAATAGGATTTCATTTTTCACAATTTTGCTTAAAAACTTTAAAATATATTAGGTAAGTTATACTTTTTTAGCGACTAAATTACAAAAATATTAAAAAAATCCGCTAATCCAGCTCCTATGTCGCTAGAACGGCAACACAGCATGTAATGTATGACAAAAACAAACTATTTTTTTTGGTGTGGTATGGCTTTGTTAAGAGCCATTTAGACAACATGTTTCGCAACATTTAGGTACCTGTCTCGTCCATTTTGCTTCAAATGGATGACAGATAGATATTTCGGAAACGTTGAATTGAAACATGTTTTCCAACATGTTTTTATGTCTATTTAAACGCGGCTTTAGCGCGTTTTTCCACGAACAACGACACGACACGATTCACAAGCTGCACGACAGTGTTGTCAGCACTATAGTGCTGACAACTGTACTTTGTGGTACGTTCTGGCAACACTGTTGACAATCGTGTCGTGTCATTGTTTGTTCGTAGGAAAACGCCCTTACAATCCCTCCCTCTTAGCCTAGCATGACCACCGAAACGTGATATGGTACCTAGTGATTCATCACGTTTAACTGGAGGGAGGAAGGGCTGCCCCCCTAGCATGACCGACAATACACGATATATATCGTTTTGTCGACACTCGACTGTCAAATTCCATTGTTTTATGGCAGTTAAACGTGATTAAGCTCTATATCATATTATCGCGTTTCGATGGTCATGCTAGGGGGGCATGAGCATATTACACTATCATATATTATTTATCGGATGCTATCTCCGACGAAGATAGTAAACATATATCTCGGATGATATATACATGATATTGTAATATGGGCCTAAAACTTTATTCCGTTCCGCAATGCGCAGTGTTCCGATTGTTAAAACTTATGTTCACAGATACTGTTTGTGCATTCCTCAATTTACGAAAGTTCGTGCTTAATGTTTTACAATCGGAACACTGCGCATTACGGAACGGAATAGTTTTATGTAATTAATTTTTACTGTACCTACGCTTTTGTACATGACTGTACTTATATAAAAAAACGGAATTTCTCCTAAACTAAAGGGGGACTAATTTTGTGGCTTTAGGACTAATTGGGAGTAATTTACACGAATCGTTTCCAATAATCAGATTTTCTCTAGGTGACCTGGTTCAAAAGTCCTCGCCAAGATGTAGGTTGATTTTGGCAGGGACCAAATCATTCCTTTATATTTTTTGAACGGCGCTTCATTTCGTTTTGATTCTAGGCATTGCGGGATCCATAAAAAAGGGAGATTTTTTTTGAATAATCAGATCCTGGCTAGGTGTTTAGGTTCACTAGATATAGCCTGTCCCTGCCAAAATGAAGGTTTGCTTTGGCATGGACCATTTAAATCGCTTATATCTTTCAGTCCTTTTTGGGACTAATTCCGAAAAAGTAGGACTAGTTGGGACTAATTGGGGAGAAATTTTCCATGTAGTCAGAATTGCGGTTTTCAAAGTGGTCCATGCCAAGATGTAGGACACCATGTAATAATCTTTTAAATTGTCTCTAATATTTTTTGAATAACTCTTCAACAGTTATCATTCATTCTGTAAGTTTTAAAATCCATAATTGCCAAAAGTGACCACTTTGCGCTAAAATGGACAGAAACGAGTGGAGGAAGCTACACAGACAGGAGCGCGGCTCTTAAGTTGAGAAGAAGAAGTGCACTCCGAACAAGCTTTGTGGTACATTTTATCACTTTAACAATATTTTGTAGCCTGTCGTTTTGATTAATGGAGTTTTATTGCAAAAAGTGTCTACTTTCCACAATAAAAATTCACAATTTCGTCTTTATTAAGCACTATGATTCTCGTTTGAATGGCGGCGCTAGTGTGCAGAGGCGCGTTCCAAACCTACGCTCCGAGTGCAATCTAACCACAACCAAACACTCTAACGGCGTTCCAAACATTTGAGCGTGACGTTCGGTTGACACAACTGTCCCGTTCCAAACGTCAGAGCGTTGCAACTTTTTAACCATCAAAATCGGTGGTTGGAAAACGCTCTGACGTTTGTCTATAGAAAAAATGTCAATGTCAATTAACATTATTTTGTATTTTGATGTTTTTGAGTCTAATTCTTAAAATAATCATGGTAGATCCTCAAAAAACGGATTTTATTTGATTTAGAATAAAGAAAAGTTTAAATTATCCTTAATCCAAATGGAAAATGTATACTTTGTATTGACATTGACATTTAAAGTTCTTGGTCGTTCCGAACCTTAGAGCGAGTTAAAAAAACAACGAAACAACCGCGCTCTAAGGCTCTGAACGCAACCCTGAGTTTCAAAATTAAAAATATCTTAAAATCTCATTTATAATCGCTTCTACAGTGTCAAATTCTCTCAATCAATTTTAAACATAAAAACAAGTTAGTTTACGGTTCCGTTATGCGAAATCATTTGTCTCTGTCTTTTTCTTTACGTGTAAAGAGTATGGAAAATAACGTTACTTCTGCACTTTTTCGATGTTTTCGTTGTTTTTTCATCATAATCTTTCGCACATTATCTTTCTTGAAAAAAGTTATTGGAGCAACAACGTTAAAGTGTATTTTTATGTAGAATTCAATAAGTTTACGCTATTAGTTACGCCAAAAATATGACCCGCGACAAGCGCTTTTGATAATATTCTGATTATTTTACAATCATCTGTGAGGATTATACGCAATTGAATACTTGTAGCTACTAGATAATCTCTTTAGCTTGTCGTATGTTTTTTTATGGCTACAACTTTACGTTTTTTATACAAGGTGTTTGGTAAAAGCTTTATTTAGCCGAATATGGTAGATAGGGACCATCAAACTGAACAACTTTTACTATGGGACCAACTCTGAAATCTTAAAAAAAATTGATATTTTCGTTATAATTTTTTTGGATGAAACAGCTGTTGTTTTTTTTCGCGATTTCGGAGTTGGTCCTATAGTAAAAGTTGTTCAGTTTGATGGTCCCTCTATCTACCATATTCGGCTTTATAAGGCTTTTACCAAACACCTTGTACTTATAAAAATATGGCCCGCGCAAACCATGTTTTCGTTTTATGGCCCCTTAAGGTTCAAAATTCATTGATTATTTTTGACAGTTTTGTATAACTTGATGTGCTGCTGACCGTACACACAAGCCGTTAAGCAAGTTTTATTAGTAAAATCCCTAGAAACACTATAAAACTTGTTCAAGTTAAAATGGACTTACACAACGAGAACTTACAGTTTAATTTGGCATAACAACTGAGTCAAACTCAAAATGACTATAAAACTATAACTTCGTAGGAACCGTTTTTAAAACTTTTTAAATTTTCTACTTGGAGAAAACGATTGTCTATCTGCGTCTAGGACCGTCAATTCGCAGTATTTCATACAGAATTTCTCATGTATTGTGATTCATACGACACCACTGAGGTGGTGTAAAATTTTGAGGTACCTATCTAACCACACCACCACCGTAGTAAAGATCACTAAACTTGGATTTATCGATATCAATTATTTTGTAATACCACGACGGCGTGGTAACAAAAAAATGGAAAACGTCACCCCAGTGGTGTCGTCAAGTGGTGTCGTTGACAATACATGGCACCACCATTTTTTCATTTTCAGTCTCAATATTCTGGGGTTTTATACATCTACCGTATTCGGCTTTACTAAACACCCTGTATAAACTAATTACAAAGTCAACTTTTTAATTATGGACACTTTTTTTCTCTTGCCCTCCCCATCTTCTTCTACAACTAAACCTTCAAAAGTTTCGCTTATACTCTTTATACAATCAACTTCGTTCTTAGTCAAACCGGTCGGAAGGTCGAATTTAGCGTACTCGTCCCTTCCCGCCAAATCTTGACACATGTCACGGACGCCATTTTGGAAATCCTCATCCACGTCATAGACAACTTTTGTTTTCGTCTCCGACTTAAAGGCGGTTTGCCACAGCTGTTTTTCTTTTACAGCCGAAGTTTTCACATAGTCGTCTAGTGTGGCCAACGCTTTGCCGATTTCTCGGTTTTTCGGTTCGAGTTTTAAAGCTTTTCTATAATACTTTAATGCTAATTCGTGTTTGCCCAACATTTCGTGAGCTTTGCCACAGTAAAACAATGCTTTGCAATGTTTATCTACGTTGCTTATCCTGTCAATGTTTTCACACATAATAAATATATATTTTGGCTTATCTATTTTACAGTAACACACTGCTAAATTGGTGTACACTGTGATTTTTAATTTTTTTATTTCATCTTCTTCTTTTTCGTCTTTCGGACGAGACAGACCGAGGACGGACATAGAATGTTGGTAGTTTTTTATGGCTTTTTTGTATCTTCTCCTGGTGAAAAGTGTTTTGGCTTCGGAATGTAACACTTTGACTGTTTTGACTGTAGTTTCGAATCTGGTCTGCTCCTCCATTGGTAGATCATTGAATCTGTTAAAATAAACATAAAAATATGATATTTTTTGATAGAATGAGGCGCCACTTGGCGGATGCCTCAAACCATTGTGAAGAACCATTGTGTTTGTTCCGTTTTTTGCCATTTTGTCTACGGAACCCTAAAAAGTGACAGCATCACATTTAAACACGTTTTTAGTTAAACAGAGTTTAAAAATCTTTTGTAATAACACAGTCAGTGTTAACAGTGAACGATGGCAAGGTTGAAGTGAATCACTGCGCACCGCGCTTCGGACAGGCGGTAACTGTGAGGTAACTGAACGCGGGCGGGGGCGCAGTCATGTTGGTGTGTCATCTTATCTGACTATGTCATCTTAAGGCGAGGCCAGTTCACGAAATTTACTCTTTCACTATGTCTTTAGAATAAGGTTGAATATTGCATAACTTTAATTGACGCTTCGTCAGAAATTTGACGAATTTTAGTACATTTTTATTGATTTCTGAAATACTGGATCATTTATTGAAAATGTACTCGGTTATTGTGTTAGATCGATAAAAAAGCTATCCTTTTTGCATAAAAAATCATATCACTGTCGTTGAAAATTACGAAATCTGACGATTTGAAATTTAGTTTTATAAGTTTTTATGGTGTTATTCAGGATTTTTTTACAGAGTTACCATGCCATATTTCAATATTCTGTTCGGTTAATTTGCTCTTTGTTTCTTTTTCAGTCTACAGTAATTTTTGTGAAGTAGAATTTTACATCAGTTCTTCACATTGGAAGTTCAAAAATCAGACTTTTCATCAGATCGTGAACTGGCCTCGCCTTAAGCACAACTCATTATAATATAATAATGAGTACTAACTAGCGTACGGACGCTAGTACTCATTATTATACTATGACTCAGTATTGAATGCAAAGTGTATTTAATCACCTACCAACAACTTACCTAGTAGCAGCATAAACATCTTTGACGTCAAACAGCGATATAACGAACAGGGCCGGCTCGGGGCGCAACCGGGGCGGGATCCCGCGCGGGCCCCACGCCAGCCGCGGCTGCAGGAGCAGGTGGAAGCGGGCCGCGGGGCCCCGCACTGTGGTGAGGCCTATCTCTATACCGGGCAGGCAGCTACCGGTGCCGAGTTTGATTTTCTAGGAGAATTTAAAAAAAAGTTTGATTCCATCTAATCATGAACGAAGTCCGACCAAAATATGTACGACATGGGAATTTATTGTGACCCGATTAAATACTACCCATTTACTTTTAGCAACTGTGTACTCACTATAGGCGCCCCAGAATTCATAGTTAATGTAGAGTCGAATGGTATTTTATTTTTCTCCCAGTAGGCTGCGTAGTGGAGTGTCACTTCCGCGTCTACAGGCACTATAGGACCTTTCCCTGTAAAATAATACAACAATGATAACCACCTTTTTATAAGTCGGTTAAAAACAAGTTTCGTTGAGTAGCCCCTAGACTTTTATAGACAATCGGATCCCGAATTCTTTTGGTTACGGAACCATTTTGGTCACCGTTTTTGGCGGAACCCTAGTTAAAGTAAGAAGTAAACTAACTGTAACATTGTCTTTACGTGAAATCACACCCTATTATACTGAAGATTTTTGGCTTGGTGTTCGCATCTTGTAAGTATAGTTTGACTTTAAAAGAAGGACTTTTTAAGGCACCTCCGTGGCGATTTTGCCGCTGACTGCCGCTCTCTCGCTCACACACTTCATGTTTTTCTCAAGATTTTTTAAATCTGAGTGCGTAATTATAATTATAATTTTATATAGAGTAACTATCTCATATCTTAAATGTTTAAAATTATTAGGTAGGTACAATCGTTTCGATGCATGATGTGACTGCCTATAATTGATAAGACACCAAAATTATATATATCATGTACTAGTTATAATATTTTTTTGTATCAGTGTACTTAATAAGTATATATTTAAACAGCAAATTAAGTTCATTATAGGCCACATAGCGTTTGACCCTACAGTACCTTTGAAATAGTAGATTGTTATACAAGACGCTAAAATGACCCATTGCATACGAGGTAAGCGAGGGAATAAACAGAAACCGAGTTACAATGGGTTTTAGCGTCGTGTGTTACACTATACTTTTCACTACGATTGCGAGAAAATAAAATACAATATTAAATAGTTTATACCTAATTCCGTAAACGAATCCACTCGTTTTTCTATCCTCCACTTCATAAACTTTTTGTACAATATATAATGATTTGTGCTTGACGGCAAAAGATTAAAATTATGTCTTTCCTATTACAGTCACACAATTCAATCAGTTTGTAATTATAGAAAAATTCTAAAGATTTCGCGCCATGGTACCTTTTTTAATTTCTGCTGTAGCAGCTAAGCAACACAAATACGCATTCTACGATTCACTCTGTGCACAGACCAACAATAAGTACCTACTACTAGTTGTTGGTTGTCCTAATAAATAAAATAAAAATAAATAAATGAAAAATGTGTCTCGGCCACTTTTCGCAATATAAGATTATGGACATTTTAACATAAGTATAAGTATTTCAGTTTCGAGTTGCTGAAGTACAAAAAGTTATCGTATTTGCTAGTTCAAATAACTGTTAGAAACAATAACTTTTGGTAGGTACTTTAGCAACAAAAAACTAAAATATATTTTAAAATGTCTGTAATCTTATATTGCGAAAAGTAGCCGAGACACATTTTTCAATTGCGAACGCAGATTTAAGAAATCTTGAGAAAACATTAAATGTGCGAGCGAGAGCTGCAGTCAGCGGCAAAATCGCTACGGGCTCTTAAGAGGATTGTCAACCACGTGGTCTCCATACAAACGGCGATAACGTTTCCCACCCTCTAAACCTTAACCTACAGCAATGAATTTTTGGTATGTTTTTGAAATGCCTAAAAACTAGGGCTGTACGTTTTGATTTTAAAAATATTCATAGTAGATTTGAAAATATTGGCACTTCTGTGTTTTGTATGAAATTAATAAAATGCAAATATTTCGAAATCTATTTTAGATATTTAAAAAATCAAAACGTACAGCCCTAGTGTTTAGGCATTTCAAAAAAAATCCAAAAATTTATTACTGTAGGTTAAGGTTTAGAGGGTGGGAAACGTTATCGCCGTTTGTATGGAGACCACGTGGTTGACAATCCTTTTAAGAGCATTTATGCGCTACACTAGCGCCGCCAATCGAAAAAAAACATAGTTCTTAAATAAAGATGAAATTGTAAATTATGTTCTTCTAGTGTACTTCGAAGATGCTTTGTGGTACTCTTTATCGCTTTAACAATATTTTCTAGTCTGTCGTTTAGTTTAATGACGTTTTATTGCTAAATGTGGCCACTTTTGGCAATAAACTAAACGACAGGTTATAAAATATTGTCTGACAAGCAGTTTTAACCGTTTAGGGCATTGACCTCTATATTATTACACTGGACTGGCTGCTGTCAAACTGTTCTTGTGCCTATTTGATTTCCACCATTTTGGCGCTGTAGGACGTAGCGTGCGTACAGGGTACTAAATCTAGTGATGTGCTTATGTCGGCGCAAATATTGATAGCCCTTTATATAACTTAAAACTTCCGTTCAAACTTGACACAAATGCATTCTTATTATATGGAACTATTTATGTATAATGAAAATTATTATTATTATTTAATTTATAAAACTGTTATGTCCGAGTCCATGGTTTTCGACTTCGGGAAGCTGCCTCTTACACCATGGAATAACTACCAAAAAGAAATATCAGACTCGCACTTGGCCGGTTTCTTCTATGACGTCTTTATTTCAAGGCCGAACAATTTCTTACTCATACGAAAAGCAAGGCAGTTGTTTAGCAGGAACTGCTATAAGAGTCGGCAGTAAAACCATTATGTATTCTGTGGTAAAACCCTTAGCCTAGTCCTGAATTCGGGATATGCTTATACTGTATACGAAGAAATAAGTCTACTAAAGCCAGAAATAAACTAATATCGCCAAAAAAACGTGTTAATAAAATTTTACAATCGATATGACGAGATGCTAGTTCGAAATGAGATATATTAGTTCTTTAGACGCAAGCTAGTGGCGTTTCAAATAGGCACAAAAACTTTGCTGTCAAATCATACAGACAGCCAGTACGTTAGTGCTATTATATATTCTGTGCAGCCAGTCCAGTTAAATAGAAAAAAAAATTCATGTCAATGGTTTAGGGGGGGGTCTAGGATGGGTCTAGGTGTTTATAGTTCCACCGTTGTCTCTGATTTCCATAACACAAGTGCTTTATAGCTTCTTTGGAATCAAAGCGATGTTTGTGATATTGTCTTATATTTATTACCTTCCTCAATAATCAATATTTTTGCATCTCCCGATGACACACAGTCCACCATCTTGGAAGCAAGCTCGTCGAACGACAAATACTCCGGAGAAGACAGCATCAGCTTATCTGTTGAGTCTGCTATGTTCTTAAGTATATCTTCAATGTCACTGGGGAAAAGCAAATATCAATATTATACTATAGAGAAGAGGTTTTTGATACTTACAACTTATACTTATTATATTACATTGTCTGATAATTTTCCCCAAACTGTCCGTCTTTGAAGTGGTTCTAGTGGTTCGCCCACCCGTGTAAGACGCAGGGGTCCCGGGTTCGATTCCCAGGGGGAGTACAGTTTGTACTCAGTTTGGTTGGTAGTAGGGCTTATTTCAACTCCGCCTGGCTAGCTACCAGCATCTTCAGTTAAGTCTGACGACAATTTGAAAATTGTTGTTCCGGCAGTTAGAGGTAAGATAGCCTCAGTTCCTCAGTGATGAGAATTCCAGGTTAAGTGCGCTTACACTTTCAGCTTTACGATCACTTAACATCAGGTGAGGTGAAGGCCAGGCACTATCCTGTTGTGCCTTTGAGAATTATTTAATTTTTCTAGCTCTCCCTATCAAAATATTTTACTTTACTACATATTAGAATAAACTTTTTCGCGGGCGAAGCTAGTATCATATATTTCTACAGGGTGACATGGAAATTCGACCTATTCCTTGAAAGGGGTTATACTAGAGGTCATTTGCAACAAATTAAGCGAACCAGGGGTCAAAACTGGATGGTTACCGAGCTGTAGCAGGTCTTCGATATTTAAGAAATTTTCCGACTTGTTACCAAAAACCATTAATTATAAATAAACTACTATACTCTAAACATTGAATTGATACTTTTCTGAAAGCTGAAAAATAAGTGATCAATTTAAAAAAAAACGTTGGCCCAAAACATACATAATCACAGATATAAAAGGTCCTAAGTAGCAATAACTTTTATTTTCTGATATTTTTTCCGAAAATCGCCGTAAGTTATTGAAAATAAGTTGTATGACAGTTGGCGTACAAATTAGTAGAATAACTTACTGGACTCATTAGCTTCCCAAAAAGGTATAAATGTTATTAACTTTCCCAGCTGTTATAAATAAAATCAGCAAAAGGGCGCTCAAGGTCAAACTTTTAATTTTTATTTGTTAATTAAATTCAGCTCGAAAGGTAACAGTGTAACTCTACTTACACTGTGAATAAAAAATAAATGCAGCTGCCAAAATTCTCTGCCTCAACTCTTCAACGGATGTCGCTGGTTGATTCGCAGGGTACACCAAGTCCTTCATGTGACCCCAGAGATAAAAGTCGCATGGCATTAAATCTGGACTTCTCGCCGGCCATGGCGTCGGGCCACCTCGACCGATCCACCTCAGCGGATAATTCACGTCCAGCCATTGTCGCACACCTCGGTAAAAGTGAGCTGGGCACCCATCGTGCTGGTAGACCATGTCTCTTCTGGTAGCTAGTGGCACATCTTCCAAAAGCGTATACACATCCTCTCTTAGAAAGTTTTCGTAGGATATGCCATTCAAATTTTGGGGCAAGAAGAAAGGCCCGATCACCATCCAAACATTCAATGAAAATCTTCTCTGGTGGGCCCTTTCTTTTATTTATCTCTGGGGTTACATGAAGGACTTGGTGTACCCCGAGAATCAACCAGCGACATCCGTTGAAGATTTGAGGCAGAGAATTTTGGCAGCTGCCGAACAAATAAAAACCTCATTTTCAACGCGAGCGACAGTGAGCGAAGTACGTCGTAGGCTCCGTGCTTGCATACGCAACAATGGTAGACAGTTTGAACAGGATTTGTAATTGTTTACTGTTTTTTTTTTGCATTAAACTTTATCAATTTACATTTATTTTTCATTCACAGTACCTTTCGAGCTGAATTCAATTAAAAAATAAAAATTAAAAGTTTGACCTTGAGCGCCCTTTTGCTGATTTTATTTATAACAGCTGGGAAAGTTAATAACATTTATACCTTTTTGGAAAGCTAATGAGTCCAGTAAGTTATTCTACTAATTTGTACGCCAACTTTCATACAACTTTTTTTCAATAACTTACGGCGATTTTCGGGAAAAATATCAGAAAATAAAAGTTATTGCTACTTAGGACCTTTTATATCTGTGATTATGTATGTTTTGGGCCAACGTTTTTTTTTAAATTGATCACTTATTTTTCAGCTTTCAGAAAAGTATCAATTCAATGTTTAGAGTGTAGTAGTTTATTCATAATTAATGGTTTTTGGTAACAAGTCGGAAAATTTCTTAAATATCGAAGAACTGCTACAGCTCGGTAACCATCCAGTTTTGACCCCTGGTTCACTGGGCTTAATTTGTTGCAAATTACCTCTAGTATAACCCCTTTCAAGGAATAGGTCGAATTTCCATGTCACCCTGTATTTTTTTAATTTAACAATACCTGTCGTCATCATTTTCAGGAAACGGGTCATCCTCAAGCACTAGATCGGATTTCTTTTTGAAGTCCATATCTATGCGGAACTCTGTGGTGGCCGTCATCAGCTCTCTGAAATGAAATATTTTTTATTTCCTTCTAATAATATCAGGGTTAGAGGATATATATCAATGGATATATAATATCATGATATATATCCGATATATATATAATATAATAATCGATATAATCCGATAATATCCAAACAAATTTTTGTGATATATATCAATATAAAAATAGTTTAAAAAATGCCAATATTATGTAGATTTTTGCTATTGTATTGCTACTTATATGGCGTTGATGTAAAGTTGAAACATGCTATTATTTTGTTTTGCTATTTATAGTTATTGTAACTTGAATTTGGCGCGTAAAAATACCAAAACAATTGTGATAATATTGATGTGTGATGCGTGTGCTATCACCACAGAATATATAATAGTACTAACGTACAGAAGTCCGACCCCGCGAGGACCATCAAATAATAAGCTACTCTCGCTGCACGACAATAAAGTACAATTTCAAACTGCACAACGCTGCGTGGATAAAATTATATGCACCTACGAAGAAGAAAGAGAGGCGTCTCTTTCTGTCGCATAGCTCTGTCTCAACCGACACATTTCGGGGTTGCTACTCGCTAGTTACTGATATCATAGAAAACATTCGTTATGCCCATGAATAAACAATGAAATTACTATAATAGGTACCTACGTATAAAATAAAATAAATCTACCTAATAGGTGAGCTGAGCATATTTAAAGAGCATAAATAATAAGTATTTCTAAGTAGTTAGAGAAGCTCGATGGCGCAGTGGTATAGCGCCTGGCCCAACGGTTGCGGAGGTTAAGCAACTTTTGCAAGGGTCAGTTATGGGATGGGTGAAAAAAAATAGTATTTTTTAGCTTTTTTCTTTACTGGTGCCATATTTCGAACTTCGATACAACTAAGTATGTAAATATGTATACAAAAAATACAATAAACTTTGGTAGGTAGGTAGGTACGTTAGTAATTAAGTATCAAAAACGAAGTGCATGCAGTTTCGCATTCGGCGCTTGACTGACTCGTTTCGTTGGTGACGTTCACGCGCTGCGCTCTCGTCGCTTGCACACGCCGCGCGTTTCGGTCGGCGCGGTGATATCCCTCGACAATGGCCCTCTTGGAGTGGGCCGCGAGCAGTAGGCTAATATAAAAGTTTAAGCGCGGAGTTATACCCCCCTGCTATCACTATCCTATTGTTGGTGAGGTGAGTAGTAATAATAAAAAATTAATCAAAAATGTAGTAACTAAAAATAAATATGAATACAATAATTTCATTATCTCCACATTTTCCACCATTTATAATTGGTGATACTAATGTTTTTTTTTCTTGATTTTTAACTAATTTGTCAAATAAAAATAGGTAGGTACCTACCTCAGTGTATTGATCAAGGAGTATTTCCTGATCTTATGAAGTTTAGCAAGGTAATACCATTGTTTAAATCAGGAGATAAAGAAGACCCTAGCAATTACAGACCAATATCGATATTACCTGCCCTAAGCAAGATTTTTGAAAAAATAATACTTGAGCAATTATTATGTCATTTTAATGTAAATAAACTTTTGCACAACAAACAATTTGGTTTTACGAAAGGTCGTTCCACAACTGATGCTGGGGTTGCGCTTTTGAAGCATGTCTTTGAGGCTTGGGAGGGGTCTCAGAATGCCCTTGGCATTTTCTGCGACCTGTCCAAGGCTTTTGATTGCGTGGACCATTGCACGCTGCTGTTGAAGCTGAATCATTACGGTGTAAAAAATAATGCTCAAAAATTAATACTGTCGAATCTCAGTTCCAGGACTCAAATAGTTAATATCAATGGAATAAGTTCGTCAGGTTCTCAAGTAAAAATGGGCGTTCCGCAAGGCTCTATTTTGGGCCCTTTCTTATTTTTAATATATATAAATGATTTACCCTTTTTTGCAGAAAAATTCTGTGATATTGTTTTGTTCGCAGATGATACTTCTTTAATATTCAAAGTTGACAGGAATAAAACTGATTTTGACGATGTGAACAAAGCACTCTCGCAGGTTCTTGCTTGGTTTAATGTTAATAATCTCCAGCTTAATGCTAAGAAAACGAAATGTGTTAAATTCGCTTTACCTAATGTACAGGCGAATCCCACTGAAATTGTTATCAATAATGAGAAATTAGATTTGCTCGATTCAACAGTTTTCTTGGGTGTTACTCTTGACAGTAAACTTCAATGGAATATGCATATCGCAGCTCTGGCTGGCAAGCTCAGCTCTGCTGCCTATGCCATTAGAAAAGTTAGACAGTTAACAGATGAAGAAACTGCCAGATTAGTGTATTTCAGTTATTTTCATAGCATTATGTCATACTGTATTCTTTTATGGGGGATAGCAGCCGATATAAATACTATTTTTGTTTTACAAAAACGAGCAATAAGAGCTATTTATCAACTAAGTTCTAGAACATCTCTTAGGGATAGATTCAAAGAGATTGGTATATTGACAGCAGCATCTCAATTTATATTAAACTGCATACTTTTCGTGCGTCGCAATATTAACTTATATACAAAACATAGTGATTGGAACAATCGGAATACCAGAAATAAAGACAAACTTGTAATGCCTCAGTATATATTAGAAAAAGTCCGTGGTTCTTTCATAGGTCTTGGTATAAAGTTTTATAATAAAATTCCAAGTAATATTTTGGATTTACCATTTGAAAACTTTAAGTCTCATGTAAAAATTGTCTTCTCAAAAAAGGATACTATACCGTTAAAGATTATTTAATTGATAAAACAGCCTGGTCGTAGATTTTTCTATTCTATGTGAAAATTGAGGGAATTGTCCTACCTACTTAAAACTTATTGTAAGCTTTTTGACTCGACGACGCCTTTAGTATGTCATGCTCACTTTAAACATTTCTGCGGTGGTGTCGTGTGGGGCGGGTCGTTACGTTCCCTCAAATATGGTTGAGCGAAGCGATGGCTGGTCCATGCGTCATGCTCGTGAACGGGTGCTGCCAGTGGGAATGGGTCTGCTTCTGTCTGCTTGTACTAAGGGCGTCGTATAATTATATATATATATTTTTTTCTCTGTTTGATGTTATCAATATGTATGGCACTTCTTACTCAAAACAAAAAACTAATAGGCAAGTAAAACTTGTCTTGATTTCTCTTTTTTTTTTATTGCAATCATTTTGCTTTCTATAGTCAGTAGTTTTTGTAAGTAAAGGCCTATGAAAAGCTTTTGGATACTAGTTTTCAATTCAGTGCCTTAGGATGGGTAGCCTAAGTATGTCATGCTCTCTTTAATCATTTCTGCGGTGGTGTCGTGTGGGGCGGGTCGGGTCGTTACGTTCCCTCAAATATGGTTGAGCGAAGCGATGGCTGGTCCACGCGTCATGCTCGTGAATGGGTGCTGCCAGTGGGAATGGGTCTGCTTCTGAGTACCTATCTTAACGCATATTGAATTGTAAGAATTGCGTTTTTTTATTGTTATTTTTTGTCTTGTATCAAGTGTTTTTTGGTAAATTTTGCCTACCTAGGTGCGCTTTCGAGTAGCTGACATAGTGATTACTGATTTCTTAACTAGTTGAAAGTTATTTACTCTCACAATTACCTATCCGATATGTAGTAGGTATTTAATTTCAACCTACCTACTAGGGCTTGAAAATCGGATTATTTTTCAGCTCCGGAGTTTGGTTTCGATGTTCAGAGTTTCAACTCCGGAGTTCCGGAGTTCCGGAGTTTTCAGTCTCTATTTAAAAAAATTGCAGTGATATTTTTAGCGTGTTTATAGAGGTTATTCACTAACCGAAAATCAAGATTTGTCATCGATAAATTAATAAGTTGAATCACTTAGGAACTTACTTGCTTATTGCGCAAATAATTCGACAAAAAAATCATTTTTCTTACATTAATTTCACGCCACTCAAATTTGTCGAGTGTTGGTTCATCATCATATCAGTCACACGACATCCACTGCTGGTTATGGCCTCGCTCAAGGATCTCCACAACGATCGATCTTGCTCTGCTCGCATCCAGCGGCGCCCCACGAACCCGCGACCTTCACTAGTCACCAGTGGCACTACCATGAGTTATTGCAAACTGTTTGCGTTACCGTAAACTATCGTTTTCTCTCTTTCACTCGCATTGACTGTGAGCAGTATATCCGATAGTTAACTGTAACGTAAACAGTTTGCATCAACTCATGGTAGGGCCACAGATCATTGGTCCACCTTGTCAGGAGCCTACCCACGAAGCCTTTTGTATACGGTCGCCATTCGAGAAACTTTCTTCCCCAATGACGATCGGTTCTCTATTATATTCTCTAATCTAATATCCCCACTTCTTAAGTGCCTCGGCCACTGCCACTTCAGCTGATCAATCCTTAGAGAGATGTCGGTTACTTTAGTTCTCCTACTGATTTCTGATTCGATCACGCAGGAAAACGCCGAGCATGGCTCTCTCTATTGCACGCTGGGTGATCTTGAGCCTTTTTATGTTAGCGAGCACGTTTCACTGCCTTAAGTCATCCATCACAAAAAAAAATCACTGGCAACACACGCTGATCAAGGCCTTTTCGTATAGAAACACTGAAGTAAGTTTGACGCGAAGATTTTTTAAAGCTCCCCGAATGCTGCCCATTCGAACTAAATTCAACAAGAGATATATTTTCTGTCTGTCTTATCCTAGGTAATGGTCTAGAACTTCGAGTATTGTGTTTGTTCCCAATCCCAACATGAAGGAGCGAGTAAATACAACATGGCCATTCGACATGATTTTTGTCTTATGTTCATGTTCCATCTATCCATCCATGTTCATCCTAAGAGATACTCTTTTCGAAAACACTACGGAAATATTTGATCATTACGAGTATGTTCAGGTTTTACAAGGCCTCAGCCGTGAGAACTGATCTGCAAAACGAAGGTGTGTTAGGTACTCGACATTAATGTTGCTGCCAAGTCCTTTACAGTTCAAGAACTTATAGTATCCTCCAAAGCAGCTGTGAACAGTTTCTAAGAAATGACGTCTCCCTGTTTCTCACATCGCTGCAGTTGGATTGGGATTTGTGCTCTGGTTCTGTAATCGGATCGATATGGTGGCATTTTCGTATACTTAAGTACCTCAGTCAGCACCTCGATATACCTGTAGTAGTCCACTTGGCACCTCTTGAGAGACTGCCAACACCGCCCAGGGGTATATGGCCACGGCGATTAAAATGCTTACTTAGATTTTTTTTTGAAAATCGAAACTCCGATTTTGGTTGTACAACTCCGGTTTTACAAACCGATGCTGAAATTCTTCGAAACTCCGGAGCTAGACCAAAACCGGAGTACCGGACTTCAAGCCCTACTACCTACCCATTGTGTACAAACTTTTGTTAATTATTGTGATGGAAAATGACCTCACTTTAAATGTGGAGCTCATTTTTCAATGTTGACGACTCTGTATGAAATATACAGGGAGAAAAAAGCAGCCCTTGACGAGTTTCTTGCCGGTTCTTCTCGTTACAAGGTCTCCCGCTCAGGGTTTGCGAACCGATGGCGTAGCTTCTTTGACATTCACAAGTGCTTGTAACAGCCTTGACTGAATAAATGATTTTTTGATTTTGATTTAAATAAAACAATAAAAATATTCTAGTCTTTTTTTTAATAATTGATTATGTTTATAAAACACATGCAAACAGTAAACATCAATAATACAATAAAATAATAATGTGGCTGTCATACAAAATGGATATATATCACATTTTTGATATATATCGGATATATATCATAAATATCCGATATTTTGATATTTATTATAAATATCGGATATTTTCGAACCCTGAATAATATAATCCTTCGATAGTCCTTCAACCCAGGTATGATCGAAGGATTAATCTGATAATGTGCACGGTCCTCAGCAACTTCACTCGAGCGAGTGTATATGGTGTGCACAGATTTAAAAATACTGCACCCCACTGCTGGGTATAGGCCTCCCCTAAGGATCTCCACGACTGCGCTGCCGATATATAAATAAGCAGGATTTCAGTGAGCTCGTTTTGACTGAGGTCATAAAAGAGTCAAGAGCCAGTACCTACCACCTACCTATACTCCAGTCTAGTTACTGACACAGATTACTAATTTGTAGCAAGCTACTTACGGAAAGAATGTTTACAAACAAACCGCCCATAGTACATTTTTATTGCATGTTTTATTTATATGAATATAATTGATAGTTTACCTATAATATCTTGTCCAAGTTGTATTTATGGTGTTAATTTACTGTAACTCTAACTTAGCGTATTATTTTGTGGAATAATTGCGAAAAATGCACAAAGTTTTGTTTACAAATACTCTTTCCGTAAGATGGCCTTCCTCGTTTTGTAGTATAATTTTTAAGTAAACTTGCTTGAGGGCATGAGGGCCTAAACCTAGACGTGTCTAGACAGTAGACCCAAGTAGGCTTATTGATACTGTTGAGGATAGGGCACGAGTATTTTTAAATAATTTAATAATAAATTGTTATTACCTTAAATTTATCCCTTTGGAAAACTGAACAGGATCCTTGAAAACTTTATCCATATTTTCCTTTTCGAGACCGGGGCGCGCGCGGCAAAAAAACGCAAACGACCGCTTGACTTTGAAACTTGACACCCTTAATGGCCTCTTAAGCACTTGACGCTTTGTTATCGTTCGTACGACCAGATGTTTATACTCACGGTGACTCCAGTTACATTTCTGAGAAGCTAATGAATGAGACGATAAACTTATGGCTAGTTGACACTTTTACGATGTCATTTGTTTTTATTATCGTCGTTTGTAGCCGACTTTTTGGAACAGAGACTTACAAATACGCCATCTTAAAAAAAAAAATTGTATGTAGTCACTAAAAACACTTTTTATTATGATTATAATAACACTTTATTACCGCTTTCAATTAAAAACACAATATAATCCATAAAACACGGTTTTTATTACTTTTTTTCCTATTTGACCAGACGAAAACGGCGGACACAGATTGCTCATACTTTTGACAGCGTGTTACTTTTATTCATAGAGCTCAAAAACCGTTTAGACACTGGACCGGACGATGGCATTTATAAATGCCATTTGAGAGCGCCGGTCCTTAGAGGTGCAAACTCATATGGCATGCAGGTACGCCGTCCGGTCCCGAAAAGGTTAAATAGGTAATGTCAAAATCTTTTAAATTAAAGCTTTTTTTTTTTTTTTTTTTTGTGGCAATACAGTGTTACTAATTTGCCAATGTCAAGTTATATAAAAGGTAGGGAAACAGGGAAAGCAAAATACCGAAATTTGGAAGAAAAGGATCAGGGGGCTTACCATCAGCAAATAAGAAACCGTTCAGTTCAAAAGCAGGCCTTAAACAGGACTGTTTAAGGCCAGCTTTCATACTAACCGTTGAGGTCATAGTACGAAAAAGTAATGCAGTTCAATATAAGCCCTGCTATAAGAGCTCATAGTAAGGCCCCAGAGGAGTTGGTTAAATATTATTGGTAATAGTAAAATAAATAGTAAATGTATGAGCATATAAAAAATCATATTTTAATATTATTAAGAATAATAAATGATGATAAAATATTATAATATTTACATGGATCCATTAATAAGCAGGACATGCGGGTAGGAAATGGAACATCTAGTGCTGCCAGGGAGTTAAGGAAAACGGAATGATCATAACGGGGGCAAGAAAAGAATAGATAGTCGAGGTCTCCAACATCAGTTCCACAATCACACAGCCCCCGTACCGCCTAACTCAATCGCTTTGACTCTGGCTTTGGTTTATGACGTCAGTGCACAGTCCGTCCTTGTCATCGTGTTATGATATGACAAGGACGGACAGAGCATTGCTATCGCTCTGGCTAAAGCTTTGAGTTAGGCGGTAAGGCCCCAGCCTGCCTAGCATGACCGATTTATATCGCGTGATATAGCATTTTATCGACACTCAACTGTCAAATTCTTTTGTCTTTTTGACAGTTATACGTGATAAAACGCTATATCACGCGATATAAATCAGTCATGCTAGGCAGGCTGGTCATTACAATTAGAGTTGTTCAAAACGCCTATAAAGCAACAGCACGCTACAGACTATTTGCTATTGATTTCTAGCGCGCTATTAAATACGCTATGTTATAACGCGCTATTTATCAGGAAGCGTGCGGGCGGCTGGCTGGCGCGTTAGATGCAGCACGTTGGATCTCGTAACACGTTACGTCACACGTCGTTCGTTAGACAGATCGCGCGCTATACAAAAATGTTATTTATTAATACGTCGCATTTTGGTCTTAAATAAAATAAAGCAGTGAACTAATGAACTTTCTTTCATACTTTTCGGGCTTAGAACTGTCTATTATTGAATTATACGATTTCGGAAGAACAAACGTATGTCAGAAAAACAAGTGAAGGTAGGAAAAGTTTGTCTAGTGATCTGTAGTTAAGAAAAACCGGTGCAAGCGATTTTCGACCTTATTGACATTTGAAATTCGGTTGTTTTTTTTGCCGTATTCTCGTTTACTAACTTAAAGATTCAATAAAAACCGTTATTTTGATAAATGTCAATAAGGTCGAAAATAGCTTGCACTCATTTTTTTACTTGTGATCATAAGACAATGTTTTCTAGTTAAAAAAAACCGATGCAAGCGATTTTCGACCTTATTGACATTTAAGATTTGGTTGTTTTTTTGCCGTATTCTCGTTTAGTAACTTTAAAGATTCAATAAAAACCGTTATATTGATAATGTTAATAAGGTTGAAAATCGCTTGCACTCATTTTTTTAACTAAGGATCACTAGACAGTGTTTTCTAGTTAAAAAAAACAAGTGCAAGCTGTTTTCGACCTTATGGAATTCGGTTGTTTTTCCCATATCTCTCGTTCACTAACTTTGCTTAGCTAAATAGCTTTTACATAATAACTAATTGACTTAGTTGTGTCATCATCATATCAGCCGCACGACACCCACTGCTGGGTATAGGCCTCCCCTAAGGATCTCCACGACGATCGGTCCTGCGCTGCCCGCATCCAGCGGCTTCCCGCGATTGTGTTGTGTTGTTGTGTCATATAACAGTCCTAATCGAACTAACACAATAATATACGGTCGCGCGCGATATTATACCCAGTTAACAGTTATGTGTCCCAAAAGTCCTAATTTATATAACAATAACGTCAATAACGTGTTAGATACACAAAGTCACTATGACAAATAAGTTCGCGCGCGATAAGTACCTAGCGCCTAGCGTGCTGCGACTGGCTGCGAGAATAACGTTCATAACGCGACCGATACCAATAGCGCTTACACGACGACTGCCCGCCCGCGCGCGCCCAACGCGGCCTCTCGACCGCTGCCGGCCAACGCCCCGCTGCTAGTTGCTACTCGTTATATTTCTAGCGTCATAACGACTACTTACATAGCGCGCGATGTGCGCTATGCATAGATAGCGCGCTAGAATATTGCGCTAGACGTTATATTAACCACCTCTAATTACAATCAGTTACAATACAAACAATAAAATTTTAGGGTTGAATGAGGCGCGTTCCAAACCAATGTTGCCACCTTGTAGATTTTTTTTTCACTAGTTTTGGTCTGAAATTTCACCAGATTTAGGGATATTTTGATCTAAATAAATCCCCAGAATTCACTAAATAATTAATATATTTTTGAGAATAAAGAGTCTTTTTTTTCAGTGGCACGTCCATGGTAATGCGAAATAAAAACCTACTCCACAAAAACCCACACAAAAACTTAAGATATTGACTTGAATAATAACGATAAGTAAGGCCAGCCACACAGACGGAACCACGTTACGGAATTCCGTACATACGTGATTCCGAACGCAGCTAATCTATACAAATCTATGGACACACATACGGGATTTTTCCGTACGGAATCTTCATACATTATTTAAATTCCATTCGGAATTCCGTAACGGGATTCCGTCTGTGTGTGGCCGGCCTAATGCTCCTACTTTCGCGAACAAACTTTGCATACGTGTAAGGTTTCAATTATTAGTCGGGAAATCCCCAAGTATAGCCAATAAAGACGTCAAAAGGCGCGTTCCGATTCGCGATATTTAGCGCTGTGAGCGCTGTCAGCGCGCTACCGCCCATACAAAATAGTTATTCGGAACGGAGAATGGGCGCGCTCATAGCGCCAAATGTCGCGAAACGGATTGCAGTCTATAGCTACGTTCCATAATAGGTATTTTGTTCTCGGTGGTATCTATTTTACTCTAACCCGGACACAAAACACAACATTCGATAAATATCACTAAAAGTCATCAAATATTTTTTTTGTGATTTTCTTTTTCAAAATATCACTGTCTATTCCTAAAATTCACTAGAGCTAGTGACAAAATCACTGAAGTGGCAACACTGTTCCAAACCTACGTTGCGTTCAGGGGGCTTACCATCAGCAAATAAGAAACCGTTCAGTTCAAAAGCAGGCCTTGAACAGGACAGCTTAAGGCCTGCTTTCATACTAACCGTTGAGGTCATAGTACGAAAAAGAAAGGAAGTTCAATATAAGCCCTGCTATAAGAGCTCATAGTAAGGCCCCTGGCGCCTTACTATGAGCTCTTATAGCAGGGCTTATATTGAACTGCTTTACTTTTTCGTACTATGACCTCAACGGTTAGTATGAAAGCAGGCCATAAGCAGTCCTGTTTAAGGCCTGCTTTTGAACTGAACGGTTTCTTATTTGCTGATGGTAAGCCCCCTGAACGTTTGAGCATCGGTTGTTTGGTTGTTTTTTAACTCGCTCTAAGGACTTTAAATGTCAATGTCAATTCTTCATTTTCCATTTGGAATACGAATAATTTAAACTTTTCTTTATACTAAATCGAATAAAATCCGTTTTTTGAGGATCTACCATGATTATTTTAAAAATTAGACATAAAAACATCAAAAATACAAAATAATGTCAAATGACATTGACATTTTTTCTATAGACAAACGTCAGAGCGTTTTACAACCATCATTTTTGATGGTTGTTTGGTTGCAACGCTCTGACGTTTGGAACGACACGGTTGTGTCAACCTTACGTCACGCTCAATGGGGTTGGTAAACTTTTTCGAAAAGAATTGTTTTATATTTTTTTTTGATAGCACAAGTTTGAAGAATAAAGAAAATAATATTATAATTTTTTTATTTCACCTTGTTAACTAAATATATTTTTTTATATTATTATCGCGATAAAATATCGAACATACGGCTGAACACGAAGTTCCTTTGCATTTACTGATTTAAAAATCTGATTGACAGATTTGACAGACAGTGACAAAGAGTAATCATACCTTTGTTTTTTTTGTTTTGAGCAACAACAAAGAAAGTCTTTGGAGCAAAGGCATAACCTACGCATACAGCCGTAATAGTGATTTATTTTACTATGCTGTAAATGAAAAATTTAAATTTTTATTTAAATTAAAATAAAGCATTATATAATTCCGCAATTTGTTATTCCTGACTCCAAAGCCAAAAGCTACCAGAAAATATATAATTCACAACAGTTTTGGAAAAGTTTACCAACCCCATTGTTTGGAACGCCGTTAGAGCGTTCGGTTGTGGTTAGGTTGCACTCGGAGTGTAGGTTTGGAACGCGCCTCAAGTTTGGAACGCGCCGCTTGCTACCATAGACTAATAGTCTGGATACCATAGATATAGTATATTAAAAGGGGCTGGATACCTAACCTACGATCACAGAGGAAATAATCACTCTACGTTTTACCTACGATATCGGGCTTGCTACAAATTACTTCAAATTAGTAATCTGTGAGGTACTTTGGAGAGCAGAAAAGTAAGTGCATTTTTTACATGGGTACAAAATACAAGCTGTACAAATCAAATCTTAAAACATAGCTTTTCAATATTTGTTTGGTCAGCCAATGGTGGTCAGGTCAGCAAGAAAGGCGGGTATCTTCAATTCAATTCATTTGTTGTAGCTTTATATTGAGATTATCAAGTAACTAATTGAGGAACTCATCTACCCGGCGCTTTCAAAGGTAATTTTTGGATTTAAATAGGTAAACTGGTAAAATGAAATAATTATATAGGATCTGTACATTCAACAAAATTATGACCTTAGTTTGAAAACTTTGCTTGCAAGGATGGAACTAAAAGTTTGTCTTTTACCTGCCTCCAGTAGATGCTTTTGTCATCTCAATTTTATGGCATTTGGGTAAATGCAAGACAATAGACCACTAGAAATGAATCTTAAACTGTTCAGCTCATAACTTTGCTGACTGTACTTATGTGATAGGAAAATATAGACGATTCAAAAGTTCTAACTTTATTTCAGATATTTTTTTCTCAAAAACTACAAGCTTGAAACTTTGCAAAAAGACTTCTTTTAATAAGACCTTTGTACCGTAAATTTGTCGTTATCCAAATCAACAGTCCACTTAGTAAATTTTATCAGTAATAAAAAAAAACTATTAGAGCATGATTAATGATTATACAAGCACCTACCATGTAAATTCTCACTTACGCTGTCATCAATACCTATAGTATGTACAGTGGCGGTCACATTATTTATGACACCAGTCGATTATCATACAAACAAAACGAGGTATCTTTGAAGAGTTTGAAGCCTTGGTTCTCCGCCGAGGATTGACCTAGCTGTGGACCCAACTGATCTGATTAGCATTTTAAGATATATAAGGATCTGAGTTTTCAGTTTCAGGATTTCCATACATTTTTATTAGTATCTTGCCGTATTTTTAAACACATCCTTATATCTCTTAGAATGCTGATCAGATCAGTTGGGTGTGTATAGCGATCTGAATCTCCTCCATTCACTCCCCGGATAGCCATCATCAGATCACAGCTAGGTCAATCCCTGGGGGAGAACCAAGGCTACAAAGTTACCTCGTTGGTATGAAAATCGCCTGGCGTTCTTAATTATCTGGCCACCACTGTATGTCCGGCCACTGTATATGAACCACTGTAATTAACTCTCGGAAACTCAATGTAAACATAACTGACTCGCCCTAGAATGTAGAAACAAACAATGTATCATTTACAACGTTGTGCACCGCACCACGCACGCAGAGAACTCTTTCTTTTATGAAAAGAATATAACAAACATTGTTTTAAAGCTTATCTATGAAATTGCCATTCTACATTATGATTCTTCTAGCATTTTCCTTAATATTTAACTCTTTAACGCCCGGAAAAAAATACAACAATAGATTTCTATTGTTGTTTGTGCCCGATAGGGCACAGCGGGCGTTGACGAGTTAACATGTTATTTAAATTATTTAATAACTGAATCATAGTTTAATGTATAATTATGTATATATAAAAATAAAAATAAAATAAAATAAAAATAACCTGCCGGTACTACTTGTGTGATGGGATAGACCAGTGTTTCCCAATTAGTGGTACAGTAGGGCATGGGCGTAGCGAGGGTGGGATTTTGGGGTTCAAACCCCCTGAAATAATAACTTAGTAAAATCCTTTTTTCTGTCAAGCATTTTTTTATTATGGCCCCCCTTAAAAACTTTTTAATCGGTTTTTGCAAGTTTTAATGTTTATAATGTCATTATGAGATAATAAACTCCCTTTTAATATACAATATCTATGTAATAAACGATCGATGTTATTATGAGATAAGAAACAAAGTGAATTCTTAGTAGCCGTCCCCTACTGTCACAAGTCACAACACAATTTATTAAGAGGGCCCCAATCATGTTATTTCAATGCGGATATGGGGGGTAATTATGTAACTTTGTCGCAATCAACTCTGACAGAAATCGCAGTTACATTGCTGCTTTAGTAAGGACCAATATGACAACTATCTTTTTTTATTGCAATCATTTTGCTTTCTATAGTCAGTAGTTTTTGTAAGTAAAGGCCTATGAAAAGCTTTTGGATACTAGTTTTCAATTCAGTGCCTTAGGATGGGTAGCCTAAGTATGTCATGCTCTCTTTAATCATTTCTGCGGTGGTGTCGTGGGGGGCGGGTCGTTACGTTCCCTCAAATATGGTTGAGCGAAGCGATGGCTGGTCCACGCGTCATGCTCGTGAACGGGTGCTGCAAGTGGGAATGGGTCTGCTTCTGAGTACCTATCTTAACGCATATTGAATTGTAAGAATTGCGTGTTTTTATTGTTATTTTTTATGTCTTGTATCAAGTGTTTTTTGGTAAATTTTGCCTACTTAGGTGCACTTTCGAGTAGCAGACATAGTGATTACTGATTTCTCAACTAGTTTAAAGTTATTTACTCTCACAATTACCTATCCGATATGTAGTAGGTATTTAATTTCAACCTACCTACCCATTGTGTACAAACTTTTGTTAATTATTGTGATGGAAAATGACCTCACTTTAAATGTGGAGCTCATTTTTCAATGTTGACGACTCTGTATGAAATATACAGGGAGAAAAAAGCAGCCCTTGACGAGTTTCTTGCCGGTTCTTCTCATTAAAAGGTCTCCCGCTCAGGGTTTGCGAACCGATGGCGTAGCTTCTTTGACATTCACAAGTGCTTGTAACAGCCTAGACTGAATAAATGATTTTTTGATTTTGATTTTGATCTTACTTAAAGCAGCAATGCAACTGCGCTTTCAATCGAGAATTGTTAGCAACAGGGTTGGCATGATTAAATCACATTGATTTAAATCAAGTGATTTTTTTAATAAAAATCATTGATTAAATTAAATTGCCTTTTTTCTTTCCTATTTGTATAAAATATAAAATTCTTAATTTTAAATAATTGATAGACACAAAAAAATATATTTAATGTAAATGTGTTGGAATTACTGCTTTATACTGTTTTTCTTCTAAAAAAACCGCCAAATCATCTGTCCTAATATTTTACTTTCACCAGGCATTTTTATTTTGAACTGTTTTATTGATCTTTACTTGTGTTTCTTCCGAATTAAAGTGTTAAATAAGTCAAACAAAAGCGCCTTGTGGTTTTACGCACTATATTAAGTGGATTTCAAAGGCTCAAGCAAAAAGGTATTTATTGTATGGGCCATTGATGCCTGAAATAAATGGTTAAATAAATAAATAAATAAAAAATCTGTGATTTTTTTTTTTTGCAAAAAATAATGATTTTTTTCCAACCCTGGTTAGCAACAAAGTTACATAATCAAGGGTCTGAAATTACTGACAGATTCTGACCTCACATCATTCCTTGCAATAGTATGTGAGTTGGGGGCCTTTCTTGGCCGGGTACGTACAAAAAACTAATTGGGAAACCACAAGAAATAAATAAATATTATACACAATAATCGTCTTTAGCGTCATACATTCTTTGTTTTAGTTCATTATTTACATGGTAAATTCTTTACTGTGGTATTTGGACATTGCTTATTTTTGTTGCAGGTCTGATTGCCAGTCGGCAAGGGCCTCCTCCAACCTTCTCCATTCCCACCGGTTCTCCACCACTCTATTCCAAGTCACTCCTGCGACTTCTCTTATATCATCGTCCCACTTCTTTTGTGGTCGACCGTTCCTATGACTCTTTGGGTACCATCGCGTAACAATTTTGCCCTCATTATGTGGAAAAATTATATCAATTTTTATTTGTTGCAGTAAGATGGCTGAACCCAACCCCCATCAGATGATAACCTGCCCGTACAACAAGGCCCACCAGGTGGAGCATTACCGGATGCACATCCACCTGCAAAAGTGCAGGAAGCAGCATCCCAACTGCAAGAAAGTCATCTGCCCGATTGACTCCACGCATGTGGTCAACGACGTTGAACTTGATGTAAGTTATATTTATTTTATCCACAACAGTGGGCCTTCACTTCACTTGATGTTAAGTGACGATAAGGCCGAAGATGGAAGCGCACTACACCCAACCCTTGATTACGTAAGTCTGTTGCTAACAATTCTTGATTGAAATCAATTGAAGCGCAGTGGCATTGTTGCTTTAGTTAAGAGAGTTGTCACATTGGTTCTTACTAAAGCATAGATGTAACTGCGATTTCTGTTAGAGTTGATTGCAACAAAGTTACATAATTACCCCCCAAAATCCTCACCACTAAGGAACTGGCTATCATACCTCTAACTGCCGGAACACATCCATTTTTAAATTGTTGTTATGGCGTCAGACTTGGTAGATGATGTTAGCTAGCCAGGCCTTGGCCAGGACTTGAAATAAGCCCTACCACCAACCAAACCGAGTAAAAGAAAACTAGAGAATTGCTAAAACGAAGCAGGAGAAATATAAGAACGAGTGGAGGAGTACTGACAGTACACTGTCCACTAAACAGACACTTGTCAGTGATCAAACGGACAGAGGATCCCATCTGTCCACAATGCAAAGAAAGAGATGAAACAAGCTACCACTTCATGGCAGAATGCCCGATGTACGCATCACTGCGCTGGGAGCTCTTTGGAGATGACAAGCTTAAGGAAGAGGATCTAAAGCAGTTAACGATAAGTCAACTCAGCAGGTATTGTAAGCGCACAGGTAGGTTCGAGGGTCCGACGCCGCGGTGGGGTAAATGATAACCCGCCTCCCCCTGCTCTTTCAGGGGATTTGGGGAAATGGGTGAAGGACCAGAAGGGAGTCAAACAACGCCGACCGGTCTCCAAGCCTGTGCATCCACGGAGACTGGTGAAATAACGCTGGCTTGCAGCATAAGAGTAGGATATACTAGAAGAAATTCGACGATGTCACTAGTGACTCGGTAGCTCAGCGGTCAGAGCATTGGACCGGATATCCAAAGGTCGCGGGTTCGATTCCCGTCTGAGTATTGATCTGGTGTGAGTCGTATTTTTTCTAGTATATTATTTAGTATTATAAATATTTTGCAATATTCTCTCCCATCCAGTACCACCTGACGGTATGCCCCAAGCGGCATCTGCTGGATTCCCAGCTATACGTGGTTGATGACGAGGTCAAGCCGGCCGTGGAGCCACTACCGATGCCCGCCATCAATATGGTGCAGCCAGATGAGGATTGGGACAACGTAAGTATATTTATCTATACCCATGCATTAAGGCGAGGCAGTTCACGAAATTTACTCTTTCACTATGTCTTTAGAATAAGGTTGAATATTGCATAGCTTTAATTGACGCTTCGCCAGAAAGGACCCCGAACTTATAGTTAGAAAAATGTGGTTTCCTGGGATTTCGATATGTTATGGGAGCAAATGTGATGCATCGAGCCTATACGTGCATTCCCTCCTCTCATTGTTTTTGTCATCTTTTATTTTCTTTTATTCTTATCGCAAATGTTTTTTTATCGTTCTTTTTAAGGTGGTACCCTGAGCGAAAGTGGCGCCGCGGTAAATTATATTTAATATTATTATTCTAATACACAATTTTAAAAATGTTTATCGTGAAGGTTTTAGGGCCCACAGTCTAGTATTTTTAGACGGTATCGTTACATTCCCTCGTAGTCACTGCTAGAAGTAGATAGCAAAACTGCTAAAAGTGGCCGTTTTTGACACATTTGCTATCTACTTCTACGAATGACTATGAGGGCATTTTAGTGATACCTTCTAAAAATACTAGACCAAGGGCCCTAAAATCTCCACGATTAACATTATTAAAATCTTTTTCTATTAATAACTTATTAAATAAAAACCTCTGAGGGCGCCACTTTCGGTCATACAACCGCCTTAAGTCATTTTTGTATTGATAAATGTATTTGTGTGTCATAGTAAATAAATCTTTTTACCTTATCTATCAAATGCCATCTTACATTGTAACCAGGGATTGATAACGTTATTTTTAAATGTAACGTTATTTCTTACTTTTTTTACCGTTACTTTAAAATTAACTTTATTCCAATTAATAACGTTACTTTTTTAATGGCACTATTGTACCGGTAAAGTTTAACGCTATATTTAACGGTATTTTTAACGGTATTTCAATCCTTGACTATTTTTCTTTGCAGGAAGTGACTACTTCGTACAATCCAGAGGTCTCCAAGAAAGGCAACCACATTATTAGAAAAGTTAAGGGTGCTACGCCCTCTGAAAGAAGGAAAGTCCGTATGGAGGGAGTTAAGACCTACAGGCCGCCAGAAGAGGCCTAAATACCTAAAAATCTGAATTACGGCTGAATACTTAAACACTCTTGGCTAAAGTTTTTTTGTTCTAATGAGACTTTTTCCTATTATACGGTTTTGTTTTGGAGAATATATAAATGCACTTTAAAAATATTGTAACACACTTTAAAATGTTTAGCTTCAAAATTTATTGAATGAACTATAAAAATAATGGTTGCCACTATAAATATGCTAAGCTTTAAAATTAATACTTTGCACTATACAATTTAATTGCTTAGCTTTGAAAAATTTATAGCTGGTTTCATCAAATTTAAAGTGCTTTTAAATACATTCCCTTTTGTTTTGTCCTTTTGGTAGGACAAATGGAAAAAACATCACTACGATAGAAAAAGTGGGAACAGAACTAAATCTTTAGTTAAGGTCTCCTTAACTTTAAGGAAGCCGTCAGTTTCATTGAGTTTCTGTCAAATCTGACAACTAAAGTTTCTGTCAAATCTGACAACTAAAGTTTCTGTCAAATTTGACAACTAAAGTTTCTGTCAAATTTGACAACTAACGTTTCTGTCAAATTTGACAACTAGAGTTTCTGCCAAATTTGACAACTTATTTGAATTGAAGATGGGCCCTAAGAGAATCGTTTGAGTATCTGCCGTAAACTCCAACCAACTTTTTAAGAGAAAATTTGAAAATATAACTGAGATTTTCGTAATTGTTCAACAATTGTTTGTTTTGTTCAAAGTTGTTAATGTTAAATTACTTATGTTAAGTTTCATTGGATAGCTCCATACATTAAAATCGTAGTGCTTAAATAAAGACGAAATTGTGAATTGTGTTCTTCTAGTGTACTCCGAAAAAGCTTTGTTGTACTTATTATCGTTTAAACAATTTTTTATAACCTGTCGTTTAGTTTATTGCTAAAAGTGGCCACTTTTAGCAATACAACTCCGTTAAACTAAACGACAGACTAGAAAATATTTTTTAAGCGTACAACAAAGCTTTTTCGGAGTACACTAGAAGAACACAATTCACAATTTCGTCTTTATTCAAGCACTACGATTTTTTTTCCATTGGCGGCGCTAGTGTAGCGCATAAAGCCTTTTAAGCTATTGATGAAATGCACATGTATAAAAAAAGTGTATCGTGTATGTGCTTAATTTTTTTTTGAGGTTAAATAAAGGGCACAAAATAGACAGTGACATTTTGAGTTCGAAGAGAAGCCTTTTTTCAAATAATTTTTTTTTTTCAATATACCTACTTATTGATATCTAACTTATGTTTTCCAAGTTTAATTTAAGCCGTGAATCCACGGAAATTTAACGTACTCTTATGTGTGGAGTAAAAAATGCATAGTTTTGTTTATAAACATTTTATTTTTTGTAAGTTGGCTGAAGTATAAGACATAGTCCTAAAATTTGGATTAAACTTGGTAACTTTTAAGGGCGTTTATGCGCTACACTAGCGCCGCCAATCGAAAAAAAATCATAGCCCTTAAATAAAGATGAAATTGTAAATTGTGCTCTTCTAATGTACTTCGAAGAAGCTTTGTGGTACTTTTATCGCTTATACAATATTTTATAACCTGTCGTAAAAGTGGCCACTTTTAGCAATAAAACTTCATTAAACTAAACGACAAACTAGAAAATATTGTTTAAGCGATAAAGAGTACCACAAAGCTTCTTCGGAGTACACTAGAAGAGCACAATTTACAATTTCATCTATATTTAAGCACTATGTTTTTTTTCGATAGGCGGCGCTAGTGTAGCGCATAAACGCTCTTAAGTGTCAGAATAAACTGAGCAGATCAAACTTTTTTGTTGATATTAAGGATTTTTTTTTATTTCATGTGTAATCTTTATAATTATAATTTGTGAAAAAAATATAGCGTAGTTTTGTTTATACTTAGGATACAGAAACCAAAAATAATGAGTTTCTAAACCGAGATAAATTCAGGCAAATTTTCAATTAGTTTGAACGCAAGATCAATAAAGGATTACATTAACATGTCTTAAGAGGATTGTCGTACGTTTTGATTTTTTAAATATCTATAATAGATTTCGAAATATTTGCATTTTAGTGATTTCATACAAAACACAGAAGTGCCAATATTTTCAAATCTACAATGAATATTTTAAAAATCAAAACGTACAGCCCTAGTTTTTAGGCATTTCAAAAACATACCAAAAATTCATTGCTGTAGGTTAAGGTTTAGAGGGTGGGAAACGTTATCGCCGTTTGTATGGAGACCACGTTGTTGACAATCCTCTTAAGCTAATGTCAATTATCAATAAAAAATTATATTTGTATAGAACAAACTTGACTACGAGCACTATACTTACGTGATTTTATTGTTTATAACTTATTTTTGAACTTGCGTTGCGAATAGAAAGTATGCCGCTTAAACGGGCTGATGTTACTCATAAAAAGATAGATAGATAGATAAACACACATTACAGAAAATACAATAACATAAAACTTAAAACTATGGTGAGCAAAGGCGGCCTTATCGCTAAGAGCGATCTCTATTTATAAAAGTATATAAAAGTAAAGCATTTTATAAAAGTTTATATTTTATAAAATGTAATTCATGACGATCTGTCAATTGTCAGGACAAATTGGTTTTCATTGCGGTGAAGATGACTAGTTTGTTTTGTTGAGTTGCGCTTAACCTCTAAGTGCCAGTACGGTCGCCGGCGACCTGACATAATCGCTATATTGCCGTTCTGTCAAAGCCCAAGCGGTGGCCGGAGACCGGTAATCGGTTTTTTCTCTATTTAAATGACTATGATTTTGGTATCTAGAAATGAGAAAAGTATTCATAAATAAAGCTATCTTTACAGAATGATAAATTATAGCCTGATTACGAAATTATAGGGTTTTTTGTGAAAGACGCCATTTTCTTTCCTGCCAGTTGGTGGGGAGGGTTTTTTTGTTTTTTTTAACAAAATGGCGGACGACGCTGAAGGGTCTCAAATTGCTTTGACGTCAATGCACTATCCGTCCTTGTCATTGTGTTATGATGTGACAGGGACGGACAGTGCATTGCTATCGCTATAGCTTTGAGTTAGGCGGTAGGGCCTCTGGCTGTATTGTTTTCAAACACTGCCGTCATTTTTTTTCACTTGATTTCTTGCGTGGTGGATGGATAGGAACACCCTTAGCACGAACAGCTATCGAGAAAATAACTCGCGTAAAATTATTTGTACAGCGCCATCTATTGCCGTAATGCGAAATTAAATTTTCCATAGATAAGTTTTACGCGCGTTATTTTTCTCTATAGTTGTTCGTACTAAGGGTACTACTGCTAAAGTATAGTATAGCGCCTGTATTATGATTTTGCACAGTAACGTTTACTATACTCCATAACGACTGTAGTAAGCAGCTTTGTATGCATTTTGGCACAGCGCCTCTGGCGGTAACTACGCTTAACTAAAAGTTGTCATACAAATGTCAACTACAGCCGCTAATTGAGTAGTAAGCGTAAACTTATAATACGCCTATCGATAGCGTAATCTGATAATACACCTGTTGATAGCATAAACTGATAATACACCTGTTGATAGCGTAAACTGATAATACACCTGTTGATAGCGTAAACTGATAATACACCTGTTGATAGCGTAAACTGATAACACACCTGTTGATAGCATAAACTGATAATACACCTGTTGATAGCATAAACTGATATGATAATACACCTACTGATAGGTAAACTTATAATACACCTGCTGAGAGCGTAAACTGATATGATAATACACCGATAGCGTAAACTTATAATACACCTGCTGAGAGCGTAAACTGATAATACTTTTTTTTTCTTTATTAGACAACAGAATACAGTCATGAAAGCAAATGATTACAATAGTACAATGTCCAAGTACTAGATTGAACTCCAACAACATGCATCCTTTAATAAACAATGTTTTCTGTGAGTGAAAAAGAAACAGGTAGATACTTAAATACACCTGCTGATAGCGTAAACTGATATGATAATACACCTACTCGGCTCGAAGGACAATTTTATATTCCAGTTAGGAACATAAAAACAATTGCTATGATACGATAATAATGATTTATTGATATAATAACTATAATAAAATGATAATAATGCTAAATGAATGCTTTGGTGCATGCCCCGATCGCGACGGCAATTGATTATGCACTGACTTTAAAACATACGCGGTCGGTCGGTCGGCGGCATCACACAGCGTGACGTCGACGGTGGTGTTCGGTGTCATTTCAAAGAAATGCATCGAACAGATAGGGTAAACTTATAATACACCTACTGACAGGGTAAACTTATAATACACCTACTGATAGGGTAAACTTATAATACACCTACTGATAGGGTAAACTTATAATACACCTACTGATAGCGTAAATTTATAATAATACGCCTACTGTTACAGACTATAGCCCGGTTTGGCCCCAGATTGCTTGAAAGTAATGTCTATGTGCGTCGTCGCTGTATCTGTCGAATAGTACGTCGAAGCCTCGGCCTTATGACTGATAAGTTACCGTATTTATTAAAATGTAACTATTTTTCTATGTAGGTACACGCAGCATGCTAAATTACTTCATAATGTTAATGTCCTCTTTGATATTTAACATAAAATCTCGCACATATCGGTTTAATTTCAACCATTTATTCCCAGGAGCTTGCTGGCGATTGCGAATGTTAAGCAACGTTCGCATCGGTCGGTCATGGGATGGGAGACCAAAAAATTATTATCTCAAGCTCCTCCGTGCTTCGGAAGGCACGTGAAGCCGTTGGTCCCGGCTGCCTTTGCAGTCGTTAACACCCACCAATCCGCCCATCCTCCTTACCGCCCATAAGGTGATGCTCATGGTATCAAACATGTACTAACTGCCGTCGCTTGCCCCAGGGCAAATGGCCAGGCCGAAAGATTTAACCAAACAATTTTAAACTCATTAGCATCACAAAATGCTTTTGGTAACGAGCGTGAATGGGACAGATATTTGGGTAAAATTCAATTTGGTATCAATAACACTGTCAATGCATCGACTCGCAAAACTGCGACAGAAGCTTTGTTTGGTTACAAGTTACGTGATAATTTACTGAATAAACTTGATATTTGTAATACAGAATATAATGGGAATAACTCTGATTTACAACAAATTCGAAATGAAATTAGTAGCAACATAGACAAGATTCAAGCCAAGCAGAAAGAAAGGCATGATGCAAATCATGCTCCTGCTGTTACTTATGAAAAGGGTGACTTAGTCAAAATTTCTCGAAATAATTTTGAAAATAACAAACAAAGTACAAAGCTTTTGTCGAAATTTGTAGGTCCCTATAAAATAACCGAAGTGTTAGGAAATGATCGCTATATCTGATGTTCCCTATGGCCCATCCCATATGGCCCATCCTCCTTACCGCCCATAAGGAAGGCCTGTGCTGTGCCCCAGCAGTGGGGACATCAAAAATGGCTGATGGACATGGACATTCCCATCTGCCCCCTTCGAGCTTGCCATCACTACCACCACCCCGATGGCAAAGCTCCCAAGGGGTAAAATGTGAATAAATAGGTGCCATCGACCACCAGAGTGGTAAACACCACCTATTAGTGCCAACCCCAACCACCCCGGTGGCAAAGCTCGAAGGGGTCAGATGGGTTGGGGACAGTTTTGGATAACTTAACACGCTGTTGCAGTACCTATACTTTATAATTTCTTAACTTTTTATTCAGGATAAAGTTAGAATAAGGTATTATTATCAAAACACAATAGATGTGAAAACTTTGGTGTAAAAAACATTGAAATAATCACCTAATAATTAATATCTGTGAAAAATTAATAGGCTCTTCAAATTATTTGTGTTTGTACCTATGATGATTAATATGTAAACTAGAAATTTGTAAAAAAAAATACTATAAATGTTGTGAATCTAAATTGTTTATGACAATAAAATGTTCAGATCATTCATGTGTGTTTTTATTTATATTGACAAAAAAATCCTAATTGAAAAAACTTTTTTTTTTGGAGATAATGTTTACTTGATTATTTGCTTATCTTCGGCATTATAGCTCTCCGGGGAGATTGTATATACCTTGTTCCTCTCTGTACAATGTCAATGTCTGGAAAGCAAACATGGGGCCTTTAATAGAGCAGGGATGGCAAAACGAAGGCGATTTAGGGTAGCGCGCGAGAGTTAAATAAACTGCCTCCCCCCCCCCCCAGCCAAAGTCATCATCATCATCAGCCTATCATTATTGTCCACTGCTGAACATAGGCCTCTCCGAGAGCACGCCACTGAGCACGATCCGCGGCTATACTCATCCAGTTTTTGCATTTTCACAAGTGTTGTTGTGTGTTGTAGTGGTATATGAATAAATTTTTTATCTATCTATCCAGCCACCTTGCGAAGATCATCGCTCCACCTTGTCTGAGGGCGTCCCACACTACGTTTGCCGATACGCGGTCTCCACTCAAGAACTAGTCAAGCAGCCAAAGTAACATTTGCAAATTTTCGTTATCGTTTCGCTTCGAAACATGGATTTGTCGTTTTAAATTTCGATAGTTAACGAACCATGTCAATCCCATACATGTTTCGAAAGCGAAGCGATAACGAAGATTTGCAAATGTTACTTTGGCTAGGCCCTGAGAATAAAATATGAAAAAATAACATTGAATATCAAAAACACAAGTAGACCTCACAAGTCATAGGTTTGGCCACCCCTGCTATTAAGAGGGTGACTGTGCTACACTAGCGCCGCCAATGGAAAAAAATGGAAGTGCTTAAATAAATACGAAATTGTGAATTATTTTCTTCTACTGTACTCCGAAAAAGCTTTGTTGTACATACTTTTTATCGTTTAAACAATATTTTATAACCTGTCGTTTAGTTCAATAATCCATTAAACTAAACGACAGCCTGGAAAATATTTTTTAAGCGATAGAAAGTACAACAAAGCTTTTTCGGAGTACCTACACTAGAAGAACACAATTCACAATTTCCTCTCTTAAGTATAGTATTATTTCTTATTATAGTATTTCTATACTCTTAAGTATAGATAGATTGTTCTTTTAGAATGTTTACTGCTACATAATTTGACTGAAGATGCATCATGCACATCACATCCAAGATTTACACCACAGGGTAATAATAATTGTGCTTACACACATATTAGCTGATGATAGGTACATCAAGAGTTTCTAGAGTGTTTACGATTGTGTAACTTGCCAGTATCAAATTATCGAGTAATGAGTAAAAACTTTTGGCATGCACCTCGTACACCAGACAATAGATATTGAAAACCCATTAAAAGATTTGGGCAGGCAAAACAGTACAAACAAAATGATAATTCAACATACATTTTTATAAATATAAAATATATGATTAGTGCCTAAATAGTTCAAGTAATAAAATTTGCATTATTGTACATCTTTTAAGTAATCTTCATCCATTTTTTGGAATTTCTGTTTCATTTCTTCTGGAACCTCAACAGTTGATAAATCTTCAGCACCAACTTCGTCTTCATTTTGTATCAAAATGTCGATTACATTTTCACAAGCAAGCAAAGCCTTCGGATCTTTCTCCCATTTGTGATATTCTCTCAAAACATAGTAAACACCATTTTCTCGTAACATCTCCCTCCCTGAACGTTTCGTACACAATTTATGTATTGTCTCTATAATCATCTTGCGAATATCAACATCGACTTCCCTACGTTTTTCTTTCGGTAAGTACTGTAAGCCTATTGGTAACTTATCCATCTCTTCATCAGGAAAATCTTCGTTACCCATCAAAGGATTTAAAAGATACGTCAACAAATCAAAGTCATTTTTCAGCAAAAAATCATGATAATCCGAGTCGAAAGATAAGTTTCTTATAGTGCCAACAGCACCACCTCTTCTAATGTTAGACTGTTCATAATTACAAAATGGTAAAAGTTTAATAACAGGTACATGTGGATTTTCTTCGGTGAGCCATTTTCTTATTCTATAACTACAACTTAAGTTACTAAACATTGGTGCTAAGTAATGCAAGTTGGAACCTCTTTTATTGTAACCAATGTTTACAAATGCATTTAAAATATCATTTAGGTGTGGTATAAAGGAGTTTAAACACACTTCCAACTCGTCTTCGAGTCTTGTGATGTTGGATAAGATCATGCATGCAGCGTCTGCATCCTTTTTCTGTGGATTTAAGACGTATTTAACAAGTAACTCGAGAACGTTTTTGAATCTACTCGGTCTGTATTTAAGTAGTTCTGTAGCACCGTTGACATTCGCCGATACGTTGACAAGCACTAAAAGGGAGTTCTTAGATATTTCTTCTACTTTATCGTCTGTTAATTCGATCACACTTTGCATTATTTGCTCGTTTTTCAATAAAGTTTTGACTCCTTCTTCGCTCGCCGATAATCCAACCAGATGTTCAACGGAAATGTGTTTCAAGTCTATTCTGGAGTCGGGTTTTAAGAATTCTACTATTTCACTCAGCGGATCTTTAGCCATTTTCGAGATAAAAGGATATAAATAAAGCGAAAATATTACAAAATTGGTTCCAACATGTGCGACGACCATGGAATGTTTGACTGACATTGACATTGACATTTGTAGTACATTTGTAGCAGGGTGAGCAGATTAAAAATTGTCATTATGCTAGCAGCTCCGTTAAATTCTGCTAAATTCTGCTAAACTTTTTTTTCAGAATGCTAAAATTCTGCTAAAAACTAACACACATTTTGTATGAAAGTATACAGGGTGACATGGAAATTCGACCTATTCCTTGAAAGGGGTTATACTAGAGGTAATTTGCAACAAATTAAGCCCAGTGAACCTGGGGCCTTACTATGAGCTCTTATAGCAGGGCTTATATTGAACTGCTTTACTTTTTCGTACTATGACCTCAACGGTTAGTATGAAAGCAGGCCTTAAGCAGTCCCGTTTAAGGCCTGCTTTTGAACTGAACGGTTTCTTATTTGCTGATGGTAAGCCCCCAGGGGTCAAAACGGATCTGATCTGGACGGTCTTCGATATTTAAGAAATTTTCCGACTTGTTACCAAAAACCATTAATTATGAATAAACTACTACACTCTAAACATTGAATTGATACTTTTCTGAAAGCTGAAAAATAAGTGATCCATTTAAAAAAAAACGTTGGCCCAAAACATACATAATCACAGATATAAAAGGTCCTAAGTAGCAAGAACTTTTATTTTCTGATATTTTTCCCGAAAATCGCCGTAAGTTATTGAAAAAAAGTTGTATGAAAGTTGGCGTACAAATTAGTAGAATAACTTACTGGACTCATTAGCTTCCCAATAAGGTATAAATGTTATTAACTTTCCCAGCTGTTATAAATAAAATCAGCAAAAGGGCGCTCAAGGTCAAACTTTTAATTTTTATTTTTTAATTGAATTCAGCTCGAAAGGTACTGTGAATGAAAAATAAATGTAAATTGATAAAGTTTAATGCAAAAAAAAATCAGTAAACAATTACAAATCCTGTTCAAACTGTCTACCATTGTTGCGTATGCAAGCACGGAGCCTACGACGTACTTCGCTCACTGTCGCTCGCGTTGAAATTGAGGTTTTTATTTGTTCGGCAGCTGCCAAAATTCTCTGCCTCAAATCTTCAACGGATGTCGCTGGTTGATTCTCGGGGTACACCAAGTCCTTCATGTAACCCCAGAGATAAATAAAAGAAAGGGCCCACCAGAGAAGATTTTCATTGAATGTTCGGATGGTGATCGGGCCTTTCTTCTTGCCCCAAAATTTGAATGGCATATCCTACGAAAACTTTCTAAGAGAGGAAGTGTATACGCTTTTGGAAAATGTGCCACTAGCTACCAGAAGAGACATGGTCTACCAGCACGATGGGTGCCCAGCTCACTTTTACCGAGGTGTGCGACAATGGCTGGACGTGAATTATCCGCTGAGGTGGATCGGTCGAGGTGGCCCGACGCCATGGCCGGCGAGAAGTCCAGATTTAATGCCATGCGACTTTTATCTCTGGGGTCACATGAAGGACTTGGTGTACCCTGCGAATCAACCAGCGACATCCGTTGAAGAGTTGAGGCAGAGAATTTTGGCAGCTGCATTTATTTTTTATTCACAGTGTAAGTAGAGTAACACTGTTACCTTTCGAGCTGAATTTAATTAACAAATAAAAATTAAAAGTTTGACCTAGAGCGCCCTTTTGCTGATTTTATTTATAACAGCTGGGAAAGTTAATAACATTTATACCTTTTTGGGAAGCTAATGAGTCTAGTAAGTTATTCTACTAATTTGTACGCCAACTGTCATACAACTTTTTTTCAATAACTTACGGCGATTTTCGGAAAAAATATCAGAAAATAAAAGTTATTGCTACTTAGGACCTTTTATAATCTTAATACTTCTTTTTTTGACCCAGCTGGAGGTGGTGATCCTATTCTGTACCAACATTTATTTTGATTTTTTGGTCATCCAGAAGTTTATATTTTAATCTTACCAGGTTTCGGTATAATTTCACAAAATCTTTTTCTATTAATAACTTATTAAATAAAAACCTCTGAGGGCGCCACTTTCGGTCATACAACCGCCATAATATAACAATACCTTTTATAAAATCAAAGTTGCCTGTGTACATAAGTACCTTATTCATTTAATCCTTCAAAAACACATTCGATTGATTTTGATACAATGACTATAATGTGTAGATAGCTGTAGTACCTACTAGGTCGAAGCAGAGAAGTAAGTACCTACACCTACTTTATTATGCATTTTGCATAATATTAATACACACATCAACCCCTAGAGTAAAGGTGTTATTTTCATACAAACGAGGTAACTTTGAAGCACTGGTTTCCTGCCAGGGATGTACCGTGCTGTGATCTGATGATGGCTATCCAGGGAGTGAATGGAGGAGATTCAGATCGCTATACACACCCAACTGATCAGCATTTTAAAAGATTAGAGGACATTGTTTAAAAAACCGGTCAAGAGCGAGTCGGACTCGCGCACCGAGGGTTTCCGTACCATTTATTTATTTATTTATTATTCGGTGAATCATCAGCTAACACAACAATATCTTTAAATTACAAAGTATAAACTTAAAAAGCTAATAATAGATTCACACGGTTAGCAGTTATTGCAGTATTAGCACAGAATATATAATAGTACTAACTATTAGGTCAGCACCATCTCTTAGCCGACAGTGGAACAATTTTTTAGTGGAAGTAAATTAATTTTACTTAGGTCAGGGCCATCTGTGGACTGGTAGAGGAACATATGAATTTTTTGATTGTTTTTTGAATTTCTAAAAAAAGTGTGTTATATTGAGACATCGTTTTATTTTTCCTGTAATCTTTACATAAACTACTATCACATAGAATTATTTCAGATCTTTCTCATTGCAAACTTCGGGGATAAGGGGGGGGGGGGGGGGGGCAGTATTTTTTTTTACATTTTTCATCATAAGTCGAAAACTATCAAGCCAAGAAAAAAAGATTTAAAATGTGCAAACAGCGCTCTTTCATATGATACCCCACATGCTCTAGTCGCTTCACTTAAAATTTTTAAGACCCCCTTTTCGGTCCCTGTTGTAAAAAAAATATTTATTTTTTTATTTCTTTCTTATTTGCAAAATAGTTGGACAAACGACATCTTAAACTATTCCAAATTACAAGTTGATACCATTAGTAGTTCTCGAGATATCCAGCTGTGACAGACAGACAGAGTCACACCATAAGGGTTCCTTTTTTACCATTTTGGTACGGAACCCTAAAAACCGCGAAAATAGCATGAAAATGTATGGAAATCCTGAAACTGAGAACTCTGAATCTTCCCTCCAAAATGGTGTATCATTAGCTGTATACAAATTCCCATACAAACTGGTACATAACGGGAATTTTCCAAAACCCTTTCTTAGTGCTCATCTACATCATGAAAGGTCCCTCCAAAAATGGTGTCTCTACCTTCAGCCGTCAGGGCTCCACGCGGGTACGTATCAGAATGTCTAAAGTTAGAATGTCTAAACTTAAAATGGCAAAGTTCAAAATGTCAAAAATCAAAATTCAAATGGTTTAAAATGTCGAAAATCATTATGTTAAACTTCAAAATAGCAAAATTTAAAGTATCAAACGTATCAAATACTTGACGAGTTGAAATATCAATGGTCATTAAGTCTAAAGTTCATAATGATTTATTTGAATTGGGTTGGATCCAAAGAGAATATAATCACTACGTTTAAGAGACGGCACTCCATACATTGGTCCGAGCTCGAGTTTGTTACGCAGATCATTGCCAACCACACAGCTTTTGATGATGTATTATAATCTTAATGTTGGCTATACTGTCAATCTGACGTACGTCAATTAGTGATGGGAAAGTATCGAGATTTCCACGATAGTCGCTAGTGATGGGATTTATCGAAAAAATTGGATAGCAGGGTTCTTGAATTTATTAATTAATATTTAAGAGGGAAATAAAAAAAGCTTTTATGATTTAAAACACATTTATTTAAACAACAACACAAAATATAATGTTTAATCGATTAACAAATTATTTCTTATTCGCAGTTCGTCTGAACTTTCACCATTTTTAAATCCAGACGAATTGAAAATGAAGGAAACATTACCTTAGTACCTAATAAACATAATACCTATATACAGTTGTCCCAAAACCTTTTCCACACGGAGAGAAAGTAAGCACCCACCTTAAATATTGAAAATATTTACTAATTTTACTCAAATAAGACTTCATTTTGTTTTTCAAAATAATTGGAACGGCAATGTGGCAGATCCTGTATATTACATTTTGTTTACTAAGGTAGCAATCTCTAGCAAGCAACAAGACAAACAGAATAGTTGAACGGGAATAATAATGCAAATCAAAGTAGGTTACATAAGTACCTACCTATTGCTAAGACAGAAAGTAGGTGAACATTATGTTTACTGTCTTCACAACCTCATTAACTTTAGAAGACAGTTTGAGGAATTTTAGAATAACAGTTTGCAAACTAACTAAAAAAAATTGACTTGCCACCAGCGGGTCTACCGGCTAAAAACAATGAAGTTAATGTTAACTGTAATTTGACAGATGTATATAATACATTGCTACTTCGTTTTGGCACAAATAAAAACTTACCATAGAAAAGAAGCAATGTATCATACCCATCTGTCAAATTACAGTTAACATTAACTTCATTATTTTTAGCCGGTAGACCCGCAGATCATTTTCTCAGGCGGGACTTGAAACCGAACATTGGTAGTATGTAGAATAAAAAAATTACACACATGTTAAGGCTTGAGCAGAGTAATATTAGGGTGATTAGTACCCTCAAGTGGTGCTCTTAATTTTTATTGCTTGCTAAGTACCTACATAATGTATGGAAAATTCGATAATGAATAGGTAGGTAAAAGTTCTCTTTTGCCTACTACTGCTACAAGAACTATATTTTACGGAGGTTATTGTTTGTAAATAAACTATAGAACCTTAGCTTCAATCGGTACGTGTGAATTTTCGATACATTATGTATTTAGTACTTAGCGAACAATACATTTCATTAAGGGAGAAAGGAATCCAATCGCCTTAAGTCTTACTTTGTACTTGGGCTTTTTTATAAAAATCACCAGTACGTGGATTACGTAAGTCTGTTGCTAACAATTCTCGATTGAAATCGATCGCTGTAAGATAGTTGATAGCCAAATACCCACTGACATTATACCACAGGCAGATCCTCAAAAGAACATAAATCTTCGACTTGTAGATCATCTTCCTCATCGGGCAATACCCATTCAAGTAGGGACCCATCACATGAAGTACCTGGTGCTTCAGATGAATCTGTAAGGTAAAATGATATGTAAATACATTATAATAATTTACAGATCTACAGTAGAAAAAATATCAATAGTAACATTTTTCATTGCCATGGAATCGAGACACAATAGCCATTCCTTTGCGTCTAAACTGAGAAAATCCACCCCTTAATCATATGGCCAACTTTCTATTTGTTCGCTAACTTAGTTTAAAAATAAACAATAAACTGTACAAATTAAATATTCTAACCTAAACTTGTCAATTGCATACAATACAAAAATCTGTTATTTACATAAGCTAGTGTGCTTATTACTTATGTACATACCATGTCCCCGAACCTGACTCTCCGACCGACATGTGACTTGTTTGTTGTTTATTAAAGCTTTAAGTTAGTGAACAAATACAATAATAGCTATTTGAATCAGGATTCAGGGCTTTGATTTCTTACCCTATTCAATTACATTAAAATTTAATTAATATAAATTATTAATTATTAAATTATTATTATAATATGGGAGTATTAACTGAGTACATACCATGTCCCTGGTATTGACTGATGTGCAGTGGAAAATCATGTAACAGTTCATCACCTAATGGTTGTAGAGGTAAATTGAAATATGGTACAGCATGGAACAAGTCTGGTTCTTGATTTATTCCAGTCTTGTCATAAATGTACATTTCAAACAAATTTAAGTTCATGAAGTTTTTGTATTGGTATGTAAACAAGATCTTCTTGACCAAAAGCTTGAATTCACTTTTGAGACCTGAAATAAATAACCCCATTTAGATCAATGCAACGAATGGTTGTTGATTACATAAACATTTTCTCACATTCCCAACTTCAAGAAGTTAAATACAAATACAAATGCTTCAGCTACTTGGGTATGTGATCATAATATTTAGATAATACTCATAAATTGGTACTAGGTAGTGTATAGCAATACAAACCTCTAATGGTCAAGTGGGATACAGGATACAGACTAAGAACACGTTCGACCCTGGTGTACGTCTCCTACTGCATAAAACACACTTCTTTCTTATAGTTGCGTGTAGTTAAACAAAACGATTCCATTGTCAATTCATTTAAGACTTTACACTAAACATTAAAACTTTAGCACGCAATACCACAGGTCCACAGAAATTTAAGTTCAGTGATGGCTTTAAACGTCCAACTGGCACAAAGAAAAAATACGGAGGAGCGAGAGCACAATTTCATATTAATTCACATTCACAAAGCAAACAAAACAAGATTTGTTTACGATTTCGAAGGCAACCGTGAAAGAAAGAATAAATACAGACGCCATATTCCCAAGTTTTAGCCAACATTACGACAGTAAAATTTAGTTTATCATGTTGCACATAATCTGCGGTATATACGAATTTATAAATTGCGTGTTTGTTGGCCTTATTACAAGGGAATAAGGTTGAAAATAGAAAAGCAATTTGAAATGTTCACTTTGTTGCTGCAGTGTCCACCCACTGGTTGGATCTTAAAACGAATCGCTTTCTTTGAGGTTAATTGAGTCTGTGGAGGTCTTTGGGCTTCGCCTGAAATGCTTTATAGCAAATTTAGCTGCCGGAAATGAGCCTAAACTAGTCTACTGGGACTTAGAAACCGTAGACCATAGGTCACGAGATAGGTGCGAGGAGCGTAGCGACGTTAGGTAAAAGTTAGGTTGACATGAACCCAGCGCGCGAGCCGAGCGAGCGAAGCGAGCGTGCCGCGGTAGCGGCCGGCGAAGCGCCAGAAAAAAATCTATTTCAAACTCAATTGGTGGATTTTGTTCGGCGGCTACAGAATCAGTGACTGGCACCGGCTACCGAATCAGGGAGCGGCGTGGCTATGGTGATGTGCCGCGGAGACACAGAGGTTAACACGCAATTATTTTACCTAATTAATTAGGTACCTAAATGAAAGAAAGGCATAAGTAAATTCTTTACGTCTTTATATGTATTTTGACTATTAGATATTTTAAGTTTTGATCATTTGAACTTAGACATTTTTAGTTTGGACTATCTGACCGCTTGACATTTTCGTTTTTGACATTTTGAACTTTCGACATTTTAATCGTTAGACATTCAAATTTTTGACATTTTGAACTTTGCCATTTTAATTTTAGACATTCTAACTTTAGACATTCTGATACGTACCCCTCCACGCCTATCCCAACAATGAATCAATCAATCAATCAGTCAATCAATTTAGAGTTTTATGTATAGATACCTAGCCTTACGCAAGAATAAATAGTCCTCCTGACCGATATGCTCGCGACATGTCGAGCGACTTTGTCAGGCAACTACCTACTAACTAGGATACAAGATAACAACCGGATGGTAAGATGATGGTTGGTATTGTAAGCCTACCCATATAGTGAGATGTGTACCTACATGCCTACTAGTAGGTACTAGCCCTGCGCAAAAATATTTTACTTGGGATCAGGTGCCTGGTAATAAATAATATTATAGTTATCAGGCAGCTACTAGGATATACAAGATACAAATGCAATACAAGGTTACAAAAAACAGATAAAGGTCTCGCCACACAGCTGGCGTGGCGTGACGGGACGGGACGGCGACGCGACGCTAAGCACTTGTAATGTACCAGATATTATGGACGACGCCACACAGACCCATCCCGCTCGACGTGATGGCAACCGTCGCGCCGAGCGTGAATACAAATCAGACGCGGCGTGGCGGGGTGGGACGTGACGGCACGAGCGTGGCGCAAGCGGGACGCCGACGCTTCAAAAAGCTTACAATAAGTTTTAAGTAGGTAGGACAAATAGGGAATTACACCATTTTTTGAAAACTGCTTTAAATTAATCCTGAGGTCGTAATAAACCAGTAGAATTTTAATTTTAATTTTATAAAACCATTAAATGCCCTAAAACACGATTTTAAATTTTGTTTTTGAATTTTCGCGCAAAACACTAGCCCCCATTTTGGCTACGGTCCGCATGGCGATAAAAATCGATTTTAGCGCGAATCCGACCAAATTAAGTATAGCCTCAATATATTACACATATTAGGGTTTTTGTACCTACTGCATTTATTTGGATTCGCGATAATATCGATATTTTTTTTTTATTTTAGTTTATTAGGGAAACAAATAGTAATTTTACAATAAATATGGGTACCACAATAGGGATGTTGACTAATGAATAAAATAACGAAATACTAATAAAAATCGTAAACATATGTAACTTTTAGGGTAGCTTGTATACCTCTTGGTTTTATATATTGCATATTATTTGTTTTATGACCCTTCAAAGCTGGGTGGTGGAAGTCCATTTAAAAAGTATAAAATTTATTAAAATAAATGATACCTTTAATTAGTCCGTAAAATGTATAGCAAATTTGTCGAAGAAACCATTTTGATAAACACAATATTTAATATAGCTGCTGAACAAATTTCCTATGCGTTGCATACAAACTTGCAAGGCGTGACGTCTTAACGTGGAAGCCATTAGTATGGAGCGTTTTTGATCGAGTCCATTTGTGTGCATTTCACACTGTGATGTCTCGGGCAGTTTTCATGCTAGCGAATTAATTCTTTTACCAATGTTTCTTTTTTTGAGAGGTAATTTATGTAACATGAAATAAAAAAATAGTCAACATCCCTATTGAATCCAAGGGTCTGACATGCTTTGATAGAGCGAGATCGTCTTATTAAGATTCCTATAGGAGGAAATAGAGAAGAGTGTCATGTTTTTTCTCTATCACCGACCGGACTTTTTTTCATGGTCGGGTTATAGGCAGAGATCAACTAAGCAAAACAAACAAGTGGGGTTATACCAAAAGTGCCAGAGAAATTAAAGTTTTTGTGGATAACTCCCTAATTAATATTGAAGATTTATTATAAATCGAATGTGTAGTGTTTGTGTCTAGCATTCAAAATGGTGGGATGTTCGATATTTGGCTGCAAAAGCAACAATCAAAGGAAAGAAGCGGGCGTTACATTTCATGCGTGAGTACACTGTTTTCTATATTTTGATCACGTATTTCTTTCTCAAATCTCACAGGAACCAAGTTTCTGAGCTAAATCATTAGTTATATCATGAAATACCTGATAAATAGGAAAAATCTAAAAATTATTTCTAAAAATAACCTCGTAAACATTTGACATGCAAACCGGTAAAATTGCGTACATCTACGTAATAGTAGAAGTCAGCTTAGCTTTGACGTCCACTAAAATCAGTAGGTTTATAATTCGATTTCCGGATGCCTACTATATAGAAAATTTTCCCCAAAAATTACCCCATATTTCAGGGAATTTCTAGCGATTTCATTTTTCCAGATTTCCGACGGAAGATAAAACTCGTGAAAAATGGATAGAAGCAAATGGAAAAAAGAATTGGGTGCCACACACGAATTTGTTCAAAAAATTTTGAAAAAAATTGTTTCCGAAAAACAGAAAAACTAACGTTAATAAAAAAAGTTCTGTATTCCAACGTTTAATAAAGACTTTACCTGTTTTAATTTAAAGTTTATCTTTTTATTCCATTAACCACACAATCTCAATATCAACTACCTGAGCGAACCCCAGCTAGTTTACTATATCTCTCTTTTTTAGCAGGGCAGTTGTGTGTACTCCCGTCCCGACTGCAATGACGATTGTTATTTAACTTTAGTTCGATTTTAGCAGGGAAGACGTGTTTTTATTTTTCTTAATACCATTTATAATTATACTGAGTTTTTGCATGCTGGAAATGGCGAATTGTCTAAACATTTTATTAATATCTCTGCTGTACCACAATTACTGCGAATAAAGTTTATTTCCATTTCTATTCTATGTATACGTATGTTACCGTTAAAGTACGGAATCCGTTAATCTGCAGATTAACTGGTCGAGTCAGTTAAGAGGATTGTCAACCACGTGGTCTCCATACAAACGGCGATAACGTTTCCCACCCTCTAAACCTTAACCTACAGTAATTAATTTTTGGTATTTTTTTGAAATGCCTAAATACTAGGGCTGTACGTTTCGATTTTTTAAATATTTATAATAGATTTCGAAATATTTGCATTTTAGTGATTTCATACAAAACACAGAAGTGCCAATATTTTCAAATCTACAATGAATATTTTAAAAACCAAAACGTACAGCCCTAGTTTTTAGGCATTTCAAAAACATACCAAAAATTCATTGCTGTAGGTTAAGGTTTAGAGGGTGGGAAACGTTATCGCCGTTTGTATGGAGACCACGTGGTTGACAATCCTCTTAAAGCACAGAATACATAATAGTACCGAAATTTTTCTTAAAGTAGACGATTTCCGTGCTTTAACTAGTAATCTGCACATTAACGGATGCTACCCCGTTAAGGGTACTTTTTCTGATCATGGCAACCCCATATTTTGACGTCATAATATATCTATCCCTTACACCCGGTCGCTCGGTAGCAAGGGTCTGACATGCTTTGGTAGAGCGAGATCGTCTTATTGAGATTCCTATAGGAGGAAATAGAGAAGAGTGTCATGTTTTTTCTCTATCACCGACCGGACTTTATTTCATGGTCGGGTTATTGGTACAGTTCAACTAGGCCAAACAAACAAGTGGGGTTATATCAAGAGTGCCAAAAAAATTAAAGGTTTTGTGGATTACTACCTAATTGATACCCAAGATTTGTTATAAATCGTATGTGTTGTGTTTGTGTCTAGCATACAAAATGGTGGGGTGTTCGATATTTGGCTGCAAAAGCAACAATCAAAGAAAATAAGCGGGTGTTACATTTCATGCGTAAGTACACTGTTTTCTATATTTTGATCACGTATTTCTTTCTCAAATCTCACAGGAACCAAGTTTCTGAGCTAAATCATTAGTTATATCATGAAATACCTGATAAATAGGAAAAATCTAAAAATAATTTCTAAAAATAACCTCGTCAACATTTGACATGCAAACCGGTAAAATTGCGTACATCTACGTAATAGTAGAAGTCAGCTTAGCTTTGACGTCCACTAAAATCAGTAGGTTTATAATTCGATTTCCGGATGCCTACTATATAGAAAATTTTCCCCAAAAATTACCCCATATTTCAGGGAATTTCAAACGATTTGATTTTTCCAGATTTACGACGGAAGATACAACTCGTGAAAAATGTATAGAAGCAACTGGAAAAAAGAATTGGGTGCCACACACGAATTTGTTCAAAACATTTTGAAAAAAATTGTTCCCGAAAAACAGAAAAACTAACTTTAATAAAAAAAGTTCTGTATTCCAACGTTTAATAAAGACTTTACCTGTTTTAATTTAAAGTTTATCTTTTTATTCAATGGTTGATATGAGATTGTGTGGTTAATGAACCACACAATCTCATATCAACTACCTGAGCGAACCCCAGCTAGTTTACATTCTCTATGTATAGTACGTATACATAGAGTCTCTATGTATACGTACGGAATCCGTTAATCCGCAGATTAACTGGTCGAGTCAGTTAAAGTGCGAAATTTTTCTTAAAGTAGACGATTTCCGTGCTTAAACTAGTAATCTGCACATTAACGGATGCTACACCGTTAAGGGTACTTTTTCTGATCATGGCAACCCCATATTTTGACGTCATAATATATCTATCCCTTACACCCGGTCGCTCGGTAGCGCATCTACCCCTTTTAATATACTATATCTATGCTCGGTAGCGCATCTACCCCTTTTAATATACTATATCTATGATTGAATCACACATTTGCCAAAACAGTTTCCACAAATAGCTTACACATGTCACATTGGTATCTAAAGTTGAATAAACAAACACATTAAGCAGAAAAAATAAAAACCAAAGACATTGGACACATATTCGGATAAGACAGCAAGCCAGTACAGATAAGGGAAAACTATTGTATTAAAAGACTTTTGAATTTTTTAGGCTTTGTACCATAAAGTTAATATACCTAATGTACAGAAAATATCGATGTGACAATACTTCAAATTATAAAGTCTCATGGATCTTAGTATAAAACGGTTACCTGCATAGTTAGTACGACAAAAAGATATAGAAAATGTATCACATGATCTCATGTTGAACCTCGGACATCGTAACAAAACTTTACTTAATAGATAAGGCGAATTAACTATCTTGAATAATAAGGCTGGCCACACACAGACGTAATCACGTACGTACGTGATTCCGTATGTGCGGGCTTTGGCTCCCGCCCGCACTATACTTGCGTCTGTTGTTGATGTGCTGAGCTGGGTATGGAGGATGTCCTCGCAACTAAATCTCTACATACGAAACACAACCTTGCGTTGATACAACCTTTACTTCCTTATTTACAGTATGTACACAAACAGGTCACATTATGATATAAATCAAACAGGAATATCTTATTATATTTTCAGTGTCCTAATCATTTTCATGATAGCCATAAATTGACAGCTAATCAATTGTCATAAGAAAACTCTTCTTCTAATATTGCAATGCAACCTACCATAGAGGAGTGGTGACCTCTTTGCAGAGTCGCCACACCACCCCCCTACGGAGAAAATAAAAATAACATTTAAAATAAAAAAAAACTTAACAATAGGAACCTAACCCTAAAAAAAAAACTAGCCTTAAAAAAAAAAACTAAACATCATAAGGCAACTTAAATTTAACCTTCCTACCAGCCCGGGTTCTATATTCCGGAGACTGAAGGGATTGTTCTGGGCTGTCCGTAATTGGCTTTAGGACGGGCGCAGTTGAGGGAGTTTCAGGAACGGTGAAATTCGCGGACGAAGACGGTTCTTGGTCGATATAAGCAGGCTTCACTCGATCCAGGCTTACCGTGACATTTCTGACACCCACCAAAATGGTGATAGTCTTGCCATCTTGGGCACGAGAAACCACCTTATGAGGACCCGAATATGGGGCAGTCAATGATCTTCGCACGGAGTCATCCCTAAGAAAAACGTGCGTCGCCGACAAAAGGTCCTTGCTCACGAAAGTGCGCTTTTCCCCGTGGTGAGTTGGTGAAACCGGTCTAAGAAAAGCCATATTCCTTCGGAGCTGCTCGGCGAAATCAAACTCTCCAACGCGGTCCGGAATAGCCGAAGGACAAAAGAACTCGCCCGGCAAAAACAATGGCTCCCCGTATACAAGCTCGGCCGAGGATGCCTGTAAATCTTCCCTAAAAGAAGAGCGCATACCCAACAGAACAACTGGCAGCGCCCTATGCCACGTATCGTTATGACACATGAGGGCAGCTTTTAATTGCCTGTGCATGCGTTCCACAAGACCATTAGCACAAGGATGGTAACTAGTTGTGCGAACTCGACTTGCCCCATAATGGCGCAAAAGACTATGGAACAAGCCAGATTCGAATTGACGTCCCTGGTCCGTTGTCACAACAGAAGGAACACCGAAGCGAGACACCCACTCTCTGAAAAAGGTCTCTGCACATTCTTCCGCCGTCATGCTTTTCATCGGCCAAGCCTCAGGCCATCTGGTAAATCTGTCAACTGCTGTAAGACAATACTGAAAACCACAGCTATGCGGCAGAGGACCGATAATATCAATATGAACATGACGGAAGCGCCTGGTTGGTGTAGGAAAATGTCCAAGAGGTGTAACGGTATGCCTTGACACCTTGCTGCGTTGGCAACTCAAGCAGGATCGAGCCCAATTGTGGCAATCTTTCTGCATTCCAGGCCACACAAAACGCTCAGCGACCAAGCGTGCCGAAGCTCGTGCGCCAGGGTGACTTAACATGTGTAATTTATCAAAATGTGGGCGACGAAAGGGAGGGGTCAAATATGGTCGATGCTTACCCGTAGAAGTATCACAGAAAATGGCGATATCTGTCCCAGGTAAAACAACCTTCTCCAATTTAAGAGAAGAACCAGCTAACACCTTCTGTAGCTCCTCGTCCGACACCTGATCTTGAGAAAGAGCGGCGAAGTCGCTTTCAAAAGAAAGAGCCTCAACTCGAGACAGGGCATCAGCCACAACGTTGTCTTTGCCACTGACATGGACTATGTCAGTCGTGAATTGTGAAATGAATGATAGATGATTGAGTTGAACTGGAGGCAACTTTTCTCGCCGCTGAATAAAAGCGTATATCAGCGGTTTATGGTCTGTAAACACAGTGACATGCTGCGCCTCCAGAACATGGCGGAAGTGCTGGACTGCTTCATAAACAGCAAGCAGCTCCCGGTAATAAGCTGGCCAGGTGGAATGCTTCACTGTCAACTTCTTACTGAAGAATGCCAGCGGTTGCCAATGGCCTTTAACGTTTTGCTGCAAGCAAGCACCAACATGACTCGATGAAGCGTCAGTGAATAACCCTAATTGGGCGTCAGCGACAGGATGAGCCAGGAGCGTTGCAGCAACAAGATGATCCTTACATTTTTGAAATGCACACTCCAAATCGGGCGTCCACGGTACGGGCTTTGAGCCCTTCAGCTTGGACGAGGCTAAAGCGTCAATGAGAGGAGCTTGAAGTTCTGCTGCTGCCGGTAGGAATCGGCGGTAAAAATTCACACCATGCCAAGAAACCTGCGGAGTCCTTCAACCGTTTTCGGTAAAGGGAAGTTCCGCAAGGCTTCGATCCTCTCCGGAGGAGGTCTGGTCCCATCCTTACCAACTCGGTAACCAAGAAACTGCACCTCGTCAGTCGCGAGCACGCACTTGCCAGGATTGACCACCACACCATACTCTCGCAACCGTTGGAACAATATCCGAAGATGCTGGATATGCTCTTCCAGCGATTTCGAGAAAACCAAAATGTCGTCGATATATGGATAGCAAAAGTCGAGTCCCCTGACCACTTCGTCAATAAAACGCTGGAAAGTTTGTCCAGCGTTCCGCAGACCAAACGTCATGAAGGGGAACTCGAACAATCCGAACGGTGTAGTGATGGCTGTTTTGCAAATATCCGCCTCATTAACCGGAATCTGTTGGTATGCTTTAACAAGGTCCAGAGTGCTGAAGACCGTAGCACCAGCCAGGCTGTGGGCAAAGTCAGCGATGTGGCGAACGGGATAGCGGTCAGGAACAGTTCTCGCATTGAGCGCTCGAAAATCACCACAAGGACGCCATCCGTTTTCACCCTTGCGAGCCATGTGCAGCGGAGATGCCCAAGGACTACTGGAGGGCCGAGCTGTTCCACAGCTGACCATCTGCTCAAACTCCTTCTTTGCAACAAGCAGTTTCTGAGGGGCGAGTCTACGTGGACGGCACGAAACTGGTGGACCATCGGTTGTAATAATATAGTGCTTAGTTGTGTGCTTTACAATACGTGGCAACCCAGGCGGACGCAAAATATCGGGAAATTCCAATAACACTTGCGCAGCAGGAGACTCAGCAACAACAGTCTTTACGCTAGTCTGGGTAGTGTCAGCAGCAGTTGCAGCAACAAAGAGACTAGTTAAACCATCAAGCAGACGTTGGTTACGACAGTCTGGCATAAGGTGATATTCAGCCAAAAAATCTGAACCGATGATAGGTACACCAACATCAGCGACAACAAAATTCCACTGAAATTCTCGGCGAAGGCCTAAATTCAACCGCAGTAAAATGGGGCCATAAGTTTTAATGGTACTCCCGTTGGCAGCGCGGACATCAAAGGTGGATGCGTGATACTGACCTTTAAGTAAGTGACGAGGAAAACAGCTAATGTCTGACCCGGTATCAATAAGAAACCGATGGCCTGACTTAGAGTCCGCCACAAATAACCGGCGGCCAAGATTAGAGCAATCAGCTGCCGCCTCTACTGATTGCTGGGATGATTTCCCTGGTTTTGTGGTTTCCAGGAGCAAGGTGAAATGCACTTAGCAGCCTTACCGCTAAACCTAGTCTGATACCAGCAACAGCGATCAGCTGACCTACTTGTTGACCTGGTTGATGGAGAGCGAGACACTGAACGGGAACGACGAGACTGCTCAGTACTAAGAGCTTCGACTTTGCGTGAAAGTTCCTCAAGTTGCTCCATAATCAGAGATAGATCGGGGGCGTTTACGGCATGGACCGCTGCAGGAGGTGGAGGTGATGCCTCAACAATGGCATCAGCTATCTCAGCTACCTTGTCCAGTTGCAAATCCTTTTGAGCGATGAGTATTCGCTGAACCTCACATGGCAAACGGCGCATCCACAACTCACGCAGGATGCTGTCATCTCCCATCTCAGAGCCAGCCAGGGAGCGAAGGTGACGCAGGAATGCTGATGGTCGTCTGTCGCCAAGCTCCTCATCGCTAAGCAGTTGCCGAATCTGCTGAGTCCTAGAGATCGAAAGCTTACTAATGAGCTCGTTCTTTAAATGATCATACTTCCCGTCGGCAGGAGGATTTGTTATAGCATCCTCAACTTCAGAAGCAACTCTCGTGTCCAACATAGACAGAACATGCCCAAACTTGGTGGTGTCAGCCTTAATACCACAGATAGCAAATTGAGCCTCAGCTTGCGCAAACCACAACCTAGGTTTATCCGCCCAGAAAGTGGGAAGTTTAACCTTAACTTCATTCAACTGAGCGCCTGCGGATGGCAGGTTAGTTACTAGCTCCTGAAGCTGCCTCAACTGCTCCTTAAAATCTGCCTCAGCCATCGTGCAATAACGTAATACCTATATGTACAAACTTTATACACAAGTTACAGCAATTAATGACAAAGGCATAGACAATAACATGCAAACATGCAACATGCAACGGTAAAAAAAACAAAAGAAAGTGCACCCACATGCAAAATTTACACAACACAAAACAACACACAAATAATAATTTCAAAATAATAACGGAAAATAAAACTTATAGTTCATAATGAATAATATTTACACGGAACCACATGCAAAAACCACGTTACGTCCTGTCCTGTCCTGTACGCCGACGTCCAAACGACAATCCAGAAGACCGACGACAACGGCTTCAAACTCCGACGAAACAACGAAATGTTACACCACGCCAGGCTCCTGCCGCTGCTTGCACGGCACCAATGACACGTGGCTGCACTGCTCAGCTCCGTAGTAGGGGTACGCGAGCTACGTAGTAGAGGTACACAAGCTCCGTAGTAGGGGTCACCGAATGTACGGTGTGACGCGTGCTTCTTAGTAATAGGGGTCACCGAATGTGCGGTGACGTGACGCGTGCTGCTTAGTAATCGGGGTCACCAAATGTGCGGGCTTTGGCTCCCGCCCGCACTATACTTGCGTCTGTTGTTGATGTGCTGAGCTGGGTATGGAGGATGTCCTCGCAACTAAATCTCTACATACGAAACACAACCTTGCGTTGATACAACCTTTACTTCCTTATTTACAGTATGTACACAAACAGGTCACATTATGATATAAATCAAACAGGAATATCTTATTATATTTTCAGTGTCCTAATCATTTTCATGATAGCCATAAATTGACAGCTAATCAATTGTCATAAGAAAACTCTTCTTCTAATATTGCAATGCAACCTACCATAGAGGAGTGGTGACCTCTTTGCAGAGTCGCCACACGTACGTACCACCACACACACACACACACGTTTTTTTCGTTCGGAATCACGGCTCAGTCAGACGCCAAACCTTGACGAGGAAACATTGAGCGAAGATGAATTATTTTTCTAAAAATAAACAAAAACTACATAACTATTAGTACATTACAGCCGTGAACGGGAAGCTAGCCATTGCATTGTCGAGGATGGTTTGAAGCCCGAGCCGCAGGCGAGGGCTTTAATCATTCGAGGCAATGCAAGTAGCTTCCAGAACAAGGCTTGTATAGTGCTTTTCTCAAGAAATGCGAGGAAATAAAAAACTTTTCAATTGAAACTTAATTAAATTTAATTAACATTAAAATTTATATTATTCATGTTCGGGCAATTATTAAATGTAAATGTTTTTATTCTTATAGTAATATACTCTGTGCGCACCATTTTTTTTATTGTATCGTTATTATAGTACCTATTAAATAATTTTACCTTTATAATATTAACTGTGTTTAAGTTGCATTATCACATCGATCCACCAATAGTAAAGTTCGTCCAACCAATACTAGATGGCGCTGTACCCTCGTGGATCGCGGTATGGTTTTGCTTTAACAATTGTATGAGGTCCTAATGTGATTCATTATTTTCGTTCGCTTTTTTTGACCACGGCGGTGGTAATATATCTATACGTTTAAAAGTGTGTGTTTCATTGAAGGTGTCGCCCTCTATAGTGTGATTTGTGTTGTTTTTGTGAACAGCTAAAACAAAAAAAAGAAGTTGCCGCAGACCACCCAGATCATCTTCGCACTGTACCTACTTCCCGCACTGGTGGCTGGTGCGGGAAGTAAGTATTGAAATTCATTCCTGGCCTGAATTTTAAATTTAGAATGTGATGAACCAGACCCCCTCGGAAATGTGGAACGCCCCGCATTCCTTTTTCAAATGGAATGATAAGATTTCAGAGCATAAGTGAGAAAAGACTATTTATAATTTATATTACGCACAGGTCTATTATATTGCTTTTTTGGAAACTAGAACTACATAATAACTAAGCAAAATAATAAAGGGTTTGCCAAAAGGCTGGTATCCAGAGCTGTAATAAAAAAGTTGTACGTGTATGTATACGTCACTCACACATAGGCCGTGCGTGTGTGCGCATTCCGTACGGAATAAAAACGGTTGTGTGTGGCGACCAATACAAAATATATGGTAGTCTTGCGTTCGGAATGCCTTTTTTCCGTGCGTGATTCCGAATGCACGGGCTCTCATGTGGAATAACGTACGGAATAAAATTACGTACGGAATGTTAACGCATGTGTGGCAGGCCCATAGATTTTGTATGCAATTGCTGCGTTCGGAATTCCGAATCGGGATTCCGTTTCGAGATTCCGTTACGTGATTACGTCTGTGTGTGGCCGGCCTAAAGGCCGGCCACACACAGAATCACGTTACGGAATTCCGAATGGAATTTCGATAATGTATGAAGATTCCGTACGGAAAAATCCCGTCTGTGTGTGGTAGTCCATTGATTTGTATAGGTTAGCTGCGTTCGGAATCACGTTTGTACGGAATTCCGTAACGTGATTCCGTCTGTGTGTGGCCGGCCTTATATTGATTATCGCTATGCGGACCGCGCCCTTTGTTTAGGCTCGTGAAGTGACGTGTGACGTCACTCCGTTAGTAAACAATACGAATGTGAAAGACGAAGTACACAATTTTTTTGAAAATAATGAGTTCTAATGTTTATCACTGGTGTCTTGTGTCTGAATGCATTAATACAAGTATAAAAACGCCACAAAAATTGTGGATTCAAGTGCCAAGTGATATTAGAATGAGAAATACTTGGCTAAAACTGGCGCGAAGAGATCCAAAATCATTGTCCACAAAAACTAGACTGTATTTCTGTGAAGACCACTTTGATGTAAGTATGCGTACTTATGCGTTTTATAATTATGGTAATTAACTATGGAATAAACAAAATAAAACTTAATGTTAGTATTAAAAAACAAACGTCATATTTTGTTGTATTTTTTATAGGTTATGTTAGAGTTATGTAGATGTAAAAATTTCAATATTACCTCTTCTATATTTTAGTTACAATATGATATGGAGAATTATACACAGTTTAAGATCATGGGTTCTGTTAAACGAATTCGGATGAAACCAAACTGTGTTCCATCCAGATTTGATTGCCAAGCCGACAGGAAACACGAGCCCACTCCAAGTAAACCTCTGCATGCCTTTATTAAAAGGCAAAGAATGTCTATAATTAAGGATATAGAAGAGACCATCAGTCTATCAGCCATTATTGATGTCCCCAGCCCTACTACTGGGGCACAGGCCTTCCTTATGGGTGGTGAGGCGGAAGAGACCATACAAAATGAGAATTATGCTTTATCATTACCATCTTGTAGTCAAGGTATTTTTTTAAAGTATTTGTAATTTATGCAGTTGTAATAAATTCATAACATTATCACTGGGACAGATGATATAATAACCATTTTTTTACTAATCTTTCCAGTTTTTTTGACACCTGAAATAAAGTGTGATGAAAATGCAGTCCAAGTTGTGCAAGCCCAGGAACATAAAGCAATTCAAGTCTGTCGGATGACACACTACAGAAGTAGAAATGTGCAGACTAGTATAAGAAAAGTAGACAGCACGACATCACCTTTCAAGACAACCGTGTGTACTGCAACATCACCCCTTAAAGCATCTCAGGGAAGAATGAGCAATGTGTATCTACTCTATCAGCCAATAAAAGGAAACTGATATTTTTGGAAAATAAATATGAGAGTGATGATGACTCATGCACACCATCAATGGCAGGTTCGACGGTAGATTACGATTCCTTTTCATACAAAATAATTAGTCAATCAAAAACTACTTCTGATGCTAGTGCTCAAGAGGAATTGAAAAAAGTTGAAAAAGTAAATCTACTGAGTACTTTGTCTAAGATAAAAAATAAGCCCCGATTATATATTGGTCTAACAAAGGAACTCTATTTTCTAATACATTTGATTGAAAAAAGCACTAACATTTCTGAACAAAATATTTTGTTTTGCTTGATGCGAATAAAATTAAATAGGACATTTGCACAACTCGCTGATGATTTTGATATATCTGTGACTCAAGCCAGCAATGTATTTTTCAAAACGATGCCAAACATTGTGAAAGTACTTTCACCATTTATTAAACAGTTTTCAACTGATACAATCAAGAAAAACCTACCTATTGCTTTTAGGCATAAATATAATAAAGTTACATGTATAATAGACTGCTTGGAAATTGAAATCCAAAAGCCAAAAAAAGCCATGCACCAAGCTTTAACCTGGTCAGACTACAAAAAAACGTATACCATAAAATATCTAATATCGTGCACACCTGATGGTCTCGTGAATTTTGTGTCTACTGGATACGCAGGAAGGATAAGCGATGTAAACATAGTTGAACACAGCAAATTTTTAGATAGTTTGCTTCCTAACACTTGCATTTTAGCTGACAGAGGGTTTAAGCACATTGAATATTTTTTATCTCAAAAAGGATTTACTTTGCTGACGGCTCCGAGTGTTTCTGCAGGTTCTAAATTGACAAAAGCTGAAGTGCGGCAAACAAAACAAATAGCCAGTCTTCGAATTCATGTCGAGAGGGTCATTTCAAGATTAAGAGAGTTTGCCATGCTGAAGATGCATTCAGTGATAAATTTGAAACAAATCTCTATGTTAGATTTGTGCATAACGACAGCTTGTGCCTTGATTAATTTACAAGATGCCATCATTAAATAACTGGTGACTTATTTTAAGTAGAAATTGTTGTTAATATTTTTGAATGTGTGTAAAAATTAGTGGTACCTCTATCTAAAGATGTCGCCACAGTTGAAATTTACTATATATATTATGGACGACGCCACACAGTCCCGTCCCGCTCGACGGCAACCGGTGCGCCACGCCACACCGTCGCGCCGAGCGTGAATACAAATCAGACGCGGCGGGGCGGGACGTGTCGGCACGAGCATAAGTACTTAACATATCTGTTAGGATTTACAATAAATTACCGGAAAATTTAAGAGGTGCAAAAAACGAAAACATATTTACAAACCAATTAAAAAAATTACTAATTTCAAAAAGCTATTACAATATTCAAGAATACTTAAGTGATAAAATACACATACCTATATTATGCGGCAATGAAAATTGATAGGTGCCTCTGTACATCCGCTTTACAAAAGCCCCAAAATCTAGTTTATTTTATTTTTAACTGAATGAAAAAGTGTAACTTTTATTATGAATGAAAAAGTCGTCCTCTTGTCTTCTCTTCCTTCCCAATATTGCGATACCCAACAGGGTCCATAATTTGTACTTTGTTTTTAGTTGTATGTAACATCTTTATAACATTATGGTTGCAATAAATATATTGAATTGAATTCACCCCACAACGTCTCGACTCACCGTAGACTGTCTCGACTCACCGCAGACTGGGGCATCTCCTGCAGCATTCTACTCTGGCACTTCTTGCTTAGAGCTCTGACGCAGGGGCTTTTCACTTAGTACTTCATAGAGTACATTATTATACTAACTCACTGCAAGGGAGCGCGGCCTAAGATTTTAGTTGCGGATTAATTTGATAGATGGCGCTCATTTTTCGTTTGTCAAACAGTCGAGAGATGTCGCTATCCCGTGCTGCGCCGCACATTAACACACGGTTGCAACAAGATTCATCACCGTGTGACTAGATGGCGCTAGTCTCGAATAAACACAAAGATTAGTAAGGAGAATAACAACTCGCAGTATGGAGAATATATGGAGAAACCTACATCTCGCTGACGAAATTTACTCAGCGACGCAGCATATATACAACTGCCAACCATCATCGGTTGGACCGTGGTCCCCGGGCTAATACTACCCAGCCCGAAAGGAAGATCTTCCATTTGGCCTTACTATCAGTGGCTACCTCACTCTACCCTACTTTCATACCTACACTGGCGACCCAGACGCTTTCCACACTGGTGATCCCCGACGGAGCACATCAAGCACCTTCAGCAACGCAGCGCAGCCATCACTCCTCATACCTTATCCAGCATCCGCAGCAGTCACACCGCAAGCAGAAGCACAGCAGCCAGCACCCAGCCTTCAAGGTTCCATCGCAGCCTCATTGACGACGCTTCCTGGACCTTCGGCAACTCTTGGCATTATCCCGAACTGGTCTTCGCAGCCCACGACGACACGACATCACGTCGGGGTCACCAATGTAGGGATGATGTATGGTAGTATGGAGAGAGGTAGCCACTGATAGGAAGATCTTCCACTTTGGCTTTCCTATCAATGGCTACCTCTCCATACTACCAATACTACTACCATACATCATCCCTATAAATCATTTTTTTCTTTTTTTTTAGGCCGCATAGTTTTAGACTTATGATGAAAAATGTAAAAAAAAATACCGTTCTCCCCCTTATCTCCGAAGTTTGCAAAGAGAAAAATCTAAAGTAATTCTATGTGATAGTAGTTTATGTGAAGATTACAGGAAAAATAAAAAGATGTGACAATATAACACACTTTTTTAGAAATTCAAAAAACAATCAAAAAATTCGTATGTTCCTCTATCAGTCCACAGATGGCCCTGACCTAAGTAAAATTAAATTAGTTCCAGTATCGTTCCAGAAATGGCACTTGCCTATGAAAAAAAAATAGTTTCACTATCGGCCAATACTGCAATAATAATTTTATTATTCTACAGCTCTGCAGTGTATTTATTATGATGGTACGGAAACCCTCGGTGCGCGAGTCCGACTCGCTCTTGACCGGTTATTTCAAATGTTGACGACTCTGTATGAAATATACAGGGAGAAAAAAGCAGCCCTTGACGAGTTTCTTGCCAATTCTTCTCGTTACGAGGTCTCCCGCTTAGGGTTTGCGAACCGATGGCGTAGCTTCTTTGACATTCACAAGTGCTTGTAACAGCCTAGACTGAATAAATTATTTTGAATTTTTTTGAATTTTATTTTTCATAAAAAGCTACCTCGGTAGGTACTTAGTTCAGCGACATCTAGTTCTTTTTTATGTACCTACTACTTTTTTTTCTTAAACTGCCTTTTTAAAACCACTCATTAGACACAAAAACATCAAAACACAAAAAAATGTCAAACGAAAAGTTGCAACGCTCTCATGGGGCCTTAATTAGCTCTTATAGCAGGGCTACTGCCTTACTTTTTCGTACTATGACCTCAACGGTTAGTATGTAAGCAGGCCCTGTTTAAGGCCAGGGGGCTTACCATCAGCAAATAAGAAACCATTCAGTTCAAAAGCAGGCCTCAAACAGGATTGCTTAAGGCCTGCTTTCATACTAATCGTTGAGGTCATAGTACGAAAAAGTAAGGCAGTTCAATATAAGCCCTGCTATAAGAGCTCATAGTAAGGCCCCTGCTTTGGAACTGAACGGTTTCTTATTTGCTGATGGTAAGCCATGGGTAAGCCCCCAGAACGGTTTCTTATTTGCTACCTGACGACGTTTGGAACGGGAAGGTTGTGTCAACCGAACGTCACACTCTCTAATGTTTGGAACGCCGTTAGAGCGTTTGGTTGCACTCGGAGCGTAGGTTCGGAACGCAACCCAGCCCTCTGGGTACACAGGGGGGCCAACCGCAGCGCACGAAAATCTATCGAAAATAAACGCGCGAAAAAAATTCGATAGACTAATTAATAGGCAGGTAGGCAAAATAAAACAAAATACTTAATATTAATAGGTATTTTATTTAATAAAACGTGCGGGGACGGATTATTTACACACTGCTGTTTAAGTGGACGAATTTTTAATTTAGGCACTATACAAAGTATAACACTTGTACTATTATGTATTCTGTGGTATAACTGTTTATTGATTGCAAATTAGGAAGTAATAAAAAATACGACATGTCTACTTATTTTCTTTTTTACTTTTTATCACAAAGTTTGGATTATAATACAGAAAATTTAAAAAAAACACCTCACGTAATTTATGGACGCCCCCTTATTGTGTAGAATAATTTTGTCAGTGAGATTTTTATAGCTATAAAATGTTCAGACATGGCAATAAAAATATGTATAAGTCACAAAAACAATGATGAATTTGAAAATTAAATTAAATAGGTATTATGTGTTATGTCGTTGTGTAACAACTAGTTTTTTACATTCCAGATATCGTTATAGCAACATTTTGTGCGAAATCTTCAAATAAATCATGGATAGTTGGTAGTACCAACTCCTTCTTAATATTAACTTGCCCCCCCCCCTGGGCCATGGGCTGGCGACGCTCTTGTCTTCAGAGCTTTCTACTTCATTAGCTTGCTACAGATTACAACACATTTTTTTACAGCTAACGCCTCATGCAGTGCTTGTTTGTCCTATCTAAGTACCATTTGCATTTGTGTCGAGGATTTCTCTTTGTTAATTTGTGACAAGGTTTTAGTACATTGTGCTTAGCCATTTATTTTATCTAAATCTATTATATTTCTATTAATTTAATAAAAAAGTAGTGGTTCAAGTTATATTGCGCGAGCTGTAGATAGGACAAACAAGCACTATTTAAATTTTGACAAAAACAGACGATAATATTGGTACCTATTTATAATTTTTATTCTTCATTTATACGACTTTATGTGAAGAAAGGTAACTCTGCCTTTACAATGGTCGCAAAAACGTAATAGTGCAAGCTATATGTAGGTATGTATAGTTTTAACAAGTTCTGGGGATCTATTTATTTTATGCTACTTAAATCACATTATTACTAACCTATGACTAATTATAGTTTTGTACTACATTTAATACTTTTTAGCTCCTACGTAAGGCTGCCAACTTCCCCAAAACATAATTAGGGGCTCACCTTTAAATAAGGCAAAAAATTAATGTCCACTATCTCGTTTTTTAATCCCCGAAGCAAGAAAACCGTATCAAAATCGGTCCTTTAGGTTGGGAGGTACGAGTGGTACGATGACTCAACAGACACAAATGGCCAACTTCCACAGGAATCGGTCCCACTCCTGATATGGGATTTTCTGTTACAATTTTGTAATTCGTCCCGAAAAGTTCCTATTTAAGTGAATGACGAGATAGAGTGTTGATCGTATAGGTCTAATAGTAATTTATTTACTTACTAGTTTTGGTGAGTATGATTCTTGCGCAATACGCTGACTACGTCTGATTGGGGGACTAAGTGGGACACTTTTAATAAAGAGGAACAATAACAACAGATGCGGGACGCATATTCTTAAATACCCGCCGCGTTATCCACCCGAAGTTGCTTCGTAAATAGCAGACGTGTCGGAGTAAATACCTGACGCGTTATTAGCCACCCGAAACTGCTTGGCTGCGTGTCGGGATAATGCGTCTGCTATCTACAAGAGCCAGAATTGCTTTGTAAACAGCAAACGTACCGCGTCAGTTATTATAATAAAAGAAAATATTTCTGTTGTCTGTTATAAAAAATAACCTCGAAATTTAAAACCTATACGCGGGACCTACAGGAATAAAGCAGTTCGATTCGATCGATCGTCGACACCTCGGTCAAATACGAGCGCCCGAGCGGTAGCGGAAACTTCCCGAGTGGATAACGCGTCGGGTATTTACAAAATATGCATGGGACTGTCCCCCCACATGCGGGACGGTTGGCAGTCTTACTCTATGTAGTTTAATTATAGAATTCACAGCAGTGCATTCAGATTAATTTGTGATTTCAATAAATTATATTATTAAAATGACTCTTACTATTGGTTTCAAAGATCTGTTTTTTTCCAAAAAAAAATTGAAACATTCAGTACCCTTAGCACGAACAGCTATCGAAAAAGATAACGCGCGTAAAATCATTCGATAGTGCAATTTAGTATGGAAAATTTGTACAGCGCCATCCATCGCCGATAACCGAAATGAAATTTTCCATAGAGAATTGTCTATCGAGTAATTTTACGTGCGTTTTTTTTCTCGATAGCTGTTCGTGCTAAGGGTACAGATCTAAATACAAGTATTTTTTTATGATTTAACGTTTAGTACGTATTCTGTGTTTATACTTGAATAAAAGCTACTCACTTTTTAATTAAATAAAAATAAAAAAATGTTCCATTTTTGTTAGTAAATTGTCCTTATAATTTACAATTCCAGATATTTTTTAATAATTTATAGTAAAGAATATTGTCTTTGATAACTGATAAAAAAGCTTGAAAAAATGCTACTTATCCTTAATTGTAGTTTTTCTTTTTATAATGAATAATATCATTTTATTCAGTTTTATCATGAGCAATTTGTATGATGATGATACTTAATTTTATTCACATAAAAATAATAGTAATCACGCACTTATATTATTATAATTTGGATTAAAAACACTTTGTTTTTCAACGAAATAAATAAACCAATATTGACTTATTATTATTAGATAATGAAATGTTAGAAATGTCTGTGAATTTGATAGATAGATAGATAGATAGATAGATAAAATTTTTATTCATATACCACTACAACACACAACAACAACAACAACAGGAACACTTGATAAAATGCAAAAAAATGTGATAACTTAAACTGAAAACATTGTCCAAGATAATACCGTACCGGAGTGTGCAGCAGTGGCAGTCTGAAAAGGAACTCAAGCTCAGTGTTGATGGTTCCGAAGAACCAGACACTGATTTTCAGCCGAGCCCCTGTCATCGTTTGGTCGCAAGCAAAAACACAAAACAAAAGTGTGTACTTCAATACATTAAAAGATATATATATATACATACATACATTTAAGTAGATATTTTAGATAAGTAGTGGGTAAAATTTATTAGCTCTATGATGAAAAAAATTTTAGATTTTCAAATTGACAAAAACTGTAGGCTCGATAGATGGCGTTGATACACAGGCAAGTGTCAACTGTAGAAAACGTAGGAAAAAGGAAACACAATTCACATTAAAACACCACTAACAACCAACGAACGCTAAGAAATGAAAATGTTTTTTTTTAAGCACAGGCTGTTTATTTTTCAAAGCCAATGTTGCCATTGTCCATCAACACCATCTAGTGAGGCAAATAGTTACTATTTTAATTTTTAAATGACACTTGGAAAATCCGTCATTAGAAATCATGAAAAATAAACATGACATAAGTTAACCATGATTACTTATACAAAACAAATAATTAAAAATCTTGAGATGTATGTTTTTTAATGTAATGGCTTTTTAAGTTTAATATACGAGTATTTTTCTTATGCAAGTCACGATGACTACAGCGAAAATTGAAGTCTTCAGGATATCAGCATCTGTAACCAGAAATGAATTATAAACTTGGTCTTCTTATCGTCTGAGGTACCTAGTGGCCACCTCTGGGGGTAAGTCTGCTAATGTTAACGTCAAAATTGTGTTTCAATGGTGTTTGAATAGTAATGCTTTTTGACACTGTGCTTGTTTCTCAAACCCAAAACCGAAACACACTGTGTTTCTTACCCAAAACGAACACACATTGTGTCTCGATTTTGGGTTTCAGAAACAAGCACAGTGTCAAAAAGCATTACCATCCAAACACCATGGAATGGAACAAGATCTATACTAGCGCCGCCAATCGAATAAAAATCATAGTGCTCAAATAATGGCAAAGTTGTGAATTGTGTTCATCTAGTGTACGCCGAAGAAGCTTTGTGGTACTTTTTTTTATCGCTTAAACAATATTTTATAACCTGTCGTTTAGTTTATTGCCAAACGTGGCTTTATTAGACTAAACGACAAACTAGAAAATATTGTTTAAGCGATAAAGAGTACCACAAAGCTTCTTCGGAGTACACTGGAAGAACACAATTTACAATTTCATCTTTATTTAACGACTATGTTTTTTTTCGATTGGCGGCGCTAGTGTAGCGCATAAACGCTCTTAACATTAGCAGACTTGACCCCCTGGTGTTAAGTTTACACTTACCGTTGCAAGTATGTTCATGCTCCTTGAATCCGTTCTCCAGGTCGCACAGACAGATCTTGTCCGTGGGCGCGTGCATGCGCAGGTGAAGCGGGGGAGTTCCGGTGATGTTGGGCGTGCCGCACACGAGGCCGTCGTTGCACTCGTCGCTGTTCGCGCACGTGTGGTAGAGAGCTGGAGGGGGAAAACAACATTGAACAAGGCACATTTAGGCCTCGGATAGTGCTGATTCTGGATGTAGTGCGCTTCCAGCTACGGCCTTATCGTCAGTCTTATGAGGATTGTCAACCACGTGGTCTCCATACAAACGGCAATAACGTTTCCCACCCTCTAAACCTTAACCTACAGTAATTATTTTTTGGTATTTCTTTGAAATGCCTTAAATACTGTTATATGTTACTGTGGTGTTGAAAATAAAGCATTATCTTATCTTACTAGGGCTGTACGTTTTGATTTTTTCCCATGTAGTCTAAAAGACAAAAATGACCCTGATGATGGGCGGAATACGTGGACTTTGGCTTTGTTGAGTGTCTTGTTACACCCGTTATATATAATAAGTATTCTGTGGTAGGTAGGTACTTACTTAATCTTTAAGTCTAGCTAGAGCCAGTTTAATAAGTAGGGGGCATTGCGAGAAGAATTTTATGGCGAGTTACTAAATTTTTGGTGTGCCACAGGGATGAATATCAGAGAAATTTTATTATTATATTTTGCTAATAAGTGAGGTTTTTGTGAAAATAACTGAATTTTTTAAACTGTCATGGCGGAAAGTCGAATAAGAGCGCACAAAAAGAATGAGAAAAAAGCGCAAGAAGACAAATTTGACGTTATAATAAATGAAAATAAATCTACGATGAAAAATAAACGGACCCAGCTGGATACAAGAAATTATTCGATGCCACCTTTGTGCTGCAATAATCTACGTAGAACCTCCAGATGAAGATTGGATCAGTAATGTAGTGTTTGTGGTACTTAGTGGCATGAAATGTGATTGCATGGCTTAACCTAGGATTCAGAGTATTGACGTGCCAATTTCGTGGGCAAAGTAGATGCGCACTCTTTAAGTCATTGTACCCCAAGAGTGCGTGTGCGTGTACATGAGACAGGTCATAGATTTTTTGGATTATTAAAATATTGTATGAAAGTTGATTTAAGTAAGTATATTAAAAAATTAAAAAGTGTTCCCAAAGAACAGAAGCCTAATGAGGATCAACGAGGTTTTTAGTATGTAGAGTTTCAGTCACATCAAAATAAATTATTTCAGTGAAAGAATTATTGAAATTGGACCAAAAATGACGAAGATAGAGCGATTTTCGTGTCGCATTCTCAAAAAAGCTCCCCAATTCACGATTGGATGACGGCATCAGCCACGTGCGCCACTCAGCGGCGCGGCAGGTGTTTGTTCGGGCAATCGTGGCACGTGACGTCATCGCATGAACCGCAAGGGCCGGCCGTGTTTTTTAAACTCACTTTTTTAATCTTTAATAATTTTGTCATTTCTTGATGGATTTGAGAAATTTAAACAGAGATTTACTCAGATATTGATATTGTATTTGATGTGATATACAAAATTGATATATTTAATTGTCGTGTTGATCCTCATTATACTATTTAAATCAAATGTTGCTTTTAAAAAAATAAATCTCTCAAAACTGCGCACTCTTTGGTGACTTTACTACCCTATATATCTGTTTTATATGGTTTTACATGTTTGAACAGTTATTTTCGTCCTTGCTTGCTGGTGGCTGTCATTGACTTGCACTTTACTTATTGAAATGGTATGCTGGCTATTGACATTGTTACTTCGCATTGTTATTTCGCATTATTTGTAGTAGGTACATTAGCGATATTAAACTAGTCTAGTCTAGACAGAATACATTGTCGTATAATGATTTCAAATGCTTTTTTAAAAACTAAATCATCTTATGCTAAATCAAGGTTTGCTTTTTGCCAAATTATCCAATGAACTTCTTTTGGAATATTAATGTTTGATAGAATGAGTTGATATATGCCCAATATTTAAGTTCTACCCACAGTTCTTTTATTTTATTTACCTAACTTTGTTGTGTAATTATTGGTGTCAATAAAAACAATATTATATTATATTATTATTATTATTATATAAAAATCTAAATACTAAAGCTATGGGGTTTTTACAAAACATAATAAAAACATTGATAAATAAGACAGGGATAGAGTTATCAAATTATTGACTGTAGATAACAGTACATTGTTATTATTATATTTATATTTCTTTGTTTTCACTCAACAAGAATTTAAACCTATAGAAATATTAAATGTAAGCATTTTTATACCTTTCTTTGTGTTACTTGGCCATTAAATTTCAAATACTTATGTTGAGCTTTCACGTTTCGTGTTATGACGAAATTAAAGAATGTAACATAACTTAAGCAGAGTAACTCTATTGATCGCAGGAACGCAACCAAATTAGCCGCTACGCAAGAATAATGACATTAAAGAACTATAATCAGTACCCTTAGCACGAACAGCTATCGAAAAAATAACGCGCGTAAAATCATTCGATAGATAAATTTTGTGTTGGAAATTTGTACAGCGCCATCTATCGCCGATAAGCGAAATGAAATTTTCCATAGAGAATTGTCTATCGAGTAATTTTACGCGCGTTTTTTTTCTCGATAGCTGTTCGTGCTAAGGGTACAGAGCTCTGTCACTCCGCGCGCGAGTCTGAAGCGCTCGGCGTCCTCTGAGAGGACAAATTTCATACATCATAAAAGATAAGACCTACGCGACAGAAAGAGGGGCAACTACTAAGTGAATGTTTTGGAGCGAAGCGGGCGCTGTGCGACCTGAATTGTACTTTATTGTGTCGGAGCAAGAGTCGCAATTTATTACAACGATTTTACGAAGTGCAACTTCTGTATGCTAGTACTATTATCTATTCTGTGCTATAATGGAGACCCTAGCTAGACGATCAAGCATTTCTTGTCAATCATTTACAATGCATTACGTATACATACGTATAACTATTTTTTTCCTCAACTGATTTTTATTTTGTAAATATAAGATTTACAACAGTCTTCATAACGTTCGCGGTTGTCAAATACATTTAAAAAATATTAGTTTGGTAAATAAAATCTTTTTTTCATAGAAGTTGAAAGCAAATGGACTGTATGGAATGAAAGATTGAGTGTGAATAAATATTATATTACAATATGAACTAAAACTACACGTCTTCACCGTTATAATGAACCTGTCAACCACCCTACTCTCTCCGTCCCGGTTGCCCATAGAGACCATAACGTTCCGTTACATTCCCCCCTCCGTGCAGCAGAGGCGCACTACCTTTCTTGCTGGTCGCTTTAAAATACCTCCTGCCGTACGGAGCTCCACCACCCTTACAATGCCGTCTCGGCCTGGGAAAATGTTTGTAACAACACCCCGAGGCCAAACTCCTCGAGGTAGATTCCCATCTACTACAAAAACTAATTCACCAACCTCCAAGTTTTTATGGCTGTCTTTAGATTGACGTCGTGGTAGTAACGTTGGAAGGTATTCTTTGAGCCATCGGCGCCAAAAATGATCCGACAACCGGACTGCTTGTCGCCACAACGTTCTGCAGTTTAAGTCACTGTCATCTAGGCTAGTACTTGAAAGTGCCGATGATGAAGTGCCTATCAAGAAATGGTTGGGGCTAAGGCTTTCAGCGTCTTCTTGGTTACTGGATACGTAGGTAAGGGGCCGTGAATTCACAATGTTTTCGGCTTCCAGAAGTAAGGTAATTAAAACTTCTTCCTTCGGCGAAGAGTCCTTGAGAGTTACGTTCAACGCTGCTTTGACCGTCCGTACTAAGCGTTCCCAGGCCCCACCTATTGAGGGGGCAGATGGCGGGATGAATTTCCACTGAATGCCAGCGTTCGTTGCATAGTCTCCCAATTGTTTCGCTGCAGACACGAAGGAGGTGCCATTGTCTGACAAAATCTCTTTGGGACATCCTCTGCGGGCAATAAACCGTCGTACACACATAATGGTGGAATCAGCAGACAGGCTTGATGCAACTTCCAAATGGACAGCCCTTGTTGTAAGGCACGTAAACAAAGCGACATATCGTTTTTCGTGGCGGCGTCCGATGGTAATATTATAGGGACCAAAATGATCTAGGCCACAACAAGTGAAAGGGCGCTGACCGTACTGCAGCCTTTGGGCGGGCAAATCTCCCATTGGTGGAACAGACGTCTTCGCTCGTCGTAACTGACAGGTCCGACAGAGTCTAATAACAGCTTTCACTGTACTCCGGAGGGGAAGAATCCAGAATCTTTGGCGGAGCTCGTTTATCACCATTTCGTGATTCACGTGTGCAGCTTTCTCGTGGTATCGCATGACTAATAGTCGTACGGCAGGTGTTCGGCCGTCTAAAATAACGGGGAACTTTGCATCATTATCGACGCCCCGTATTAAACCTATACGGCTACCCAGGCGTATCAAGCCATGATCGTCCAAGAAAGGGGAAAGATTAAACAGTTTGCTTGTTGGTGGGACAGGTTTGCTATTCATAAGCTGATCAATCTCTTCTTTAAATGACGTAGCTTGAGATAGGCGAAGGATATGACGTTCTGCCAGTTGCAAATCGTCAACCGTGAGATCTGGAACAACGTCTCGGTTACCCCTAACCCTAGCACGTAGAATTTTGATAAACTTATGTGCCAAAGCTGTCGCGCGCAATAGACGATTATATTTTGAAAAGCGACTGGGGTCCGCGCAAACACCAGTTAGAAAATATTGGTGCTCGATCTGTACCGATACTAACTCTTTACGCTTTAATTCGGAGGGGGGAATGTAACGGAACGTTATGGTCTCTATGGGCAAACGGGACGGAGAGAGTAGGGTGGTTGACAGGTTCATTATAACGGTGAAGACGTGTAGTTTTAGTTCATATTGTAATATAATATTTATTCACACTCAATCTTTCATTCCATACAGTCCATTTGCTTTCATGGTCCTTTGTCGCCAAAGTATTTTCATTTTACCGTAGTTTTTCCATAATTCATTTTGAAAATTTTTTTCACTATCGGTCAAAAGTGTCATTACGTTTTTGTTTCGGAATTTTTCATCGTAAATATTCATAATATTTTTTCATTATGATTACGCGTTCGAAATCACGTATCGACACGACATCATCGCATCACTCTTCACGATCATCATCGTCCAAGTTGTCGGTCGCAGAAAAATCTTCTTTGAAAGCGGACGCTCAGGCTCGCTACGCACGACGTATCGCCGAGGTGGAGCGCGAGCTAGCGCGCGCCGAGCTGACCGCCGAGATTGCTGCTATTGACGCCAACGACAGTGTACTTGAAGATGGTGCTTCCTTGACACACGTCGACGCCTGGTTTGATGGAGCCGACCGCAATGATGCAGTCGAACAGGACACCACCGTGACCGCAACCGCCGAAGTGCATATCACCCCCGCGAGCGCATCATTACCTCTCGCACCAGTGACAGCGCTTTTGGCACCCGCAGTCGCAATGCATGTCTTTTCGCCTGACACGGCTCCGCTGATACCGGAGGCGCAGCTTATGCCACCGACCTCAGCACATATTTGTGCCCAAGAACAAGGATTTCCTCTGGTAAACAATGTAGGAGGTAAGGTGAGTATGCCTTCCTTTTCTGCTGCGGCTGACACGCCTTGTACTATTCGTCAGTCGCCGCCCGTTGTAGCCATGAGTATGCCTTCCTTTTCTGTTGCGGCTGACGCGCCTTGTACTATTCGTCAGTCGCCGCCTGTTGTTGCTACCCCTTGTAATGATATTCAAAATCTCGCTAACGCCATAGCTACTTTGGCAAAGGGAGCGCCATGTAAAGTATCTTCCTTACCAAAGTTTAGCGGGAAACCGCACGAGTGGCTAAATTTCAAAAGAGTTTATGACATCTCAAGCCCGTCATACTCTCGACTAGAAAATATCGCTCGACTTGGAGAAGCTCTCACTGGTGAAGTCTATGATTCAGTCAGTACTTTATTACTTACAGCAGATGAGCCCGAAATAATCTTGCGTGCTCTTCAGCGCCGATTCGCCCGTCCGGAGCAGCTTCTCGCACACGATCTCTCGTGCATTCGATCCCTACCGAGGCTGACGTTAGTCGAAAAGGATTTGGGTAATTTCGCCGCCAAGGTAAGAAGTTGCGTTACAACCATTAAGCTACTAAATCAGTATGAATACTTGTACTCACGTGATTTGCTTAATAGCTTACTCTTTAAACTGACGCCTCATCTTAAATATAAGTGGTCGGATTATGCAGCGGCGCATCATACGCCGCCTTCGACCTCACCTACTTCGCTGACGTTGTTAGAAATTTTATCCAACTTTTTAGAAGAAGAGGCCGATCGCAATTCGATGTTCTTACCTTCAATTTCCCTTTATAATCAACCGCTACCTCACAATAGTCAAAGTACAGGTATTAGTAAACCAGTGTACAGAGACAATAAAAAAGCCATAGCGGTTCATACTACTGACACGAATAAGTCTGATGATGTCACTTGTTTATATTGTCTGGAGCCACATAGGCTCAACTTATGTACCAAATTCTTATCTCTTTCAATAAATGACAGGTGGACATGGATACGTGAGCACAAAGTCTGCGCCAAATGTTTGAAGAGTAGAAGCCACCAGTGGTCGAAGTGCCGTGCGAAGCCCTGCGGTGTGGGTGATTGTAGGCAGCGCCATCACAAGCTACTGCACGCACCAGCACCCCCGCCGGCCCCGCCTGCATCTGCGCCTCAACCAGCCTTCTACACGACTGCGAGTCCAGAGCAGCCTGCAGCAGACGTGGTTGCTGCCACGACAGCGCCGCAACAAACTTACACTTGTAGTTCGCTTGCTCGTAGTACAGTATTGTTAAAAATAGTAGCGGTAGAGCTTTCTGGACCACTTGGTACATTGCAAACGTATGCTTTGTTGGACGAAGGCTCCACTGCCACTGTCATTGATGCTAAAGCCGCGCGACAAATTGGTGCGTCCGGGTTTAAAGGCTGCATTGATTTGGACGGCGTCGGCGGCATGCGGAGGCGTGACGTTCCAATTGAGTACGTAGACTTTGACATTCGTGGCAAACACTGCGATGAAGTTTACTCGGTCAAAGATGCACGTGCCATGGAGTCATTGTCTATACGTCCACAAACCATACGCGCCGCAGACGTCATAAGTAGCGCTCATTTAGTGGATCTAGTAGAGTTTGTCACTTACGAAGACGCCAAACCAATGGTGTTAATCGGTGCTGGTGATTGGCCGCTTATTTTGAGTAAAAACGTACGCGTCGGTACGCGCTCACAGCCGGTCGCCTCATTGACAGCATTGGGGTGGGTCCTCCACGGTTGTATATCTAATAGTTCGAGGCCCGTTGAGTTTTTATTTCATACTGTAGAAACTGACGCTAATTTGGATGAACTGATTCGATATCATTATCGTTTGGAATCCATAGGGGTATCGAACAACGTTAAACTCAGTTCATCCGATGAGCGTGCTCTCAGAATTTTAGACTCGACGGCAAAGCGACTTCCGAGCGGACGTTTTGAAGTCGGTTTGTTGTGGAAAGAGGAAAACCTTAATATCCCTAATAGTGTTGGCTTAGCACTTAGTAGGCTTAGAAGCTTAAAGAAAAAGCTTGCGAAAGATTCATCGCTATCAGTTGCGTATGATAAAAATGTAAAGGCCTTCGTTGATAAAAAATATGCTGAAAAATGTAGTTCAGCGCCATCACCCCATCGTTTCTGGTATTTACCGCATTTTGGCGTAGTCCACCCACTCAAGCCAGGGAAGGTTCGCGTGGTGCATGACGCGGCTGCAAGGGTACAGGGAGTTAGTCTAAACTCTATGTTATTAACTGGTCCGGACCTCCTTCAGCCTCTTATTGCACTACTGTTTAGGTTTAGAGAGGGTCGGGTAGCGTTTACAGCGGATATACGCGAGTTTTTTATGCAAATTAAAATTATAGAGGAAGATCGTGATGCGCTACGTTTTCTTTGGCATGAGGATGGCCCGGATTCAAAGATAGTCGAGTTCAGAATGACATCTGTAATTTTTGGGGCTGCGTGCTCACCTTGTGCTGCGATCTATATTAAAAATAAAAACGCGGAAGAGTTTCGTGACGATTATCCTAATGCTGCTGAAGCTATTATTAAAGATCACTATATGGATAATTATATCGGCAGTTTGGATGATCCTGCTGAGGCTTCAAAACTTGCCGCCCAAATCATTAAAGTTCACGCTAGTGCTGGTTTTGAAGTAAGGGATTGGGCAAGCAATAGTGTCGAAGCTTTAGCGGATATTCCATATAATCTCCGCTTACCAGAATTTGCCACTAAAGATATGTGTCACAATGTGTCCATTGACCTTAGGATATTAGGTTTAATTTGGAATCCTCATGATGATACATTTAGTTTTAAGTTTGATTTCCCTGTTTTAATTAATTTTACTAAGCGCAATGTTTTGAAAAGTCTAATGCGAGTGTATGACCCTCTTGGCTTGCTGTGTATTTTGATAGTTAGAGGTAGAATTTTGTTTCAAAATATTTGGCGTAGTGGTATTGATTGGGACGACACTATCACCGCGGATGATCAGCAGAGTTGGAGAAAATGGATGCTTGACTTAAAATTCGTTTCTGAACTGGAAATCCCGCGGTGGTATTCCACTCACGTAGAATACGAGAGTTGTCAACTTCACGTTTTTTGTGACGCCAGCGAGCACGCTTATGCTACTGTTGCATACTGGCGTTACGTTTTTCGTAACGGAGAGGTGAAGTTGACGCTCATCGGAAGTAAGGCTCGCGTGTCGCCCTTGAAGTTGACCTCAATTCCGCGACTTGAGTTGCAAAGTGCTCTCATTGCTGCTCGATTTGCTGATACCATCACTCGTGAACATAAGAAAAAGCCAAGTAAAATTTACTTTTGGTCAGATTCCAAAACCGTACTTTGTTGGCTACGTAACGATGCTAGAACCTTCAAGCCGTTCGTTTCTCATCGCGTGGCTGAAATTTCGGAGTTGTCTGTGGTTGACGACTGGCGTTGGTGTCCTAGTAGTATGAATGTAGCTGACGATGCCACTCGCTTTACTTCAGGACCTCTGGCTTCAGACCACAGATGGTTTGTTGGCCCACCTTTTTTATATCTTCACGAGTCTGATTGGCCCCAGGAAGCTTTAGTTACTTCTCTTTACGACTTTCCCGATATTGAGTGTTTAGAATTAAAGCGTAAAGAGTTAGTATCGGTACAGATCGAGCACCAATATTTTCTAACTGGTGTTTGCGCGGACCCCAGTCGCTTTTCAAAATATAATCGTCTATTGCGCGCGACAGCTTTGGCACATAAGTTTATCAAAATTCTACGTGCTAGGGTTAGGGGTAACCGAGACGTTGTTCCAGATCTCACGGTTGACGATTTGCAACTGGCAGAACGTCATATCCTTCGCCTAACTCAAGCTACGTCATTTAAAGAAGAGATTGATCAGCTTATGAATAGCAAACCTGTCCCACCAACAAGCAAACTGTTTAATCTTTCCCCTTTCTTGGACGATCATGGCTTGATACGCCTGGGTAGCCGTATAGGTTTAATACGGGGCGTCGATAATGATGCAAAGTTCCCCGTTATTTTGGACGGCCGAACCCCTGCCGTACGACTATTAGTCATGCGATACCACGAGAAAGCTGCACACGTGAATCACGAAATGGTGATAAACGAGCTCCGCCAAAGATTCTGGATTCTTCCCCTCCGGAGTACAGTGAAAGCTGTTATTAGACTCTGTCGGACCTGTCAGTTACGACGAGCGAAGACGTCTGTTCCACCAATGGGAGATTTGCCCGCCCAAAGGCTGCAGTACGGTCAGCGCCCTTTCACTTGTTGTGGCCTAGATCATTTTGGTCCCTATAATATTACCATCGGACGCCGCCACGAAAAACGATATGTCGCTTTGTTTACGTGCCTTACAACAAGGGCTGTCCATTTGGAAGTTGCATCAAGCCTGTCTGCTGAATTCACCATTATGTGTGTACGACGGTTTATTGCCCGCAGAGGATGTCCCAAAGAGATTTTGTCAGACAATGGCACCTCCTTCGTGTCTGCAGCGAAACAATTGGGAGACTATGCAACGAACGCTGGCATTCAGTGGAAATTCATCCCGCCATCTGCCCCCTCAATGGGTGGGGCCTGGGAACGCTTAGTACGGACGGTCAAAGCAGCGTTGAACGTAACTCTCAAGGACTCTTCGCCGAAGGAAGAAGTTTTGATTACCTTACTTCTGGAAGCCGAAAACATTGTGAATTCACGGCCCCTTACCTACGTATCCAGTAACCAAGAAGACGCTGAAAGCCTTAGCCCCAACCATTTCTTGATAGGCACTTCATCATCGGCACTTTCAAGTACTAGCCTAGATGACAGTGACTTAAACTGCAGAACGTTGTGGCGACAAGCAGTCCGGTTGTCGGATCATTTTTGGCGCCGATGGCTCAAAGAATACCTTCCAACGTTACTACCACGACGTCAATCTAAAGACAGCCATAAAAACTTGGAGGTTGGTGAATTAGTTTTTGTGGTAGATGGGAATCTACCTCGAGGAGTTTGGCCTCGGGGTGTTGTTACAAACATTTTCCCAGGCCGAGACGGCATTGTAAGGGTGGTGGAGCTCCGTACGGCAGGAGGTATTTTAAAGCGACCAGCAAGAAAGGTAGTGCGCCTCTGCTGCACGGAGGGGGGAATGTAACGGAACGTTATGGTCTCTATGGGCAAACGGGACGGAGAGAGTAGGGTGGTTGACAGGTTCATTATAACGGTGAAGACGTGTAGTTTTAGTTCATATTGTAATATAATATTTATTCACACTCAATCTTTCATTCCATACAGTCCATTTGCTTTCAGAAGTTTTGCAACATTCACTTTAAAAAAAAACTACTTTTTTAACTAAAAGTTTATGACCTAATTATATTGTAACAAACCACAATTATTAGTATATAAAAGTTAATCTAATCTAAAGTATCGAAACTGCGCACGCATAGCTAGTTAGTATGCCAAAAGGTCAGATTTATATCTCGAGTTGTCACGAGACTTAAAAAGTAATGTATTGTTTGTTAGGGCTTAGAGATCCATCAGTAGGTAGACAATCATGTATGTGTTGTATACTTTTTGAGTAGGAAATTGGGCTTTAGGTGCGATTTTTTCCGCTATTTTATTTGTTGACGAGGCTCTACTTGAAAACTTACGTATAATACCTTTTTATTGAGCTACATCTTAATATTTAAGTGGGGACACTTGGCAGGGAATTGTAGCGCCTATAAAAAGGAATAACTCACATTTGCTCTGCGCCTCGTACTGTCCATTGATCGAGCACAAGTTATCTTCAAGGCATCTCGTCTCATCAGGATGTTAAAGTAGAGACATAATAGATATGTAGAGACTAAAGGCTAAGGGTTGTGGCACCTATACACTTACATTTGCTCTACGCCTCGCACTGTCCGTTGATCGGCGACAAGTTGTCCTCGCAAAGGCACCTTGTCTCATTAGGGTATTATAATATAATAATAATGAAGTTTATTTCAAGGCCAAAATAACCAATATTAAAATAAAATAAATATAGACACAGAATAGATATTATTACGTAGAGACGAAGGCTAGGGTTGTAGCACCTATAGTACCTATCTATACACTCACATTTGCTCTACACCTCGCATTGTCCATTGATCGATCACAAGTTGTCCCCAAGGCACCTCGTCTCATCAGGATGTTATAGTAGAGACATAATAGATGTGTAGAGACTAAGGCTAAGGGTTGTAGCACCTATAGTACCTATCTATACACTCACATTTGCTCTACACCTCGCATTGTCTATTTATAGACCACAAGTTGTCCCCAAGGCACCTCGACTCATCAGGATGTTATAGTAGAGACATAATAGATATGTAGAGACTAAGGCTAAGGGTTGTAGCACCTATAGTACCTATCTATACGCTCACATTTGCTCTACACCTCGCATAGTCCATTTATAGACCACAAGTTGGCCCCAAGGCACCTCGACTCAACAGGATGTTATATTAGTGACACAAGAGACACAGAATAGATAATATGTAGAGATGAAGGCTAGAGTGGTAGCATCTATCTATACACTCACATTTGCTCTGCGCCTCGCACTGTCCATTGATCGACCACAAGTTGGCCCCAAGGCACCTCGACTCATCAGGATGTTATATTAGTAACACAAGAGACACAGAATAGATAATATGTAGAGACGAAGGTCAGGGTTGTATGTAGCACATAGCTATATACTCACATTTGCTCTGCGACTCGCACTGTCCGTTGATCGGCGAGGAGTTGTCCCCACAAAGGCACCTCGTCTCCGGGTCATAGTGGGTCCTCACGCACGAGCTGCCGCTGATCCCGGCACACTGCGCTGGTCGGGAGCAGGCACGAGCTGAAACACAGAAGTTTAGACTAAAATAAAGCGTAAAGCGAGATAGCGATGAGAAAACGCCGCACGCGGGAGCGAGAAGACCGATCCGGCAGATTTGGCCCAAAAATCACTAAATTCGTAGTAAATAAAGAGAAATTCTTCTACACGATTCTGAATATTGATGATACTAATTATTTAAAACAATTTTGTTTGACTTGAATGAATGGTTTCTAAATAATTTCGATTTTAAGAAATTTTTAAGAGATATTTTCGAAATTAAAATGTATCGAGTCCAATTCATTGGTTCTATACGTGTCTGGAGAAAGATAACTTAATTTCAGATCTCTAGGACCTTTCCGCGACCTATTTAGAGGTACATCAAAAAGTGTATATTTTTAGATGTATCCCCTTAAATACAATATACATACAGGATATTCTCCAATGCAGCATAATGGTAGTAAAAACATGATTTATCATATATTATCCTTCAATATTTTTATATGTAACTGTTATATGTTTACTACGAGTCTGCGAGATAGCGTATTTAACCAGATTTAACCATATTGTGTTCTTTAAAAAGTATATTTTAAAAAATATACTTACTGATAATGTAACCTTCTAATAACTATTATTTCGAAAATTCGTTGAAATTCAGTTGTACAAAATAATAATATTGTTCTATATGTCGAGAAAAATAACGAAAAAATATCTAAACTGTAAAATACTTTTCCAAAAAAGTAAAAAAGTAAGATCTAATGGTCAAAAGGACTATGGTGACCAAGAAACTAAAATTATATTTAAAATTCATATTTTATAATCGAATTTACAACAAAAGTAGATAATTTCTTTAGTACCTACTTTAAAAAGTTTGAGGCCGTAAAATTGCATCCTTGGATTTGGCAAAGGCAATTCTTTCTTACAGCCTTAAACACAAACGGGCCGGGACAATGAGCTAAAATAATACAAAGGTTACATTTCAATGCCACAACCTGCCGACGCACTTCGGGCCCTCGCGTGACCAACTATGCAAATGTACCCCATACAACTAAATAAATGATAGCCAACATACTTGGATTTATCAAAAGGTTAGTAGTAAAAATACCACTGGAAAGGTTTTTACTTATGGATTTTTCTCTTTGTAATTTCGTTTTCGTATTTGTGGGTTGAAAAGGTTTTGTAGGCTGTACGTCTTTGTTCCTTTGTCTTGTATTGAAAAGTAATAATGTGTTTGTTATTTGATTTTCAAAATAGGAATAGAAACAAGTTACATTATGTGATGCTTCGACATTGATTAAAATAATATTTAGATGAGTTTATTTTACTTATCATGCAATTTAACTTTTTTGTTTATTTTGATAAATAAATACCTACTATGTAAAATTTATATCACACGATTAATATTTAGCACCTAAAACCTATTGTTTACTATACTTTGTTAGGAATTTCGTATCCCTTGGAAATGGATGAAATGTTTTCTCCAACGTCCAATTTTCTGTTATTATAATTTCTGTTTATTATAATTTCATCAAAATTGATACAGCCGGCTGATGCGGAAACGCAAACACTTTCGCATAGTAAGGATTAACGAAATTAAAAAAGCAACTTTGCCTTGTAAATCTATCTCCTTTATGATCAAATGGAAGACCCTATACGTTCGAATTTCAAATTCAAATAAGGAGACCGGTGGCCGTTCTTAGCACGCTACGGTAGGGCAAGTGTCCAGATTATTTAGACCTATCTGTTGTACGTTAATTTGTTAGATGTAGAGGTCAGGTTATGTTGGTAATTGTAGGGTGTAAATTCTGAGCTTCCGAAAGCTATCTGACAACGCCATCTTTTGCCAAAGTAGGTTACTAGGTGAAGGTGATTATACAAAGTTTGGGGAAATTAACACTTCTATTATTTATTGACTAATCCGCATTGGGCCCGCGTAGTTATGGCCCGTCTTCCTTGTCCACCCATGGGTAGGTAACGAAATCATCACACAATACATCATTCGTACCGATAGCATCTTTACTACGCAAAATGGCCGCCAAAGTAAAACTATTTTTACGGCAACCTCCAAAAATAGGTAGTTGTGATTTGATCGAGGTTGTGGTAATTTGTTCTGAAGTTATATTACGAAATGTTATATTTTGGTAGAGGAAATTATTATGAAGTAACAAAGTGACGGCATTCATTGTTGGCTGGTGACGTCACTATCTTACGAGGTTTCGGATTTGGTTCTGTCTGTTTGTCTAGCTTTATTTTCAGTCGGTATTTAAAAACGTATTAAAATTTGATTAAAATTAAATAGGTCACAGATGATTATAAAGTTTTTGAATAACAACAATTTAGAATATGATTATAAAGTTATTGATCACAGTCAATATACTTAATTAACTAGTTTTAGGTGTAGGTACCATATAAACATAAAAGCGAACCGCGAAAATTACTTGAAAATAAAAGTCGAATTTTATATTGAATTATTGTGGGTGATATTATTGTTAAATTATTGTTTTATAGTACCATAAAACTTATGCTTTTTGCCAAATTTATGATTCTAGGTCAACAGCTCGGTGGCGCAGTGGTTTAGCGCCTGGCCCAGCGATTGCGGAAGTCCATCAGCCATTTTTGATGTCCCCACTGCTGGGGCACAGGCCTTCCTAGGAGTAGTTTCCAGGTTCCAGTTTCCAGGTGGTAAGGAGGACGGGCCATAACCCACCACGCGGGTACAATGCGGATTGGTGGGTGTTAACGACTGCAATGGGGTTGGTAAACTTTTTGGAAGAGAATTGTTTTATATTTTTTTTTGATAGCACAAGTTTGAAGAATAAAGAAAATAATATTATGATTTTTTATTTTACCTTGCTAACTAAATATTTTTTTTATATTATTATCGCGATAAAATATCAAACATACGGCTGAACACGAAGTTCCTTTGCATTTACTGATTTAAAAATCTGATTGACAGATTTGACAGACAGTGACAAAGAGTAATCATACCTTTGTTTTTTTTGTTTTGAGCAACAACATAGAAAATCTTTGAAGCAAAGGCATAACCTACGCATACAGCCGTAATAGTGATTTATTGTACTATGCTGTAAATTAAAATTTTAAATTTTTATTTAAATTAAAATAAAGCATTATATAATTCCGCAATTTGTTATACCTGACTCCAAAGCCAAAAGCTACCAGAAAATATATAATTCACAACAGTTTTGGAAAAGTTTACCAACCCCATTGCAGCCGGGACCAACGGCTTAAAGTGCCTTCCAAAGCACGGGGGAGCTCGAGATAATAAATTTTTGGTCACCCATCACATGACCGACCCTTGCGAACATTGCTTAACTTCCGCAATCGCTGGGCCAGGCGCTAAACCACTGCGCCACCGAGCTCACCCAGAGCCACTATACCTATTTATATTGTTTTTAAATTACCAACCATTTCTAAATCTCATATTTCACTTAGACATTCAAAATATTATACAACCCAAAATGCAACATGGCGGACCACAACACCGGTATTATGATAATTATATCTTTTGCGCATTCTTTAGAGTTACAACATTGCAGGGCCATTTAAAAATGCAGTTATTCTTTTAAATTATCACGAATATCATGATACGAATGCAATTATGTTTGGTCATTTCAGTAAATTGTTGTTTTAGTTCGCGTGAGATTAAGAAATTGCAGATAATCATTTTTAATGTTATATTTTCTAAGGTTTGATAACACACGTTCCCTTTGCCTTTAATAAACTTTCTAGAAATAATTTATTCATGACATAGCGTATTTTTATGTAGGTATTTAAATATAATTATGTCTACGTGATTGTTTGTAACAAAAAAGGGTTTTTTCTTATTACTTACGATAACATAATAATTTAAATGAGTATTAATGAAGGATTATAGTATAAGTATATAACTACTAAAAAAAAGGATGAGCATTTTTGGAGATTATCTCCTACAGGCTACACCAAACTAACAACATTAATATTAGTAGTGATATAAGAAAAAAACACAAGTTCCTACTTAGTTGTTACCTGCTTAAATTGCGTTTTGTCTCTACAATTTTAACACAAAGCATGGTTACGTTTACGTAAGATGATAGGTATTGAGTTCAATCCATCATAAATTCCACATTGGTACAACCAGGTACAGATCTTTATCAATATGTAAGTATTTCATTGATAGATTGATCGTAAAATATTTATTTGAAGGTTAGGTACTATAACCAATATTTGTATTATTATGTAAGACCACAGACTTCAGCGGTCAAAAAATTTTGCCCACTAACTGTGCTCGGCTTTTAATTTTTTTATTAAATTAGTTTTATTTAATTCGATATATTATTATCACTTATTATTAAAGGCTTATTCTCCAAAAAACATATTTTTTCAGACACATGGTAACTTCTTATTTTTGTATAAATTTAGAAGAAATGTAATACCTATACTACAATGTAATATCCATTAAAAACCTCAATTTGTAACGTATTTCATATTATATTAATATTTAAAAGCGTTCATATCGAACTGAAGCCAGTTTTTGTATCCTAAATTGAATTTCTCAGTAACGTTGCATATGAGAATGTACCAAAACGGAAAAGGAAATTACTACGCGTTCACATCGTCATTGCCGTCGACGACCGTTATGACGTCACAGCTAACGGTACTGTAGACAAAAAAGTAATCATGTTTTTCAACTGTTTTTCATTTTTTTCTTGTTCAAAGAGTGTCATTTATTTATCTAACAAGTTAGGTTCGCTATTATGTAGGAACTTTAATCTTTTAATCATTATAACAACACAAATAACAAACGTAATGATTAAATCAACAGAAACAAAAATTAAGCTTTGCATTGCTAGCCGTACTAGAAAGGCGACGCAGGGGGTGCGGTATGACGAAGCGGGCCGGGAGGTAGCGGCAATGATGAAGTGAACGCGTAGTATATTCATCACGAGAATCGAGAGAGTAATTTTTCACTATTATTACATTAAACTTGTATAGTGAACTATGTACTACGCACTACGAAGAAAGCTTGCTACGGCGTAGCATCCAAGTAGCGTAGAACGCGTAACAGCAAAAATCGAATAAACTACAACTCTATTTTCTCTATGGTTAGTTAAGACCATAAATTTAATATTCCACTAGTATAAATAAGTTTATGGTTAAGACAGGAGATCAAGCCCCCTAGTCAAATTCGCGCCAAAAATTAGAAACTCTAATCTGTAAGACTCTTTTGTTTCTTTTAGGCAAAGGAATGGATGGTCATTATGCCAAGCAAATTCGATATTATTTATAACGGGCGTCAGGCAACGAAAGTCAAGTTATTCACTCTGTAATTTATCAAAGTGTCAAACCGTACCGAATGGTATTATGTATTATGATTGATGGACAGAAATTTTTATTTAATAGTGAAAGGGGTATTGTACTAGAATTACAACCAAGGTTCATTAGAGTACCTACGTTTAAAAATGCAAAAATTCGTGGGGTTTTTTTTTAGTTCACTTTATTTTAAACATTTAATGGTAAATTATGTTTAAGGTAAGTCATTATATTATTTTTAACATTTGGCAATAACATGTTACTTAAAGTTTAGTAGTTAAAATGTTAAATTAGATCTTATTAATTATTTCTTACCTGAAAGATAGTTATTATAACCAGTCAGTGGTATATAAAATGATTAATATTCGAATCATCTACACCTGCGTATGTTTATAGATTATTACTACCTAGTATGAAAGATAATATTACGAACTACGCACATAGCTACGTGCTACGTATCTTTACGTACGATGTCTACGTGCAACAACAAAAATGGCGTCAAAATTTTTGCCCCCAAAAATTACTACATAGATTTTTTACATTGTTGGTAGGTATTGACAGTCGGACAGGTAAGTCCAGTCCAGTCCAGTAATTCTTGGTCTCACAGGCACAGGTGTATATGATTGACAGTTTATTACATTATATAATAAAGGAGTTTAAAATATTTTTTAAAGCTTTGTGCTAAGACTGGCCATCAAAAAACCTTTTAAAAAGTTTTAAAAATGCTTTTAATTTTGTAAACTTGTTGATGACCTGTCTAACGCTTGTAGCACACCTCCGCCGCAAAACAATATCAGCGAAACCACAGTACTTATCGACGGCGATATTATGACGATCACATCTACATTATTTTCGCGGCGGAAGAGTGCCAATGGTCGGAGCCGATCGAGCGGAATCGCGCGTGAAGAGACAGCATCATAGTTAAATCTATGCGTTAGAACGCTGTTTCGCATCAGACCCCCTAGCCAAAGTAACATGTGCAAATCTTCGTTATCGCTTTGCTTTCGAAACATGTATGGGATTGACATAAGGTTTCGTTAACTATCGAATTTTATAACGTCAAATCCATACATGTTTCGGAGCGAAGCGATAGCAAAAATTTGCAAATGTTACTTTGGCTAGGGGGGCTGTTTCGCTTGTCTGACAATTCATGGTGGAACCTACTACAGTTTCGCTGGCATTGTTTTGCGGCGGAAGTGTGTTACAGGCGTTAATGTGAACATTAACAGCGTGCACAGTGAATATCTTACCTGGTGGAGAAGTCGGTGTGACTGCTTTCGGTGGTTCAGTGTCGCTCTTGCCAAATGTTGTGAGAGCTTCAGAGGATTCGCCAGTCAGCCAACCGGCTAGAAGAAGCGGCAAAATGGCCGCCGCGGCCTGCCTCCTGCACCACATCTCGACCCGCCAAAACACACGCATATTGTACAAACCTCGACCGTTTATTTAAAAAGAAAGCTTTGTTCTTTTTTCAAACTCTTTACGAAACTATAGTTTTTTCAACTCAACTCTTTTTTTAACTGTTCTTTTTTCAAACTCTTAACATTTTTTTCCTAATCTCAGTTGGTTTTCTTTTCACACTGTTTATTTTCAATTACCTACTTTGCCAAATCTTTGATAATTTTGTGTCTCATAATTGTGTTACTAAAAGTGAAAGTGATTGGCTGAGTTGAATAAAAATTTTAACATTCAAATTAATATGATATAAGTAAGTACCTAAGTAAGTAAAATTATTGTTTTCTATCGCCTTTCCAAAAATACATATCCAATCTTTTACTAAAATGAAAATCATAATTATTTATTACTTTTACCTATTTGGTTTTTAAACAAACAGTTCAGTAGTTCCATTCTTCAAAACGAATCAAGATGTGGTGTAGGAGTAAATGAAAAGTTTTTTCTTACTAAATCTTAATGTAAGACTTTTTATATAAAAGGACAGGGCATTTTTTTTAAATTAAAATTTTAAATTTCGTTATAAACTTACGCAGCATTGTGGTCACTGAAAAAATAATCCCTGAAAAGAACTTCTTTCTTCATGGGACCTTTTTCTCGACAGAAAAAGTACCTACTTACTAAACGTTATTCCTCTTATTTTTGTTATGGAAATCTACTCCTCTTCTGGGAGTAATTTTTGCCAGTGTCAAGTGTTAAATAATTCAGTTTTATCAACATTTAAAAAAACTCACGATCGTCCATTGTCTTCTTCTTAAAAAATACTTATGATGATCTAAATCTAAAATAGTGTCATTTTAGTGCAGAAATTTTAATGCATACTTTTGATTCTGTTTAATTGGCGGATCGGTTTGTTTTTGTAGCGCATTAAACATTAATTTAGTGTAAAAAAGCGTTTTTTTTATTAGACCACATTAGCATGCCGCATGGTGTGTGACGACTTAGCACGAACATGTATCGAGAAAAAAAATGCGCGTAAAAGTCGATAGAGTAATTCTCTATGGGCAATCTCATTTCGCTTTTCGTCGCTGTACAAACCCGTACAAAATTAACTTTATCGAATGTTTTTATGCGCGCTATTTTTTTTCGATAGGTAGCTGTTCGTGCTATGGACATTGAATGGATGTGTTTGTAAATGTATGACCAATTTTAATGAAAAACAGTAATTCATAATCTTAAGTTTGTAGCCAATAACAATACCATCTATTATCAACATTTAGAATGGAAAAATGAGTTATTTTTATTAGTAAAGATTAAAATATTAGTCGATCAAAGTTAACAAATCTAAAAAAAAATACAAAAGTCATAGGAACGCTTTTTTGTTCAACACTCAACTAAGTAATAAATTAAAGTTAGAGGTCTTTTCCACCCTTTTTCAACACTTACTGTGTTTTAAACTTTTGGATTTTTTTATGCATTTACAATGCTATTTTTATATTAAGGTTATTAATATAATTGAAAAATATTACCGTGTTATTACAAAAGATTTTTAAACACTGTTTAACTAAAATCATGTTTAAATGGGATGCTGTCACTTTTTTGACAATATTGTTTGACAGAGACAGCATCACATTTAAACAGGTGTTTAGTTAAACAGTCTTTAAATATCTTTTATAATAACACGGTTTGTGTTTAATAGTGTGCTAAAAATTATTTACCTAATTAAATTAAGTAATCATTTACTGACATTAAAATTGTGAAAAAAGTGGCGAAGAAAGACTAGGAGGGCCGACCCCAAAAGACATGGGAAATAACGGCACGGACAAAGAAAAAGAAATCTATAATAATAATACTCTTTATTGCATACGAAAACACAATACAAACAAAGAAGAAAGTACACACCAGGCAGCCTTATTGCTAAACAGCAATATCTTCCAGGCAACCTTGGGAGAAAGAGATAGAAAGATATAAGACAAAAGGGGAGTGAGTGCAATTATTGAAAGGACAATTCAGGAAAAAAGATAAGAAAATCTTTTTCTTTTTACTTTATAAATGTGAAAGTCCGTTTGTTTGTTAACTTACGTCTTCACGTCTCAACTACTAAGGGGCCATCCATAAATAACGTCACACGTTAAGGGGGAGGGAGGGGGTCGACGAAGTGTGACAAGGGGGTTGGAGGGGGGGGTTCTAAATTTCGTACGTCACATTTCAAAATCGTTAAAATGGAATAAAACAAATTTCAGAACTGGTGTTTTAATTCAATAATTATTTCTAGATGTAAAATTGTAAAAAATGTGACATCACACTAGGGTGGGGGGGTCATCCCAAATGTGACCAGCTGAGGGGACGGGTGAGGGGATTAAACGTAATTTATGGATGGCCATTGGCCCCTAAACTGATCGTCATGAAATTTTGCATACACGTTCTCAGGGGTACAGAGAAGGACAAAGGGTACTTTTCATCCAGATAAAAAAAAAACTGTTCCCGAGGGATACCAAAAAAAAAATCCACGCAGACGAACTCGCGGGATGTTGCCAGAAATAAATATAATTAGTGAGGAATGAAGGAAATGACTCCTGATTTCGAAAGGATCCAAGAGATGGCTGTACCCCGCTAGCAAAAACATCATTTGAACATCTATCGACATCTCATAACGCTTTTCACCGGTAGATGGCGCTGTACAAATTTCCCATTACCAGTTAAACAATCGAATGTTTTAAGCTCGTTATTTTTTCGATAGTTGTTCGTGCTACTTTTTCATAGAGAGTTCCACAGACGGACTGCATGGACTGAAAAGGAATAAGAAAAGAAATCAGAGGAATGAAGCGGATATTCAAAAGTGAGGTTGTTAGAGGAAGAATGCATGTACACTGCGTGGACGGGGAAAGGAATCAGAAACCAACTTTTAGGAAGGGGGGAAGTTGGTAAGAAAATTATGGAGTAGAGAAGGGAAAGAGTGTGCAATCAAGTCCTTGCGCCGGCGAATAGGAAGCTAGTTCAGTTTCTAATTAGTTCTTATTTGTTCATTTTACCATTTCTTTTCTAGAAATTCTAAAGCTCTATAATAAATCTAATACATCATATTTACTTCTCTAAACAGCACTATTTTTCTATTGAAACTTCTAACATTGACTACGGCTAATTACATAATGATTATCATAATAAAAAAACAACGTTTGAAAGATAAAAAAATATATACCGAAAGTGCTCTATATGGTTTGAATTATGAATTACTGCTTTTGCTGTGGCCCAGTGTAAATGTTAAAATGAAAAGCGAAGCTCTGTTGGCCCCATTATATAAAAAATCTTACCAGGCGAGGCTGTGGTGGTAGGCGCCCGTGGTGGATCTGTGTTCGTCTTTCCCCACGAAGAGAAACCGAACGCATTAATCGGTTCAAAATACAGCGATGTTATATACACCGATATGATAATAGTAGATTGTAATTTCCACATTTTGAAACTTTTTCCTTATTTTGGCGCCTTCTCTAAACGCGAACGTTAGTCTGTGCCTTGTCTATGCTCGTATTTGTGGCACAAATTATAAATAACAGACTGACTAATTTTGTGGTTGTGGCACAGTATATATGTTACGGCTAATACCCGAAGTGCGGCTACACCTAGGTTTAGCCGGTTAAAATTAGGTGTAGCCGGTAGCTGTTGGTTAAACCTAGGTGTAACTAATTTGCTTACGGTTATTAATAATAGGTGTATCTGATTAAAACTATGTCTAGCCTTCTTTGTGCTTCTAATAGCGGGGGGATAATTTATTATAATAATAATTTATTTATTTCCAGATAACAAAGATCCATTATTGTTAGTAAAGACTTAAAAATATGTTAGTTTAGTTAAAGTTTGATGGAAAATGACAGATTATTAGTACATGTCAAATACTTATGGGGTATTAAAGAAGTTATAACCTATATTCGGGACCTACAGGAGTAAATCAGATCGGGTAAACCTAGGTTTAACTAGCAGCTACCGGCTACACCTAGTTTTAGCCGGCTAAACCTAGGTGTTGCCGCACTTCGGGTATTAGCCGTAACATATAATTTTATAATACTGTGGTTGTGGCGTGTGTTCGATTCGGACACTAACTATAATGATGAATGTTCGAATGTTTTTTGTGTGTATGTTCGCAATGAGGTTGTATGACAGTTTTTCAAATGTTTCTGTAATTTTGGAGTTGAATGAAAGACGCCACACTGATCGTTTCGTTTGGATAAAGTTTTTATATAGTGGAACAAATTGTTTGTTCTGAGTTGTAGAAGTATAATCTGTGTTATGTGTTGAGTTTTCTGTTACCATTTATGATTGATCATGCTCTTTTACGTTACCTGTTTTCATCAGCTAATTCAAGAGTAAAGTTAAACAGCAGGTTATATACAGGCCAATTAAAAATAGTTCGGTGTTATTACAAAAGATTTGTAAACCCCTGTTTAACTTAGACACAGTTTAAATGTGATGCTGTCACTTTTTTGACAATTGAAAGAGACAGCATCACATTTAAACAGTGTCTAAGTTGAACAGATGTTTAAAAATCTTTTGTAATAACACCAAGTGAATTTTACATTTCTCCTTTGCCAATCACAACATTGAGATTTTGGAAAAAAAAACACTAATACTTGTCCCATTATATAAAATCCTTACCCCCTACAACAGTCGGAGTTGGGTGGTACAGCGGTGGTTCGGTTCTGACCCCTCCAAAAATTGGACTAAACGCTGCGTCATTCCCACCAATCATCCAAACCGATAGAAGAAGTACACACCAAACTTTTACAGACATTTCGATCCGAAACTCTTTACAGTTTCGGGGAAAGAGCACTGAAAACGAATTTAAAACTTCAGTACATTTACTACAAAACCTGGGCAACAAATTTTACATAATGGGACAAATGCTCCTTCAAATACCAAAGGAAAAAAAAGTGTACCTGAAATTTTGAAAATTGTAAAAAATGTAAGGATACTTAATTCAAAAAGGTTTTGCTCGTGAGTCTGTTGTGATTTTTTTTTAAATGTGTCGTGGTGAGTGCGTCTAAAGTGAAATGTCCCATTATATAAGAAAATGTTTACCAGGTGGCGTTGTAGACACTGGCGATGGTGGCTTGGTGTTGGAAACACCGAAAGTGCTCAGCGCTTCGGAAGAGTCGCCAGTCAGCCAAGCCAATAGGAACGGCAGGATCAGTGCGGCGGCTTCCTTGCGGGTCATCTCAAAAATCCGAAACATTTTAAAAACTTTTTGGTCATTCAATTAAAACAAACACAAAATGGCGCGGCTGTGGTGAAAAACCTCCTTGTACTTCGTGGTATAAAACTCCTTGTTCTCTCTTTCGAAAAAAGATCGATTTCAAATCTTTTAAAACCGGAAACTTGTGTTCTATTTTTGTTTATGACTTTTGGAACGGCGATTGAAAAGTGATCTGTGGACTGTTAAAAAATGGAATTTGAAAAGATACATATTCAAATTACATTTTTCTTTGTAGAAATAGGTAGAATAATGTGCACGGAACTTATGTACATAATGCAGTAAAGCTTTTTAAATTGTTCCGGTAACACAGCAAATTTTGGAGCCACAGAAAAAATAATTTGCTTTCAAAACAATCAATAGTAGTGTAATTAAATAGGAAAAAAATTGCCAATTTTGTCCTACTTTGTCAATGACTAAACCAATTGTACAAACTAACTAATTTTCTTGATAAAAATAAAATTATTTTTTGTCAATCATTTTAATTTGTATACCTAAATTAAGTAAGTACTTATCCTTTTTGAATAAACTGAAATGGTTTAGGCACAGACATTCTCAAAACTATTAATTTGATTATTATTTAATATTGTAGGTATATAGGTACTAGTTAGTAAAGTAAAGTAGGTGGTAGTTAATGTTTACTAAAATTGTATGCAAAAGAATGTATACGTTAGTATACAATAATTAATATACATTGTAAATTAGGAGTGCAGAATTACATCAAAACCATTTTTTCATCAATTATCTCAGTTATACCCATAAAAGAGAGAGTTAAGGAAAAAAATCTCTATGGTTTATAAAAAAACTTTTTTGTTGGAAGACTTTTTGAGCAAAAAAAATATATTTCCATCCATTTTTATTATTATCGTTACCAAAAATGTATCCAAAGAGATGTTAGGTATGTTGTACCTACCTATAATCATTTTTTTATGTAATTTTGCACCCCTAACGAATAAAATAGTTAGCGCTCGTAAATCCATTTGCATATTTTTATAACGTAATGATTTTATTGCCTTGAGAACGGTAATACATTTATTTTTACTACTTAATATGGTACTACGAAGGAATTTCAACTTTCAAATAAAGTCGTAAGAGTTAATTTTAGTGTGAAAGAACGTTTATTAGGGTATAGGTACTATGACGAAACATGCTAGTTAAAACACTAGTGACTTAGCGTATTTTTCGACGGCGATATTCAAAATAAGTAATTTTTAGTCCGCCATTTTGTGATTGGCATTTTCAAAAGTTGCTTAGCATATGGTCGTAATTTCGTTATTGATCTAGAGAAGGTCGTTACAATGGGATTAAATTAGCTAGGTATGCAACGAAAGTTGTTTAAGGCCTTAAGGTGGGTCAAATCCCAATATTCAATTCTAACTATTGAAAGATTACGCGCGTGAAGCTGTCATGGAAAAAATTTATAATGTAACTTTAAAAAATACAAAATAGATTTAATTGAAAGTATTTATAAAAATGTTACCACCTTTGATGTAAAAAAATATTCCGTGGACCCTGTTTCTGGTCTTATTTGCAAAATTTCTCAGAAACAGAACATTCGTTTATGTTAAAACCAACCATAAAAATCGGCGATGTTAATACCTTCAATCTTAGTTGAACAGATTTTTTTTAACTAACTTGAAAGCCAAGAAAAGTAATAAAAAAAGAGTAAACAATTGAAAATTTGGTGCTAGTTCTCAACGCAACCGCTGCGTTAGAAAGCGCACTGATTTGAACCCAAAGTGAGTAGAGTTACGTTCGATTTCACTCCATCACGGATCGACCCGCTCGGATTGACCCACCTTAAGGCCTTAAGGCGCGGTGGTAGTGAAACTAGCGCCGTCACTACATTTATTTTTATTACTCGTAAACCAAGTCAATATTTTTAAAAAAAGCTCATGTAATAATCTCTTAAATTGTCTCTAATATTTTTTGAATAACTCTTCAAAAGTAATCATTCATTCTGTAAGTTTTAAAATCCATAATTGCCAAAAGTGGCCACTTTGAGCTAAAATGGATTTTAAAACTTACAGAAAGAATGAAAAGTGCTGAAGAGTTCTCGGGTTGACAGCATTAGGGACTTAGGTGTGACACATGATTCTAAATTAATTTTTAACGATCACATTGACCACATTGCTAAAAGGGCTTCCAAGGCTCTAGGTTTTGTAATGAGAATGTCCAGTGACCTAAAATCTTTAAAGGTAATCAAAGTTCTATATTGTGCCTTCGTACGCAGCCATCTAGAGTACGCTTCGCAGGTGTGGAACCCGATGTATAACATATACATTACGCGCCTGGAGAAAATCCAAAAACGGTTTTTGCGATTTCTGGATTATAAGGCCGGGCAATATTCTGAGAGTTACGAGCACCGCTGTAAGCGATATCACTTTCTACCTCTTCAAATTCGCCGTGAAGTAAATGACGTTTGTTTTATATCTAAACTTGTTAATGGCGCCATTGATTGCCCGGACTTATTATCTAAGATTGGTTTTCGCACTAACACTCTTGGTCTTCGTCGGCGTCCATTGCTTCATTTACCATCAGCCCACACAAACTACCGTCATAACACCTTTATGTTGCGTGGCTGCGAAACTTATAATAGGTATAGTAGCGAACATGACTTCGACTTATTTATGACAAGCCCGGCGACTATCAGGCGAACTGTAAACTTGCATTACTTTCGGCAGCAATTCTGTGTGGGTGCTCAACCTTAATTGTGTAATAACAATAGCAACATATTACTTTTTGTTTTTATTATTTTTTCTAACGTCACTGGTTGTCTTTTTGGTTAAATTTTTTATTTTTAGTGGAAATTTGTACTTTTTTGTGCATAATGCATTTTACTTTATATATAGGATACTATTGATATGTATATGTGGAGGTTTGTAATTGGCTTCGAGTAATTAATAATGTTTTTATATGCCTATAAAGCTGTAAACCTTCCTAAAATAAATAAATAAAATAAGAGTTATTCAAAAACTATTAGAGACAATTTAAGAAATTATTACATGAGCTTTTTTTAAATATTGACTTGGTTTACGAGTAATAAAAATAAATGTAGTGGCGGCGCTAGTTTCACTACCTACAGCGCCTTAACACTTTAGTACTTTGCCATAGTAACTTTTTTGAATAATATTTCAAACCTTGAGACATCTGTTAAATAAGTTGCTATGACAAAGTACCAAAGCGTTAAACAACTTTCATCGCTGACTGTACAACAGAAGTGACCAAATTCAGAGCTTAAGCTGTACAAAATGATGTAAGTATTTTAATCTTCAAAATTTACTCTTTGCCAATACATTCTCAAATGAAATGAGGGCTTTTCAAAGTGATATAAAAATAAAAATAGTAACTATTTGCCTCACTAGATGACGTTGATGGAAAGAGAAGTGTCAAAATTGGCTTTTAAAAATAAACGGCCTGTACCAAAAAGGAAAGTAAGCGCTCGCTGGCTGACATGTGCCCAAAGAGAAACATTTTAGGGTTACATCTGACCTGCCCTTAGCACGAACAGGTATCGAAAAAAATAACGCGCGTAAAATCTTTCGATAGATAAATTTTGTATTGGAAATTTGTACAGCGCCATCTATCGCCGATAAGCGAAATGAAATTTTCCATAGAGAATTGTCTATCGAGTAATTTTACGCACGTTTTTTTTCTCGATAGCTGTTCGTGCTAAGGGCACTGAGTACTTTTCGAAGCTTAGTAAAAAATATCACATTGACACATACATTTCTATTAACGCCATCTATCGACCCTATAGTTTTTTGTCATTTTGTAAAGCCCTCATTAAAAAAGGGGCGATTAAAAACCATGACAACGACACAAAGTTTTGATAAAAGCAAATTATTATTTACTTTTTCAAACTATTACAACTTAAAAAAAATGTAGTACCATTCGCAATAAAAAAAATGTATTACTTAACAATTTTGGTATAGTTAGACATTGAAACTATCTACAGAAATAAAAATGTGCGTATTTTAAGCGCAGGTGAAACATGCGAATAAGTTTAAAACAATTATAAAGAAATTGTACGATTGTTTTTTTTATTATACAAAAAACAATTAATTTTACAAAATTTTATTCACTGAGTATATAGTTAAAGTGGCTTTTACTAATTTAGTGTTAAACGAAAATAGTACATTTCACTTTATTAAAGGACCAAAAGAAATATTTATAAATTTATTCTAATTCAATTTCCTCAATATAACATTACATACCTTGTCTTTGAGTTAGCAAAAAACACTTACGGCAGCACGGTAAGTTAAACAGTTGAGCTACGAAAACAGCATTTGAAGGTGCCGAGACACTATTCTGTCGTGTTAATGTCGTGTCGACACAGAAGTGTGTAACAGACTGTAAAACTACATTGAAATGCGTTTAACTGCTTAATATTTCTATTTTTTAACAAAACCTCATGTCATGTTTCCATCACCAATAATAATCAAACTTAAAAAAAGAAAAACAAAAAAACATACCATAGACAAAAAGTGTGGGAAAGCTTGTGCATTCGCATTAAGACAAAACTTTTTAAATTCGCATTTAGAGTCTGCAAAGAGACCGAGTAGCAAACAGTTTTTAGTTGATTGTTTTATAATCTTCTTTTAAACACAGTTTTGTGGTATTGTTGGTTGTTGGTTAGTTACAGTTTAAGACGGTCTGGCTCCTTCGGTGTTAATCGCGAGACTAACTGGCCAAGGTTTGCTGTGGCAAGGCCGCCTTCTTGATATACAGGGTGTGTAAAAACTTTCAAAGAAAAACTGTCTGAGAAATATGTTGGCGAGTGTCAAAAAAACTTTACGCAGCATTTCGTTTAAATAAAATCTTGGATGAGTTAAATTCAATTGTGTCATACGATATTTCTAGCTATGGCCGTACTTTCAAAACTTACCTTGATTCAATATATAGACTGCAGCTTCGGATACTTAAGTTGATAATACCACCCAATTTAAAATCCTCTTTTAAAAATGAATACGAAATATTCAAATATTGCAAAACATTACCAGTACATGAAAACGTTAATTACTACATCTTAAAAGAACATTTTTTTGTGACCAGTTTCAAAATGTGTCATGGCAACACAAGCTGAAGTAGGTCCTAGTTAGCCCTAAGATCTGTTTTTTTGTGAAATTTTTAGCTTTATTTAATTATTGTAACGTGTGGTCTTTGAGTTAATAAAAAATATCTCTCTCTCTCTCTTATTATCTACGTGTACGAATCTCTCAGGTACTATACTCAAACTCTAGAGGTTTAAATAGTACTTTTTTGTAAAATAAAAATGTATTACACTGTTTCTGATAATAAATAAATAATAAAATCGTACGCAATTCGTCGCTCAATGTACTTGATATTGACCTATATATTGACCACCTTATTCGAACCAGCCCAATTAAACAAGTAAGTAGATGGTAAACTTAAGTTTTAATCTTTAACTTAATTTTAAATATTACATTTGTCTTTTACATTTTTTAACAGTGTGATAATCACAAGTTACAAAAAAAACACTTCTTAAATTTTATTACCGTGCGTATTTATATAAGCACTTTTAATTACGAACTTTCTTTTAGTACCCAAACAGGGTTGTGAATGCAAAAAGTTATGGTTTCTAGTTTGATATTTTTTATACTGTAGGTAGATTTTTTTAAATTTGAGATTTTTGCATTCACAATGCTATTTTTACACAATACTAAATAATATACTAGAAAAAATACGACTCGCACCAGATCAATACTCAGACGGGAATCGAACCCGCGACCTTTGGATATCCGGTCCAATGCTCTGACCGCTGAGCTACCGAGTCACTAGTGACATCGCCGAATTTCTTCTAGTATATCCTACTCTTACGCTAGGTAGGTAGATGTTTAAAAAACGTAGTTTTTTTCTCCTTTTGCGTGAAGAGAGAGCGAGAGAGAGCTTATTATGTGAAGAGAGAGAGCCTTAACATATAAATACTTAAATCATAATTGCCACTCGCAAAATTGGCGCACCCTGTACCCACCCATTATATTGGAAGTCCGCCCCATGGTATAATATCTAAAGTAACTTGAAACACCTACTATTTATAGCCATACGTATGTTCATATAATTTGATGTATTGCATTGAAAACTGCGTTAAGCTATTTTGTAAAGAGAAATTATATTTGGAGTAAGTATCAAAAATACCACCCCATGCTTTTGTCTTTCATTCAGTTTGTCCTCGTGGAACTTTGATTCCAATGGGAATTTCAAGAATAATAATAATAATAATTACTATTGTATAAGAACCTACCTAGTCCAATCTATTCTATTCTAGGCATTCCCGGGGCCATGGAGGGCCATGGCCCCGGGAAGGTATTTTCAGGTAATAAAATATCTTATCTTCTTTATAATAAGTTGTTTTATTTCAATATATAAGTAGGTAAAGTAAGTACCTTTTTTGTATAAAGGTTAGCCTTGAGTATAGTTACTCATCCTTACATGTAAGAAATAGTACAATTTCCAGCAGTTGCCCGACAAGGCTTATTATCAGCATGCAAGGGTCAACAAAATAAGCGGCCTTATTCACAACCTATTGAAAACTATCCGTATCAGATGCCATGCTTTCCATACATGTAAGTAAGTAGGTACAGTAGCCGGCAAACATCTTGAAATCGGGTGGGGATATTTTGTGTATGCGTAGCGGTGAGGGGCGCGGGCGGCGGGTGAGGGGCGCGCGCTATTGGTCGCTCGCAAGTGCACATGCGCGAACTTATCCCACGCCCCGTCGTAAAGCGTCAAGATGTTTGCCGGCTAACTGTACTCTATGCACAAATTGAACACATGTTTCTTAGAGAAAGTTGTTTAGTTTCATGGACTGGACACATCCTTGAAAGGAGTTGTTCCATTTTTGTATGGAGGCTGGGCCCATTTGGGTAACCCGTGGCCTATGGTCATAAAATTATATTTTATGGAAAGAGAACAAAATAAGGAACCTGTCCATGTATCAATATATTTTTTTTAAACCTGCAAACATTTTTTATTTATTTTTAAAGTTGGATAGTTAAAGTTAATAAAACAGCAACCCAAAACGTTTTTCTACCTTGGCAACATCAATTTTTTACTGTCATATGTCACATTGATGCTGTCAGATGTCAAATAAAATGACAAATGACATATCAACAGCCAATGTAGTCATTTTAATAGAAATAAAAATGCAAAGGAATATCCCTTAACAGCCGGCAGCCGCACAAAATGGATTTTCAGGATTAAATCAACAGTAAAAACTTGTAACAAGCATTAGAATTTATTGATATACTCGGGAGAGTAAAATTAATAGTAAGACACTTTCATTTTAAAGCGAAAACATTAAGAAATACACGATGAAGAGCACCATTATTCAATTTTTTTAATATTTTTTTATTTATGTTTGCAGGTATTCATATTTTTTTTCTTTTTGGAAACCTTGTTCCACGACAGAAATCTACGAGAAAAAAAAATATTATGGGTGTAGGAAAATTTTAAAAAAGTGAACCCAGGAAAGAACGACTCCTTTGGATGGTATGTTCAAAATGAATACTGTGGTAATGCTGTCGGAAATGAATCCGAATATTAAAGTCTTCCGGCCTTACCACAAAAGATTTTAAAACACTGTTTAATTTAGACCACTGTTTAAAATAATAATGCGTCTCTTTCAAACAATATTGTCAAAAAAGTGACAGAATCACATTAACAGTTGTTGAACAGTGTTTTAAAATCTTTTGTGGTAAGGCCGGAAGACTTTAATATTCGGATTCATTTCCGAAAGCATTACCACAGTATCCGGTCATTTTGAACATACCATCCAAATTTCAAGGATGTGTCCAGTCTATGAAACTAAACAACTTTCTCTAAGAAACATGTGTTCAATTTCGCCACTAAATTTTGGTCTTCCCATACTAAATTGATCACGACACGTGATCTCTTTGATTAGTATTGGATAGTCGATTACGATTTTATTACATATTTGGCCTTAGAGAAAGTTGTTCAGTTTCATGGACTGAACACATTCTCAAAATTTTGATGGTGAATACAAAATGACCCGTCTAACTCTAAGTACTACGTTCATTACCTACCTCGGGGTGCCAACAACTATTTGGGTATCCGTCGGGAAGAAAATTGACATTTCGAATCGAAAACGGAATGTTATGGATAGAATGTGAATAGGTAGTGGTTTAGACTAGCACAGCAGCCATTGTAAAATTAGATTATTTAATGTTAATACAATTAATTAATACATAATCGTAATTAAGTTACTTAATATAATTGAAAAAAAGTCAAAATTATTGCAGATTCTTATCTTTGACACGACATTAAAAACTTTCAAAATTTTAATGTTAAATTATTGATATTAAAATTTTTAATAGTAGTAGTTAATAGGTTAGGTATTACTTTACTCCTTTCAGCAAAAAAATACAACTTACAATGTTATGTTACAAATAAGTAAGTAGTTTTCTTTATGTCGGCATTTCCTATTCTCCGACCAACAATGGCGATTGGCGCGCTTTTAACTCGATTAAATGGATTTTCAAAATGGCCGCTATACTTTCAATGCACATGTAATTATCGAACGTGGAGAAGGTTATTTATTTTAAATCAAAGATCACTATAAATAAGTAGTTTGTATTCCTTTTGATTAAATGCTTATGTGTTATTTATTTTCCAAGTTAAGTCCATCCATCAGCCATTTTTGATGTTCCCACTGCTGGGGCACCGGCCTTTCTTATGGGTGGTAAGGAGGATGGGCCATAACCCACCACGCGGGCCCAATGCGGATTGGTGGGTGTTAACGACTGCAAATGCAGCCAGGAGCAACGGCTTAACGTGCCTTCCGAAGCACAGAGGAGCTCGAGATAATAAATTTTTGGTCACCCATCCCATGACCGACCCTTGCGAACGTTGCTTAACTTCCGCAATCGCTGGGCCAGGCGCTAAACCACTGCGCCACCGAGCTCCACGTTAAGTATTTAAAAAATAATAAGTAGGTATAAGAATATTTTTTTAAGAGTAAAAGCATTCACTTGTCTGTTTTTAATGATGCAACATAATTATCTAATTACTTCCTCAAATAATGTGTTTGTCTGTTTTCTTTAAAAAAACTTTAAAATTCTAACATTCTTAAAAGATTATTCAACAAATTTTTCAACGTGGGACATCCTTGAAATTTGTTTTTTTTTTTGTAACAATGGGATATATAAGGTGCCTTGTAATTAGTGTCAAATATTTTCAGGGCTGAACATATAAGTCATAAGGATCACATATAAAAAATATTTCGAAATTCTACACGCTAGTTTAGAATTTAATTTTTCAAACAAAAAAAGAATACCCTTATTTTTATAAAATAAGCCCATCCTGTACATGTACACTCACACTATCTAATAGCACGCATAGCATTCATACGCAACACACAACTATCGTGGTGTGCGTGAATGAACTTAAAGACACTCACCCACAGACAGGCTCGTTTTTATAGGCCGATGCGATAATATCGGATGGGTCATTGCGTCCTGCCTGACTCCTGCTGGCCCCTGCACGACCACCGCGATACGATATGATGACACTGAACTGACACTGAATGACACTGAACTTTCAAAATACCATTGTATCTGACAGTTATTGCACAATCTGTCAGTCAATGCACACAATAAAACTCACTTGGATTTCATGAACCTCAGTCTCACGAAACAGCCTACGGCTTCTGGTAGGCTGTAGTTGGCGTCATGATTATTATTTAGATAGCCAATTTTATCGCGCCAGCGAAGCCGGACGGGTGATCAGTCACCTTGATCGGAACCATTTCACCCATTTCCCCAAATCCTCTGAAAGCTGAGAGCACAGCACAACACCATGTTTAAATAATCCGCGTTATTATAGCGATAGTTCGGCCTTTTGTGGCTTACAGCTTTACGCACGCACGCACGACAATGCACCCGAACGAAAGAATTTCCGCAACTGACGGGACAAGTAGCGCGCGGCGCGCGCGTGTGCGTGTGCGTGTGCGCTGGGTTGCGTTCCGAACCTACGCTCCGAGTGCAACCGAACGCTCTAACGGCGTTCCAAACATTAGAGCGTGACGTTCGGTTCACACAACCTTCCCGTTCCAAACGTCAGAGCGTTGCAACTTTTTAACCATCAAAATGGATGGTTGTAAAACGCTCTTACGTTTGTCTATAGAAAAATGACAATGTCATGATGTTTTTGTGTCTAATTTTTAAAATGATAATGGGAGATCCTCAAAAAACGGATTTTATTTGATTTAGAATAAAGGAAAGTTTAAATTATTCCGTATTCCAACTAGAAAACGAAGACTTTGTAATATTAATGGCATTTAAAGTTCTTGGTCGGTCCGGACCTTAGAGTGCAATGATATTAAATGTAAAGATAGGTTATGCGCCAACATCATTGCTATTTAAAACAGCGTAAAGGTACTATAGTTACACACATTGGCCGCTGCATGCGCATTGGCTGCCAATTGACAGCGCGTCAGCTGTCTCCTTCACTCCCACACGCAAAGCAGACGGCTCGCTCTTTGTACAATATGGCCGAATAAAGTAATAGAAAATACATATTTTTATTAAATACAGTACTTACGTGTGAAATAAAGCATTTTTCCGATCTCTGACCGTTGCTGTATAATTTGTACATCGTCTAAAGACGCAAGTAGACATTTTTTAATGGTATTTCACAATTTTATTGCGTCTGATTGACGAGAGCCGCGTGTGTTACCGTGTCGCGAGACTGTGCCTGACTAATTGAAAGTCGGGCAATTACCTGACTTTTGTCTTGCCATTGTGAAGCGCGGGTAACCTATCTTTACATTTAATATCATTGTTAGAGTGAGTTAAAAAAACCAAACAACCGCACTCTGAGTCACTGAACGCAACCCTGCACCCAGTGCACGCTACTACTTGTAGTTATTCTGTGCTACTACGACATACTAGAGATGTGACATGATATGACGTACACAATTGATTAATTGATTCAACGACGATTACATTAAGTAATTTATTTTATTTTTATCTTAAAGGGAGGCAAACTAATAATCATTAGCTAATCTTTCAGATTATAAAAACTATTGTACAAAAACAAAATTCTGTAATGTGATAGTTTTTCCTGTAAATGCCCGATAGTTTTAAGTTTATTCGTACATTGAAACTAGTAAATCAATTGAGAGAATTGGAATAAAGAAGCGATTGTTGTGTTTCCATGACTCAGAATGTACACGCTTGGCAGTCCCAGCTGTTGTTGATTGATGCATGAAAACAATTTTGATGGATTTTTGGAAACGTTTGGCGTTGTCGAAACATCGCTACGATCGCGATTAATAGTAGGATCGAAGATCAACACCGCCCGCAGTTTACTTTTGAATATTTTATTGTGTTATGCCTAAAAATGTGAAAGTTTCCCATGAACTCAGAAAAAATTATAGTAGGTAATATTTTTTTATCTGTTGCATATTACTAAGAGGTAATTTAATCAATCCTATACTGTACATCAAGTAGGTGTTGCCTTTGCAACCAATCCTAAGCTGCTAACCTTAAAAATATACGCTTGATGTGCACTTGATTTTATTAATATTAATCAATCAAGAATCTTTATATCAATAATTACAGCACTATCGGTCGGCTTTTCATTGAGTCAGTGCGGCCGGCCGGCGGGCGGCGCGCGGAGCGCTGATTGACCGCGGCATCTTTCGGCGGCAATCGGCGAATTTGAAGGGTTATTCCCTATTAACACTTTTGTTTCGATAAACGAAGTATGCAATAAATGATGTCATAATTATGATCATGATGTTGTTCAGGTCAGCTCATGTTTTACATAAAAGTACACTCATTAAATCCATAGCTGGGCATAGGCTTAAATTTAATAAGTCTAGACCTAGTTATTTAACTTCCCTTTTGTTTTAGTTGTTAAAAGATGATTGAGTTAGACATTTATTAAAAAGTTAGTCCACTGCTGATCATGAGGTCAAGTTTTGAGTAGGTAGGTACCTATGATTTTTAATATCTGATTTATGATACTCAATTACGGAAGCGCTTTTCGTATCCACTGTCGGGCAAAGTCTAAATTTATTAAGTCCACTGTTGATCTTAAGCCCACTAAGCCATGTTGTAAAAAGCTAGTTTTATTCTAAACAAAGGCGCTTTTTCTCATAGTAAGTCCATAGCTAGACATAGGCTTAGTTTTAGATTGGCATAGTTTTTGATATCCAAAATCCAAGGTAAACTCAAAATTTATTGATACCAATTTAATACTTTTTAACATACCTACGACATAAAATTTTTGTGAGTTGGGAATAACCCGCGCTTCGACGTTTGTGTGTGTGGGGTGGTGTGTAGACAACAGGCGCGTGCGTGGCACTGGCGCATGGTGGTGTCTTTGAAAGCGCCGCGCGCGTCCGCGGTCGATGGCCCGGCGCATGTGTGCAGTAGGCTAGTGTGTGTAAATCGTTGAATGTAGTTGTTGCTCAGCTGTAAAGGGGTGATGTTTTTTGGGGTTAGATGACCAAGTTGTTTACCTTAATATCTCGCAAACTAACCTGCAAATAGTACCCCATTTTTTGCTGACCTATGTATTATGACTTGCATGTTCAGCCCTGAAAATATTTGACACTAATTACATCGCACCTTATATAGACAATTATCTCACTTAATGAGTCCAAATTAGTCTAAAATAGGTAATAAATTACAGTAATAAGTCTTTTGCGCTGAAACTCCTTGGTATCTGCTAAGCACTCAGTTTTAGCTGACTTGTTCTAGGATTGACCGTAGGAAATGTCATTGTGGTGTGCACTGTGCATGGAAAATACGGTTTTGTGATCAACGTAATACTACATACCTAATGTAAGTTTTTTTAAGTCCGGCTTCGCTGGCGTCCCTCCTTATAAATAATAATAATAATGTAAGTTTTTGACTTTGAAAAAGTTGAATATTCGTCCAAACTTTTTGGAATCCATGTAAGTACCATTCCTTATTCAAGAAACTCATGTAAGTTAGTACATTCCCTAATATTAATTTCTTACAAATTTCTTGTGTGTTGGCACTTAACTGGAGCCGAAATTCCAAATTCAAATTAACACAGAAAGGGCAAGCACGCACATGCCAAGAACAAGGCTGATTAAAAAATAAAAAGTCAGTTAAAGAAAAACGTAATCTAATTCTACAGCGCTAGAGTAGATTATCGCTTAAAATTTGTAGCGCAGCTTTATTTTTTTAAGTCAAAGGAAAGGAAAGAGTGGCGTGTTATGCCAAAGGTCAGAAACTTGTACCTACGTATAACTTAGGTTAGAATTTATGGATGGTGTTATATAGTGAAGTAACTATGTGATACTTTTAACCGGCTCAGTTAGTGGTAATTAACGTTAAAACTGTTAGATTTATACTACAAAGTTGCTTCATTATAAAATACCACTCTAAGCTAGGATCAATACAAAATATAATATTTTCATTTGCGACTGCGTTATTTTTTTTATCAGTCGGAATGCAGTGATTTTTTCGTGATGAAAGGTTCTTTATCTGTATCTTTGACAACGTGTATGCAAAATTTCATGATGATCGGTTGAGTAGTTAAGACATGAAGGCGTTACAAACAAACGAATACATTTTAGCATTTATTATATGTAACGATTTTCACCATAGAAAAGGATTTCTCTCTGATGTTAAGTGACGATAAGGCTGAAGGTGGGAGCGCACTACACCCGGAATCCTCATCACTGAGGAATAGGCTATCTTACCTCTAACTGCCGGAACGAATAATTTTTTTTTAATTGTTGTTATGGCGTCAGACTTAGGTAAGGTGGTGGTAGCTAGCCAGTCGGACTTGAACCATACCACCAAAAAAACCGAGTACATATGTACCCCTCTCCTGAGAATCGAACCCGGGACCCCTGAGTCTTACATGGGGGGCAAACAACTAGACCACAGATGCTGTTCAATTGAATGGCAGGATAATTTTTTTGATTCACAATTCGTCCACCAGTCGGCGCACTACCACTAACTGGCACTAGTGTAGATGTAGACCTTATTTTGTTGTTTTCTATGTGTTTGATATCAATTTTTGGATGTTCGAAGCGATTTTTCGTAAATATAAAATTTTCATCCAACACATTTTGGTTTTCCTCAATCTTTAATGCGTTTACTGTCCAACTTCCATAATAATTATTTATTAGTACCAACCATTTTTAGATATAATTTAAAATATATGGGACAATCGGGGATAAATGCCCGTACAAAGGTCTCCAGCAGCACTAGCGCCACCAAGCGGAATAAATTTTGTGACGTACCCCCTATTAAATCATGAATAAATAAAATATCAAGATATAGATGATAATGTATGTCCTCGTTCTGTCATCTCTTTGTATCGCTGTCTTTTCTATGACGTTACTTAAATATTAAACACCGTAGTGTTACACTTACAAATCACGTAAAAGTACGGTGACAATCGAAGTCCGAGCCACAGAATACATAATAGTACAAGTTCCGAGCACTGTTTTTAGGGTTCCGTAGCCTAAATGGCAAAAAAATTGAACCCTTATAGATTCGTCAAGTCTTTTTGTCTGTCTGTCCGTCCGAATGTCACCAGCTTCTTTATTTCAAAACTATAAGGATTACACAGTTGAAACTAGGTATGTAGACGTATTCTGTGAACCGCTTTAAGATTTTTACACAAAAATAAAAAAAAGATTAAGAGGGGCTCCCCATACATGGAACTGAAACAGAAAAAAAACATCAAAGCTATAACATCAAGTGCGGGGTGTCTATAGATAGATCTTTAAAATCAAAGTCAACAGTTTGAAAGTTATACACTTTCAAAGTGGTAAAATGTGTGTCCCCCCCTCTAACTTTTAAAATAAGAGAGTGAAAAATCAAAACAATATATGCACACTTTAAAAGAAATTTAGTTTGAACGGGACAATTATATTTAAAAGTTTTAGAGATATCAATACACACTACGGGTACTGTCTTTCGTAGCACACGCCACTGTAGCAAATACGTAGCAATCCCGGTCGCTACGCTACGAACCGTAGCATGATGAGTTTTACATACTACGGGCACTGTCTTTCGTAGCACACACCACTGTAGCAACTACGTAGCAATCCCGGTCGCTACGAATATTAAGGCTACGGTTCGTAGAATTGATGTTTTCCGTAGCCGTATTGAAAATTATAGTGAAAATTTAACTAATTTGCTTATTCCTCTTAGATCGTAGCGCATAATTATAGAGCGTAATGACATGATTTTTTGAGATACTTGCTTATTATGTATTATTATTCTGTTGTCTGTGGTATAAATAGAGAATAATATATATCGTACACACTACACTATTTAGTAGGTAAGGTACTACAGCTACCTCGCCTATAAAATTATTTATGCAAAAAATAGATAATTAGGTAGGTACTTATTATTATTATTCTTATTATTATAACTTATTGTAAACAATCGAAATACGACTGAATGTCACATTTAGTATTCTACTAATTTCACGATATCGTCAAGTCCCTAAACGTCATTGTAAACTGCATCATAGGTACCTCTAGGATCTAACGATTTTTCTTATTATGTTTTTATTATAATTTTGTGATTTTGAGACGTGGGTTTTAATTTAAGGATAAAAGTAAAATGTGCTAATAAATTTATTGGTACAGTACTTTAAGATAAGGAATGGGCATCGGCTAACTTCGTGTTTTCGCTTTTCTTAGAAATGACGTAGACATTTATTTCATTGTAATAAAGTTGAATTTGTAAATGACTTTTAGGGCCAAAATCTTTGTTATGTTAAATGATGGTTTCCGATGCCCATTCTTTATCTTGGAGTACTGTAACTCGGGCAAACCCAGGTTATTAAGCTAATAAAATCACCAAACTCTGTTATTTAGTCTCACTTAACTTAAATGGCGTGCTTTGTGGCATACGATCGTTATATTTCCAAATTTTGAGCCAGCATGGGCTCCGATCGCACGCACTGCCCGATATCGCAGATCAGTATCGAACACGCGATTTGAAGTAGTGATGTGTCGATATCGATTGTATGTTATATCGAATTTTAACGCGCTTCCGTTACGCCGTGTGTCGACATCGAAAAAGAGTAAAAAAGAAAACGAATTTTGTCACGCATAATAAGTTACATTATAATATTACCTACACACATTTGAAAATCCACTTACACAGATATATTTAAAATAAGCACATTCAACGGCATATCACGGCTGCTCGCCAGATGCTCGCATTTAGCGGTATAATATGCACCACGAAAGGTGAGACCAACAACCACGTGGCTTAAAATTCGCATCCAAATCGACTGCACATTGTGCAGTCCATTTGGATTCAAATTTCATCCTACCGGTAGTCACGTCACGTCGTCTGTCGATTTTGTAACCAAACTCGAACCTCACTTCACTTCGTGGAAATATTGAATCATAAATATTCACTTCTCAAGCTTACGCGCTCACTGGTTACTTGTGAGCCTCCTCAAGCTCACAAGTAGCTTCAGTCCCCCGTGACCACGGCAGCTGCAAAGGTGCCGAAACGTCGGGAAAATCAAAAATCAAACCAAATACCAACTAATTACCAAAGTACTTTCAATAAAACCGCGCTAGTATCCGTTAAAAGTGTTTTATTTCATGAATCATAAATTATGATTGTGCTGTTTTTTATCATAAAACGGGATGAAAAGATTTTAGATAGCTACGGTACAACCTTTTGCAATCGGTAAAATAGCTTATATTCAGCTAATTTTTACCCGACTGCATAGAAAGGGTTATGTGTTTCGCGCGTATCTTGTAAGTAAGTTTGTATGTATGTATGTTTGTATGTAATATTCTTTATTACCTCATATCTTTCAAACGGCTGAACGGATTTCTATGATTAAGATATTGTTAGATTTGTCTTTTCAGCCCAAGTATTCTTAAGAAGGTGGAGTTATAAAAAAACCAACATAGCGGCTGTACGGTGCTATTATACGTAATGAAAAAAATTTTTTTTTTTAGAATACTGCAATATGGGTGTCGTATTAAAGGGCATAATATAAGGATTTCAAAAAGGTATATCATGACCGTAATATATAATAACTAAAAAGAGATAAATAAAAAAATAAATTAGAAAAAAAACCAGCGTGCATAAAAAGACAAGTCAACTGTAAAGATGCAAACAAGATTAAATAAATATTAAAGGCAACATGTCATAATTACATGCAGTCGGAGGCATGCATAAAGAAAGTGACATTATTAATGATTTAAATTATATGCCTCCGACTGCATGTTATTATGACATGTTGATTTTAATATTTATTTAATCTTGTTTCCATCTTTTCCGTTGACTTGTCTTTTTATGCAGGCGGGTTTTTTTTAATAGGTAACTGATTCACGCGAAGTGAAGTTAGGTTCGAAGTGAGATGCGAATTGCGAGTTTGGTTACAGAATCGACAAGCTAGCATCATATTTCATGGCGCGTACTACTAAGAAGTTCGCGATACAGAAATTCGCGATGCAATCGCTTCTCCGCCTCGCAAGACAGCCTCGCGATGTATTGAAATGCAAGAATCCATTCATATTTCGCCATTATGTGTTACACTTTGCAGAAGTTACGCGAACAAATTTTGGTCTAGTTAATACGCCTGCAATAAGGTGGAGCTCGGTGGCGGAGTGGTTTAGCGCCTGGCCCAGCGATTGCGGAAGTTAAGCAACGTTCGCAAGGGTCGGTCATGGGATGGGTGACCAAAAATTTATTACCTCGAGCTCCTCCGTGCTTCGGAAGGCACGTTAAACCGTTGGTTCTGGCTGCATTTGCAGTCGTTAACACCCACCAATCCGCATTGGGCCCGCGTGGTGGGTTATGGCCCGTCCTCCTTACCACCCATAAGGAAGGCCTGTGCCCCCGCAGTAGGAAAATAAAAAATGGCTGATGGACACGCCTGCAATGCTTTGTGAAATGGCTAACACAAAACTTATGCCGAAAATTACGTAGCGTTTTTTTCATAATATCGTTGATCGGGTAAATTCGGCGTATCAAAACAAATCATTGCATATTCATGTGGAAAAACTAAATCCCTTTTTAATTTTTCCACGAAGTCTAGATTTTATCGATATCGTAAATTGATTTTTTATCGATATCTGTACGGCAATGCTGAATATCAGATTAATAAATAACCTAATATAAGGGCAAATGACCTTGGTATATGTTCGTTGTGCATGTTTCACTAAATAATATTCATATATGTACCTAGCTTTGCCATAAAAAACTTCCGTAGTCGAGTGATAAAACTGCAAAAGTTAGTGGTAATAATTTTCTAACCGCCTCTGTGGTCCAGTGGTTCGCCCAAACGTGTAAGAAGCAGGGGTCCCGGGTTAGATTCCCAGGGGGGTGCAATTTGTACTCGGTTTGGTTGGCCAAATCTGACGCCATAACAACAATTTAAATATTGTAGTATTCGGGCAGTTAGAGGTAAGATAGCTAGTTCCTCAGTGGTGAGGTTTCCAGGTGCAGTGCTTTCCACCTTCGGTCTTATCGTCACTTAACATCAGTGAGGTGAAGGTAAAGTTACTCCGTTGTGCATAAAAAATGTTAAATTGTCAAATGAAGCAATTCATAATTAGGGGTAAAATGAAAAAAAAAAACGTTTTATAAAAAAAATACATTGTAATCACTTACTAATTAATAAAATAAGATCTTCATTTTTAAATTGAATTGTTTATTACGTAGTAACATAACCCTGTATAACAGTCGTCTTGTAGCCCTGTCAACATCAAACATATACAACATTGTTTTTCAAATTTGAATTAATTTAAATAAAATTTAAAAAAATAAATAAAAATAAAAATTTTAAATAAATATTTGACAACATCACATACATTGCTCTGACTCCAAGGTAAGTAGCTAATCTGTTAAAATTTTATTTTTTTAAATAAGTAAGTATATAAAATTACATCTATGAATTAAGTATGTTAAAGATTTTAATTTTTTAATATTTGATACAAATAGAAAAATAAAAATGAAAACTTTACCCGTAGCACAAACACCTATCGAGAAAAAAACGCGCGTAAAAAATAGATAGAGCGGTTTATTATGGAAATGTTTACAACGCCAATAAACATTTTTATTTTTAAATATTTCCCGTAAATAAGTAATTACTCTATCGAATATTTTTACGCGCTTTGGTTTTTTCGATTCGTGCTGTAAGTAGGCACCTAGGCACATACATTTTAAAAGAAGGAAATATATAGAATATGTACTTATTAATGAAGTGAAACCACAGCGTTTTAACAGGGTTTTAGAATTAAATAATAAACACTAAATATTGCTTTTCTTTGTATGTTATTTGTCTTTTCAACTAATGTAATGATATAGTAGAGCTGTAACTAAAATCTTGTAGTTACCAATAATGTTCAAGGCGTTGCTGCCCAGCCCTGTAAAAAAAGGGGTTGTAAGTTTCCAATACAGCAATACGTACACTACATCGAACAAAAATATCGAACTTTTAAAATTGTAATATTCCCATACATTTAGTATGGAGACTGACCGACGACATGACCACGAACTGACAGTAATACACGTTGCCAAACTTATGTTCACGGCTTGTAAATAAAGAAGGCTATGGTGGAGCTCATTTTTCAATGTTGACGACTCTGTATGAAATATACAGGGAGAAAAAAGCAGCCCTTGACGAGTTTCTTGCCGGTTCTTCTCGTTACAAGGTCTCCCGCTCAGGGTTTGCGAACCGATGGCGTAGCTTCTTTGACATTCACAAGTGCTTGTAACAGCCTAGACTGAATAAATGATTTTTTGATTATTTTTTTTTGACATAATAAAAAACAAAGTCCCTCGCCGCGTCTGTCTGTCTGTTCGCGATAAACTTAACTGAACGGATTTTCATGCGGTTTCACTAATTGATAGCGTAGTTCTTGAGGAAGGTTATAGTGTATTTGAGGTTTTATGTAAATTGATAGAAATATGACGATAATTGTTGAAGAAGTCGGTAAAAATTGAGACGCTTGCATCGAAAACGCTGTCAAAACCTTTCGAGCTATAACAAAATAATGTATGAAGGAATTGTTTCTCTATTATAGGTCTACAGGAAGGTCCGCGACGGCATATGTCTATCTTTTAAGGATAGCTTACTATAGCCATTTTAACTTTTTTTTAAAAATGGTCACAAATAATGTGGTATTGCAAAAGGTATTTAGACGGAAACAGTATTAATCGTTATCAAATAAGAAAAAAAATTATAAAAATACCAGTGGGGCATAGCGGTGGGATCACGGTTTTTTTTAATTTATTTATCAATATAAATATAATACAGAGTAAAAACCAAATTTAAGAAGCACTACGTAAACCACTGAGGTTTATAGGGAGTGCTATTAGAGCCTGCAAAGTCGATACTTACTTACTTTATTAAAAGCAAAAAAGTTAATAGGGTAGTAGGAAAATATAGACGATTCAACAGTGCATAATTATTAAGTTTATTTGAATAAAGCCATTTTGACTTTGACTTTGATAGGGGGAAAATGAAATACAAATTAACCCATTTCTGTTCGACTCAATACTTATTTTATTTTCGACGACCTGAGTGGTGCAGTGGTTAACATGCCGCCTACCACGCAAGAGGGTTCGATTCCCGGCCGGGCAGAAATTGAAATGATGAATTTTAATTTCTGTGACGGGTCTGGGTGTAGCTATGTATAATAAGTATATATTTAAAGTATATAAGTAGTATATCAGTTGTCTAGCACCCATATTACAAGCTTTGCTTAGTTTGGGGCTAGATGGCGCTGTGTGAAATTGTCAAAGCATATTTATTATTATTATTATTTTATAAAATAAAAATGTATTTTATTAAAATAAAATAAAAAAATAAAAAACTTACTGCAAGTACCCAAGTCCTGTATGTACGGGAAGTAGAATGAACATTGACAGAGGCTGTTCCTACACTCCAGGGCATACGAACTACCGTCTTCCAGGAAACACTGGCTGCTTCTACTGCACGTCTCGAACAGGCCTAAGAAATGATAAAAAAGTAAGTATATAAAAAAGTTTGACTTTTTAAAGTCGCTTTTGATTATAAGGCGAATCATACACTGCCATGTATAATTTTACAATAAGCGGTAGTGCACATCAGCCTTTTTAATGTCCCCACAAGAAAAAAATTGGAAAAGTGGGGGCAATATAGTAAAGAGTAAATCGGGAAATTCAGAAAGAAAGAAAAACTTTCGTGAGAAAAGGATGATACTATGAGATGACCTATTTTTTTTTAATTGATAGACAACTCGAGCAAAGGCTACACGCTCTTTCATGCTGAGCTGTGACGTCACAAGTGGCAGCTGTAACGTTACATTTAATTTACTTTCTCCATAAATAATTGATTAAGTATAAAAAATCTGTAACTATTTTCCGAACTCTTGGATAGGAGCAAATCTAGAAATGTATTTTTTATGTTTCCGTACCCAAAGGGTAGAAACGGGACCCTATTGCTAAGACTCTACTATCCGTCTGTCTGTCTGTCACCAGGCTGTATCTCGTGAACCGTGAAAGCTAGACAGTTGAAATTTTCACAGAGATGATGTTTTTTTTTTATTTGGGCACAATATCTTTTTCTCGTATTGTCCGTTCTCCAATCAATTCCATTTCTTTACTCTTTTTTTTTTTACTTACCAGTCCTTGGCCAGCAGCGACCATCTCTAAAGTGGTACTCATCTTGGCACACACAAATTCCCTCTGTGCAGTTACTGGCCTCTCCTAAAGTAGGGATACATTGTAGAGTTATGTTGCACATGTCTTCGTATGTGGCCACCACTGAAAAAAGAGTTATTTTTCTATTGAATACAGGAAATATTTACAGATTCAGTACCCTTAGCACGAACAGCTATCGAAAATAATAACGCGCGTAAAATCATTCGATAGATAAATTTTGTATTGGAAATTTGTACAGCGCCATCTATCGCCGATAAGCGAAATGAAATTATCCATAGAGAATTGTCTATCGAGTAGTTTTACGCGCGTTTTTTTTCTCGATAGCTGTTCGTGCAAAGGGTACAAGGGCTTAGCCAAAGTAACATTTGCAAATCTTCGTTATCGCTTCGCTTTCGAAACATGTATGGAATTGACATAAGGTTTCGTTAACTATCGAAATTTAAAACGTCAAATCCATACATGTTTCGAAGCGAAACGATAACGAAGATTTGCAAATGTTACTTTGGCTAGGGGGGCTGGTCATTACCTGCCTGTCGATTCTGTAACCAAACTCGAACCTCACTTCGAAACTCTCTTCACTGTGCGGGAATTTTAAAACTTAAATGAGATAATGATAGGCTGTTTTTTAATCACAAAAGGTTTTAGATAGCTACCTAAAATCTTTTGCAATCGGTAAAGTAGCTTATATTCAGCTAATTTCTAAAACTAATTCACGCGAAAAGTAAAGTGAGTTAGTTACGTATTTAAAAGTTAACATTAAATAATCTTACCCGGCCAGCATGCGTCGTCAAAGTTGACAAAGTTCTCTCTACATTGACAAGTACTACTTTCTGTGTCACACATCGTGTTCTCTACTAGACAGTTCGCATCTTCTTCGCAGGTACCATCGATAACTGAAAAAAATATATAATTTTTGTATGAAAAAATAATAATTTTATTTACTTTGTTAGCGTAGATCGATGAACATTTTTATCTGCTGAAAGATTTTTTTTAATCGGATAGTTTTTTTTCTTTTATAACCCCGACGCAACGCAAAGAGGGGGTGACACGTTTGAAACCTGTCTGTCTGTATCATCGTAGTGCCTAAACAGATCAAGCGGTTTTTTTAATTGAAAGCTAAATTAATCGAGATGCTTCTTAGCCACGTTTGATGGAAATCCATCCAGCAATTCATGGAGATGGTCAACTGCCTGCCGAACTGGTAAGAGATAAAGAGGTGGTGCTTTGACTAAAATAATGTGCACCCTGGGCATAGTATAAATTTGAGTAGGTACTACCCTGGGCAAAAGGTGCAATAAAAAAACAAAATGGCCGCTTACAAAATCCGTTAACTAAGCGGTCCCCCAACGTCTATTTTTTTCATAGATATAAATGACTTGATGATATTATTTTTAACTTTTTAAGAGTTAGCTTTTTTGTGTCGGAGGTTTTTAAATTTTTGTGTTCTAAACTCGATTTTGAATGACCGCTAATATATCTTATATTTTGTAGCAGTATTCTTACCAGGGGCGCAATGGTCTTCAACCTGCTCGTACCCTTGTCCACAAGTGCAGCTCCTGTCTACACACATCGCATGTTGCGTGGACTGGCACTCTAGATCCACCTGGCATTCCTGGCCGAGCTCTGAAAAGAACAGATAATTCAAATAAAGACGTAGTTTTGACAATGTCAATGATTTTATTTTTGCCTATACAGGATGGAATCGAAGGCATTTTAAACTAAGAATCTAAACTACTTTAAAAGACTCTTTAGGCTCAGTTGCACCATCTAACTTTAACAATAATAAGCTTGTTAAAGTACCGGTTAAGCACAAGTTAGCCAAAAAAAGAGGTTGCCAGCCAGCATGATGTCCTTTGACAAGTTTGACGTGACAAATAGGTAGCATTATCATTTGACGATAACTTTAACTTTGACACCGTTTTGGTGCAACTCACACTTAGAAGATTATTAGTTTCGACCTGTCATTAACATTTTTTTTGTTCTATACAATTACAGGGCAAAATCGAAGCTTAATTGGCAATCTTTTAAACTAAGAACCTAATAACGATATGTCGCCGCAAATCAACCAGTGGTAGGGCATTTACATGGGTTGATTTTCCGGGCTGCTTTGCTAGACGAGCGACTTGTCAAATAGAATAGGGCTTTTGATTGACAAATCAATTATAAAATTGAATCGCAAATCTTTACATAAACTACTATCACATAGAATTATTTCAGATTTTTCTCTTTGCAAACTTCGGAGATAAAGGGGGAACGGTATTTTTATTTAACTTTTCATCATAGGTCGAAAACTATGCGGCCTAGAAAAGAAGAAATGTTTTAGAATGTGCAAACAGCGCTCTTTCATATGATACCCCACATGCCCTAGTCGCCTCACTTAAAATTTTTAAGTCCACTTTTTAGTCCCTGTTGTAAACATTTTTTTTTTATTTCTTTCTTGTTTGCAAAATAGTTGGACAAACGTCATCTTAAACTATTCCAAATTCAAGTTGATACCATTAGTAGTTCTCGAGATATCCAGCTGTGACAGACAGACAGACAGACTGAGTCACACCATAAGGTTTCCTTTTTACCATTTTGGTACGGAACCCTAAAAAGGGTCCATTTTCCGGAAGACAGCTGTTGTCAATATCGCGGCTAGATTCTTACGGCCGAATACTCAAAGGCTTCTTAGCTAAAATCTTAAGTTAACTTTAAGGAAGCTGTCAGTTTCATAGAGTTTCTGTCAAATCTGACAACTTTTATGTATTTAAGGTGGCCTTAACTTTAAGATTCGTTTGAGTATTTGGCCGTAAGTCCTGTAGATTTATAGGTAACTAGCGGCTGCCCGCGGTTTCACCCGCGTGGTTCCCATTCCCGAGGGAATATCTGAATAAAAAGTATCCTATGTTTTAATCTAATATCTGTGTGCTGAATTTCAGCCAAATCCGTTCAGTAGTTTTTGCGTGATTGAGGAACAAACATCCAAACCCACAAACTTTCACATTTATAATATTAGTAGGATTATTCTCTAGAATCTCTAGTAGCTCTTTTTTCAGATCCTTGAGGGATGGCGATTGGCGTTACCAAACAGGTGAGCGATAGGTATGCGTCTGATATAATAATTGAAACTCTTAAAAAATGAATCATGTAGCCGAACTCATAAATATGTATTAGGTACCTATTCGAAGTTGTTATTTATTATTCACTTATCGAAATAACAATGATTAATGGTTACTCAATTTTGGACATCGGTTTATATCAATTTATTAAGCAATTTATCTATCGAAGGTTAGTGGTATTGATATCGTGTTAGCCCTATTATCGACACACTGCGTGATTTCATCTGCGTGGCCATTTATTTTTACCATTTAAAATGGTTATCAGATGCAAATCGCCTAAATCGCCATCGGATTTTGGGAGAATCGAGATGGCCTCATTATTATGTTTCTTGTTCTGTGGGTACAGTTCATATTTACTTACCCTGCCCAAGCAGCAGGCACAGGTCCCCCACGGCCTGGTGCCCCTCGGGGCAGGCACATACCCCGTACCCCTCATCGCTTTGGACACACTGGATCTCCATATCTCCAGCTATGCAGTCACTGTCTACCTCACAGAGCTCACCGATACCTAAAAAAGACTTACGAATTAAAAAAAATATGTAAAAACACACCTCCATAAAGTCTAAAAAAATTGTTTCTTAGTTCTGTGAAGTCTACAGTGAGTTATGGTAATCATTCTCCCTGTTAAATTAATACTCGTATACCGTCGGCGGGCTGTGAAAAGCTCGTAAGTCGCAAAATTTAGTGAAAATCTCTTTTAGTTGTTTTTAATGCACATGCGAGGTTTTCACAGCCCGCCGACGATACCAAGCCATGAAAAACTGTCCCTCATATTATTTACCCTAATTCAATAAAAAATCTCAGCTATTTTTATAACAAGAAAAAGCCCATTCTAGACTGAAGAATGTAAGGGATTGGTTTGACACTCCTTACATATTTTGGCTTCGAAAATGAAATTTGCCATGATACTGTCCAACCACTAGACTATAAAAATGGAACAACAAGAAGTCAATTCAAGAATCTTTATAGGTCCAAGTACCTTAGAATGGAATCCTTTAAACTGCTTCTGCCCCTCTAACATGACCACAACCGCGATATTATGATATAAATAAGTGATTTATCACATTTACAAGACAATAGATTTTAACAGTTGAGTACCGATAAAACGCGATATACACGCGGAAGTTTTGAAATCAGCTGTTCCGTACAAAAGCACAATACTTTCTCGACCTTAATGTATGGAACAGCTGATTTTTTACACGATATCAGAGTAATGGGGTCTGTCACTCCGCGCGCGAGTCTGAACCGCACGGCGTCCTCTGAGAGGACAAATTTCATACATCAGAAAAGATAAGACCTACGCGATAGAAAGAGAGGCAACTACTAAGTGAATGTTTTGGAGTAAAGGGAGCGCTGTGCGACCTGAATTGCACTTTATTGTGTCGGAGCAAGAGTCGCAATTTAGTGCAACTTAGTACAACGTAGTGCAACTTCTGTACGCTAGTACTATTATCTATTCTGTAGTACTATTATCTATTCTGTGGTAATAGATAGTAAAAGTTGCTTTTAATCATGAGTGGAACCACCCCACTCGTGTATCGGTACGGTAGTCATGCTGAAGGGCTGATTCGTCAATGTTTTTCCTACCACACAATCAAAGACTTATTTTTTTCATTCTTACCTCCAAATAGAGCGCATATCTGCCTGTTAGCATTCCACACAGTCTGCCCAGGAGTGCACTCGCACGTCCTTAACTGCCACTGGCCCGGCGGGCCGCAGCGGGAGAACGCGCCGAATGTGTGGCAGTGGGCGTCGATGACGCACGAATCTCCGGGCCGAGCGGTAGCTGGTGAAGTAAACACTCGTTTTTAAAGATCCTTGCAATTAAGCTTCTATATAGATGATGCCTTGGAATATTTACTCCGACTGGTCCTATGTCGTAGGATAATCGTATAAACCGGATCTTTGAAAAATCGTAGGATTGTAAAGGACCAAATAATTGGAATCTAAGATAGATTTTCGCAATCATCCGAGCAATTTTTAGGATCTTTGTAAAAATCCCAGTATGTTTCGGACAACTGGAAACTTGAATACCGATTGGATAATCTCAGAGACGATTTAGTCTTATTGGTCACCAGAACATGACTCTTCATGACTATATAGGTAACTAGCAGTTAGCCAATCAGAGCATTCGTCAGGGCATAACGCAAAAATGCTGTTTGAAACTAAATTTATAAGAAAGCATAATTATAATTTGGAAACAAAACTTTTCTTTACATTTTGAAATTGATCTTGCTTATTTATTTGTAAGTAATACTAATAATATTTAGTCCTAAGTAAGTATAAAACAAATAACCCACCTCTCAAAACACAGAAATCAAAGTTTGGCCTAAAACGCAACTACTAATATTTAGAAACAAGTTCCAACTTACGTCTCACACATCCCCTCAAAGTCTCATCGACATAGAAATTAACTCTGCAGTTGCAAACGCCATCTCTTACTTCAGTAAAGAAACCAACACACTGCTCTGGAGATGTTACGGGTGAACCCATTTCTGTAAAAAACAATAGTTGACTTTAGAAAGGCATTCGATAAGGTCGACCACTAAAAAGAGTTTCCCAAGGTAGTGTTTTTAGGCAATTATTTTTTATTTTCATAGGAAACCCATTACGAAGAGTTTTATAGAATTGAACCAATGAGAATTTAATGTAATTAATAAATAATTAATTAATTTAATGAGAACGTTCCTAGTTTCCCAAACGCAGTCTTCGTTTGTTTGTATTTTAAATAGCAATAGATAATTAGAGTTATCTTTATCAAATCACAAAAAATATACCCTCGACTTTAGCACAATAATTAGAAACAATATTTATTCCAAAAACTCGTACTAAGAATTTTGCTCCAAATTTCATCATTCGCACTGCTAGAGAGTGGAACTCCTTGCCTGAGTCTGTGTTTCCCGATAGGTAGAATCTGGGGGCCTTCAAGCGCGTTCCATCTTAGATCGCATAATCGCTTGAACCATCATCATTAAAAAATAAATATTTTTATTTTTATGACTTACCAGCTAAGCAAACAGTCCCAGCGGCATTAGGATGGTACCCTAACGGGCAAATGCACACGCCGAGACTCGAACACTGGAACGGAGTCGGGCAGACGTTGTTCGCATCGCAGAGGCCACCGTGTTGTCTGGTTATATTTGAAGAAAGAACAGAAGATGATGGTGGGTTGACTTCTAAAGTTATTTCGTTAAGTGATTTGACTTCTGCGGTTGTTATTTCCTTCTTTGTTGAAGATGCTGAAAATAAAAATAAAACTTTAGATGGCAGAAAAGAGTAGTAACTTTTTTATGTATTTTCTTTTTTTATGAATAGGGACTTCATTTAATGGTACCGTACGTGTGATTGATAGAACACTTTATGATGAAATTTTGTATATGTTACAACGATGATCTGTGACCGCAATGTTTTTAATGATCTTAAAAAGACTTCTAACAATATCACGGTACTCTCAAGTCTCAATCAATTAAGCATCAAGATGCTAGATCACGATGTCGCCCACAAGATAATTATTCTTTAACGCCTGTAGCACTCCTCCGCCCGCGGAACACCGCAATAGGTTCCGCCATGATTACGACAAGCGAAACAAACGCGAACAGCCTGTTCTAATGCATATATAAATTTATACACGTGATTCCACCCGATCGGCTCCGACCGTTGACACACGCGAAAGCAATGACGCGAAACCATATATAGTCGTCGATAGAAAACAACTTATAGCGGAACTATAGCGGAACTATAGCGGAACTATCGCGGTGCCGCTGGTACGGTTTCGGCGGAGGTGTGCTACAGGCGTAAACAACTACTCACCACTGACACAGGTGAATGTTGACATTTGACAACTACCGCCCTCGAATTGACAGTCCTCATCGATAACACAGGCATCTCCAACAGCTGAAACAAAATTAAGTTTTTTTATGCACAACGGGATAGTGCTTGGTCTTCACTTCACCTGATGTCAACTGACGATAAGGCAGAAAATGTAAGCGCACTACACCCGGAATCCTCACCACTGAGGGACTGACTATCTTACCTCTAACTACCGGAACACAACAATTTTTAAATGGTTGTTATGGCGTCAGACTCAGGTGATATGGTGGTAGCTAGCCAGGTGTATTAGAAATAAGCCCTACCACCAACAAAATATTGTTATGAAATAAAACACTTTTAACGGATACTAGCGCGGTTTTTATCGAAACGTCGGGAAAATCAAAATCAAACCAAATACCAACTAATTGCCAAAGTACTTTCAATAAAAACCGCGCTAGTATCCGTTAAAAGTGTTTTATTTCATGTCTAGTGAGCGCGTAAGCTTGAGAAGTAGTCCGGTCGTGGGACATTAAATTTCATAAAAAAGTTTTGATAATACTAAAAGTTTTAATTTTTGGGGAGTGTATAGATTATGTGCATTGTGAGCTATTTTTGAAAAGTTAGAAGTTTTATGCCGGTGCTTTAGGTATAGTTTAGGTATTTCGTAATATTTCGTAATATTTCGTTTAACTTCATATATATAGAATTAAAGTTTGAAATGTTGATTGTTTCATAATAAGAAGTATGTTATCATCATGTTGTAAAAAAATTAGAAAATTAATATATGTGTAACTGCGTAAATCACAAAATCACTCTTTTGTGTTCGAATAAAATTTTAAAATTTCTGAAATCTTATTTTAAGACTTTCAGTGGTTAGATATAGCTGTTGAACAAAGTTTAGAAAGTTAAGTGGTGTGCTTCTTTGATAAATTCATTTTTCTTTCGTAATATACGCAATAATGAATTTAAAATCGATCAGATCGCTCTTACATGACCTCTTCAATGCGCTTATATGCCACACAAAAAATTAGAAAAATACATACAGTGGATTTTGTTTAATTACAGATACATTGTTGTCGCTACAGGCCGCCCGCGCCGCGCTGTTACGCCGGCGCGGCGGCCAGCTACTATGCCCGCTCGCGCCATATGAATAAATTAATTAGGTGGCGATACTGGCGATTGATCTGTAACATTTCGGCGTAACGTAACATTACGGCTACTTAAGACGTGTCGACTCCTATCTGACCTATCTCTTATCCCGAAATAATATATTTTTATAATTCCACTAGCGGCCACCCGCGACTTAGTCTGCGTGGACAGTTTTTACTATCCCTCGCGAACAATACTTTTTTCGGGATAAAACCCTATGTCCTTTTCTATACCCCTGGCAACGTGTATGTAAAATTTCATTGTAATCGATTCAGTAGTCATGACGTGAAGGCGTAAAAATTGTTTACAAAAAAAAACAAAAAACCGACTTCAAAAAACCTCCTACCTCTAAAAAGCAAGAAATAATATTCGTAATAATAAAAATACGTCTATTGAAGTCGGGTGGGGCTGGAATACAAATTCCTTTTTTTTATTCCAAAAGCCCCACCCGACTTCAATAGACGTATTTTTATTATTACGAATATTATTTCTTGCTTTTTAGAGGTAGGTTTTTTGAAGTCGGTTTTTTGTTTTTTTTGTAAACAATTTTTTATTTTATTATTTTTAGTGTAGGTACCTTGTAGGTAAGGTATATTATATATGTATTCAATTCAATTCAATTCATTTATTTAGTCGTAAAGTAGAAAAATCGGCTCAGCGAAACGTAAGATAATCGCGGAGAAACATACTTAAATACGGGTCAAACTGAGAACCTCCTTTTTTAAGTCGGTTAAAAAACTACACTTAAGATATCCCTCTTCCAACAAAAAAAATATTATCTTATTCAGTTCATAAACAAAGAAGTAATACGACCAATCATCGAGGTAATTCACACAAAATCATACTATTTTCGTGCTTGTTTTCAAAATTACTTGAAAAGTACTGAACCGATTTCATAATTTAAAAAAATGGGACCAACTTGGGAGTGTACCTAATGTAATAACGTTTGAATCATTTCAATCGGTCCAGCCGTCTTCGAGTAATCGGTGGACATACACAAAAAAAAAAAAAAAAAACAAATATACAGACGAACATAGAACCTCCTCCTTTTTTGGAAGTCGGTTAAAAAAACAAACAAACGGACTATGGCATTTATAATATTAGTAAGGATAGTGCAACTCTAACCTACCTAGCTCTAACTAACGTACCTACCTAATTTATACAACTGCCACATATATTATGTAGATAGGCCCTAAAAGACGACAGTAATTTTATGAAATGAGCACAGTAGGTACATAGATAAATAAAACAAATAAGTAGGTTAAAACAATTTGATTAATACTTTTTCAAGTATATTTTTATTTTTATCAAGTACCTAGTTTTTACTAGGCAAGTTATGTTTGCTTTAGTCAGAGTCAGAGATTGGCCAATCAACTTTTAAGGCACTCCTTTCTTGTCCCCGCTCTATAAAAAATCATATTATTACATACAACTCGGTTTAAACCTTACATTTTTCTACATTAATCTAAAATTAGATGCATTTAGCAATGCGAGAAAACAGATTACAATATTTTTTCCTTTGAACATTTTATAGCTAGTATCTCAGGAGAACAAAATCGCTCCCCATACAAAGAATCTGTGTTACCTGGCATAGCCGGTCAAAGCAAATCATGTCAAATCTTCAAAATATTGTATCAGAATACCCAATATTTTATACATATTTAAGTTCTGATATATATTGAATAATCCTTTATTTACAATACATAGTTTTAGTAATTTTGCTTAAACAATATTTAATTAATATTTGCGAAGGTTTGCCCCCAACAATGTCTAAAAAATCAGGGCTCCTGCGTGACCATTAATAATTGGTGATGGTATTAGCATGAAGATCCTATCTTATCGTCGTTAGTATTGCCCCTTGTCTAACTTTAATTCTTGTTTTGTCATTCAATGTCTTTCTAGCGATAGCTCTCGAGGAGTGTGTGTGGGTCTATTGTTGTTCTGCTGTGTTACGTCGGAAATCACGATAAGTTCATGGATTATTTTATTATTATTACGTTAAGATATTAATTTTAATATCGGAATTTAAGATCAAGTTGAAATAGTTGTTCGATATGCAATGATTACTTACTTATTTGTACTTTTATTTTTACTGTTATACTGTTTTCCATCGCGTTACCGGTAACACTAGAGAAATATCTGGTAACACCAGAGAATTTATGTACTGTACGTATATATATATAATATAATCAACCGATTACTTCACTGTAGTGAATTTACACTCATTATCATCATCTTATCTTCTGTGTAAAAAACTTCCTCCAAGAATCTCCACAACAATCGGTCCTGCGTTGCCCGTGTAGCAGCACCTACCTATACGCCGCTCATTACCATACCAACACACGATTGCAACAAGATTCATCACCGTGTGACTAGATGGCGCTAATGTCGAATAAACACAAAGATTAGTAAGGAATAGCGTCTCGTAGTATGGAGAATAATTATGGAGAAACCTAAATCTAGCTAACGACGTTTAGTCAGCGACGCAGCATAATATACAACTGCCAACCATCATCGGTTGGACTAATACCACCAAGCCCGGAGGAAGATCTTCCATTTGGCCTTTCTCCTAGTGGTCACCTCTCTCCATACCTACCATACCTATTTCATTCACTACACTGGTGACCCCAACGGAGCACATCAAGCACCTTCAGCAACCAACGCAGCGCAGCCATCACTCCCCATACCTTATCCCAGCATCCGCAGCAGTCACACTGCAAGCAGAAGCACAGCAAGCCAGGCCTTCAAGGTTCCATCGCAGCATCATTGACGACGCTTTCTTGGACCTTCGGCAACTCTCGACGGCATTATCCCGACCTGGTCTTCGCAGCCCACTACTGGAGCATCACTGGGCCCTCACTCCGGCGTGGCAGCTCTGCGCACCACACCAGCAGCTCGGACCCACCGTCACTCAACGGAAGTGTCCGATCTACCCAGTTTTGTATTCTTATCCTCATAGTTCATGAACACCAACTCTTAGCAGATACTCTTCGGTGCTCTGTGCAACCTGCAGCTCAATCGCGGTAATTCTGAACGATAAAACAAAAACGTAACGTAACGTTGTCATTTAGGTTATATTTAGGTACCTAAAAATCTTTGGTTTAGCTTCATAATTTTCACTTAAATTGTCCTAGATTGTAATCCTAGACTCCTTAGGCAGAGTATTCAACAACAAAACTAAAGCGAGTATTTTTCTGTAAACGAAACTGAAACGGTAACAATTTAGTTTTGGTTTTATCGTTGAAAATTAGCGCGATTAGGCCCCTGGTCATGGTCTAATGGTGCCTGCTTGGGAACCGGCTTGTTTGGAAGGTGAAGTCATCGAATCTGCGAGGGAATAGAAATTCCCGATCTCCTTCAGACTTATTATTTAACTCTATCATGTTCATCTCATTCCCACACTTTGGGGAGCACTACTGAGATATTAAAACATTATTTCCCAGTATTTTAAGGTCTTGACTATAAGAATTACATCATTAGCAAAATGAAGGCCTCCTAGGTGCTCGCCATTGATGCTGATGCCGAATTAATTCCAGTCCAGAAACCTAAAAAGATACATTACGGCTCCTTGTCTTGTTGTTATCTCGCTGCAGTTTGATGAGGTTTGAGCTCTGATTTTAAAATAGAATCAAATATCAATATAGTCGAGTTTTCAGCAATTTGAAAAATATAACATGTGCCTAGTCATTAAGTGCACAAATGAAAAGACGTGAAATTAAGCTCAAACTTATCGTTTAAAAAATAATACGATGTTTTTTATAAAGGTTACAGGTAGGTTTTGCCGAAAAAATCACTTAAATTGTAAAAAAAAAATACATTTTCATACATGGGACATAGCGACAATATGTTATGTTAAATTGTGTTTTCGCTATGTTCCTGTTATGATTTGTGATCTGGTTAAGTTAATATAACTTCGTGTCTAGTTTTATAGCTTAGATTAATTGATGAATCACTACATATTATAAAACAAAGTCCGCGTCTGTCTGTCTGTTCGCGATAAACTCAAAAACTATAAAAACGGATTTTCATGCGGCGTTTTCACTAAATGATGGAATGATTCCTGAGGAAGGTTTAAGTGTATTATAAGTTGAGGTTTTATAGAAATTGGTAGAAATATCACGATGATTGTTGAAGAGGTCGGCAAAAATTAAGCCGACTGGGAGCTTGCATTGAAAACGCTGCTCTAACCTTTAGAGCTATAACAAAATAATTTATGATGAAATTATTCCTATTTTATAGATCTACAAAAAAGTCCGTGATGGTATATATCTATCTTTTAAAAATAACTAACTATACCAATTATATCTTCCTAAAAAAATTATCAAGTTCAACGCGGTAATTTGGAAAGCTATTTAAAAGGATAAAGTACTAATCCTTATCAAATTAAATACGTTAGTTACCTTAAGCATTTTATGCACATTATTTTAGCCTTTAACACCATACCATTTAAATGAATATCGTAGGAGTCGTCGCAAAAAATTAACACGCGCAAATAGAAATCAAACGCGTCTCTTATGCCGACAACGGGACGGGACGAACGGGAGAGAAAAAGACTTTAGAACAAATGGAGGTGAGGACTGTTAGGTATTATTTTTTTATCTTTTTGGGTGTTGTTGGAAGGTTGCATTTAGCAAAAAAAGAAGGAACCGAAGCGAAGCAAGGACAGGTCACTAGTTACAATATAATATTCTCAAATTCTTTCTTTTTCTCCGGAGTTACTAGTTACTATATATTATTCTCTAGTGTTACCCTGGTGTCCCCCTTGTAAACAATACAGTGAACGTAATTATAAAGAAAAGAAAAGTACTGCCTGACATAGAAGTAAGTTTCAAGTGGCTGTTTAATATCAAATTATTTTAAAGTTTAAGAAAGAAGAAGAAAAATCATTTATTGACCGCAAAACAAAAGAAAACAATGTACCTACACAAACTTAGGACTAATTACAGTGCGGCCAACTAGGCTGAGGTTGGCTCAGCAATGCTACAGAGGCAAACCTGAGTATGCCACTGCAACGCTGGTATTCTGGAGGAGCCTACTTGGTGACGACAGCGAACAGACAAACAAAAATTATAATTTAATAACAATTCAGAAGACAATAGACAATAATTTTAACGAAGTAATAGATAAATATTAACGAGCATCGATTCTATCATCACCAACACAAACAAAATAAAAATATTATTTAAGAGGAATAAAAATTAAAAAAACTTAATGGCTGTATGGAATTAGGTCTCCTTGCCTCTTCCATGACAGTTTGATATACATAGTAATAAAAAGAAATATATATAAAAGAGCTGTTTGGTCGGACAAATCGAAGTACTCTTTGGTTGATTCGATATTTTTCGTTTTGATTTTATTTACGAAGAGATTATTTTATTTGGTTAATATGGCAAAAATACATCATTTCAAACAATTAAAAAAAGAAAAAGAAATCGCAACCTACATTACATACAAAGTGCAACTACAGAATAGTGTGATATGAAATGAAATGAGTTTATTTGACATTTTACAATATAATACAACCTCGGAACCACAAAACAAACAAACAACAGTCAAGCAAATTGTATGGTGACAAAATAATATATGGGTGACAAATACAATAAATTAAAACAGCTGTCCGCCTCAAGGCGACACACACAACCCCCAAGGCTGGAACGCAACCCGGCTCCTATCGTGAAAAACCCCGAAGTGAGTCTTGTTTTTGCAACGTGGTGAGATATTTCTTAAGGTGGTTCCTGAATGTTTCAACCGCTTTCAGGTCACGTAACGGCGGTGGAATATCGTTCCAGCACTTCGAGGCGGCGAATTTAAAAGAACCGCGGAACGCCATTGTCCCGTGCTTTGGAATTGCGAAAATGTTAGTATTTTTTCTCTTTGGGAACCTGCTCAAGTCACCAAACCATACCAATTTTTCATAAAGATAGCACGGCCTTCCCGTATCTAATATACCAAACAAGAGAGTGGCGAGATGAAGTCTCCTGCGCGCTTCCATTTTCATCATGTTTGCAGAGTCCAGAAAGGGAGTCACATGCGATCGGGGTGGTACATGAAAACAGAAACGCGCACAAGCGTTCTGCACCCGCTGGATAAGCTTACTCGTCTTGGACATCAAACACGGCCCATAAACAATGTCACAGTAATTTAGTTTTGACAAAATCAGTGCCTCGCACAGTGTGACCCTCAGTTCCTCACCCAAATAAGGTCTTATTTTGAACAGTAACTTAAGTCTATAAAAACAATTGCGTGAACACTCAGCGACATGGTTTTCAAAAGTTAGGTGTTCGTCCAAAGATCTTATGTTATAATCATCCCTAGTTTGCATCATACATTTGATAGAATCAGTGATCCAGAGGTGCGGTGGATGTTTGAATTTTTGCACCTTGGTTGGAGCATGCAAATCAAATAATGTAATGAGACAAGCCGTAAAGGATTCTGCAAGCTCATTAATGTTATCAAGTTTATGAAAATCATCCCAATTGATCGCATCAAGATCCCGATTTAATTGGTTCACCATTTTTTAGTGGCCTATATGTCACCCATCGTGGGCATATTTTGTCTTTCTTGACCATAAATTCAGCTAATACCATTCCATGACCACGTTCAGAGATGTGTTTAACAGTGACATTTAGAGCTCGAGTATCCATGCATATTACATCAATTAAGCTGTAACTGTGATCGGTAAAATGTGTGGGTTCCTTAACTATTTGATTTAAGTTGACACAGCTAAGAAACTGCATAAATTGTTTGTATTTACCAGTACTAACATCAAGCAGATTTATGTTGAAATCGTAGTTTCTGAAAGAGGCAATGGAATCCGCAATATCGTCCAAAAATGCACCCGGGTCCTGCCATTGTGGCCTATAGGCGGTACCGATTATTACCCGCTGATTGTTAGTGCGAAAACTAACAATCTGTTACTAATCAACTCCACTGCGTTACTTTATGTCAAAGTAACGCAGTGGAGTTAAAATAACGTCAATCTTAAGAAACTATTACTTACTACATAGATACATTATTTGAATAGGATACTTTCTTGTTGTATTACTTAAATACTTAATGTACAGATTTTCTTTGAAGTATCATTTTAATTCACAAAAAAAAACTCAACAGTAACAGAGGGGAATTTTTTACGACGATCCTTTGTTATTCTCAAAAATCTCAAAAAACGTCAAACATCGTGGCCACCTTTAAAACCTAAATTTTAGATAAATGATACAAACTATAATCGAATCTATACCTTTGCTGAATGCCGTCATACCGGGCCAAGATGAAGTCGGTTTCCTCGAGGTTCGGAATAAAAAGCGACGTCGTCAGCGAGAGAGCAAGAACCACCATGGCACCGCACCGACAGGGCCCAACTTCCTGCTGCGAGCTGCCATACCGACCACGGCCGTGTACCTCTCCCGCCTGCACCATACCACCACAGTGCAGGACGTGATCGAGTACATAAAGAAGAAATCCAACTTTTGTTTGAGAGTTCAGCCACTGGAGTCGCGCCATAATACCAATTTTAAGGCGTTTGTGGTGCGCATCCCGACAGCAAGGCTGGACCTCTTCATGAAGGATGACTTCTGGCCGCAGGGCGTGGTGTACAGGCGCTTCAGAGGGACGCTGCCTTGTGCCACCGATTCGACACACAAAGTGTCTAGGTACTTGATTTTTTTACTAACATATGTTTTAAGTTATTTACTAACAACATTGTTTTATAAATTATATATGTTTCGTGTTTAAGGTATATATCTATGGGCCATCGATGCCTGTTTATAAATAAATAAATTAAATTAAAAAAATAAAATATAAATTCTTGTAAATTCGATTAAATTTAATTTTGATTTTCTGTTTCAAAATGCTCTGAAAGGAGTGCCTCAAAAGTTGATTCGCCCAACTAACTTAGAAATACAATTATGCTCAGCTCATTTAGTAGGTAGGTAGATTTATTTTATTTTATAAGTATTCAGTGTTATTTCATTGTATATTCATCGACATACATAACGGATGTTTTCTATGATATCGGCATCGGTAAGAACGACTAGCGAGCTACGCGACAGAAAGAGAGGCGCTTCGTAGGTGCTTATATATAATATCAGGCACGCAGCGCTGTGCAATTTGAAATTGTACTTTATTGCCGTGCGGCGAGAGTAGCTTATAGTTTGTGGCCCCTCGCCTGCCCGCGCGGCGCGTGGCAGTCGGCGGGCCCTGCATGGACCCGCTCGCGCGTCCCGCATAATTCGTATTTAAGCGCAATAATTTATCCGTAATTAAACAAAATCCACATTATGTATGTTTCTAATTTTTTGTGTAGTATATAAGTGCATTGAAAAGGTCATGTTAGAGCGATCTAATCAATTTTTATTCATTATTCCGTATGTTGTAAAGGAAAAATGAAAATATCAAAGAAGCACACCACTTAACTTTCTAAACTTTGTTCAACAGCTATATCTAACCACTGAAAGTCTTAAAATAAGATTTCAGAAACTATAAAATTTTATTCGGACACAAAAGAGTAATTTTGTGATTTACGCAGTTACGCATATATTAACTTTCTAATTTTTTTACAACATGATGATAACATAGTTCTTATTATGAAACAATCAACATTTCAAACTTTAATTCTATATATATGAAGTTAAACGAAATATTACGAAATACCTAAACTATACCTAAAGCACCGGCATAAAACTTCTAACTTTTCAAAAATAGCTCACAATGCACATAATCTATACACTCAGCAAAAACGAAAACTTTTAGTATTATCGAAGGTAATTTTTCTCTAGCTACGCGACTAAAGTGAAAATATTGTTATCGAAAATCAGCTCATTCACATCATATTACTTATATCGATTTAACTCATACTTAGTTAATAAGTAATTAAGTAATGGTTAAAACAAAACTGCATACACTACAAGCTTAAACCGTCAAACTGAACAACTTTACTTTTGGGACCGATGATAGACTAACTTAATCAGGGCAAAAAAAAAACAGCTTTTTCTATGGAACCTCCGATTATTTGTTTGCTCTGATTAAGTTGGCCCCATAGACAAAGATGTTCAGTTTGACGGTTTACGCTCCACCACAAAATATGTCGAGTATTCAAAAAATATCCCTGATAGTATTATTATCTTACCTAAAGCACTTTTCCTGCACTCCCCCCGCTGCCTCAAGTAGTATCCATCAGCACACTGACAGACCTCTTGACAGCTCATGCTGAACGGGTCCCTGAGCACGTTCATACACTCTTCATCCCTGGTACAATCCTGCCCCCAGTCAATAGACGGCCAGCAGCGGCCGTGGAAGTAGTGGAAGCCAGGTTGGCAGAGACACTGGCCAGCTGGAAAATAGAGCTGGTAAATGTCACGAAGCCTCAAAAAAAGTTTCAATGAGTTATTCAAAAGAAAATAGTAGAGCTAACTTTGCCATGGTTTTTAACCGACTTCATCTAAAGGAGGAGGTTCTCAATTCGATTGTATGTTTTTTTTTTTAACCGACTTCATCAAAAGGAGGAGGTTCTCAATTCGATTGTATGTTTTTTTTTTTAACCGACTTCATCAAAAGGAGGAGGTTCTCAATTCGATTGTATGTTTTTTTTTTATCGTTGTTCGCGCGTATCTTCGACATTTATGGACCGATTTAGATAATTATTTTTTTGTTCGATTGAGTTTTCTTGCGAGATGGTCCCATTTAATTTTTTTTCAAATCGGTTCAGTAGTTTACAAGTAATCCTGAAAATACTATGATATTAAATCAACTAACTTGACAATTTGTTATTTATGAACCGAATTAGATGATTTTTTTTGTTGGGGAAGGGATACCTTTGTGTAGTCTTTTTAACCGACTTCAAAAAAAGGAGGTACTCAGTTTGTATGTATGTATGTTTCTCCGCGATTATCTCACGTTTGGCTGAGCCGATTTTTCTACCTAAATAAAATACCTACACTTCCTAATACAGAAGGTACTTACACTAAAAATAAAAAAATAAAAAAATTGTTTAAAAAAACAAAAAAACCGACTTCAAAAAACCTGCCTCTAAAAAAGCAAGAAATAATATACAAATCGTTAGATACGCATTATCATTGTTATAATAAAACACGTCAATTGAAGTCGGGTGGCTTTTAGAATAAAAAAAGGAAGTACTCCAGCCCCGCCCGACTTCAATTGACGTGTTTTATTATAACAATGATAATGCGTATCTAACGATTTGTATATTATTTCTTGCTTTTTTTAGAGGCAGGTTTTTTGAAGTCTGTTTTGTCAGTTTTGAATCTGATTTTATTTGAATTTGATATTGTTCGAAAGCTGCGGACTTTTTTGTCCTTTTCGCCGTGTGTCAGTAAGAATGGAAAGAAATTAGATGATTCATACAAAAATACGCGAAATTTATCATTTTTGAAATGGCAAAATATAGGAGTTTTTTTTTTATTATACTATACTCAGCTTTCGAATAATTTCGAATAAAATCAAATAAAATTTCCAAAGTTAACTCGTTCGTATAAGGAGTATATATTTTATTAAGAAAATGTTAATTACAAGGACTCTATTGACATAATCGATGTGTGATATCACATCACATCACGTCTTTATGAAAATAAATAAATAAAAATGTTGTACGGTTTTGATATTTGTCAAAAATCAAAAATACAGATTAGAAAAGGCTAAATATTTTTACGTAGTTACTAAGTTTATTAAATAAGTTAACTAAAGTAATGTCAGTACCATCAGATAAAGTTGAATTTTCTGGTCGGCGACATTCAAAGTTTGTGAAGAGCCTGGCGCATTGGAAGTCCTCAAAACATGGCGACGTGTGGTAGGGGGCATCTGGAAATAGAAACTGAAACATGACTAATTTTATAACGTATATACGACGTTTACGGTTGGGTTAAAATAAATGAATCTCGCGGTAGGTGTATAGTAATTGTACCACATTTTTACATAGCATTCATCATCATCATCATCATATCAGCCGCACGACACCCACTGCTGGGTATAGGCCTCCCCTAAGGATCTCCACGACGATCGGTCCTGCGCTGCCCGCATCCAGCGGCTTCCCGCGACCTTCACCAGATCGTCGGTCCACCTTGTCGGGGGCCTACTTACGGAGCGCCGTCCGGTGCGCGGTCGCCATTCCAGAACCTTTCCGCCCCAACGGCCATCGGTTCTTCTCGCTATGTGTCCCGCCCATTGCCACTTCAGCTGAGCAATCCTTCGAGCGATGTCGGTTACTTTAGTTCTCTTGCGGATCTCTTCGTTTCTGATTCGATCACGCAGGGAAACGCCGAGCATGGCTCTCTCCATTGCACGCTGGGTGACATAGCATTATTCGATCAAAGATATCGAACTAAGGCTTGGCGACATATAGACGGAATTCCGTACATAATGTAAACGCAGTTAATCCATGCAAATACGACCTACGGACCACACACATGCGGGATTTTTCCGTACGGAATTTTTATACATTATCGATATTCCCGGATTCAGGCGCGGTGCATGGTAGTGAAACTAGCGCCGCCACTACATTTATTTTTATTACTCGTAAACAAAGTCAATATTTAAAAAAAAAGCTCATGTAATAATTTCTTACATTCTCTCTCATATTTTTTGAATAACTCTTCAACAGTTATCATTCATTCTGTAAGTTTTAAAATCCACAATTACCAAAAGTGGCTACTTTGAGCTAAATTGGATTTTAAAACTTACAGAAAGAATGAAAACTTTTTAAGAGTTATTCAAAAAATATTTGAGACAATTTAAGAAATTATTACATGAGCTTTTTTTAAATATTGACTTGACTTGGTTTACGAGTAATAAAAATAAATGTAGTGGCGGCGCTAGTTTCACTACCTACAGCGCCTTAATAAAACAGCAAGCAAATGTGGCACCGACTGACAAAACAAAAAAGATTCGAAATTTTGAAATTCGATTTTATTATGAATATTTTTATCTACGTACAATAGCTATAAGTAACAAAGAAGCCTCTTTAAAAAAATATCTTTTATCAGCCTGCATATATAATAGAAAGAACGCAACCACTTCACGCAAACAGACCGACATATTAAGCATCAGAGAGTGCCTCCCCATCCTGTGAACCCAGCAGAGTTAGCCAGATACGCGGCGTTACCTAATTTGTTATGGCCTCCTAATCTATTACGGAAGATAGGTAATTATTACTTTGTACAGAGTTGGCGAATCGGGAATAGGCGAATCAGGAATTGGCGAAAATGGAAGTTGGCGAATGTGGAAACGGGGAAGGAGTTCGAAAGTAGGGCGTCATTTCGAATGCCGTTTCATCTAGGGACACCTAACTAGGGTATTCTTGATCAAATTTTTTTAAGATTTTACATTGTCCATCAGCCATTTTTTTTATGTCCCCACTGCTGGGGCACAGGCTTTCCTTATGGGTGGTAAGGAGGATGGGCCATAACCCACCACGCGGGCCCAATGCGGATTGGTGGGTGTTAACGACTGCAAATGCAGCCGGGACCAACGGCTTAACGTGCCTTCCGAAGCACGGAGGAGCTCGAGATAATACATTTTTGGTCACCCATCCCATGACCGACCCTTGCGAACGTTGCTTATCTTCCGCAATCGCTGGGCCACGCGCTAAACCACTGCGCCACCGAGCTCCTCCATTTAACATTATGACATCATAATCGAAACTTACGTTCAGCGCATTTCGTCCCACTGAGCACGATCTGTGTAGCGGTGGGACATACACACTGTCCGGTAGTACACATGCTGCCTTCCACCGCTGCACAGTCTGCGTTTTGTGTGCACGTCCAGACAGCCAGCGCCGACCGAGCGTGGATGCATGCTGAAAAAAAATAAAATAATAAAAAAAAACAATATTGAATCCAAAAAACGAAAATCTAGAATTAACTTCTACACAACAGCCTTGAGAACCTAGACAAGTGGCAAACGCTTGGCATTCCTCCTTTCTATTCTATTCGTCCGTCATTTCTATTCTATTGGGTTATGCGAATAGAATGGAAATGACACCAGCCAGCCTGCCTAGCATGACCGATTTATATCGCGTGAGCATTTTATCGACACTCAACTGTCAAACTCCTTTGTCTTTTTGACAGTTAAACGTGATAAAACCATAAAGTTAATATACCTAGCGGAATAGAGGCACACACATAAGCTGTCAAACGAAACCGAAATCGATTTACATTTGTGTGTGTATTTTTTATATGTTGACGTCTCAGTGATGTAATCTTGTCACAATAGACATTAATATCGATATCGATAGTATTATTGAACAGCAATAGATTTGAAAAATAGATGGGATGGAATTTTGCATAGGTGTTGGTACTAAAATTACGATACTTGAATGAAGTATGACTATTAAAAAAAAATCAGAAGATATTTAAAATAATTTATTTCACAAAAAAAGGTCAAAAATATTTAAAATCAATATCCACTACATTATTATAAAATTGTTTAAAAACAAAAAAACCAACTTCAAAAAACCTGCCTCTAAAAAAAGCAAGAAATAATATACAAATCATTAGATACGCATTATCATTGTTATAATAAAACACGTCTATTAAAGTCGGGTGGGGCTCGAGTACCTACATCTTCTTTTTTTTTTTCTAAAAGCCCTCGCAGAGGAGCTCGGTGGCGCAGAGGAGCTCGGTGGCGCAGTGGTTTAGCGCCTGGCCCAGCGATTGCGGAAGTTAAGCAACGTTCGCAAGGGTTGGTCATGGGATGGGTGACCAAAAATTTATTATCTCGAGCTCCTCCGTGCTTCGGAAGGTACGTTAAGCCGTTGGTCCCGGCTGCATTTGCAGTCGTTAACACCCACCAATCCGCATTGGGCCCGCGTGGTGGGTTATGGCCCGTCCTCCTTACCACCCATAAGGAAGGCCTGTGCCCCAGCAGTGGGGACATCAAAAATGGCTGATGGACATCCAAATTTTAAGGATGTGTTCAGTCCATGAAACTAAAGAACTTTCTCTAAGAATCATGTGTCGAATTTCGCCACAAAATTTTGGTCATCCCATACTTAATTGATCACGTGATCTCTTTAATTTGTATGGATAGTCGATTTTTTTTATATATTTGGCCATGTGTTCCTTAGAGAAAGTTGTTCAGTTTTATGGACTGAACGCATCTTCAAAATTTGGATGGTGAATACAAAATGACCCTGTACATAAAATTCAAAGTCCTGACTTACTGACTGATATATCAATGTACAGCCCAAACTGCTGAACCTAGAGACAAAGTATAGTAGGTACTTTTACAACAGTGAAACATATTCGTTTACCGCGTGATATGAACAATCGACAAAAAATATCGATAACTTAATGCAGCCCTAGTGTAAAATGAAAAATATTTCTTTCAAAAATATTCGTAAATTTTGCATTATGTCTAGTCGATCTTTGCTTTTTACAAAAATAAATGTTAACAGAAGAGAATAATCACGCTCAGTGCTAAAAATTCGAAGCGCATTGGCAAAAATAAACCCAAAGTTAGGTGGCGTCGATTTGGAATAGTTTACCTGTGAAATGAACATTTTCCAGGGTTATTTCGCTGTGTTGTACAACAATCAACCACTGAACTGCGGGTCTACCGGCTAAAAACAATGAAGTTAATGTTAACTGTAAGTATGTGATACATTGCTACTTTGTTTTGGCACAAATAAAAACTTACCAAAGAAAAGAAGCAATGTATCACATACTTACAGTTAACATTAACTTCATTATTTTTAGCCGGTAGACCCGCAGGTCACCATGTTTCTGAAACACTATTTCGCAAAAATGTCCACGATTTCACGAAAAATCTGAAATATTCGCAGAACTCAAATTTTCAGCGTGCCGATAAATGCAGACCAACTGCCAATCAGTTGCGAAAAAGGGTTCTATCACGTCGCATCACGCATCTCTTTTTATCACACCGTGTTGTCAATTAGTGACATCTTGCTTGCTCAGCCCTTTGTTCCTCTATTCCGTAGGTATATTAACTTTATGGATAAAACGCTAATTAATATCACGCGATATAAATCGGTTATGCTAGGGGGGCAGGTGTATGAAATGTACATTTCAAAACGCCATGATTGTCTATGGTCAGCGACGTATTACGACAATTAGGTATACTAATTCTATTCGAATTGTAAAAAGCTACAAATGGCATAACATTAACGGCCTTACCACAAAAGATTTTAAAACACTGTTTAGTAAAAACACTGTTTAAATGTGCTGCCGTCTCTTTCAAACAATATTGTCAAAAAAGTGACAGCATCACATTTAAACAGTGTTTTAGTTGAACACGTGTTAAACAGTGTTTTGTGGTATTTAAAAGAAGACAACCCTGAAGTCGTTAGAAGAAATAACAGCTACGCGATAGAAAGAGAGGCAACTTCTAGGTGAATATAACTGTAGGCAAGGGAGCGGTGTGCGACCTGAATTGCACTTTATTGCGTCTGCGATAGAGTCGCTATTTATTAAATGACTTTGCGGAGTGGATCTTCTGTACTTGTACTATTATGTATTCTGTGGTAAGGCCGTATAATATATATCCGATTGAACGCTACGCTATAACTATTTACAGCTTACTTTAGCAATAGACGATTAAATCACATGTCGCAAATTTATATAAATTACGGTACAAAGTGCATGTTTTGGAGCGATGGGAGCGCTGTGCGACCTGAATTGCACTTTATTGTAACTGAGCAAGACTCGCAATTTACTTAAACGATTTTGCGGATTGCAACTTCTGTACGCTAGTACTATTATCTATTCTGTGGTAGGGGGCTGATATTAAATGACGTTAGGCCGGAATCTTCACCACTAAAGAACTGGCTATCTTAGTTCTAACTGCCGAAACACAACAATCTCAAATTGTTGTTATGGCGTCATATTTGAAACAATCCCTTCACCAACCAAACCGAAGAGACTGAACATCATTTCAGAAGTTTTAATGACTCACCTAAAACTAATAAAATGCTTCCTTTAAACATGTTTTGTCACTTAATTTTAACTTACAACCTAACGCACTCGAGTCTAACAAACGAAAGAATATCGTTCAAACTTTATCAATATAATTAGCAGATTCGATAATTTGGGGATAGACTTAAACTCTATGAGATAGGCAATCTGACACCTGCAGACGTTATTAAGAGATAAAGAGGTCTTCTATTAAATGTTTAAGATAACGAGAAATTATTAGTCATACATGAATGAAGCCATATTTTTTAATTTAACTTTTCATCATCAAAAGTTAATAACTTCTTCTTCTTAAAGACAAAAAGTCTAGATGAGTAAAACATTCAGTAACTTTATAAGCATGCAAACTTTTTCAGGTAGGCTGCGTTGAAATTGTTTTGCCTCAACCTAAAAAATAAAATACTTACATATTAAAACTGTAAAACCCGGCTAAATTGGGAATGCTCTGTTTACTCGCATAGAACTTGCAGTAAGGTATTAATTTAACTTTGTAGGGTTAATTCTATTTCAACACACTTGCTCGTAAAGTGAGCCCTAATACATCGCTTTTAGGGCCATAAACCGAGCTATAACAAACGCGTGCAATAATATATAAAACACTAGTTCGTAATAGAATAAACCCTACAAAGTTAAATTAGTACCTTACTGCAAGTTCTATGCGAGTAAACAGAGCATTCCCAATTTAGCCGGGTAATACAGTTATATTTTTTTTACAAAAAAGGGGTTTTATGCTGCTAAAAATTCATATACATTTTTGGAATAAATAAATGTGTAAGTCCTTAATTAAGTTAAATAAATATATAATTATTATCAAATTATTCATAATTTACAATATTTTGTAATTTTTATCAAAATATTTGCATTTTGTCACTTAAAATTATAATTTTGAAGTATAAGTAGTAGGCTGTATGCTCCTCTCCCCTTTGTTCGCAAAATATTCTTGCGTTGGGCGTGTGAAAAAAACCAAAAAAAAAAACATGCGCGCCTTTTCCCATAATTATCATATTTTGTTTTTGCCATATTTGTTGCTGTGTGATAAATTACTTTGTTTTTTCCTCGCAAATGTGTTGAAAAACGTCGTATGAAACTCGTGAGCTCTTGCTTATTGCACACTCGGCTGAGTTACGCCCTCGCCTGCGGCTCGGGCTGCAACCCACAGCCTTGTGTGCAATGAGCAACCTAAGCTAACTTGTCTCATAATGTACTATTACGTACTACTATAGTGTTTTATATATTATTGCACGCGTTTGTTATAGCTTGGTTTATGGCCATAAAAGCGATGTATTAGGGCTCACTTTACAAGCAAGTGTGTTGAAAAATATATTACAGTCTATTCTACGATATTAGTAACTCTATAAATACCGATTTATCAGCATATTATGCAGGTGTACAGATAAGGATTTATTAACATAGTTGCGAAGGAATCATAGATTATAAAGGATATAGCCATTACATTGTAGTTTACTTATCTGACTCACACACAGTGACCGCACGCACACACACAATACTTATAGGAAAAATAATTTAGTTTATTTTGTAATGAAAAGGGGGGTTGTAGAATAAAAATGAAAAGTAAATGTTCTCATAAACATTTTGAGATCGTTTTTTTTCGTCAGCTCTTTTTCCACATGACAAGGTTCGAATATTTGACCTCTTTTACGTCACAGCTCACCTTTCTGACGCTAAAAATAATCCTTTCAAGCCATTTCTTATGATTGCAATCAGTAACGCCATAATTATGACGTCATCAAGAAAGACGATGACGTAGTGCATGTGGTAGTAATAAAAAACCATAAAAATAGTTACGGAGTAAAGGCCTATTCTGTATATCGGTGGAGCTCGGTGGCGCAGTGGTTAAGCGCCTGGCCCAGCGGAAGTTAAGCAACGTTCGCAAGGGTCGGTCATAGGATGGGTGACCAAAAATTTATTATCTCGAGCTCCTCCGTGCTTCGGAAGGCACGTTAAGCCGTTGGTACCGGCTGCATTTGCAGTCGTTAACACCCACCAATCCGCATTGGGCCCGCGTGGTGGGTTATGGCCCATCCTCCTTACCACCCATAAGGAAGGCCTGTGCCCCAGCAGTGGGGACATCAAAAATGGCTGATGGACAAAGGTCTATTCAAATCTGTGCGGTAGCCGGTATCCCGCTGCCGCACCGTGAGTATTTTTTTTTTATTTTTTTATTTTATTGATATTTGGGGGGTTTACAGCTCTCAATACAGCGTAGTATAGAAAAATAAAAACTAAAAGCTTATTACAAACTTCCACAGATATGAGTTTATTAGTACGTTATCTTATCTACTACTTGTAAGAAAAAAAATCTGCAAATCGATCTACAGCAAAGCCGTTTGGTACACTATACTTGAGGTCAAAACCTTATTTTGGAGTTATGTACGTACTATTATATATTCTGTGGTTATGGTGTCAACTTTTTTTTGTATGGGGAAAAAAAATGTACTAAAACCTATCGTGTGTGGTATCGAATTAAAGGGCTTATTAAACCGGTTCTAAAAATATCGGCGCAATGTATGTGATATTTATTTATTATCAAAGTTCATAGGTAAAAAACCTACGTAATTTATTAATAGCATTTAATAATAACAACGGACGTGACGTCCAGATTGCGGTATACGTTGATAGATGGCGTGACTATCGCTCAGAGCGGTCAGTGACACATGAGGTGAGGAAGTGACCATGGTTTTGTGATACTAGCGCGGTTTTATTGAAAGTGCTTTGGTACCTATTTGGTTTGATTTTTTATTTTCCCGACGTTTCGGCACCTTTGCAGCTGTGGTCATGGGATACTGAATACCAACTAATTACCAAAGTACTTTCAATAAAACCGCGCTAGTATCGGTTAAAAAGTGTTTTATTTCATGTCTAGTGAGCGCGTAAGCTTGAAAAGTGATATCACATACATATCAGTACATTATCTTATCAAAAAGTGTTATTGTACAGTCAGCAACGAAAGTAGCTGAACACCTTAGTACTTTGTCAAAGCATATTTTTTACAGACGCCTCATAGTTTGAAACAGTTATAATAAAACTTGTTATGACAAAGTACCAAAGTGTTAAGCAACTTTCGTTGCTGACCGTACAAGAAGTACTTGAGTTTGATTCCTATATACACAATGAAGTGTGGTCATCCCAAATCTATAGCAAGTTAATATTAGTCTCAACCCTCAACCAAGCAATGCGTGTTGTAGTTAGCCTCACTAAATGTCGTTGCGTTGGTATTGGTAGCCAACTAATTAGTATTTTAAGCACTTTCCTAATAGTTCTTGAGTTGGAATAGTCATCGTGGTCTAATGACGAAATTATTGGAAAATTAACCAATTTTTTTACAAAAGCCATCGATGTCACAGAATACTAAACTTAATAGGAAGGTGTTTGGTTACATTCCTTTCTTTAGCTCTATTATGATAAAAATAACTAAATTTAAAATATAAACATGAAAAAAGTAAGTAGGAAAAATCTTAGTAGGTACCTAGGTAGGTAAGTAACAAAAGAAATATTTATAACAAAACGAAACGAATGTCGCTATTTTAATTTTTTTAAATGAAGTTTTTGTTTTTGTGAAAACGTAAATAGGTATATACCTACCTACCTTTTTTGTAAAACCTTTACCTACACTTTAAAACATTGCTGATAATTGTTAATTTTCATTGCAAATTGATATTTTACGACTTTATCTCTATCTACCTGTACTTCTTTATCAAAATTAATAGCTGGTTATTAAAAAACTAATAATTTCCGAGGTAGTGAAAGAAAACTAGTTTTCCTTAACAACGACATCTATCTTCATCTCTTAACAACAATTCCATGAAAATCACCGATAGATGTCTCTTGGACTTTTTTGTTTTTTTTTTTAAATACAATTTTTCACCTTTTTAATTTGAAATAATATTGTACATTTAATTTTGCAAATTGTATGTAAATTTAGGTAATAAAAGACGTAAATTATAGACAATGTTTTTAGATGGTTGTGTACAACAATTTCAAATCAACTAATAGCGGGTTCCGTGGTGTAGTGGTTATCACATCTGCTTTACACGCAGAAGGCCGCCAGTTCGATCCTGGCCGGAATCACACTTTTTTGATATTGTAGTTTCTTTGCTTACTTTTTTCTTTATAATAATCACCAATCTTACATTGTGATAAATTATTTTAATCGACAAAGTACCTGTTAAAAACAGGAAAAGTACACAAGTGACAGTGGCCAAAATAGCTTTAAATATTGAGTCAATTTAAGTAAGTACCTACTAACTAAGTATAGTTTTTTATTTGTATCTACATAAATAGGACAAAATCATAATATGAATGACCTCTTATTAAAAAAACTCAGATGCTATTATTAGCTACATAAGTAGAGAACTAAAAAGCTGACTTTTAAAAATAAAAACCAAAACAAGCTTAGGTACAAGAAACATGCAAAAGATCAGACGCAAAAAAATGCGCGAACTTCACATCACATGTTATGTTACAGTTAATTTAATAAATAAATAAAATAAAATAAAATCTGCGAACTAAGTAGGTACCTATGTAAATAAAAATAAATGTGGCATCATGTAGATACGTTTTGATAATTTTATTAAAACCACCGATAATAGATAGTACCTACCTACATCTACAAGTACCTATATTAACACAGTTTGACGGATGTCACACACAATGCCTGCAGTTTTAATATAAAATTACTTAAGTATAGTCAGGTGGGGTAAGTGAAACATACTTTATTTTTATTTTTATTTAACAAGGTTTAGTAAAGCTGTAAAACTCGCAATTAAAGTAGCTGTGTAGGCAATGTACTCCTCATTAAATCAGCCTTTAACGGTATGATATGAATATAAATATCTAAAGAATTGCATTAAGCAACAAAATCACGAAAAAAGAATATAAAGGCTAAGAAGTGTTTCACTTACCCCTGACAAGGGGGAAGTGAAACAGTGGCCAAAATAGCTTTAAATATTGAGTCAATTTAATTAAAAACAGCACAAAAGGATCATTTTAAACCGTTAACATCCAAAATGTATCAAATTCTAATACTGATTTATCGACACATCGCTATGAGAATAAACTACGATAGTTTCTTAGATATGGTTGGGTGTTTCACTTACTCCCCGGTGTTTCACTTACCCCACCTGACTATACTTACTTTTAAAATTGTTTTTTAAGTAGATAGGTATACTTACCTAGGTAGGTATAGGTACAGTTTTGATGTCCTAATTCCTCAATAGATAAATAAGGAGGATGGGATATAATATAATAATATAATACAGCCGGGAAGCATGGAGAAGCTCAAGACAATTTTTGATCACCCATCCCATGACCAACCCTTGCGAAAGTTGCTAAACTGCCGCTATCGCAGGTAGAATGCGCCATGCCACTGTGCCATTGAATGAGATCAGTGGCACAAAATAAAGTGGACCAGTCAGACTGCTTTTTTCTCCCTAGACGATTTATAAAATGGCGAGTATTTTATTCGTACTACAACACAGCTTCGTCACTGATCGCAGAGCTAAAACTTGTTTTTCCTCATCAAAAACAAGACATCGGCCAGTACTAATATAATATGTGTGTAACAAAGACGTGTTAAACAATAAACTATAGGAAGGTCATAAAAACAAATAAACAAATCTTTAAAATAAGGTTTTCAAATCTTTTTATTGTTTTTTTTTTCATTAACCTATAGGTACACTGGGGTTATGATCTGTAAGTATTTTTTTATTTAATCATTTGCTTTTCTTGGAATGTAGGTAATTAAGTTGTTTATATACTTAATATGATAGGTACCTAACTAAAGATTCATGTTAATTAATGAAAATCTTAATAGTTTTGTTTGGATTTTCACTATAATGTTCATAGGTGGTAGGTATGTTAAAATAGATAATTTTATCATTAATACTTACGTATTCTTAAACAAGTTTTGGAACAGCTCTATAAATATGTATAACTAACTAGGTATAACTATCTCATAATGTAAGTAAGTATATTTTCTTGAATTGATGAATCATTTTATTTCTTATAACCGTAGATATGCAAATGACAATAACTTATTGTCATGGCTGAGACAAGAATCTTGTGACCTTTCCTACTGCTTAAGGCGAGCTTTAGAAAAAATACACTTTTTGATGTAATGCCATGGTCGCTGAAAGATCCTACAGATCGTAGGTAGTAATTATAGGTAAATAAATGATTTTTCACCTCTCCAGCACGAAAAGGGTGCTTTTGGAATCAAGAATCAAGAATTTATTTGCTAGAATGCGGTACATCACATTCACCAGGAGCTGGCATGCAAAATATAATAGTGATAAATATAGTATGTCAACATCAATATCATTCAAAATTACAAGTTTAAATTATAAAATTATTAGCATTAAAAATTAAAAATACAGTCATCGTATAAAAACAGTTTTTCACTAGCCATGTCTTTAATATAAATTTAAATTGATTAAAAGGCAGATCTCTAACGTTATCAGGAATCTTGTTAAATATTTTGATAGCCATGGAATAACAGCTCCTTGATCTTAGTTTCGTTCTCATCATTGGTAGGTAATCTTAATTTTATTGTAGGTAGGTATACCTTGTGGGAAATTTACGAATTATTTCATTATTTCTTGTTAATAAATCTGGATGACTTTTAACAAAAATACTTATTTCTAAGATTTATAAACAAGGAACAGTAAGCAAATTTAGATTTTTAAACAATGGCCTGCATGATAACATATTGTCTACATCACATAATATGGCTCTGATGCAAGCTTTTTGAGCAATGAACACCTTATTTATATTGCAAGAATTTCCCCAAAAAAATTGGTGCATAAAAACTCTCAGCAAAATCTACTTTCGTCACTTGTATAACAAATAACTGTTACCTTTCTAAAATACTCTGAATTTCTGGTTTATGAACAATGCAGTTGTTGGACACACCAACTAGTTTAACCCCCTTTCAGGATTGCACTTTATCCAGGGACACATTTAAGGCATTTTGAGAATAAGTCTTTCTGCGAATAAGTCTAGTAGAATAGGGCATTTCAAGAATAAGGCATATCGCAAATAAGGCAATATATATACGACCGCAGGCGCAGAACATTTTGCGAATAGGTCCTTTTAATAAATAACTAATTCTATTGTTTGTCACTATTAAAAAATTTGGTACCTACCTAACTTAAGTTGAATTTACGTCTAGACAAATTAAGTTTAGGCTAAGTTGCCAAATAAGCGCAACCTACTAAGAAACATGCTAAGTGAATTAGTCATAGGGAAATACGTTTTTAAGTTACTTACTATTCTCTTGTTGTCAGTTATATCACGTGTTATCCTATAGAACTTTTTTTTCGCGGTAAATATTGTTTGTGCTAAGGGTACCTCACAAAGTTAATATACCTGACGGAATAGAGGACCAAACATGAGCTGTCAAACGAAACCGAAATGGGGTTGGTAAACTTTTCCAAAACTGTTGTGAATTATATATTTTCTGGTAGCTTTTGGCTTTGGAGTCAGGAATAACAAATTGCGGAATTATTAATGCTTAATTTTAATTCTAATAAAAATTTAAATTTTTCATTTACAGCATAGTACAATAAATCACTATTACGGCTGTATGCGTAGGTTATGCCTTTGCTCCAAAGACTTTCTATGTTGTTGCTCAAAACAAAAAAACAAAGGTATGATTACTCTTTGTCACTGTCTGTCAAATCTGTCAATCAGATTTTTAAATAAGTAAATGCAAAGGAACTTCGTGTTCAGCCGTATGTTTGATATTTTATCGCGATAATAATATAAAAAAATATATTTAGTTAACAAGGTAAAATAAAAAAATCATAATATTATTTTCTTTATTCTTCAAACTTGTGCTATCAAAAAAAAATATAAAACAATTCTTTTCGAAAAAGTTTACCAACCCCATTGAATTATATTAGTGTGTGTAAACAGTTTAAATATACGTGTCGTGTCGTATTTTGTCACTTGTTACACGTGTATATAGTGCAGAAGAATTGTCAAACAGTTGCGAAAAACAGTTCTGTTACGTCAAATCACGCATTTCTTTTTATCACACGTTGTTGCTGATTAGTGACATCTCGCTTACTCAGCCCTTTGTTCCTCTATTCCGCTAGGTATATTAACTTTATGGGGTACCTACACAAGTTTTTGAGGCTTCAATTTGGGGATCCAAAAAGGTCGTTGATGAAAATGAATTTTCTCGAATAAATTATTTTTCATTTTATTTTGTTTCAGAGTCAACAGTGATCTCAACAAAACATAGATAACACCACGAATCACGATGCGTCATAGATCAACATTGTTTGTTTTCCTGGTTCTAATTGTTTACGCAAGATGTCAAAAGAATGGTAAGCAATTATTTCCTATGGTTGTATAAAATTCAATGAGGGCTTTCCAAAGTGACACTTAAAAAATAAAAATAGTAACTATTTGCCTCACTGGATGGCGTTGAGGGAAAGAGAAGTGTCAAAATTTGCTTTTTAAAAATAAACGGCCTGTACCAAAAAAAGATAAGTCAACTGAAAAGATGGAAACAAGATTAAATATTAAAGGCAACATAATAACATGCAGTCGGAGGCATATACCTAACTCAAATCATTCATAATGTCACTTTCTTGATGCATGATATTTAATATTTTAATTTTGTTTTTAACGATATAATTTAATGTGTATTACAAAACATGAAATTGAAAATGTATTTCAATGTATTGATTATTGAATAAAGTATCTTAGGTAGGTACCTACCTACCATAATTGTTTTTTATACACACAAATGTATGGATGTTGTATGTTCCCACCAGTGGGCGACAATTGCGTGGACCAATACACCAACACAATTGGAAAATGCAAGGCTGCAGAGAGTTGCGAGTCTGCAAGGAACGACTTTCAGTAAGTTCATATTATTTATACCGGGTGTAACAAGACCCTCAACGAAGCCGAGGTCTACGTATTCTGCCCATTATCAGGACCATTTCTGTTCAAAATTATTACTGGGAACCATTTGGATTTTTGGTGTTAAAAAGGCATTGCATGCACGCAATGTTACGCGTACAACCCGCGTCTGCGAGTGTATGCTACACAGCTGCGTGCGGCCAAGTTGAAAGGCAGCGTTTAATGTGCGTGCTCATGACGACGTTTTGAAGCCATTGTTTGTTACGAAATACTTAAAATTTTGATAATGTTTCTTTAGTCAAAAAGTAGGAAACAGCGAATAAAATAAGATTTCATAAAAATTTAGAAAAACAAAAATTGACTTTGACCTTCAATAACTTCGTAACTATTGGTTTCCCATGTAATCCCTTATAAAAGTAGTAAAAGGTATAGTCTAAAAGACAAAAATGATCCTGATGATGGGCGGAATACGTGAACTTCGGCTTCGTTGAAGGTCTCCTTACATCCGTTTTATAAACTAGCTTCTGCCCGCGACTTCATCCGCGTGGACCCTAGAATCTTTGACCAGCCCTAGCATGACATGACCAACACCAAATGTTGTTGGTTTACGCACGATCTAACTCCTGAGGATGCTCCGGGTTGGGGCGAAGTTTATACCATCAGCCATTTTTGATGTCCCCACTGCTGGAGCACAGGCCTTCCTTATGGGTGGTAAGGAGGATGGGCCATAACCCACCACGCGGGCCCAATGCGGTGGGTGTTAACGACTGCAAATGCAGCCGGGACCAACGGCTTAACGTGCCTTCCGAAGCACGGAGAAGCTCGAGATAGTAAATTTACGGTCACACATCCCATGACCGACCCTTGCGAAACTTGCTCCGCAATTGCTGGCCCAGGCGCTAAACCACTGTGCCATTGAGCTCCTCGTGAAACACGTGTAGAGTTGTCTAATTGGTGAAGGTGCAAGGTGTGTTGCTGTCTTGCTAAATGCAGGTATTGTGCACTGACATTTTGTGGTGTGCATGTGCATTTTTTGCAGGCGGGCGGGCGGTCCATCTTACATATATTTTTCGCGGAAGTAAGCTACTATAGGTAGGTTTATTTATATTCCTTTTTTCACAATCCTTTGGGACTTCCGCCAAGTGACACCTAATTCAATCAAATATCTCAATTGAAACATTATGACGTTAACAATAATAGCAGACTTGGGCCCCTGGTCTAGCGCTTGTCTAGCGCCAAAAAAAATCCTTAGTAATTTTCATGCACAATGTCAGTCTGACCACAGAATTGGCCTGACACCCCATGGCATGGACGAAAATGCCCATGTTATGGGTCTGCTGGCTCGATCTAATGGATGGCTCGTTCTAAGTATTAAATTGGCAGTTTGGACATAATAATAATAATTAGCATACTTATTTTTGATCATATTAAAATAATTAGAATAATCGAATATAATAAAATATTTATTTTCCAAAAATGAAAATCCGACGCAATTTGTGGGCAATACCCACACACAACGTAATTGCACGTGGGTGATACTACAATAGAATTATCAAGACAATCAAAATAATTGATTGAATCCATTATAATTTCAATAATAAAGGTCGAGAAACAAGTTATTGTGGCAACAACTCTGAAATCTTGAGATAAAAGATGTAGGTAGGTACCTAGGTAGCTATAAGAACAAAATGTAACCCTTACGTACCTATGAAATTGCCGGGAAAATTTTCAAGAAGTTGCATTTTTCCTAGCATTTTCGTTGTTCATTTAACAACCATGAATACTCATGTAACAAAACTTTTATGTAAGTAGGTACTAATGTTTGAACACTATGCTAACCTATTCCATTTTTAATAAGCGAAAAAAATACGTTTTGGCTAAGTAGGTAGGTACCTAACCCTTTTTCGCTCACAAAAAAAGAGTCACTTTCAATTCAAGATCTTTTTTAATGTAAAAGTTAAATTACTGATAGTCTCTATCATGGTCATAATTCGATATAATATCAATCAAGATTTATTGTTCAATATTTTAAATCATAGAAGTTATAATTTTCTCTGTATAGTGACAAAATTTTTGCAACTTCATAGGTAAAGACCTAATTCAGCACCTGTTAGGTATAATTTACGATAGTAGGTCGTAAAAACGTAGATCAGCTGGTTTTTTTATAATATATTTTCAGTTTGTCTAATAAAGTTTGATTGTTTCATGCAAAATCTTAAAAAAATAAGGGTGCATTTTAAATACGATGCACGACTATAACAGGTGTAACAAGACACTCAACGAAGCCGAAGTCCACGCATTCCGCTCATCATCAGGATAATTTTTGTCTTTTAGACTATACCTGGGAAACCAATAGCTACGAAGTTATTGAAGGTCAAAGTAATTTTTTTATGAAATCTTATTTTATTCGTTATTTCCTACAGTAGTCCTATAGTTACATATCAAAATTGTATGTATTTCGTAACAAACAAATGTCTTCATATCGTCATCACTTAATGTATCTCATGAGCACGCACATAAACGTTCCCTTTTAACTCGGCCGCACGCAGCTGTATAGCATACACTCGCTGGCGCGGTCCTTTGTACGCGTTACATTGCGTGGTAATGTATGCAATGCTTTTTTAACGCCAAAAATTTAAATCGTTTCCCAGCAATAATTTTGAACAGAAATGGTAAACATAGACCACGGCTTCGTTGAGGGTATTGTTACACCCGGTATATAGTAAGTAACAAATAATAAAAAATACTTTGTTTTTCAGGCAAAATGGTATCAGACCTACTTTCTGTACGTACAGTGCGTTTGGGACAACCCTAGTGTGCTGTAGGGATGGCACCACTATACTACAGACTGCCGACAGGAAACCGGATCGGTAAGTTTAAAAAAGTTTGACTTTTCATTTTTTGAATTTTTTGATTTTAGCATTCACAATGCTATTTTTATATATTAAGTTACTTAATATAATTGAAAAATACTAGAAAAAATCGACTCACCCGTAGCAGCTCAGACGGGACTTGAACCCGCTTAGGATTCCGGCCCAATGCACTAACCAATTATGCTACCGAGTCGCTAGTGGGAGTGGGAGTTTTAATTTTTTTTCAGTTTATACCATAATATACCATAATTTTCAAATTGCAAATTTTGTTTTCGTTTGAACGCTTACGGCTGAATACTCAAAGGCTTCTTAGTTTAAATCTTAAGTTAAGGTCTCCTTAGCTTATTCACTTCTCAAGCTTACGCGCTCACTAGACATGAAATAACGGATACTAGCGCTTTTTGAAATGGTAGTAGTTTCAATAGATTCTCTCTTTTTAACATATAAAATTAAATTAAAACCAAACCAAAACTTAAACTAATTAAAAATTTGATAAATTTTAATTTCTGAACGTTCTAAAAAATTCATCGCTGAGGGTAGGCTCACAAGTAGCTTCAGTCCCCCGTGACCACGGCAGCTGCAAAGGTGCCGAAACGTCGGGAAAATCAAAAATCAAACCAAATACCAACTAATTACCAAAGTACTTTCAATAAAACCGCGCTAGTATCCGTTAAAAGTGTTTTATTTCATGTCTCCTTAGCTTTAAGGAAGCTGTCAATTTCATAGGGATTCTGTCAAATCTAACAACTTTTTTTAATTGGCCTTAACTTTAAGATTCGTTTGAGTATTTGGCCGTTAGCTAACTTAACAAGACAATGGTGAAAGTTCGAACGAAAGCATTGAATTAGGTATATTGTATGGATGTTTCGACATGTCATTTTATAGTTTGTTTGCTTAACTTTAGCGGGTTGATACCATGTTGATACACCCATAATCAACTAGTTTTAAAATGTCAAATCAATTTTCTGTTTGTGAATCTAGAATTATAAGTGAATTTTTAAGACATTTATATAATTATTATATTATAAAATTATCAAACATTTTTAGACCATTATGGGGTGCGTCAGGTCAACAGACAGATGGCAGACGAGTCAGCGATCTAAGTAAGTAAATTAATAATATAGTATTAATAAATATATATGTCAAATATTATGCAAATCATTTTAATTTTATTTTATGCGAATGCCAATTTTATTGTTGATCATATCAGGGGGTCAATTCTGCTAATGTTAACGTCGAAGTCGTGGTTCAATGGTGTTTGAATGGTAATGCTTTTTGACACACTTCTTGTTTTTTTAAACCCAAAACCGAAACACATTGTGTGTCTTAAACCCAAAACGGAAACATAATTGTGTCTCGATTTTGGGTTGCGGTCGCTGGCGACCGAGACACAAAAATTTTCTATTGTGTCTCATTTTCCGGGCGTTGAAGGGTTAAGAAACAAGAACTGTGTCAAAAAGCGTTACCATTCAAACACCATTGAACCACGATTTTGACGTTAACTTTAGCATACTTGACCCCCAGGCTTTTTCTTGAATACAATAACAATCCAATGACAACTTTAATCCAAATTCAATGTTTAAAAAAAATCGTACCTACTCTTGAATGGATTGGACAATTTTCCAATCGCCATTAGTTCACTCAATGACCGCAACATAGCGCTGGCGTCGCAAATCAAGCGAAAGAAATACTTTCTTTCATTTCCCAATGTCGATATATCGCGATTTCAAGAGTAATATTGCATTTTAAAAGTATTTTTTTACGAAATTATACTTATTATTATTTATACTTTATCTTCTGAAGGCTTTGAAATAATCTGTATAATACCTCCTATAAACCTACTAGGTACCTCAAAATATTTGGTAAATATTTTTACAGCTTTGAAGTCATTGAGTGAACAAAATAAAAATTTACAAATAAATAAATAAAAAAGTTAGTGATTCAAACAGTGCATCATTCTATTGTGTATTTTTTTCCATCATCTTCAATAAAAATTAAATTCTCTATGGGGTAAGCGATCTTACATTATTATATTCAATTATAAATCCTAATGAGTATTTTAATACAGCATGTTTTAGCTTTATATTCATACTAATATTATGAACTTATGAAAATAACTTTATCACTTTTCACGCCTGAACCACTGAAATAATTTGGATGATTTTCTTGTAATAGATTGGTTAAATGAGATTAGATCAAGGCTTTTTGACGTCTTTGTTGTATCTTTTTATATTTTTAATTCTCCATTTTTTACTTATGTAAATAACGAATAAAAATGTCAGCAGGTAGGTACCCTTAGCATGAACATTGAGAAATAAAACGCGCGCGCTTAAGTACTCGATAGAGTAATTGTCTATGGGAAATCTCGCTTCGCTATTCGGCGCTAGATGGCGCTGAACAAATTTCCCATACAAAATTACTTTATCGAATTTTTTTACTTACGCTTTTTTCTCGATGGATCGATGTACTTACGAAAAACAAATAACGCGCGTAAAAACATTCGGTAGAGTTATTTTGTATGAGAAATTTGTACAGCGCCATCTACCGCCGAATAGCGAAATGAAATTTTCCTTAGATAATTTTTACTTTATCGAATGTTTTAACGCGCGTTATTTTCTAAGGGTACAGATTTTTTTTAGCTAAAAGGGTCTTTCTTTTTTAAATCTACATATTTAAAATCAAATTAAAACTCCAAAAACATTAAGTAATTAAAAAATTATTATTTTTCAATGTGGGTAGGTAGGTTAATAAGTAGTAGTACATAATAAATCTAAGTGCGGAAATCCTAGAATTGAATATAATAAGCAATAATTGATGAGTCATATTTTTCCTCCACAGATGATCCAACTTCCACGGCAAATCCCCCACTTGAGGTAAAACTTGAATTTGTTTATCATTTTCCTCAATTTAACAAATAACAAAATAATATGTAATTTACTGAATAACAATTAGTTGAAGTCAATTATTCAATTAAAACAATTTCAAGTGAATAATAGTATAATTGCCTATAAAACCCAAATCTCTACCCTCACGATCTTATTATTATAGAAGAAAACAAAAAAATACTAGTAACACATGGTTGTTGCATAGAGTTTGGTCAACAAAAGATGGTCGGAAATGGAACTCGGTTGGAAGTGGAACTATTTTTGCGCCTTAGTTTCCAATAACACAACATCAAAACGTTAATGTATCAGGGAAAGTGGCGCCACCCTTTCCGGTTCATCTTTCGTACCCTTAGCACGATCGAAAAAAATAACGCGCGTAAAATCATTCGACAGTGCAATTTAGTATGGAAAATTTGTACAGCGCCATCTAACGCCGAATAGCAAAATTAAAATTTTCATAGATAATTATTATCTATTGAGTAATTTTACGCGCGTTTTTTCGATAACTGCCACTTTTGCTAAGGGTACAGACTCTACACATAATCGATTGTTTGCAGTATAATTATTATATTATTGTACCATAATTGTTTTTATACAAAAGTGGCTCCCCTTTTAATTTCAATTCATGCCCGACTGTATTTTCCTTAATTTTTGGTACCTACGAAAAAGCCAAAGGCAATAGTAAAATCACTGTGTAGGCACAGAATATATAATAGTACTAACGGTGTAGGTATGGAAATCTATAAAAAACATTGAATTGACTGACGGTAACTTATTTACTTATGTAAAATACTACAGAATTCCTATTTACAATTTATTATTTAATTGGAACTTATCTGGCACTGATGAAACTGGCCGTATTGACCCTCAACGAAGCCAAGCTCTATGTATTCTGCCCATCGTCAGGACCATTTCTGTTCAAAACTATTGCTGGGAAGCGATTTCAATTTTTGGTGTTAAAAAGCATTGCATACACGCAATGTAACGCGTACAAAAGACCGCGCCTGCGAGTGAATGCTACACAGCTGCGTGCGGCCGAGTTGAAAGGCAACGTTTATGTGACACGTTCATGAAATACATTGAATGATGACGTTTTGAAGCCATTGTTTGTTACAAAATACTTAAAATTTTGATGAAATTTAGGAAATAACGAATAAAATAAGATTTAATAAAAAAATGAAAAAAAAAATTGACTTTGACCTTCAATAACTTCGTAGCTATTTGTTTCCCAGGTATAGTCTTCAAGACAAAAATGATCCTGATGATGGGCGGAATGCGTGGACTTCGGCTTCGTTGAGTGTCTTGTTACACCCGTTATAAATCCGTGTTACAAAAGTACCCCAAATGCCGAATTTGGTAGATAGGGACCATCAAACTGAACAACTTTTCCTATGGGACCAACTCTGAAATCGTGAAAAAAACAACTGTTTCATACATTTTGATATTTTCGTTATTAGTTTTTGTATGAAACAGCAATTTTTTCGCGATTTCAGAGTTGGTCCCATAGTAAAAGTTGTTCAGTTTGATGGTCCCCATCTACCAAATTCGGCATTTGGGGTACTTTTGTAACACGTATAATGAAAACGAAACTCAATTTTTTAAATTTTGTTTTTTTTTTCAGCCATACATCCACAGTTATTCAGACGACGATATAATAATTCAAGATACATTTCAACCAGTAAAACCAAGCACTGAAGATACAATAGAAGACAGAGATTTCACAATAAAAGTACCCAATACTCCAGCACAAAATCCTGAAAATAACATTCCAATCCAAAACCGAGACACAGAAGAAGATTTGATGGCAAAAGTTTGGGGTTTAAAACTTAAAAAATTACTGAGCGAACAAAGAAGATATGCCGCGAAGATAATAAATGATATTCTCTTTGAAGCCGAGACTGGAGGGTTAACAAAACAACATTTAGATATCCTGACAATTAACAATTGCGCATCACCCAATGTTTTATCTACAACCAATGCAAACTTCAGATCGACAATTGAAAAATCGACTCGCAATGATGAAAATGTTAAGAATGATAGTTTTCCACCGATTCTTCAGTTGAGATTGACTGTCAATAACCCTGTGATGCCTTAGCTCGTTTACTTCGATTTTCAACTAATTATGCCTTATCTAAAGCCGACATAATATTAAATGAAAAAATAACTAAAAAAAAATCATGCCCATTTCTAAAATACAAAAATAAGTTGATAATTGCCAATTTTAACATTCATATGCGACCGACAACGGCCCACTTTTGTTTATATTTCTCTACTGGTAACTTTATATGAAAAGCCATTTGTAGGGGGGTTTACATGGTGGCGACGAGTTAAATGAAAGATTACTTAATCGATGAACTATCAGAATGCAGATATATTTATAGAAACAATCATAGATAGATAGATAGATAAATTGTTTATTTGTTGCAATACACATAGAAACATCTGGTAGTACAAGAATAACATATACGAAAAAAACAAAAAACAAACAATGAAAACTTAACTAATAATAATGCGGATGTGCCTATGTGCAGCAGCAGCAAACAGGGTCTAGACTCGGTGTAATATTTTCGCCCGTGGGATAGGCGAAACACCGATACAGGGGTACAATAAACGGTAGAAATCTAACTATAATGACTGATACGTAAATAACCACACCACTGTCCTACTAAGGAGTAGAAGCAGGGGGGCGGTGAATCTACGTGACCAGTATTAGTTGTACAGCGATCAAATACAAGTCCCAGCTGTGGTGGAAGCGCGTATTTTGCAGCTATGCAACTCCTACCTATCTTTTTGAGAAATGTACTCACTTAAAAAATCTATTGAATAAAATCTTACCTATTTACTGTATTTCATTATAAGTTTGTAACTAAATACCTGCCTATGTGCCTATCTCCTAAGACTGTAACTAGATTAAAGACCCCACATCAGGACGCAACACATTTTATAAAAATAAAAAAAATAAAAAACCCGTATGCATAATTATGAATGATTGAATTATATGCCTCCGACTGCGTGTTATTATGACATGTTGCCTTTAATATTTATTTAATCTTGTTTCCATCTTTTCAGTCGACTTGTCTTTTTATGCAGGCGGGTTTTTTATTTTCACTTCTCAAGCTTACGCGCTCACTAGACATGAAATAAAATTTTGCAAATAAATTAATTAATATAAAAGACGGAGGTCGGCCTTCCTCTCCAAGTTTTCTTTCGCCATTTCTTTCTTGGAGGGGCCTCCCAATTTTTTGAAATGGTAGTAGTTTCAGTAGATTCTCTCTTTTTAACATATAAAATTAAATTAAAACCAAACCAAAATTAAACTAATTAAATTTGATAAATTTTAATTTCTGAACGTTCTAAAAAAATTCATCGCTTGAGGGTAGGCTCACAAGTAGCTTCAGTCCCCCGTGACCACGGCAGCTGCAAAGGTGCCGAAACGTCGGGAAAATCAAAAATCAAACCAAATACCAACTAATTACCAAAGTACTTTCAATAAAACCGCGCTAGTATCCGTTAAAAGTGTTTTATTTCAGGTTTTTTATTTTTTTTAATTTATCTCTTTTTAGTTATTATATATTACGGTCATGATATACCTTTTTGAAATCCTTATAATAAGCCCTTTAATTTGACACCCATATTGCAGTATTCTAAAAAAAAATTATTTTCACTACGTAGATATAATAGCACCGTACAGCCGCCATGTAGGTTTTTTTATAACGCCACCTTCTTAAGAACACTTGGGCTGAAAAGACAAATCTAACGATATCTTAATCATAGAAATCCGTTCAGCCGTTTGAAAGATATGAGGTAAAAAGAATATTACATACAAACATACATACAAACTTACTTACAAGATACGCGCGAAAAACATAACCCGCAGTCGGGTAAAAAGACAAGTCAACTGAAAAGACGGAAACAAGATTAAATATCAAAGGCAACATAATAACATGCAGTCGGAGCTATGCATAAAGAAAGTGACATTATGAATGATCTGAATTATATGCCTCCGACTGCATGTTATTATGTTGCCTTTAATAAACACCCATACAAACATAAAAGATACGCGCGAAAAACATAACCCTCTTACAGAGTTTTTTTAAACAAACGGCTGAAAGTAGAGCACCTTTTTTGGACGATTTTGGACCTTTCATTATTATTATTTATTATTCATTTATTACAATGCGAACTTACAGCTAAACCAAAACATTCACATTGGGCGATTTACTTAGGTAAAAAAATAATTTACAATAAATATATCTTATTGGGTCAGTATGGATGTCGGCATCTTGGACATCATTCAAAAAACGATTAAAAAGAGTAATAGCCCTAGGTGTGGGCGCACTACGAGCATGCTGCGTGTGTACAGCAGGAGGTAGTGCCAATAGGTCGTGCCGACGACGTCGACCAACACGCACGTAATTCTGCGGGACATAATAACTTATAGAATTCAGCACTGTGGGATTGTCCACCTTATTTCGCAACAAAAAACAATAATGCATTGCAAGTATGAGTTTACGTCTGACTTCCAATGTAGCAAGGCCCACCATTCCCGTTACAAATGTGTAGGCAGAGAATTTAAAAGAGCACTAAGAAAGGATTTAGGAAAATTCCCGTTATACGGGATGCTACAGGCTGTGCCAGTTTGTATGAGAATTTGTATAGATAAATTTAAATGTGTGATAGAGCCCCCTAACACCTGAAGGTAGAGACACCATTTTTGGAGGGTAGATACCTTTTATGGTGTAGGTGAGCAACAGTACCCTTAGCACGAAACTCTATCGAGAGGAAAAACGCGCGTAAAATTACTCGATAGCTAATTATCTATGGAAAATTTCATTTCGCTATTCGACGGTAGATGGCGTTGTACAATTTTCCCATACAAAATTACACTATCGAATGTTTTTAAGCGATGGCTGTTCGTGCTACGGGTACTGTACCCTTAGCACGAACAGCTATCGAGAAACCACTTTGCCACTTTAGGCACTTTTGCCTACAACTACTTACTACAACGAACTAATAGCGAACAATAAATATAATTAAGATGAGAGCGCCACTTGAGTGCAGCGTTATTTCTTTCGATAGCTGTCGTGCTAAGGGTACAGGTACCCGATCCGTGCCCTAAGCACGAACAGCTATAGAAAAAAATAAGTGCGATTCGTTGTGCATTAAAAAATGGTAATAAGTCTGTGAAATAGGGCTAGTGTAAACGTAAAGCCGCGTTCCCACGGTGCGCGCTACCACGCACCGCACCGAGCCGCACGAGGGCGAGCACGGGCGCACAGGAGCAAACGCGTCGTCGCGCGTCGTTTCCCACGGTGTGTCGGTCTTGTCTGGTGCGCTCTCGTGCGTCTCCAGACGTACCGTGGGAACGCACCTTAACAGTAACACATTTTCATTCAGCATTCTCCTTTGATCTCAATACTTACTTCTGTGCGATGTTTATACTGTCCCTTTCCTACTTCCAGAGTGCGAGGAGTACAGCCGCGGCGTGGTGGAGAAGGTGGACTTCATCACTCTGCTGCCGAACCCCGAGACGATGTCGATATCGGCGGCCAAGTGCGAGTACACCGGCGTCGAGCTCATCGTCGGCGGCGAGAATGCTAACCAGGGGGAATTCCCGCATATGGTATGCTCTTTTTAACCGACTTCAAAAAAAGGAGGAGGTTCTCAGTTCGGCTGAATTTTTTTTTTTTATGTTTGTTACCTCATAATTTAATGAATGTTTAATGAAATTCTGGGAAATATAAAAACTAGTATTAGTTATAAACTATCTTTGTATACGTTTTTTTCTGGTTTAAATGATGTGTTTGTGTAGGTAACCTGGAGTAACGCCTAAAGTGGCCACTTTGGGCGTTAATCCAGATTTTAACTACGCGAACACATTTAAATTAAGAATTTAACGCGCATACAAAAATAGTTGATAGTTAATACTGTACCTAAGTACCTAGTTAAAGTAATTTCGTTGACAACACAGTAATTTCGTTGTAATATTTTTTCTTGATTGGCGGCACTAATGGACGCGCTATGCACCCTTCTTACTTACTAATTCTTTTACCAATGTTTCTTTTTTTGTGAGGTAATTTATGTAACATAAAATAAAAAAAATAGTCATCATGCCTATTGTTTTTATGTAAGTATATTTCAAATCAATTACATTAGCCGTTTGAAATTTCTTCTTCGAATTTTTGTTTTGCCAATTCACTCCTCTTCAGGGAATACTTTTGCCAGTTTCAAGTGTTGGATAGGTTTCAGTGAGTTTGCATTAGAATACGGGTGCATCGCATTGCAATGCTTCTTGAAACATTGGCACCAAGTATATGAAGTCAGTTAAACTCGGTAAGTTCTGCCGAGGTAGTCAGTGTAGTCACTCACTACTATAATAAAAGTCTCAGCTTCATTCACACGATCGAGATTGCGCCTATTTCACAGATTACTAATTTGGCCTATTTCAATGATTCCACATAATTATCTATTGTTCAGTTGCGTACCGAGGTCCTAGACACACTGTAACGCAAAATTACAAATTATATCCACAACGAACGAACTCGGTTTTCGATATTTAACATCAAGATTATTATTAACTGTACCTAGACATTTAATCGATATTCAAATATGTACAGACGACGGCACATCAAATATAACATGGTGACCTTATATACGACCGACAATGCCTCGCGTTTTAATAGTTGCTTTTGCAGTAGGTACAAACTGTTACACTTGTCGTGTCGACGTATGTACCATAATGATCTATGTTCATTTGGAGCCCACATGAAGCGAAATATAAGTTAATGTTGGAACGGATACAGAATAAATTCACTAGGTTACTGTATTTAAAAATGTATGGTGTCTATCCATTCTATCCCTTGATGTATCCGACGTTATTTGTGCTCGGAATGGTGGGGTACAATAAATTGGAAGTTAGGAGAGATTTAAGTTTGGTAACATATTTGTTCAAGTTATTGCGAGGCAAGGTATCCAACCAAGCAGTATTGCAATCGGTGGGGTTCTGTGTCCCAGACCGGTACGTGTGGCGGCGGAGACGGCCACCTTTGTTCGCTATACCGCGCGCGCGCACTAACTTATTAAAAAAAGCACCATTTACTCGAGCACTGAGGATGCTAAACAACATGGCTGATACCGTGGACATATTCGGTTGTTCACTGAACGCATTCACAAAGGCGGCATTATTTGTTATTTGTTATAGTTAATTTTAAGGATAAGTTAATAAATTAGTCTACACTATCGCATTAGGTTAAGAGCCTGTAATGATAGTTGTAAGTTGGATAAATAAATAATAAATAATAATAATAATAATAAATAATAATAATGTTTTAACGTCCCACTACCCACTACTTCCAGGCAGCCATCGGCTGGCCAACCTTCGTCGGGGGCTACTCCTTCAAATGCGGGGGCTCCCTCATCAGTCCCAACTACGTCGTAACAGCTGGTCACTGCACCAGTGTGGGCAGAGCCCCCGACGTGAGCCAACCTGAGCCAACTATAGTGCGGCTGGGGGACCAGAACATTGACCCCACTGTGGCTGACGGGGCGAATCCTATTGAGGTAAGTGTGTGTGTTGGTGAGAAGTGTGAATATAAAATATAATAACGCCATCTGTTGTCGAGTAGCTGAAATAAAATTATGTGAGGTTGGATTGTAGTGCCATCTGTTTTTTTGAAGTAAACTGCGATTTTGATTGAAGGAGCGCCATCTGTTGTCAAGTAGCTAAAAGATAGACGAGTGGCATTTGGTGCCATTTGTTGGTTTGGTAGCGCCATCTCTTGTCAAGAAGAAAAACGTTATTGAAAGTACCGTCACCTGTTGTCAAGAAGCGTCAATTAAATAAATATCAACCCTTTTCTCTTTCAGGTGCCCATCAAGAAAATCATTCCGCATCCCGAATTCGCCCCTCCCAAGCGGTACAACGACATAGCTCTAATGGAGCTGGCTTCCGAAGTGACATTCTCGAACACCATCAGACCGGCTTGTCTATGGTCTAGGAGTGATCTTGGTAGTTACACCAAGGCGCTGGCTACTGGGTGGGGTGTCACTAATCCAGGTATTCATGTTATAACTTATACCTTAAGTACCAATAGGTATCCGTTACCTGTGGGTTGTGATTTAGATAATTTATTTTATATTTTTGTTACTTAACGAGGTTCTATACGCTACACTAGCGCCGCCAATGGAAAAAAAATCGTAGTTAAATAAAGACGAAATTGTGAATTGTGTTCTTCTAGTGTACTCCGAAAAAGCTTTGTTGTACTTTCTATCGATAGATAGATAGATAGATAAATTGTTTATTTGTTGCAATACACATAGAAACATCTGGTAGTACATGAATAACATATACGAAAAAAACAAAAAACAAACAATGAAAACTTAACTAATGATAATGCGGATGTGCCTATGTGCAGCAGCAGCAAACAGGGTCTAGACTCGGTGTAATATTTTCGCCCGTGGGATAGGCGAAACTATCGCTTAAAAAATATTTTCTACACTCCGACTTTTAATTCGGTGCAGTAATTTGACAGCTCCAGTGTGCCCACTGGGGTGATTAGCTACTTGCGTGGCAAGTCGAAATGTAAATTGTTTTCTTCTAGTGTACGCAAGTTGCTAATCACCCCAGTGGGCACACTGGAGCTGTCAAATTACTGCACCGAATTAAAAGTCGGAGTATTGTCTGTCGTTGAGTTTAATGGAGTTTTATTGCTAAAAGGGAACGATAAACTAAACGACAGGTTATAAAATATTGTTTAAACGATAAAAAGTATAACAATGCTTTTTCGGAGTACACTAGAAGAACACAATTCACAATTTCGTCTTTATTTAACTACGATTTTTTTTCCATTGGCGGCGCTAGTGTAGCGCAGTAACCCTCTTAAACGATACAGATGAAAATAGCCTCCTTATTTTTTAAATCTTTCCAGAGAGTCCGGAAACGTCTAAGGAGCTCCAGAAAGTGTCGCTCTCTCTGCTGGACAATGGCCAGTGCGACCAGCTGCTGATATCGGACCGCAACCGGAACTGGGGCGGGTTCCGGCCCTCGCAGGTGTGCGCCGGCGAGCTGCGCGGGGGCAAGGACACCTGCCAGGTCAGACGGTCGTCAAATCATTTTGCTCCCAGCTTTTCATTGGGAATTTCCCAACCAATCACACTGTAAAGCCGCGTTCCCACCTATGCGCGCTACCACGCACTGCAACGAACCGCACGAGGACGAGCACGGGCGCACAGGAGCAAAACTACGACGCACCGCGGCGAACGCGTCGTTTCCCACGGTGTGTCGTCTTGTCAGCCAAACTAACATTTGCAAATTTTCGTTATCGCTTCGCTTCGAAACTTGTATGGATTTGACGTTTTAAAATTCGATTGTTAACGAAACCATGTCAATCCCATACATGTTTCGAAAGCAAAGCGATAACGAAGATTTGCCAATGTTACTTTGGCTAGGCCCTCTGGTGTCGTGCGTCTCCAGACGCACCGGTGGGAACGCACCTTTACTGTTTATTTAGTATTTTGACGACCTCCGTGGTCGAGTGGTTTGCACGCCGGTTTTCAAGGCGTCACCATCTCTTGAGGTCCCGGGTTCGATCCCCGGCTGGGTCAATGTAGAAAATGAACTTTTCAATATTGTCTCAGGTCTGGGTGTTTGTGACACCACCGTTGTCTCTGATTTCCATAACACAAGTGCTTTAGCTACTTACCTTGGATTGGAGTCAGAGCAATGTATGTGATGTTGTCAAATATAAAAAAAAAATATAATAAAGTATACCTATTTATTTATAGACGACGAGTGGTGCAGTGGTCAACATGCCGCGTACCACGCAAGAGGTCCCGGGTTCGATTCCCGGCCGGGCATTAATTGCAATGATGAATTTTAATGAGCAGTTTAAGAATAAAATAAAGTAGTATCTACATAAAAAGAACTAGATGACGTTGAACAACTAAGTAGGTAGCTTTTATGAAAAAGGGATTACTTTTTTATTATACGTTTGGTTGAGTATGTGGTTTGTTGCGTTGTGCGTTGGTTGTCCGTTGGCGTGATACGAAGAACTTTTCTATGACCATTAGTGGGAAATAATAGGTATTTAAAAATCTACCTAGTTAAAGTAGCGCCATCTATCGACATAAAATTATACCAAAATTATCTGCTGCCAGAAAACCGCTTTCTGTGTCTGGTCTGGGTGGAGCTAAAGTATACATTTAAAAAGTATATAAGTAGTAAGCACTCATATTAAGGTGCGTTCCCACGGTCTGTCTGTAGACGCACGAGCGCACCAGACAAGACTGACGCACCGTGGGAAACGACGCGTCCGTCGTGGGAATCGGTGCGTCGCGACGCCGACGCGGCGGTCTTGTCTGGTGCGCTCTCGTGCGTCTAGAGACAGACCGTGGGAACGCACCTTTACAAGCTTTGCTTAGTTTGGGGCTAGATGGCGCTGTGTGAAATTGTCCAAGCATTTATTTATTTATTATTTTATTTCATCATGTATAAGTGTGACTGGCTGGGAATTGTCTTAATAAAAACTTCCCAACCAGTCACAATATGACAGTTGAGCACTTGCTTGCTTCAAAGAAGCAAGTACTGGCCGTTTATTAAAAAAAAAATTGACACTTCTCTTTCCATCAACGCCATCTAGTGAGGCAAATTGTTACTTTTTGTCACCTTGAAAAGCCTTCATTGCACCACTAATTGCTTGCATGCATCTAAAAAACAAATACAATTTATCCCGCTTGATGGCGCTGTTGTAGATAGAGTAGAGACTAGGTACTTCCCCTTTCGCTGAATGTGGCGAGGAGTTCTACCTCAAAAATATTTACTTAATTACTTTTTAATTTTTTTTATTTTCAGGGTGACTCCGGCTCACCCCTGCAGGTGACGTCGAGTGACAACCAGTGCATTTTCCACCTCATAGGTGTGACGTCATTCGGCAAGAAGTGCGCTAAGACGGGCATACCTGCGGTATACACAAGAGTTTCCAGTTACGTCAACTGGATAGAGGGCGTCGTGTGGCCCGGGGAGTAGGGACTGACTGAGTCGGGTTTTAGACAGGGTTGCCACCTTTTTGTAGACAAATAAAGTATTGTTTCGTTAAAAATAGTTATTTTTATTTTTTTGGTAACTGGGCAGGCATTTGATCACCATCTTGCTTGGTGAACAGTGGTCTAAGGTGTACCCAGGAAATGCCTATTCACTAGTTTCATTAGTTCTACCGTGGAACTGCTTAGTGGAACATGTTGGGAACAAACGAAATAAAGTAGGTACGCAGCATAAAAAAGAGTACTTACCATATGAACTTATTTATCCTTAAAAACCAATTTATTTTTCTCAAAAGTGCTCACATACAGTAAAAATATGCCAATAAGAGTTAGTACTTGAGCGTACCTACTCTATTGTTGCCGTACCCGTACACCAACGAAATAAGACAATACTGTATTTTAGAGTACGGATGGCAACCCTAATTTTGTATTGAATAAAAAGGAAATTGTAGATTGAAGTGTCAGATTAAAGTCTGTTTTTTAAAGACAAAATTGACATATTTCGTACAATTATTCATAATGTAATTATATTACTCTTTAGGTAATTCAAATTGATTTAATCTGAACAAGAATTATTATTATAAAATAAAAACAACATTAATCGTATTAAGATGTTCAAAAGTAGATAAAGTTCTCATTTTTCTCTCTCTTTCTAATAAAAAACAGACTTAGTCAATCGAATTTAGTAGTAAGTATCTTATACCAAGTTGTGCATTGTGCTATTTTAATTAAGTAGTCAGTTTATTAAGTTAGTTAAGTTGATTAGTTAATTTAGTTAAGTTGTTGTCTTAATTTAGTTAAGTTGTTTATAAGTAGTTATGTTTCATAGTCTGCGGTTAAGAACTACCTACAGATTTAATAAAAAAAATGTCAATGAAATTATCATTCAAGTATGTTAACTAAAAATTAAATGAAACTTGTGAAGCACGCCTTGTAGGTTAAAGTGTTAAAGTTACAACTAATTAAAAACATTTTAAGAAAGAAGTCATTTATTGATAAAAAAATACATAATTTGTTTATCGACAACCAATAACGATATTATTGAAAGAACTAGTATAATTGTGTATGCAGATATATTTATTGCCGCCTAAAGAAATATAATAGGGAACTTGTTGGTAGTTGGAATAAACCAGTTTAAGCCTAAGTAAAACTAGTTTTGCCTGAAATCTGTCTATCCTCACTTGTCCTATTTGGTAAACAATATTCACCCAACTCTTTATTGAAATAAAAATAAAAATACAACAACCATTTCAAATGAAATTGTTAAAATGACAACATGATTAGAGCAGATTTTTTTTTCAATTCTCAGATTACAAGTAAGTCAGTTAAATTATTCAACTCTTAAATTATTATCTACCCGAATTAAATAAGACTCATTAAAAAAAATTACAAACAAACATAATGACAAACGTTTTCAATTTGGCAGTTTATGAATCAATCATTTAAAAAAATTAAAACATGTATGACAACTGTCAAAAACTTCTCAAAAACTGTTTAAGGATAATTTGCAATGCAATTTTTATACAATACTAAATTAATAATATACGAGAATAGATCTGGTGCGAGTCGTATTTTTTCTAGTAGGTATATTATTAATTAGTATTGTATAAACAGATACTGTCTATGTTAAACTAACTCACACCAATCAGCTTTCCAAGAACTTCTCCATGGAGTTATCTTCTCTGGCTACCTTTAGAGCTTTCAGCCTCATATGTGGGTCGGTCAGCCAATCGTAGCGGTCAGTCCGTGACGTCACCAGCTTCGATACGAGCCACCTCATCATTTCCATCCTGTCGACGAGACTTCGGAGTTTCCTGGAATTTAAGTCTTTCTTAAAACATCCGTTTAAAAGTACTCGACAGAGTAATTATTTATGGAAAATTTCATTTCGCTTTACGGCGATAGATGGCGCTGTACAAATTTCTCATACAAAATTACTCTATCGAATGTTTTCACGCGCATTTTTTTTTTGGATAGCTGTTTGTGCTATGGGTACAGTACCCTTAGCACGAACAGCTATCGAGAAATCTTAACGCGCGTAAAATCATTCGATAGTGCAATTTTGTATTGAAAATTTGTACAACGCCATCTACCGCCGAATAGCGAAATTAAAATTTCCATAGATAATTCTCTATCGAGTAATTTTACGCGCGTTTTTTTTCTCGATAGCTGTTCGTGCTAAGGGTACAGTTACCGAGAAACTGTTACTATTCTTATTATTATCTATGGAAAATTTAATTTCGCTTTTCGGCGGTAGATGACTTTCCCGTACAAAATGACTATCGAATGTTTTTACATGCGTTATTTTATTCGATAGCTGTTTGTGCTAAGGGTACAGTTGGGCCCGAGTAGTTCCTTCTTATCCATCCATAAATTCCTTTGATTTAAATAATGATTTAAATAAAAATCATTGAATAAATCAAATTGGTTTTTCATTCATATTTGAATAAAAAAAGGGATATATACTACCAAATCATCCATCCTGATATTCCTGATGTAGACCAGGCCAGGCATTTTAACATTTTTTTAATAAATTAAACAAAAGCACATTGTTATTTCGCGCACTATTTTAAGTGCAATTGAATTTAAAGGCTGAAGCAAAAATCTCGATCTTTTAGATATTATTAGATATCTCTTGTAAACCAAATTGATCTAAGCTTGTAGTAGGTACCACATAATTTTTATAGTCTAAAATTGGGTTTATCCTATTTAATTATGTACAGTATAATAAATAAATATTATACTTACTTATGTAAAGGTCCATACTCCACTTCAGTGTCACCATCTACATTGCCCCGCATATCCCTTAGGTCTCCCAGTTCTTTGTCCCATTGCTCTCTCGCTCTATCCAACTCTTCCTCCTTTGTCCTCAATATGTGATCCAGCTGGCGCAGTTCAGATTCCTTCTGACTGTACCGCGTTAGACTTTCTATGATTTTTCTGTGAATCATAGCAAAAATGCACATAGTTTTAACTAAACTTAAAATAAATTGTATGATGTCGTAGGATATTTGTACGTATATCAGATCATTGTATAATCCTGGTTATGATAGTAAAGTCTGGTTCTTTACAATCATATTAGAATTATTACAATGATCCAGTATCTTATTACAGTAGAATTTAAGACGGATTTGTGAAGCCAAAAATAGCTATGAATACAGATAATACATGCATACAAGTTCCAAAATTGAATTGGACCCACAGATTTGAACTTGTAGGACCACTCACAGAGCTCTATAATCTTTTTTTTTTAAATACAAAAAAAAAACCACACTGTAATATACAAAAAATATAATTATTAAAGACAATCTTGTTTAAAATTTATATTATTAAAGACAATGAAACATACAAACAACCTGAGTGGTACAGTGGTCAATATGCCTACCACATGACTACCACGCAAGAAGTCCCGGGTTCAATTCCCGGCTGGGGAGAAATAGGAAGGATGAGTAGGAGAAACAAATTTATCCAGAGCCCTAGCTCAGTAGTAAAGAGGAAGTAATTACCCTTTTACCGTTTTTATTATAATGACATCCTAGCTCAACAGAATTTTGGCTTGTTTAACCGAATATGGGTCGGTGATATTAGGCGACCATAAAGCCACTACACCCGGAATCCTCATCATTGAGGAACTGGCTATCTCAAGACTGGTTTACATTTTCTTAGTCTTTAGTAGAGTGCTTTAGGAGACTGCTTTAGTTGGAACATGTAAACGGTCGTCTTATGACTAAAGAGAGTAACGTTCTAGAAGCCTTTCAACTGGAATCATTGCTTTCCAGTAGAACCCCCTGCGCGCCCGCTCACCCCCCGCGCGACGTTTTCCTCGCACTGGAAGCATGTAAATCGACATTTTAGTAGCGTATTTAGTAGAGTGCTTTAGTCAAATAACACTGTACTAGCAGCATGTAAACGCTCACTGGAAAGGCACCAAAACTACTAAAGCACTCGCATTCGAATCTACTACTCGCACGCTAATAAAGCACTCTACTAAAAATAATCTAATGTAAACCAGCCTTTTCCTCTAACTGAATTGTAAGGCTTAGGTAAGATGTTTGTAGCTAGTCAGACAGGCTTGAATAAGCCGTACCACTACGTCTTACACAAGTGGGGGAACCACCAGAGGTGGTTAAAATAAAATATCTTAAAACATGACTCACTCCCTCCTTTCCACTAGTTCTGGGTGTAGTGACCGACTGGGCGTAGTGATGAGAGACTTCACAGCGTGCGAGTGCGTCAGGAACTTGACTATCTGTTGCTCGAGCACTTTTGTTGTGGCCGCCTCTTCATATTCCAGCAAAGTTGTTCTTTCATTTCGAACTTGTTCCGAGATTTGGGGATTATCTGAAATAGTGGGGTTGTATAAAAGTTTTGCACTACGTTAATGAATGGGAATCCGGCACTTTTAAAGTACCATACCTTATCAAGCAAACGCTAAAGCATTTTTCATGTACTGTCTGTCTGTTCTAATAAAATTCGATATTAGGCTTCATTTCTTAGGCTAATAGTCCATCCTTCCTTACTTTATATAATATTATAAAAGTGAAAGCCCGTTTGTTTGTTTGTTACGCCTTCACGTCTTAACTACTACACCGATCATCATGAAATTTTGCATACACGTTCTCAGGGGTACAAAGAAGAACATAGGGTAACTTTCATTCTTGAAAACCTACAGTTCCCGAGGTATAGCTTAAAACTGTCCACGCAGACGAAGTCGCGGGTGGCCACTAGTAATCTATAATAAACCTCATTCTAAATCTTGAAAAGTTTGCAAGCAAAATATACCTCGATAATGTGAGCATCCAAGGTATTGTTTTAATGGATAGTACGAAAGATAAACTAATTATCTGTCCATTTCAGAGTATACGATCATCATTCCATACTTACTTGCAATAGTTTTAGCCCGTAGTAGCTTTAATTTCGAATTGAACAATGTTATATCACGAAGTTTCTTAGCCACACTTTCTTCGAAAGATTCTTCGGTTTTGGCTGTAAAAAGTTCAGTAGATAGTTTCCGCAAATCAGCTTCGAAGTTATTACTAACATCTCTTAACTTTTTAAAAGCTGACATAGTAGTTATTATTTATCAAAATAACCTCTGATCTGATGAAAACTTCGTTGATTTTTTTGAACACTTTGTTTGTTTTGTTTAGGTTGGGTTGCGTTCAGCGTTCAATTTCGGGTTGCCACTCGTACTTGACAATAAAATATTGTATAATAAGTTCGATTTTAAAAGTGAATTTACCCTTTAACGGAAAGATAAACATTGGGTTGCGTTCAGAACGTTCGGGCGTCGGTTGTTTGGTTGTTTTTTAACTCGCTCTGGTTTGGAACGACCAAGAACTTTAAATGTCAATGTCAATACAAATTCTTTATTTTCCATTTGGAATACGAATAATTTAAACTTTTCTTTATACTAAATCAAATTAAATCCGTTTTTTGAGGATCTACCATGATTATTTAAAAAAATAGACATAAAAACATCAAAAATACAAAATAATGTCAAATGACATTGACATTTTTTCTATAGACAAACGTCAGAGCGTTTTACAACCATCATTTTTGATGGTTGTTTGGTTGCAACGCTCAGGGGGCTTACCATCAGCAAATAAGAAACCGATCAGTTCATAAGCAGGCCTTAAACAGGGCTGCTTAAGGCCTGCTTTCATACTAACCGTTGAGGTCATAGTCAATATTATTAAATGTAAAGATAGGTTATGCGCCAACATCATTGCTATTTAAAATAGCGTAAAGGTACTATAGATACACACATTGGCCGCTGCATGCGCATTGGCTGCCAATTGACAGCGCGTCAGCTGTCTCCTTCACTCCCACACGCAAAGCAGACAGCTCGCTCTTTGTACAATATGGCCGAATAAAGTAATAGAAAATACATATTTTTATTAAATACAGTACTTACGTGTGAAATAAAGCATTTTTCCGATCTCTGACCGTTGCTGTATAATTTGTACATCGTCTAAAGACGCAAGTAGACATTTTTTTATGGTATTTCACAATTTTATTGCGTCTGATTGACGAGAGCCGCGTGTGTTACCGTGTCGCGAGACTGTGCACGACTAATTGAAAGTCGGGCAATTACCTGACTTTCGTCTTGCCATTGTGAAGCGCGGCTAACCTATCTTTACATTTAATATCATTGGTCATAGTACGAAAAAGTATTGGCAGTTCAATATAAGCCCTGCTATAAGAGCTCATAGTAAGGCCCCTGACGTTTGGAACGGGCCGGTTGTGTCAACCGAACGTCACGCTCAAATGTTTGGAACGCCGTTAGAGCGTTCGGTTGTGGTTAGGTTGCACTCGGAGTGTAGGTTTGGAACGCGCCTCTGCGTTCAGAGTAGTGATGGGCCAACTCGAGTTCCGACCCGGGTTGACTCGAGTTGCAGTTGTATCGGGTCAATTCGAGTCAGCCCGTTAAGAACTCGAGTCAGCCCGTTAAGAAATCGAGTTGTGTATTGTATTGTGTCCGCCGCCGCCGCCGCTAAACGTAGTGATTATATTCTTTTTGGCCGCCGCCATGCTCAGCCCGGCCCGGCGGCGGAGTTGGCCGATCTAATCCGAATTTACCCGTAGTAGCACCCGAAGTTCTGTTTTCTTACTACCGGCGAATTTTTATATTTTACTGTTTACCTATTTGTTTTGTTTCTTTTAATGTTTGGATAGACAAATATTAAAATTCGGTTTTTTAAGCTCTTTTTGCTTCGTAATTGTGTTGAGTGTGTATTTTGTGCCGTGTTTAACTTTAAGACAATGTCATCCAGTCGGAAAAAGAAATCAAGGGCTTGGGAAGTATTTGATTTACCCGTAGATGGCAAAGTAAAGTGCAAAATATGTTCTGATATACACAAGGTGTAACAGAAAGGGGGTATCAACCCGAAAGGAGGTCAATGTACTCGTGAAACTGAACACCTTCCAACAGAAGAAAAAAATCAAATAAATATTTTTTTGTTGAACTCTCCATACAAAATGTTGGCGGCAAATTCAAATTTTCTATGGAAAGTCCAAATTTTTTTTTTCGATTTGAATTTTATTTTCTGTTGGAAGGTGTTCAGTTTCATGAGTACATTGACCTCCTTTCGGGTTAATACCCCCTTTCTGTTACACGTTGTATACAAATATTCAGGAAATACGACAACTCTTGAAAATCTCATAAAAAGAAAGAGTTGGCTAACGGGTCAACCCGCTACGACCCGCTAGCCAACTCGGGTCGGCTAACTCAAGTTGAATTGAAGCCGAGTTATGCGAGTTTCCGAGTTGGCTCGCGGGTCGTAGCGGGTCGACCGGCGAGCCAACTCGGGTTGGCGAACTCGAGTTGAAACCGAGTTACGCGAATTTTGAAACGGGTTGACTCGAGTTGGAAATAAACCGAGTTGGCCCATCACTAGTTCAGAGCCTTAGAGCGCGGTTGTTTGATTGTTTTATTTGTCCCTCTAAGGTTCGGAACGACCAAGAACTTTAAATGTCAATGTCAATACAAAGTCTTTATTTTCCATTTGGAATACGAATAATTTTTTTTTTTTTTTAATCTAAATCAAATAAAATCCGTTTTTTGAGGATCTACCATGATTATTTTAAGAATTAGAAATTTAATTTTAATTTACAGGTTGGTACAGTACTGTGGTGTCTGTCTATGCCCGCGTACTGGCCGTTGCCGCGGTGCGTGGCGGGCGCGTTGACATGGTTTTGAATTTACATTTTAAAAAATAAGTTTCGATTTTCTAGAGGACTCAGTGCGCGGCTATGGAGGCGCGTCCTAGCATATGAAATTAGTTAAATGATTTAAATAGCCGAGTCCTAGCATGTCAAATCTGTCAAATGAAACCAATATTGAAGTTAGGCGATAGGAGATAAGTGGCAACATGCGTTTGCGCACAAACAAAGAAAAACGTTTGTATTTTGTTTGTTTGTTTGTGCACAACCTCGCACCCTAAAGATCTTCGCTGCGTTTATACCTTAGCGATATAAACATTCCTAAATAAATAGACTTTGCATTTATATTAAATTAGGTAACCAGTTATATCGGCTCCTACCTCCTAGACTAAAATTCTCAGTACAGAAATTAAAACGGTCGAGAGCGCAAATTAAAATGACTCAAAATAATACTAGCTCTTAGGTTCAAATTCGATTGCAATAGTGAAGCGCACGAAACGGCAACGGCGCGATTAGCCGCTTCCGAGCCATTATTTTGAATTTTTTGGCGGGAAAACGGTTTTTGGCTTATAATTTCGAAACTAGGAGGCTCAGAAATTTGAAATTATGCCTCGTGTGTGCTGCAATTATAACATATCATTTGATCTTTAAAACGAAACTCTAACATATACAGTTACAGCAATTCACCAATTGTGTCAGCCGGTGACACAGGTCACCAGCTTACACATAGATATCGGCTCGTAGCTCAAAAACTTTTCGAGTTAATGTTTTGATAAATTTGGAGTCTAATGCTGCAATTCGACTGAAAATTTTGAGGTACAGTAAATAATCGTAGCTCAAATAATTACGAAAATACAGCTGTGCAAGCCAATGACACGTGTCGCACACAGTTTTATGCTCGTAGTTTCAAGAGTATTTGAGTGTGATGGTTGGTTTTTTTGGATCTTATTGCTGCAATCAGGCTCTAAATTTCTGACTTTAATCTAAAACCCTAACCTCACTGGTTTGCCTTAACGGCATGTGTAAGCTGTAGACACGTGTCGCCAGCTCGCACACATAAAACAACTCATGGTAACGAGCTTAATGGTGGCTGCTATTATTATGTCTGGAAGTTTGATTGCTGCTATTATGCTCTAAAATATGGCATGCTTAGAATTTCTCTATAGCCTATGAGGAAGCTGAAGACCCACTCATGTTTGGAACGCCGTTAAGCCGCGATTACATATTTCAATCTAGCATACCAATTTAGAGTTGCCATTTAAACAAATAACGCAAAGGTCAACATTGTTTTTTTTTTTTTTTCAATTCTCATCTCCAATCTTATACAAAGGCGCGTTCCAAACCTACACTCCGAGTGCAACCTAACCACAACCGAATGCTCTAACGGCGTTCCAAACATTTGAGCGTGACGTTCGGTTGACACAACCGTGTCGTTCCAAATGCCAGAGCGTTGCAACCAAACAACCATCAAAAATGATGGTTGTAAAACGCTCTGACGTTTGTCTATAGAAAAATTGTCAATGCCATTTGACATTATTTTGTATTTTTGATGTTTTTATGTCTAATTTTTAAAATAATCATGGTAGATCCTCAAAAAATGGATTTTAATTGATTTAGTATAAAGAAAAGTTTAATTTATTCGTATTCCAAATGGAAAATGAAGAATTTGTATTGACATTGACATTTAAAGTTCTTGGTCGTTCCAAACATTAGAGCGAGTTAAAAAACAACCAAACAACCGACGCCCGAACGTTCTGAACGCAACCCAATGTTTATCTTTCCGATAAAGGGTAAATTCACTTTTAAAATCGAACTTATTATACAATATTTTATTGTCAAGTACGAGTGGCAACCCGAAATTGGTATGCTAAATCGGCGTATGTAATCGCGGCTTTAGAGCGTTTTGTTGTGGTTAGGTTGGGTTGCGTTCAGAACGTTCGAGCGTCGGTTGTATGGTTGTTTTTAACTCGCTCTAAGGTTTGGAACGACCAAGAACTTTAAATGTCAATGTCAATACAAATTCTTCATTTTCCATTTGGAATACGAATAATTTAAACTTTTCTTTATACTAAATTAAATAAAATCCGTTTTTTGAGGATCTACCATGATTATTTTAAAAATTAGACATAAAAACATCAAAAATACAAGATAATGTCAAATGACATTGACATTTTTTCTATAGACAAACGTCAGAGCGTTTTACAACCATCATTTTTGATGGTTGTTTGGTTGCAACGCTCTGACGTTTGGAACGACACGGTTGTGTCAACCGAACGTCACGCTCAAATGTTGGGAACGCCGTTAGAGCGTTCGGTTGTGGTTAGGTTGCACTCGGAGTGTAGGTTTGGAACGCGCCTTTGCACTCGGAGCGTAGGTTTGGAACGCAACCCTGTTGACGTGAATCGGAACGCGGCCATTGTGATCTATTGGTGCGTTCCCTTTTGCGCCAACAGCGATAATATCACTGATATCGCGCTCACACTTCGTTCCGATTTGATGTGAGCGCGCCAACGATAGCAGTATTTACGTCACGGATGACGTCACTATCGCCGCCATTTTGCGATTACAGTGATATCGTTCTCGAGCGTTAGCACTGTGAGCAGTCTGTCATATTTGACGTTTTGAGTTGACGTTCATGTCCTTACACACTTCTGATTCGTTATTTACTTTGTTTTGACGTTACAAAACGTCAAAACAAAGTAAATAACGAATCAGAAGTTCGGCGCGCGATGCGTGCGATAATAGCCGTTTTCCGAATTGAAATCGCGTCAACAGTGCTGTCAGCGCGATAATCAAAACGGAACAGCTTTTAGCGCTCACATCGCCAACAGTACTATTGGCTCAAAAGGGAACGCGGCCTATATGTCAGTGATAATTGTCAAAGTGACGTTAACTGTCATGTCATGTCAATATTTTTGTGAATGAAAATTGTTTTTCGTAGTTTTTCCAGTAAAAAAGCCATACCATACACAATGTTCCTTAGGCACCAGATTGTTTGAGCAGTGCTGGTTTTGCTGTATCTATCATAAGTTGGGTACAGCAAAACCAAAACTACGGACTAACCATGACAGAAGATAAACAAGTCGACTTTATGTGGAGTCTTCCTACTGAAATACTTCTGTACATTTTCAATTATTTACCAGCTAAAGATTTGACGAAGTGTCGGCAAGTTTGTACCAGATTTAAGCAGATCGTTGACGCTATCTCCAGAAGCGATATCTTTTGGAAGAAACATTGCCAGAAGGACTACAGTAGCGTTTACCAAATCGCACGATACAAGGCTCGTGCTGATCTCGATTGGTATCATTTATACCGCTCATTATCGCTGTGGCCTAAACTAGACTCGGCGAGGGAGACTAGGGACGAGTTCGCGTCCGCTTCCGGAATCGGTGAGGAGATTAAAAACTTCCACATCCTACGAGATGGCATCATAGCCGTGCATAAAAGAGGAAGGATATCCTTCTACGATATAGAAACTCTGGACTTGTGCAAACGCGGACCGATCACCGGCGACTACATACGGTATACAGAAAATCAAGATAATATCATCATTCTAGGTCACCACCTACATTTGTATATATTACGCAAGATACTACTGAATCCGCACTTCGAACCGAACAACACATTTGACAATGTCAAAACTTTTATTCTTGTTAATAGGACTGTGTACTTTGTGAATTTGAATGATGAGATTTATGTTTGCAATCTAGACAACAGTAATTTGTCATGTAAATTTATCAAAAAATCTGAAGATGGCGTTATGTGTTTGGGGTACACTAAAAACTTGCATGTGTTAACATTTGAACGGAACATTTACACAGTTATCGGAGATAAGTTGGTGTATACCTGTTCTCTCGGGGCCAACTCCAATTTACTGCATCTTTTACGGCAATACAACTTTTTGGAGCAGTTAGATTGGAGAGTTTACTTGCAGTGGATGTTCATATTCAACCACAGCATTCCAGAAGGCCCATTAAGAGATATCATAACTGTACGAGCATATGGAAACGTTTACTTCGTTGGATCTAATTGGGGAGTGCTGCGTATCTACTATGCCCCGCATTCTGATGACGAATTCGACCTTTTCAGTGCTGAGCCCGTAAAACAGTACAACTTCATGGAACGAAACGACTGTCCAGTGCTGAGCATGTGTCCAATCATACAAGTTGACGTGTTGGAAGGTGAGGACAGTCATACAGTAATCGTAGCGATGCCAAAGAAGATAGCCGTGATCAACTTTGTTCATAGTGTCAAAAGGACTGCATCAGCTGCTATGTTGCCCTACTCTGATGTACAGAAAGTCAAAGTACTGAAAATCGCAGATGATTTAAATGACATTTAGCTGTTTAGAAATAAAATTGTATACCTATTTATTACTTTTAATGAAAAGATACAAAAAAAACTGTAAAATATATCAAATATAAATAAAAAACTTGCTGCTCCCAACATTGTTCATACTGTATTTGAAGAAGCACTATTGAAAGTATATTGAAGTATTTAAAACTCTTTACTTGACTGCAAGAAAAGGGTTATGTTTTCATATTAAGGCGGTTGTATGACCGAAAGTGGCGCCCTCAGAGGTTTTTATTTTATAAGTTATTAATAGAAAAAGATTTTAATAATGTTTATCGTGGAGATTTTAGGGCCCATGGTCTAGTATTTCTTTCTTTCCCTAAAATCTCCACAATAAACATTTTTAAAATTGTGTATTAGAATTATAATATTAAATATAATTCACCGCGGCGCCACTTTCGCTCAGGGTACCACCTTAATTAGATACATCAAAGCTTCGAGCATCGCGGCTTCTACGAAGAAACGCGTCTTACTCTAAGCATCAAAGTTTTACAATGATTCAAATAAAATGCCAATTGTTTGCTGTCAGAAACTTTACAAGTTTCCTTTACTTTATAAAATAATGCTTTAAATATTTATTCAACTATTATACCTATTACTGTGTTAGGTCGGGTATCTTACTCAAATTATTAAGGAAACAAAATGTGTTTTGATTAATTTTGAACCAATACCTACCACTCAGGGTTGGCATGATTAAATCGCATTGATTTAAAACTAGTGATTTTTTGAATAAAAATCATTGATTAAATCAAATTGCCTTTTTTCTTTCCCATTTGTATAAAAATATAAAATTTTTAATTTTAAATAATTGATAGACACATAAAAATGTATATTAAATGTAACTTTGTGTTAGAATTACTGCTTTATACTGTTTTTTCTTCTAAAAAAACCGCCAAATCATCTGTCCTAATATTTAACTTTCATCAGGCATTTTTATTTTGAACTGTTTTATTGATCTTTACTTGTGTTTCTTCCGAATTAAAGTGTTAAATAAGTCAAACAATAGCGCGTTGTGGTTTCACGCACTATATTAAGTGGATTTTAATGGCTCAAGCAAAAAAACTGATTTTTTATTTTTTCCAAAAAAATCATGATTTTTTCCAACCCTGCTACCACTACTAACTTGTACTAAAGATTTTAAAACACTGTTTAAATGTAATGCCGTCCGTCTCTTTCAAACAATATTGTCAAAAAAGTGACAGCATCACATTTCACATTAAAACAGTGTTTTAATTAAACACTTGTTGAGCAGTGTTTTAAAATCTTTTAATTTGTGGTAAGGCCGTAAGTGTTTGCCTTGATTAAACTAATTAAGGGTTATAATTATGGTCTTTGACTGTAGGTACCGGTTACTACTGGTGGCTAAGCTAATTTGGACTTAAAATTGCTTTAGTATTAGGTACAATTTTAATTAATTTTATGAGGAACCTTTCTACTTATTTCATTTCAGAAAATTACTGTTTAATTATCCCTTCTCTTAAGTCGGGTCTCCTGCGCTTAATTTTCACCATGTTTTGTGTTTTTGCTAAACAAAACTCATAGGCCACGCCCCTCAAAACATTGTTTTGATATGTTTTTGTGTTTGTAAACACAAAAACATGGCGCAGGAGACCCGGCCTTAAATATTTATTAGGTACAGTCAGCAACAAAATTCCTAGATGTCCAGAACACAATATTTTTTTATACCTACTTTGTCAGCTTTTGACACATAGTTTGATTGAAACATTAGTCTAACATTTTAATAAGTACCTACCTATTGATTAGCAAAATTCTTTGCTTACCGTACAAAATTATCACATCATGGTTTGCCCTATGTTTGCCCTGTTGTGAAATGTGATTAATAAAATTATCGAAGTATTATCAGCTGTGTTTAACTTATGAATTAGTAGTTAAGTCGCAATTAAATGTAGGTATGCACCTTAAAATAATGACACTTTATATTTTTCAGTTTTGACGGTAATTCCCAGTAGGGCCCACTGATAGGAACAACTGGGAATGACCGCCTTTTCTGGTCTATCTACTTTGTTAATGTGTATTTATGGTGTACATCTATTTCATAATTTTTTGCTTGTAGTTTAGTATGTACAAATTAGACTTTCTAGCCTAACCGCTAGTTACTGTTACTGTTAGCAAATGCCTGTAGGGTACGCGGCAAACATCTTGACACTTTTTCGACGGAGTGGGAATAAGTTCGCGCATGTGCACTTGCGAGCGACCAATAGTTAATTTGATTTTGTTAAAAATGTATAGACACAAATGAATAATTTTTGATTTTTTTTTAATAAATAGCGCGCTCGCCTCTCCCGCCGCCCGCGCCCCTCACCGCTACGCATACCAAAGTACGCGTTTTGCGAAATCCCCACCCCACCCGATTTCAAGATGTTTGTCTCGTACACTCCGCACATCTCCGCCGCGAAAACGAAACCCGCAGTAGTTCCGCGAAAGCGAAGCGATAACGAAGATTTGCCAATGTTACTTTGGCTAGGCCCTCAGATGCGAAAAAGCCTGTTCTTTATTACAGTGTTACAAACTTTACTGGCCCGGTGAGAGCAGCGCTATCTAACTATGATGCTGTCTCTTTCACGCTGTGTTTGTTCAGCAAGGAAGGACGAATTGTATTTTTGGACCGTTTAATTTAAAATCACTTCGTTATTGTTGTTGTTTCTGTATTTCATTTATGTTCTTAAAAAGGGAACATGCCAAAAATAACCGCCCCGTGTTTTAAATATGTATTTTTGGAGTTTATTATAATTAGCAGTTTCTTTGTAATTCCTTTTTGTGATATATTCATCCGTGTTTATTGCCAAGCCAAAAATGATGATTTAAAAAAATAATAGGTAACAGTCGAGTTCATTAATATGTTGGCATTTTTGACAAGCTGTTGACCTTTATTATAAAGCCATAAAGGTTGATGAGCTGTCAAAAGTGCCAACATATTAATGAACTCGACTGTACCTATATTAATTATCTTCATAAGTATGTCATTGAATTGGGGGCTTGGTATTTATAATTCTGGAACCTTTTAAAGGATAATAATAATAATAGATTTAGTGTAATCTTATTAACAGTGTGATTGATTAATTTCAATATTACTATGATCAATATGAAAATAATACTTTAAAGAGGAATAACGTAATTATTAATCTTTTCATAAGTAATGCCCACACCATTGACCTGAAAAAAAAATTCAGATTAATATAAAATAGTTAAATAGTTTTTTGTTTTCTATGTCACTAGTGACACAGTGGCGGCGCCGCCGGCGCAACCAGTCGCGCTACCAACAAAATGTATACAGATGTGATGAATGGAGGGTACCTCACCCGCTGTTCTATCTTATTAGAAACCACCTAGCAACCGGTCTCATTTGACAGATGGTTGTGATACTTTGCTACTTCTTTTTGGGGTATAAAAATCATACCAAAGAAAAGTAGCAATGTATCACATTCATCTGTGAACTGAAACCGGTCGCTAGGTGGTTTATAATCAGCCTGCGGATCTACCTACTTTGATTTTTTTACCAGTTCCCTGATTATGTAACGCAGTTACATTGCTGCTTCAGTAAGAATCAATGTGGCATCTATGTTACTTAAAGCAGCAATGTAACTGCGATTTCTGTCAGTTTCAATCAGAAGTTGATTGCAACAAGGCCCTCGTTCTTGACATGGCTCGCGTCCGCCACGCGGTCTAGTGCAAATAGTCCCATTTTGTCAAAACAGATCAAAGTTCCTATTTTTTATGACAGTCAGTGTTGATTTGAATTAGGTATTTAACTAATTATTTTTTTTATATACCTACCTATTATGGTATAACAAAAATATTGTAAATTATGCTTCATGATTAAATCAGTTGCACTTGACATACCTAATTGTTGTTTTAATTACTGCCTACTTTTTTTAAATAAATTAATACTATAATAATTATATTAATATTTCTACAATCTAAGTACTTATTGAATTAAAAATACGTGCATAAAAATACTTACAAAAAAAATAGTTTAATAGTTTCACGTCGGAAGGTTTATAATCAAGATTGTTGGCTGGTAACTCAAAAAAGACCTTCAAATATTTTTGTGTGTTTGCCAATAATTTGTTGCCAACGATTCATATCATATCTAACCTATATACAGGGTTGTTTGTAAAACACCTACAACTACTAACTTTGATTATTTCCTCTTTGCTACTAACATCAGAAACAACAACATTTAGACTAAAAGAAATCGACTTTTCATACAAAACTTCGATTACTTACCTGTTTAGACATTTGAATGGAAAGTTGAGATTTTTTGTGTTTTTGGAAAAAATCGTAGAACAAACTTTGTTGTTTATGATGTTAGTTAGGAATTATTTTACTGACGATAAACGAACAGAGCGCAGACTGAGAAACCTTAGTGAAATATTTTCTGTGGCCACTCTACTTCAGTGACAATGACAAAATACTCGTAATTCTAAATCCCTGGGACTTTGCATGGTTTGGTTTTTGTGCGTTTATGAGATTACCTATTAGTACGTACCTAGTTGGTATTTTACGTATTTTCTTCTACAAATCCGCGAAACACCACCAAATCTAGAGTTGATTATGCATCTAAAGCTTAGAGTGAGACGGGCAAGCCGTCGCTGCTCGAAGCGTCTAAAGGATCGAAATAACACAACCTACTTAGATATTCATGAGATTGGTATATTTTATTAAAATTAAAAACAGGCAAGGAATATAAAGTTGTGAGGCGTTCAAATCAAAATCCATCTATAGCAGGAGTCCGGCTAAACGTATTAAAATATCCGTCGGTATATTCAAATTCGTCATCATTAGACCCCAGACCTCGATCGCTTGATGACGTTGAAGAATGGTAAGTGAACACGACTTCTTTAACCGGTCTCTGGTTTTGCGATTTCGGTTTATTATCGACCTCATAATCGTATCCGATGACTTTTATGGAATATTGTGATCCGTTACTGACATCTGTGGTATACCCGTTCGTCCGTACAACCCTACCGTAACTGCGCACCTGAGACTGTTTCTTTGCGATCGGTTCATTAGCTTTCTTAGCCTTTCTCTTCTTACCAGTACCCAAAACCCACGGTCTTCTAAACACGCACTCGGGGAAGCCAGAATCTCTCCGACTCCTTCTCATCTCCTCAAAGTGTATAGTTTTCTGACATTTCCTTTTATTATCAGCTATGATCTTTAAAGCCTCGTATAAGTTTTGGGGTTCCTCAAAAGCATCGTCGTCAATTTTCAATTGTTCTTTAAACATGTTCAATAAATTCTCTTTCCTTCTTTTTCTCGAAACCTTCGTCTTCGTATTCATTGTAAAACTTTCAGTTTTAAGTTTAGGTTGAGCTTTTGCGGGCATTGAAAAAGATTGAGCTTTTATAGCTATCTTCTTTTTCGCAGGTTTGCGATTAGTTGGTGGAGTATGTGTACACAATGCATCACCGTCTTTCAAGCAAAAGAAATGGCTTTCGGGGCTAGGAGAGCGACTACCCCCACAAGTTGGTGAATGGCATTTAACATTCAACTTTTTAGCAACAGATTCATTCATTTCCAATGGTATTTTTGGGGAACTCGCATTACTACCCAAATCTGAACCCTTATCGACGACGTCTTGTATGTTTATAGTTCCAAGTAAATCCACAAAGAAATTATAAAGACCGTTATTGTTATCGTCTCCTGTTTTTACGTTGCCAACTACTGTAGACGGTTCCTCGATTCTGACCCTTCGATCTTGCTTCATCTTCTTTCCTTCCAAAATTTCTCTAACCAAAGAATTGTTTACATCTTTATAAGTGTCGTCTTTTGTTTTATCTTTATCAATGTATGCTTGAGCTTTTTTTACAAGAGACGGAAGGTGCGTAAACTTAGAAGTTTCGCTAACTGAAAATATTGAAGATGTATGAGCCATTTCTTTCTCTGGTTGAAGCACGATTATTGGTTGATCTTTTTGATCTTTACTAATCCCCTTTTTCAGGATTTTCGATCTGAACTTTTTCTTTTTTTGGTTGTCGTAGGCTGCTGGTGTTTCAGGTCTTCTTCTTGCTGACTTTTGTCTGCTGTGAGTGGCATTATTCTCTATATTGTCTGGGTATTGGGTGGCAGCTGTACTTTTGGAGAGGATGGTGAGGACAGAAGCGAGAAACCTTTTCGAGCCCGGGGGAGGGCGTGGGGGGGACTTGATTGGTCTTCCTTGCTCCGAGTTCTTTTCTGAGAAAATGAGAAAAGGAATTGCTTTGTAATTTGTTCTAAAAATAAGTAGGTATTATTGGACGTCACATACATATCTCAATTTCCAAAATTAGTAGCGTAGCTACTACGCGTTCACTTCGTCATTGCCGTCGACGACCGTTATGACGTCACAGCTAACGGTACTGTAGACAAAAAAGTAATCATGTGTTTCAACTGTTTTTCATTTTTTTCTTATTCAAAGAGACTCATTAATTTATATAACAAGTTAGGTTCGCCATTATGTAGGAACTTTACTCTTTAAATCATTAAAACAACACAAATAACGAACGTAATGATTAAATGAACAGAAACAAAAATTAAGCTTTGCATTGCTAGCCGTACTAGAAAGGCGACGCAGGGGGTGCGGTATGACGAAGCGGGCCGGGAGGTAGCGGCAATGAGGAAGTGAACGCGTAGTACCTACGTAAGATTAAGGAAATAATCAGAAACAACGACGAAACCCACTACAGACCTGAGACAATTTCTTTTCTAACCCAACCAAGGATAGCGAATTAGCGATATCATGAAAGCAGAATTTGTAAGCTACTTGACCACGGAGGTCGTTTGTGGAATTGTTTGGAAACATTTAGGGTCTAATGAGGTGGAATCCTACAAGGGTCCCTCAGGGCCAATCGGTACCGAAGGTTTTTAGTGGGTTTTCCCTCCTCCTGAGATACCACCGAGCCATTTGGCTGGGTGGGATCACGGGAGGCAGTCGTGGAGGGAGCCGCAACGGTGAATGTTGCGGTCCCCTCCTGGCGAGTCCCACATACCCCTCCCTGCTCACCTGCGGGGAGGAAGCGCATAATTAATTCCTTCGGCAAAAAATAAAAAAAATGTAGACATATTGGGGACGACCGACCAATGTGCTCGAGTGACTTAATTGCTGAGTCTGTATGGCCATGGTCACTGTGTGTAGGCTGGGTTATAAATAGCGCCTAGCTAGAATATAATTTCGGCTTAAATTGAAAGATTATGAACTTCACGCCATTGAGTGCATTAAAAATCTAAACGTACCTACGCGCAGTGCTCCTTTAAAACTTTTCCCAGAGGCAAGCCCGTATTTTAATCTCATGACTCTTAAACTTGATCAGCCCCTGTAGCATGACCATGACCACCAAAAATGTCGCGACGTGTTAACCTCCACACGCTCGCGAATGCAGAGTTCGTTGATGCTTTTGAAAAGGACCTCTTTAAAACATTTGTTACATAACCGGCACATGTACGCCACCGCTCGTTTTCACTCGGCGAGCGTGAATTACCACCAGGAACGCGGTCATTCCCAGTCGCCACCACCAGTTTCACCACTGGGGGCGACTGGGAATTTTTATTTAAAAATTTCCCATTCGACACCTGGGGGTCGAGTCTGCTAATGTTTTTGTTAAAATCGTAGTTCAATGGTGTTTGAATGGTAATGCTTTTTGACACAGTTCTTGTTTCTTAAGCCCAAAACCGAAACACATTGTGTTTCTTAAACCCAAAACGGAAACATATTGTGTCTTAATTTTGGGTTTAAGAAACAAGAACTGTGTCAAAAAGCATTACCATTAGAACACCATTGAACCACGATTTTGACACTAACATTAGCAGACTTGACCCCCAGTGGTGGCGTCTGGGACATTGGTTCATAGATGCTAAAGGGAGTCTCAAATATTTTCCTAATTATTTTATAGGTAGGTAAGTACTTACACAATTTTTTTAACAATATTAATTTTCATGTACCTACCTAAATTATTGTAAGGAGTTGGAGAATGTTAATGGAGGAAGGAATGGAGCTCTGGAGAAGACTTCACTAACAATTCCGTTATTTTTTGTCAGTTATTAATTTTTTGTCAAATCTTAAACTATTGTTTTTGATTCATTTATGCTAATTTAGATTTAAGCTCACATTTGATTTAGATATACTTACGCTAACCGTGTGAATCTATTATTAGCTTTTTAAGTTTATACTTTGTAATTTAAAGATATTGTTGTGTAAGCTGATGATTCACCGAATAATAAATAAATAAATAAACAAATGAATGATTTTATCCGCCTCGGTGATCTAGTGGTTCGCCCACCCGTGTAAACCGCAGGGGTCCCGGGTTCGATTCCCAGTAGAGAGATATCGTACTCGGTTTGGTTGGTGGTAGGGCTTATTTCTAGTCCACCTGGCTAGCTACCACCATCTCACCTAAGTCTGACGCCATAACAGCAATTTAAAAATTGTTGTGTTCCGGTAGTTAGAGGTAAGATTGCCAGTTCCTCAGTGGTGAGGATTTCGGGTATAGTGTGCTTACACTTTCAGCATTATCGGCACTTAACATCAGGCGAGGCGAAGGCCAAGCAGTATCCCGTTGGCGTTGTAGATAAAAAAAATATATCAGATCAAACATACCAGGGCTTGTGAGTCTCGTCTTCGTAGCCTTATGTTCCACGTACACTCCTCTTTTCTTGATCACGTTCCTCTGAAACTGTAAATTGCTCCTGGTGCTCTCCCTCAATCCAGATCTGGTTGTGATCGCACTGTTAGAAGATTTCGACTTGATCAAATTTGATCTGGACTCCATAGCTTTAGATAAACGAGTATAGCTTAAAACATTTTGTTTGCAATTTTTTTGATATTTTTTTAGCTAATTTTGTTACGATCTCATGAGTGTTGGTAGTTGACGTTTTTTTTGTTTTGACGTTTATTGAAAGATAACTTCATGATAAAGTTTATATATTCTTTAGTCTTTGGGAGGTATAGACAATATTTTGGGATATATGAAACTTATTTAAGTTATATAACTATTAAAAGCTTTAAATGATCAAAGATATTAAAAGGCCTTAGTTTCTAATAGCCTTTAAACTTAAGTCAAAAGGTGTCCCACAGGAAAAATCCTATTTCATGTACCTAAGTAAACATTTTGAATAAAAAACAACGTAAACCTTAGAGTGAAACCGTTTTCTCTTTTAAAAAATATGCATCAAATCACGACGGCATAGATAATAAGTTAAAAACATCTGTCAACAACAGGCTGTCAACGACCAGGACACAAATAAATTATCAGTGTTTTTCAAATAAATATTAGGCATGGAAAGGAGAAATTTGAAGAAATCAGAGCAACCGAACAGAAAATCAGAGAAAAGGGAAGAAAAAGATTTGACTAAATTAACAGAGAACGCTATTATCAATGCTATGTTTAATGAAGTAAATGTGGACTTAACTCAGCCAGCAAGTGATTCGGAACGAAAAACTAAAGGAGATAAAAATAAAAAACCTGTCGAAGTTCAAAGAAATAATGTACCTCGTAAACATAATTCTGTTAGGAAGGTAGAAGTAGATACTCCAAGGCTTAGACATCTTGATACGGTAAATGTTAGAGTGGCTGGGGGTGACTCAGACAAAAAGTTTAAACCGGAAAAGGCAAAAGTTCTAGCAGCTAAAAAACATGTAGACATCCATAGAAGTGATGAACAACGTACAGATCATTTTGTCAAGAAGTTTGACACTGATATTGCTCGGAATAACTATGTAGAAGCATTCAATATGAAATTGGCTCAACCAGACAGGGGTGATTCAGATAGAAAAACGAAGATCGATAAATATCGAATAATTCCTTTAGCTAAGAAGTTTGACGATATCTTAAAAGATGCTGAAGATATTACTAAAAACAGAAATTCAGATATAGAAGAAAGACGAAAGATAAGAGAGAATTACATTTGGAGAACGAAAATACCAACTGGAGTAGTTGGAAATGCGGTGCGAAAAGAATTACCGACTGCAGTGTTTGGAAACGTTGTGAGAAAAGAATTGCCAACTGCAGTGGTTGGAAATGCTGTGAGAAAAGAATTACTAAATGGAGTGGTTGGAAATGCTGTAAGAAAAGAATTACCGACTGGAGTGGTTGGCAATGCTGTGAGAAAAGAAATTGTCAATGCTAAGAGAGACGGCGCTAAAAATTGTTATGTTGGAAAGTCTAATTTAGAAACAAATAAAATTGGTGAGCACAAAGTCATATTAGTTGAGCTACCCTTATAAGAGATATACCTAACCTTAGGGAAACCAGACGAGGCCTTCGATTCTGCCAACGTTATCGTAATAATAATTGTGTCTCAATGGTATTTCAATAGAAACATTTGATGGATTAGTCACAATTTTATTGGAAGGTAACGTATGAAATGAAGGATATAAATTTGAGAAAAAGTCAGTAATGATGGATCAGTTTTGCTTGTCTCACTTCACATACGATGACTCGGCTTCTAGGTGTTAATATTATTTTAAGCCAATAGAACATAATGTAGCTTCATACCAGAGTTAGTTTCCATACCCACCTACGTTTTAAATAACCTGTTAAAAGATGGCTGCCAATTTAAAATTAACTAAATTATTTTCAGTTCCAGATCGCCCAACTAAGAAACCTAGCGGAGCGGTAAAAGAGAAGCTAGTCTCAACACCACCATCCAAAGATTCAGACAGAGACTCCCAGCCGCAAAAGAAGCCATTCATAAAAACGATCACATCCAAAAATGACGCCACAAAAATCTACAAAGCAGTGACATTCGTCGAACGCTCCAAGCAAAAGCCTACCGCAATACAAGTAAAGCTACCGGACGAATGCAAAACTGTAATAACATCAGAAACCAGTGCTGTTTCTAAAAAAGTTAGCGATACCAGCAAGGAGAGCTTTAACTTCGAAGATGAACACTCGAAAGCGCCAAAAAGGATTCGTTTTAAAAACAAAAAGTCTAAAGCAAAACGGTTAATAGCATCACCAGATACAGTGGTCAGAGAGAAATCACCTCTTACAGAAGTTGCTAAATGGGCCCCGTCTTGTATCAACGAACATACACAGCCATACTACGAAGCTTGGGTAAGCACAACCTTAGCTGCGATATCGAAAACGTCGAAAAAGGATAAACTGTTCCTTGAAAAACAACATATACTTGAAAGTTTTCAAAAGGCATTGGCTGCACGCCCAGAAAGCCCAGATTTGATTTATGAACACTTAGACGACGAGAGATATACTGGAAGAATAAAAGTGAGGCAAAGATAGTTCAATTACATTACAACACTTATTCAAAGCGGTCGCTATGTTAGCGTATTATAATAATTTCTTTGATAGTATCACTTCCTACAACAAAAAATATCCTCAAAGTACAGATAGATTCATGTCTGTGGCCTTATATCTTTGGCATAGTAGAGAATTTTGTATTTTATCTGTATTTCAATTTGGGATATAAAAAGCATTGCTACTAAGAAATATTATGACATACTTACATAATTTATCTAGTTTCATTTGTCTGTTTTTATAGAAACCAACTAAGCGCGGCCACTTACGGACGAAATCTGATTCGGAATTCCGAAACGGAATCCGAAACTTATGAAAATTCCGAACGAAAGAATACCGCACGCACGCATGTGTGTGGTAGGTCCATAGATTTGTAGGTATGGATATCCTGCGTTCCGAATTCTGAATCAAAAATTCCGTCTGTATGTAGCCAGTCTAAAGTCAGTAATTGCCATTCACTAATTGTTTGACACATTTACTTGAACCGTGATACTAATAATGTCCCAGTACCTAGTTCCATTCCACTCTGTACATACCACTTCTAGGGGGTTGGACTAGGTACCCAGACAAAAATATTTGAAACTGACGACGTTATAACAAGACTAGACTTGAAAAGATTTATATTCGTGGTACAGGCAATTTATTCTGTGGTACATACAGGCCCTGTAGCCAAGTGGCCTTTAGATTATTCGAATAGATCAGAAGGTTGCCATCTTGACTCTTGACTTAACCATAACTTTCATAGATACAAACTTATCAGACTCGATGACCGCGTCGCTGTCGTCTATGGCGTAACCTAGGTAACAATGTAATAACACCTTAGTTCCACTTTTGACCACTGGCTCAGATAAGTTTGTATCTGTTAAAGATGGTGCAATTGATATTTTAAAATGAAGTGATTCTATGGTTAGCGATATCTTAAGTCAATTACATACCTACTCTATTCTATTTTTAGTCTATTCTAATGGTAGAAAGCCACTTCGCTATAGGGCCAGGGAATTATCACTAGTTCCAACAGTTGAACTAATCAGGTAAAAACTGTAGTACTTAATACCTATAAAACTCAGTTTATACCAGTAAATAAAAGTAAGTACATTACTTATTCGTGCGAACTGTTTCATCACAAAAAATGAAATAGAAAGAGACTTTTAAATTTCACAAACCATCTTTATTGCAAACAAAGACAACAAAAACCTGCCACATAAGTCAACTTAATGAAATAAACATTGTTACAATAACAACATAGAGGATAAACAAAGTGACTTTCGTTATCTTAATTTTACATTTGATTGGACATTTTTCCCACATCTAGTACAATGAATACAAGTAATCTATATTAATCAAAGACAGGGAGAAAACAAAACGATACTTACTTATTTAAGATTAAGTCCTACTCATTAGAAATAAATCAATTTAACAACATAAGTAGGTAGTTAAGTGGAACTACATTCTATGAGTCACGTTTTGTATTCTCCCTGTTATTTTATTATAATTAATAACTAACCTAATGTGTTAATATGTAAAAAAGGTTTTTTATATGTCGTTCAAAACACATAAATGTTAAACTTGTGAAATACTGTTTGAACCAACAGAGAGAATAATCAATCAATAGAATAAAACTTTTAACAAATTTTTAATAACTTAAAGAAGAGTCATAGAGTTAAATCCTTAATTTTAATACATACTGAACAAATTATTTTGTCAAATGAAAATAATCTTACAAATAAGAGTACAGTCGGCCCCAAAATGACCTGCGCATTAAAAACTATCAGAACACCTAAACTAACTATCAGAACACATTTGACAAAAATCAACCTTATCTCTTAAGATGATTTTCGTTTGTTCTCAGACTTCGATCAAGAATATTCTAGATAACGCTTCACGCACTAAAACAGTACGCAAAAATGGCACCTCAAATAGCGTCCCACTTACAAACTTGGCGCTTATTTTGTACATAATCACCTCTTATATATACAAACTCACATTTTATATCACTTATTATGTAAACAAAAAACTTATTTTGTATACAAAAACACATCTCTTGTAACTTAGTTTGTGCAAAATAAGCGCCCAGTTTGTAAGTGGGACGCTATTTGAGGTGCCATTTTTGAGACCGACCGGACATCTAGGGTATTCTTGATCGAAGTTCTCAGAAAACAAATGAAAGTGCACCTTAATGTCTTGAGATAAGGTTGCTCTTTGCCAAATGTTCAGGTGTTTTGGTAGGTTTGAATGCTCAAATCATTTTGGGGCTAACTGTAAGTGTATGAAAACGGGTTTCCGTTTCTTACTTATATTTAAAAGACTTGTGAAAGACTAACATAGTAACAAGTTACTTGTTAAAGCCATTTATATCAACACCCCGATCGGTGGGAGAAATTAAGATATTTATTATAATGTTATATTCCATTATCACCCTAAATTATAGGGATATAGTCACAAATAGTTTTAAAGTTTAATATTGTAATCGTATTTATTATAATATAGCATTGGAAAATCAAACTTTATTTATCAAAAAAAAAATTGTTGTTAACTAGGCTCGAAGCGATAGTCTAAAAAAATACTTTGTTTTTACCCTAAAAATTGCATCATGCATTACGATAATAAACGTCTTATGCTATGATTCAATTTTATTGATTGGATACCATTTTTAGATTTTTTTAAATCTTACATTGAAACTGTGTCCTAGAAAACAGATTAACCTGTAGAAAAACAGATTAAAATTTGAAATAATTGAGACTGTAAAATTGTTTTAACAATATGTAAGGATTACAATCATGTCATTCATAAACTTATGTAATGAGTTCGTAGTGTAGACTGGACTTACTGTCTTATAAATAACGAATGCCCGGAAAGGCAGTGCAAAGCAAAGCAAACCGTGTCCTATGACCCATAGAGAACAGATCAAACTTTGAAATCATTGAGACTGTAAAATTGTTTTAACATTATGTAAGGAATTCATGTCCTTATGTAATGAAATGAGTTCGAAGTGTAGTATGGACTTACTGTCTAACATGCCCGGAAAGGCAACTGGAGATCCGACTTACAACTATCATAATAAGAAGAGTGATTTTATTCCATCTGAGAGAAACCCTAATTTTGTAGGGATGGACATGCAGAGCATGACATGACACAAAAGAGCACGACATGACACAAAATACTTAAGATTTTGCTAAAGTTCTACTTTTACGTGCGTTTTTTTCTCCATAGACGTTCGTGCTAGGGGTACTAATAATTTTGGGGCTGACTGTACATTTATGAATACAGTTTTCAGTTTCTTACTTATATTCAAAAGACTTCAAGAAAGACTTACATATTAACAAGTTACTTGTAAAAGTCATTTACGGCCAATTTAAAAATCTATCTTCAGTAAGATATAAGCCTACTACAGATCTGTTGCTAGGCAATGAGGATCAACACGACAATGGTTTGATGTGATATGATCAATACAATATCAATATCTGAGTTAATCTCTGTTTAAATTTCTCAACTCCATCAAAAAATGACAAAATTATTAAAGTTTTAAAAAGTGAGATTAAAAAACACGGCCGGCCCTTGCGGATCATGCGATGACGTCACGTGACACGATTGCCCGAACAAACACCCGCCGCGCCGCTGAGCGGCGCACGTGGCTGATGACGTCATCAGCCAATCGTGAATTGGGGAGCGTTTTTGAGAATGCGACACGAAAATCGCTCTATCTTCGTCATTTTTGGTCCAATTTCAATAATTCTTTCACTGAAATAATTTATTGTGATGTGACTGAAACTCTACACATATTTAACTAAAAACCTCGTTGATCCTCATTGTTTTTATGTCCCGTCATTTAACTGAATTCAACATTCTAGGCAACAAATCTTTAGTACTAAGCCTATCTCTTACTGTGGATAGGTTATTGAAATCGGCCGTTATATCAACACCCTAATCGGTGGGAGAAATTAAGATATTTATTATATGTGGTAGGAAAATATAGACGATTCAAAAGCGCTTAATTACTAAGTTTATTTGAACAAAGATATTTTTACTTTGACTTTGACGTTATATAAGATTTATCACCCTAAATTATGGGGATTTACAACCGTTTGCACTAAACTTAAGAATAGCTAAGTCTTTTCCTAACTACTTATTCTTCTTCCTAATGAATGGCTTGCTCTGGAGTCGAAGCACAATTCCGCCAATGTCACGTAGTTAGATTTTACACGATTGGGAAAAAATTTCAATTAGGTTTTTGAAATTTGCACCCAGTTTCCTAACTACATACAACTCTACCGGATTAAAACGGTGACCATGTCATGAACTTAGATGTCAAGCAGCTGTCACTCGCTCAATTATCTTGGTCGAGATGTAGTTAAGGAAAATACTGCGATTCTTAAGTTTAGTGCAAAAGGCGATAAGAGTCACAAATAGGGTTTTAAAGTTCAATATCGGATCGGAATCATTATGCATTTATGTATAATATGCGTGTCCTGTGACATATAAAACTTTGAAATAATTGAGACTTAGTAAATATTGATTTAACAACAGTACATGTCATTTATGTCCTTATGTTACGAGTTCGAAGTGTAGACTGGACTTACTGTCTAATGAATGCCCAGATAGGCAATTAGAGATCTGACTTAAGGAGCAATTTAATTCAATTTCAGAGAAACCCTAATCTTGTAGGGATGGACATGCAGAGCATGACATGTCACAAAATACTTAAGATTTTGCTAAAGTTCGACGTCAATAAAGCTTGCAAAGATTTATAATAAAATTTAAAAAAGTTATTTGTGAAAACGATTTAAACATTTGAATAAGAATCTTCAATATACACTTAGAGAACTGAAGATAGAACGTTACAAGGAGTGCTAGCTATCTTTATAGAACTGCACCAAGAGTTACACGATTGGGGAATCTTTTCAATTAGGTTTTTGAAATTTGCACCCAGTTTCCTAACTACATACAACTCTACAGGATTGAAACGGTGACCATGTCATGAACTTAGATGTCAAGCAGCTGTCACTCGCCCAATTATCTTGGTCGAGATGTAGTTAGGAAAATACTGCGATTCTTAAGTTTAGTGCAAACAGGCGATAAGAGTCACAAATAGAGTTTTAAAGTTCAATATCGGATCGGAATCATTATGCATTTATATGCATAATATGCGTGTCCTGTGACATATAAAATTTTGAAATAATTGAGACTTTGTAATATGGATTTAACAACAGTACATGTCATTTATGTCCTTATGTTACGAGTTCGAAGTGTAGACTGGACTTACTGTCTAATGAATGCCCAGATAGGCAATTAGAGATCCGACTTAAGGAGCAATTTAATTCAATTTGAGAGAAACCCTAATCTTGTAGGGATGGACATGCAGAGCATGACATGTCACAAAATACTTAAGATTTTGCTAAAGTTCGACGTCAATAAAGCTTGCAAAGATCTATAATAAAAATAAAAAAGTTATTTGTGAAAACGATTTAAACGTCTTTAAATCGGACGCGTTGCATGGTGAGACGAAAAATTTATTTGTCTGTTTTATTGAATAAGAATCTTCAATATACACTTAAGAGAACTGAAGATAGAACGTTACAAGGAGTGCTAGCTATCTTTATAGAACTGCACCAAGAGTGCTAGCTATCTTTATAGAACTGCACCAAGAGTGCTAGCTAGTGAACTCTGTAAATAAACAGCAAAATTTATAAAGCCTGAAGGAGAGAGATGTGTTTGGGATACTCTCATGTAAGACATTATGTGACTTCCAGAACTCTGGAGAGAGGATTTTATTTATATCTTTGCAAAACACTATGATAGCATTATGAGGCTTGAGACTTACAATTTTACGTCAATAAATAACTTTGAATTAGGTATTAAAATAACCGTTGATAACAACGGACGATTTGGAATGGTCGAAAGGACCATAAATTATAATATTGATAGACAAATGCCCAGAAACAGGCTCTGATATCAAACAGATGGACAATGAAATGAGTTATTTAATTGAAATGTAACTCCTGTCATCAGGCTCAGGTTGTGGGACGTAACGTAAAAAAAAATACAAATATTTTATTTTGTAACATTCAGCTTTGGTAAATAACCTAGTTTGGCATAAGGTGTTAGTACATTAATGGGTTTTTATAGAGGGTCGTCACATTGATTTTTACTGTAGCAGCAATGTACTTACACCTTACTTGATGGTCCTGATTACGTCTATGGATAAATAACTTGGAATTAGGTATATTTTAAACAACCGTCGTCGGTCGATAGCAACAGACATTTAGGAATGATCGAAAAGACCTGATAGTTAAGACTTACTAATAAGAGTAAAATAGGATGTTTAGTTTAAGGCTGCGTATCCACTGAAGCGAGCTGAGCGGTGCACGAAATGACCAATCACGACGTTCCGCTTAGCACCGCTCCACCTCAGTGTAAACGCACCCTCTCCGCTGCGGGTACACGGCGCGGGAATATAGATTGCTGGTTTATGACGGACAGATGCTTGCGCAGTGCATGAGTAAGCTCTAATCTATGTCGCCCCGCGCGCGTGTCCCGCTTGACACAGCGGAGGGCCTAAGTCACCTTGGGGTGCGTTCCGTGGCTCCGCTCGAGTGCACTCCGGTGCGCGCTCTAACCGTTCCGTGGTTCGGTGAAATTTTACTCTGACAGAGTGTCAGAGCGTAGTTTCATCCGTTCCGTGGCTCGGAGCGCAGCAACCAAACAACCATCAAGATAGACGGTTGAAAAACGCTCTGACGTTTATCATTACAAATGTCATTGTTATTTTGACATTATTTTGTATTTTGATGTTTTTGTGTCTAACTGCCGTACTCAGAGACGTCAATTAAGTTTAATGTTTCATTAAATATTGTGTCGTCTTATACTATCACTATGGAAAAGAAAGAGATAGCAACAATTTTAATCATACATTAAACTTAATTGACGTCTCCGAGTACGGCCGTAAGTTTCAAAAAGTTCATGGTTTCTCCTTAATAAAACCTTTTTTTAATTGATTAACCCCCTTACTAATAAAGATTGTATAGCAGATGTATAGTTACACAATGGTTACTCTCTGTCAAACTATTTGAGTTTGACATTGAAAAGAAAGTGACAAATACATCTGCTTTATTAGTAAGGGGGTTAGTATATAAGAAAGTTTAATTATCTATTCCAAATGGAAAACGAAAACTTTGTAACTAAAGAGGTTATAAAAACAACTCTATCGATTTTTTTTCATAATAAATATCATTCATAAGTTCGAGGTCTTTCTTGAAATGGTGCGTAGAAAAAACTTATTGGGAACCTCTGCTCTAAAGATCTTCGCTATAGAAAGGTATGGATTTGACATAAAACTATGGCAAGCGAAAACTTATGTCGATCCCATACATCGATGATAACGAAGTTAGAAATCGCTATCACAAATGTGACATTTGCTACGGTAGAGCGCCAAGTGGCGCCCCCATATTACGTAATAATAGCGAAAAAAAATTTTAAAAGAAGGGGCTTCGATCATCTATACCTGTGGATATTGCATGACAATAGCATTTGTGGGGCACCTCAAACTCCCCAAAATGCAGCCCACTATGAAAGTCCCCCACGACTTGTCATACAACTTGACATTTAGTGTCGCGCGATTTGTCAAAGGGCATGTGCTACATTTCAGCTTTGTTATTGCATGACTTGCTACATCCTAAGGTATAGATGATCGAAGAGAAGGGGGCGCCATTTTGTAGATTGAACAACGAATCACATTTGCAAAACCGATATCGAACTTAGTTATCATAGATGTATGGGATCGACATAAGTTTAGCTAACCAAAGTTTAAAAATGACAAATCAATAAATACTAGTTTTACAATCTAGTCTTTCGCCAATCTTACTTACTCGCACTTATGTGCATATTTACTGACTGACACTGACAGTTGTCAGAACAAAACCCCTAAAGCCGAATATGGTAGATAGGGACCATCAAACTGAACAACATTTACTCTTAGATTATTTATATGTCAAGATAGCCAATCGAAGGTACCACAGCGTCGAAAAAAATATCACCCAACCATAGATATAGTATATTAAAAAGGGGTAGATGCGCTACCGAGCGACCGGGTGTAAGGGATAGATATATTATGACGTCAAAATATGGGGTTGCCATGATCAGAAAAAATACCCTTAACGGTGTAGCATCCTTTAATGTGTAGATTAACTAGTTAAAGCACGGAAATCGTCTACTTTAAGAAAAATTTCGCACTTTAACTGAGTCGACCAGTTAATCTGCAGATTAACGGATTCCGTACTTTAACGGTCACATACGTATAAATGTTACCGTTAGAGTACGGAATCCGTTTATCTGCAGATTAACTAGTGAATCTGCAGATTAACTGGTCGACTCAGTTAAAGTGCGAAATTTTTCTTAAAGTAGACGATTTCCGTGCTTTAACTAGTTAATCTACACATTAAAGGATGCTACACCGTTAAAGTAAGAATACAGTGAGTGAAATAGCCAAGGCTTTGGGAAATTTAAGTAAAAGTCCTATATTGAAAGTTTATTTTACAAAAACTTCGTTTCTGGCGCTTCGCCGGCCGCTCCCGCGGCACGCTCGCTCGGGTCGTTAATTTGCAGATTTGCCAGGGAATCTGCAGATTACCTAGTTAAAGTACGAAATAAATCAATTTTTCGCATTTCACTGATTTCCGCACTTTAACGGTGACATATACATACAAAGTAAACTAGCTGGGGTGGGGATCGCTCAGGGAGTTGATATAAGATTGTGTGGTTAATGGAATAAAAAGATAAACTTTAATTAAAACAGGTAATTTCTTTATTGAACGTCGACAGAACTTTTTTATCAACGTCAGTTTTTCTGTTTTTCGAAAACAATTTTTTTCAAAATGTTTCAAACAAATTCGTGAGTACTTATATGTGGCACCCAATTCTTTTTTCCAGTTGCTTCTATCCATTTCTCACGAGTTTTATCTTCCGTCAGAAATCTGGAAAAATCAAATCGCTTGAAATTCCCTGAAATATGGGGTAATTTTTGGGGAAAGTTTTCTATATGGTAGGCATCCGGAAATCGAATTATAAACCTACTGATTTCAGTGGACATCAATGCTAAGCCGGCTTCTATTACGTAGATTAATACGCAATTTTACCGGTTTGCATGTCAAATGTTTCAGAGGTTATTTTTAGATTTATAGAAATAGAAATAGAAAAATGTTTATTCAGCAAAACAGTTACAAAAAATATAAAATTAACATCGAATTTACACATTTTTTTGCTTAAACGGTAACATCTCAGCTTGTGCCGCTGCCTGAAACAGTGGCGCTGGTTTTCAGATGCAACCGTGGTGGTGACAATAATTATACAATTATTTTCTTATAGTCAAAACTACATATTAATTATTATTCAAAACATCTAGGTATGCACTATGATACTACATTATTACTTTCATTATTGATCAGTTTACAAATAATTACTCTGTTAGTTTAGTTTAAATAAGTACAAAGACTAATTAGGTATAGATCCAGTCACAAAATACATAATTAAACCATTTACGATTTTTCCTATTTATCAGGTTTTTCATGATATAACTAATGATTTAGCTCAGAAACTTAGTTCCTGTAAGATTTGAGAAGGAAATACGTGATCAAAGTATAGAAAACAGTGTACTTACGCATGAAATGTAACACCCGCTTCTTTTCTTTGATTGTTGCTTTTGCAGCCAAATATCGAACACCCCACCATTTTGTATTCTAGACACAAACACTACACATTCGATTTATAATAAATCTTGTGTATCAATTAGGTAGTAATCCACAAAACCTTTAATTTCTTTGGCACTCTTGATAGGCCAGTAAAATCTTACAAATGTTTTTACTAAAAACGCAAAACGCGACGTAAAGCTGCATTTTTGGTATGTTATTTGGAGTGGGACCCCTTAAGGGACTGTGGAACAATGTTTTGCAAGCAAAAAAACGTGAAAAAAGCAAAAAAAAAACAGTTTTATTCAAAAACTATGCGCTTTTGACATTAGTTGCCAATAGCATTTGAAAAGTGTTATATGAATGTCATATAAATGGTTTGTATGTTGATAAATTAGGAAGGTGCTCGTTTTTCGAATAAGAATATCAAATAAGCATAGACATCTCTCAATTAGATAGATAATACATCATCAACCATTAGATAGATACATTTATTTAACACACAAAAAAAGAAATAATACAATCGCCATTAGTGGTTGATGGCGATTGATGGTAAATATATGACTTTTCTTGTTATAAGTTTGTACTTTAAATGGCTAATTTAAAGTACAAACTATGAAAAGTTGTCATTTTGCGAATATATCATTTAAGAGTTGATATTATGAGAAGTTGATCAAATGCGAAGTTGTTACTGTGAGAAGTGGACATTTCGAGAAGTTGTCATTCTAAGAAATGTGCATTTTTGTCCGGTTGATATTATGAGAAGTTAACATTGAGCTGAAAAGAAATTAATACCTAACGAAAATATCAAAATTTATGACAGCTTTTTTTTCGCGATTTTAGAGTTGGTCCCATAGTAAAAGTTGTTCAGTTTGGTGGTCCCTATCTACCATATTCGGCTTAAGGATTTTTTTTCGTATTTTTGCTGTATACCTACCTAACCTACCAATAACAAAATTTTTTTTTTTTACGGTTTTTGTCAGTTTCTAAAACTGACAGATGAGCATTGCTTATACTATATTCTAGTGCTAAACTAAACAAACTTACAAAGGTTAGTTATTATTTTTTGTCAACTTATTTGATATAAGGGGTCTAAAAAGGCAATATTGTATGTCATACTTATTGTTCATTGCATTTAACATTAAATTTCAAATGTGTCTAAAATGAAACGAATTGCAAAATTATGTTGTCATTATAGAATTTCTGCTACCAAAAGCATGTTTATACAATTTTTCATTTTTCTACCCCCAAACGAATAGTAAGGTATTTTTATCTTAACCTATATATAATAATATCGTCACATCATACCAGCATTTTTTTCAGGGTTATTTGTAAAACACCAACAACCTCGCAGGAGTAGATGACTAGCATCATAAACAACATTTGTTCTACTTGTCCATCAGCCATTTTTAATGTCCCCACTGCTGGGGCACAGGCCTTCCTTATGGGTGGTAAGGAGGACGGGCCTAATTGCCGAAGTAATTTAGAAGATATCGATGTTCGTGTGACATCATGAATTGGGGTTCGCCATTTCGGCCTGATTGGGGCTCGATATATCTGTTTTAATTTGAAGCCCGCCGGACTTGCCGAAGTTCGATGCGTTAGCCGGTTCGGTCCCAGGAGTAGATTACTAACATCATAAACAACAACATTTATTTGTTCTACATATTTTCCGAAAACAGACAAAATATAATCGACATTCCATACAAATGTCCGAACAGCTGATCATGTTTTGTACGAAAAGTAAAATTTTCTTGTCTGTTTTCGGAAAAGTCGTAGAACAAATAAATGTTGTTGTTTATGATGTTAGTAATCTACTCCTGGGACCGAACCGGCTAACGCATCGAACTTCGGCAAGTCCGGCGGGCTTCAAATTAAAACAGATAAATCGAGCCCCAATCAGGCCGAAATGGCGAACCCCAATTCATGATGTCACACGAACATCGATATCTTCGATATTTATTTATTATTTATATATTCGTAATCGCCTTCATTTGACAGATGGATGTGATACATTACTACTTTTCTATGGTACGTTTTTATTTATGCCCAATAGAAGTAGCAATGTTTCACATCCATCTGTCAAACGAAAGCGATTACGATAGCCATGTAAGTTAGCCGGTACGGCCCCTGGGAGGACGTTGCTGTTTCACAAATAACCCTGTATAAAAACCTACAGTAACATATTTTTAGTCATAGCTTTGACCGCACTTCTGCTGGGTCGGTTTAGTGACGGTCAAGGTCCAGTGACCTTCGTCGTTAATTTTATGTACTATAAATAAAGAGTGTACTAAATATCAAAATTGAAGAATTTTAAAATATTGGTTTACACGTCAACTAGTTACTTAGAGAACAATTAGGAGGTAACTTTGGAACCTTGGTTCTCCGCCAGGGATCGACCTAGCGGTGATCTGATGATGGCCATCCAGAGAGTGAATGGAGGAGATTTAGATCGCTATATACACCCAACTGATCTGATCAGCATTCTAAGTTAAAAAACATTTTTCTATATATATGGATATGTTTAAAAAACCGCGATATTAGCATAAAATGTATGGAAATCCTTAGACTGAAAACTCTAATCCTTATATCTCTTAGAATGCTGATCAGCCTAAGTAACATTTGCAAATTTTCGTTATCGCTTCGCTTCGAATTCGGATTTGACGTTTTAAATTTCGATTGTTAACGAAACCTTATGTCAATCCCATACATGTTTCGAAAGCGAAGCGATAACGAAGATTTGCCGATATTACTTTAGCTAGGCCCTCAGAGCAGTTGGGTGTGTATAGCGATCTGGATCCCCTCCTTTCACTCCCTGGATGGCCATCATCAGATCACAGCTAGGTCAATCCTTGGCGGAAAACCAAGGCGTCAAAGTTACTTTGTTTGTATGAAAATCGACTGTAGTCTTTAATTTTATTATGTAATTTCAACCTACAGTAGTGGCATCTTTCTGGTCATAGCTTTGATCAGCCCCGCATGTACAGTCACGAGCAATAAAATTTACACACCATAGAACTTTGTCACATTACGTTTTGAATAACCTAGGTGTAACATTATCACACTGATATATATTGATTAAATGTGACATAGTTCTAAAGTGTGTATATATTAATGCTCGTGACTGTACATGCCGCATTCCTGCTTGATCAGTTTAGTGACGGTTAAAGTGCCGTTGATTTTATGTACTATACAATTAAGTATGTAGGTTATTTTTGAAAATTGAAGAACTTTGAAATTACACGTAAACTAGTAGTTACTATAAGAAACAAATTTCTATAAAACAACATTTTTAACGGTTTTTGTCAGTTCTTATTGAATCAGACTTTTAAGCATTGCTCTTACTAAGTTCTAGTGTTAAACTAAATTTAATAGACTTACATTTCAAGGGCAGATTTTTTTCCGAGAGAACACAAGAGGCAGATGGACAATAAAAAAAACAATAAGTGTGTATTGTGTGATGAAATCTCCACAGTACACAAAAAACCGTCTGGGGACGTGTCCCCCCTAAATTAGCCCTTGCACTTGGCTATTTATTACTTATTGCAAACTTATTTCGAAACAAATATAATAATTTACAGAGGCACCTTCCTGGTCATAGCTTCGATGAGCCCGGGCGCTACGCCCACGTACATGCCGCACTCCTGCTTGATCAGCTTAGTGACGGTCAGGGTGCCGCGACCTTCGTCGTTGATGTCCATGTGCTCGACGGCGCGGCCGAGCGCTTCTTGCGTCGCGTCCTTGGGGAAATCTGCAAAGGAATTGAATGTTAAAAAATGTTTACTATCCTTACAAATTTTAATATTATAAATCGTAATACTGCAGAGTACAATGTACTACAAGTACAGAAGGGACACTCCGCAAACTCATTTAAGCATAGTGACAGGTACTTTAAACTTTAATGTTGCCTAAGACGATGTATATTTAGATTATTAATATAATTGAAAAATATTAGAAAAAATCGACTCACCCGTAGCAGCTCAGACGGGACTGCTACGGGTGAGTCGATTTTTTCTAATATTTTTCAATTATATTAATAATCTTAATATAAAAATAGCATTGTGAATGCATAAAAATTTAAAAAAGTTTAAAGATGTACATTTACCTTGTATATCGACGAGCACTGCCAACGCCGCCTCTTCCCGCACGAACTCTGGCAACATTTTGCGCAGCATAGTGACTGGCACCTTAATGTTGCCATAGTCTATGTATATTTACCTTGTATATCGACGAGCACTGCCAACGCCGCCTCTTCCCGCACGAACTCTGGCAACATTTTGCGCAGCATAGTGACTGGCACCTTAATGTTGCCATAGTCTATGTATATTTACCTTGTATATCGACGAGCACTGCCAACGCCGCCTCTCCCCGCACGAACTCTGGCAACATTTTGCGCAGCATAGTGACTGGCACCTTAATGTTGCCATAGTCTATGTATATTTACCTTGTATATCGACGAGCACTGCCAACGCCGCCTCTCCCCGCACGAACTCTGGCAACATTTTGCGCAGCATAGTGACTGGCACCTTAATGTTGCCATAGTCTATGTATATTTACCTTGTATATCGACGAGCACTGCCAACGCCGCCTCTCCCCGCACGAACTCTGGCAACATTTTGCGCAGCATAGTGACTGGCACCTTAATGTTGCCATAGTCTATGTATATTTACCTTGTATATCGACGAGCACTGCCAACGCCGCCTCTCCCCGCACGAACTCTGGCAACATTTTGCGCAGCATAGTGACTGGCACCTTAATGTTGCCATAGTCTATGTATATTTACCTTGTATATCGACGAGCACTGCCAACGCCGCCTCTCCCCGCACGAACTCTGGCAACATTTTGCGCAGCATAGTGACTGGCACCTTAATGTTGCCATAGTCTATGTATATTTACCTTGTATATCGACGAGCACTGCCAACGCCGCCTCTCCCCGCACGAACTCTGGCAACATTTTGCGCAGCATAGTGACTGGCACCTTAATGTTGCCATAGTCTATGTATATTTACCTTGTATATCGACGAGCACTGCCAACGCCGCCTCTCCCCGCACGAACTCTGGCAACATTTTGCGCAGCATAGTGACTGGCACCTTAATGTTGCCATAGTCTATGTATATTTACCTTGTATATCGACGAGCACTGCCAACGCCGCCTCTCCCCGCACGAACTCTGGCAACATTTTGCGCAGCATAGTGACTGGCACCTTAATGTTGCCATAGTCTATGTATATTTACCTTGTATATCGACGAGCACTGCCAACGCCGCCTCTCCCCGCACGAACTCTGGCAACATTTTGCGCAGCATAGTGACTGGCACCTTAATGTTGCCATAGTCTATGTATATTTACCTTGTATATCGACGAGCACTGCCAACGCCGCCTCTCCCCGCACGAACTCTGGCAACATTTTGCGCAGCATAGTGACTGGCACCTTAATGTTGCCATAGACGATGTATATTTACCTTGTATATCGACGAGCACTGCCAACGCCGCCTCTCCCCGCACGAACTCTGGCAACATTTTGCGCAGCATAGTAACTGGCACCTTAATGTTGCCATAGACGATGTATATTTACCTTGTATATCGACGAGCACTGCCAACGCCGCCTCTCCCCGCACGAACTCTGGCAACATTTTGCGCAGCATAGTAACTGGCACCTTAATGTTGCCATAGTCTATGTATATTTACCTTGTATATCGACGAGCACTGCCAACGCCGCCTCTCCCCGCACGAACTCTGGCAACATTTTGCGCAGCATAGTAACTGGCACCTTAATGTTGCCATAGACGATGTATATTTACCTTGTATATCGACGAGCACTGCCAACGCCGCCTCTCCCCGCACGAACTCTGGCAACATTTTGCGCAGCATAGTAACTGGCACCTTAATGTTGCCATAGACGATGTATATTTACCTTGTATATCGACGAGCACTGCCAACGCCGCCTCTCCCCGCACGAACTCTGGCAACATTTTGCGCAGCATAGTGACTGGCACCTTAATGTTGCCATAGTCTATGTATATTTACCTTGTATATCGACGAGCACTGCCAACGCCGCCTCTCCCCGCACGAACTCTGGCAACATTTTGCGCAGCATAGTGACTGGCACCTTAATGTTGCCATAGACGATGTATATTTACCTTGTATATCGACGAGCACTGCCAACGCCGCCTCTCCCCGCACGAACTCTGGCAACATTTTGCGCAGCATAGTAACTGGCACCTTAATGTTGCCATAGACGATGTATATTTACCTTGTATATCGACGAGCACTGCCAACGCCGCTTCTCCCCGCACGAACTCTGGCAACATTTTGCGCAGCATAGTGACTGGCACCTCTTCAATGTTGCCATAGTCTATGTAGCACACTTTAGCCGTGGCGGCGCCGGGCGCTTGCTCTAGCAACACTGCGCGGAACCATTGTGGGTCTAACGGGGAGAGAAAAGTAATGATAAATAAAAAACGAAAAAATTAATGTAAACCACAACGGTTATTGTGGGTTTAAAAAATAAATTCTTACTTAATATTATTAATATATTAGCAACATTTCCGAGATAATCAATGTTAAAGATCTTATAAAGATAAACATTTTTATTTATTTTATTGTATTTGTGAAATTAAAAGACAAATAACTTAATGTATAAGACTATGGATAATCCTATGCTGATAAAAAAAATCCACAGATAGTTTTAGAAAAAAAATATTTAAAAAAATCTTGAGCTCACATCATATGAGTAGGAATGAACTAAAATATTACAAATTAAGGTAGTTTTTACACACTTGAACATTACAGTCATATGCAGAAAGTAGATTATTTTTTTATTTTATTTAACCATTTATTTCAGGCTACTAGGCCCATACAATATATACCTTACAGACTAACATACATAATTATTAAATAAAAATATCTATTTGTTTACACGTATCGAAGGCGGCGACGTGTTGCGCAATGCAGTGTCCGGTATCCGACCGCGAAAGCGTCGGAACAAGACACCCTTCGGCCAAAAATCTTCTTTCATGAAGGTCGACAGATGTTCAGTCGGTACCCTCACCAAGAATGAGTTGAAGATTATACCGGGTGTAACAAGACCTTCAACGAAGCCGAAGTCCACGTATTCCGCCCATCATCAGGATCATTTTTGTCTTTTAGACTATACCTGAGTAACTAATAGTTACGAAGTTATTGAAGGTCAAAGTCTATTTTTTTTAAAATTTTACAAAATCTTATTTTATTCGTTATTTCCTACTTTTTGACTAAAGAAACATTATCAAAATAATCAATACTTCGTAACAAAACAATAACAGGTTTAAAAGTGCACTCAATGGCTTTCTTGCAGAAAAAGCTTACTACGACATACGATCTTTTTTTGATGACAAAATATAATTAATAATTAAAAATTGTTACTTCAATACTGACATCTACTTGCCTTTTTATTCTCTTATATATATATTCCTTAAAAAATGACTAAAATGATTTTTTAATGAATTTAATGAATTTTATGAACTAGAATGACCAAGTAATAATATTAATTTAATTTTTATCAATGTTCGTATACCTTAAGGTGAATCATGGCTGTACCTTTTTTATATGAGACATCTTGTAATACCCATGCTTATGAACTAATAAATGATTTGATTTGATTTGAACAAACAATGGCTTCAACCTCAACACCTCGATATACCTATAGTCCACTTGGCACCTTTGGAGAGACTGCAGCACCGCCCAGGTTTCGATCGAATCAAAGGCTATCTCATAGTCCACGAACGCCAAGCAAAGTGGCAGATTATACTCCTCGGTCTTCTGTATAACCTGCCGCAGCGTATGGATGTGGTCTATGGTACTTATACAAAAATGCCACCATGTCGATCCGAGTACAGAACCAGAGCACAAATCCTATCCAGCTGCAGCGTGGTGTGAGACAGTGAGATGTTATTTCTCCGAAACTGTTCACAGCTGCGTTGGAGGACATCTTTAAGCTCTTGGACTGGAAAGGACTCGGCATTAACATTAATGGCCAGTACCTAACACACCTTCGTTTTGCCGATGATATAGTCCTTATGGCTGAGACCATGGAAGACCTGAACACAATGCTCGAAGATCTCCGTAGTGCTTCCCAAAGAGTGGGTCTCAGGATGAACATGGATAAGACGAAAATTATGTCAAATGCCCATGTTGTACCCTCTCCAGTTCATGTTGGGAACACTACACTTGAAGTTGTTGACCATTACGTATACCTAGGACAGGCAATCCAGTTAGGTAAGTCCAACTTCGAGAAAGAGATCTCTCGTCGAATCCAACTCGGGTGGGCAGCATTCGGGAAGCTTCGAAAAATCTTCGCGTCCGACTTACCTCAGTGTCTCAAGACGAAAGTCTATGAACAGTGTGTGTTGCCAGTGATGACTTACGGCAGTGAAACGTGGTCGCTAACTATGGGTCTCATAAGGAGGCTCAAGGTCACCCAGCGTGCAATGGAGAGAGCCATGCTCGGCGTTTCCCTGCGTGATCGAATCAGAAACGAAGAGATCCGCAAGAGAACTAAAGTAACCGACATCGCTCGAAGGATTGCTCAGCTGAAGTGGCAATGGGCGGGACACATAGCGAGAGGAACCGATGGCCGTTGGGGCGGAAAGGTTCTGGAATGGCGACCACGCACCGGACGGCGTCCGTGGGCCCCCGACAAGGTGGACCGACGCGAGGGTGAAGATCGCTGGATGCGGGCAGCGCAGGACCGATCGTCGTGGAGATCCTTAGGGGAGGCGTATACCCAGCAGTGGGTGTCGTGCGGCTGATATGATGATGATGATGAATGGCTTCAAAACGTCGTCACTCGATGTATCTCATGAGCACGCACATAAACGCTGCCTTTCAACTCGGCCGCACGCAGCTGTGTAGCATACACTCGCAGGCGCGGCCTGTTGTACGCGTCACATTGCGTGGTAATGCATGCAATGCTTTTTTAACACCAAAAATCAAAATGGTTTCCCAGTAATAATTTTGAACAGAAATGGTCCTGATGATGGGTAGAATACGTAGACCTCGGCTTCGTTGATGGTCTTGTTACACCCTGTATATTTAAAGTACATCCAAATTTATTCCCCGGTTTATCTCGAAAACGTTGCGCTATAATCATAAGACATTTTTTATTCGTCTATAGAACCCCTATCGGTATACATATTATTATGTTTCATCGTGCGCCGCTATTTTTTCCGAAATCCCCTTCAAAAATCAAAAAACATGGTTACCACTACGCCAAAATGTTCAATACGCGACATACTAACATTTTTAAATTCTAAGGCTGAGTTGCACCATCTTAACTTAACCGATACAAACTTATCTGAGCCAGTGGTCATATTATTACCTAGGTTACGCCATAGACGACAGAGACGCTGTCATCGAGTCAGATAAGTTTGTATCTGTTATAGTTACGGTTAAGTCAAGATGGTGCAACTCAGCCTAAGTGTCTAGACCAGGGATTAATAACGATATTTTTTGAGGTAACGTTATTTCTTACTTTTTTACCGTTACCTTTAACATTAACGTTGTGTCAATAAGTAACGGTTTTTTAGATAACGTTACATTGAAATTAACCTTATTTCAGTAAATAACGTTAATTTTAACGTTATTTTTTACTTTTTGTTACCGTTACTTTAAAATTAACATAATTCCAATTAATAACGTGACTTTTTTACCGATAATTTTACCGGTAGTATTGTACCGGTAAAGTTTAACGCTATATTTAACGGTAATTATACCGGTACAATAATTTTAACGTTATTTTTACCGGTAAATTTAGCGATAAAATGTTTTAACGGTATTTTTAACGTTATTTTTTTAACGGTATTTTGATCCCTGGTCTAGATTCACTATGCCGAAATTACGCGACTGAAATTCGGCATGATTACGCCCGCAATGCTATTTGAATTACTGACGACACACTATGCCGAAATTACGTTGCGTTTTTTTTTCATAATAAAAGCGTTGCCGCGGAACTTCGGTCGCGTAATTTCGGCATACTCTCCTCGCAAAATTTCGCTGATTTTTTTTACGAGTTGGAGAGTTGGCCCCATAGTAAAAGTTGCTTGTAATCATGAGTGGAACCACTCCACGGCGGGAACCAAATAATTTAAATTTCACGCTGTATAGTAACTTCAACAGTAAAATCCGCAAGTTGACTATTACATGTTTCGAACAATATCAAATTCAAATAAAATAAGATTGAATTTATATTAAAAAAACCTTTCAGAAGTTAGCTCGTTTGTATGTAAAACCATGTAGTGGTCTCATACTTACAAGGCGGGAAGCGCGCGATGCACAATTCTTCATTCTTTGGTAAGTAGGGCTCCTTGCCTAACTCACTGTTGCAGTACTCTGCCATCTGCCGGACAAAGTATGAATTAGTACAATGCGATTAAAGGGCAGGATAATTTTGCAGATTCACAAATCGTCCACCAGTCGGCGCAGTACCGCGGCGCTAGTGTACGTATAGACCTGTCATTTGGTTGTTTGCTATCAATTTTTGGATGTTGGAAGCGGATTTTCGTAAATATCAATTTTTCTTCCAACACATTTTGTTTATTTTCAATCTTTATTTCGTTTACTGTCCGACTTCCATTAATAATTTATTAGTATCAACCATATTTAGATTATAAAATGTCAAACAAATGTCAACTACTATGCGAGCCAAATAAGAATAGTACTGTCAAAACGGCCATATTTGTTTGCGTTTCGCTTCCACTTCAGGGTGTAGGATGTGCAAGAAAAGGAACAAAGATCAAGATTGCCGTTTGACAGTACTATTCTTATCTGGTTCGCATTATACGGTAGCTATCGAGTAAAGTAAGCGTCAACTTATAATTTATAATACGCCTACTGTCTTAACTAAACTAAATTCTAATAAAATACTTAACGAGCGTATTTCATTCAGACTTAGTAGTTATTGTATCGCTAAATATGTGTAAAAAAAAATATTAACATTTACCAAAAGTCACTCACAAAAGAGAAAAGCAACCTAATAAAAACGTGTTAAAAACAAAAAAATATTATATGCAGTACAAAAAGAAAGCAAAAAAAAAATTGAGCAAATCTATAGACATTCTTAATTATATCGCTCTCACCCGTTGCGTCAGATTCTCCAGCACTCTCTTGATATGCGGCGATCCTTTCTGACAGGCGGAAACTGTTCCCGCTTCGAGCACGGTTATGTCCAGGATCTCTAGCTCGCAGCCGGACGCGGGGAGATCTATGTACTCTAGGTCTTGGTACATTAGGCATTCCGATTCTGTGGACAAAAAAGATAGAAATAGTTTTAACTTTGTCTGTTATTCCTATGAACTGAAATATTTACAAAAAGGCACGGAAAATAAGCAAAAAAGGTAAGAAAATAGTATTTAAGTAAGATAAAAATGAACTATACTGAACATTATACCTAAATTGTTTTATATACTCATTTGTTATTATCACATTTTCAAGAATAATAAATCGATTTAAACATCCTATAACAGTATTTCGACAAGTTTAATTAACATACTTTGTAAAAAAAAACGGAAGTGTGAGTATTGTCTATCAGCCATTTTTGATGTCCCCACTGCTGGGGCACCGGGACTAAAGGCTTAACGTGCCTTCCGAAGCACGGAGGAGCTCGAGATAATAAATTTTTGGTCACCCATCCCATGACCGACCCTTGCGAACGTTGCTTAACTTCCGCAATCGCTGGGCCAGGCGCTAAACCACTGCGCCACCGAGCTCCTTGAAAAGACGAAATACGAAACGACCTATGACAACTGTCAAATACAGTTTACTAATAATAACAAGTAACTAAATATAATCAGAGACCGTACGGACGATTAAACCGACTTCAAAAAAAAGGAGGAGGTTATCAAGTCGACGGTTTTTTTAGTGTTAAATTTTCCATACTTTTGATGTTATTTTAGCTTGTTATTTTTTAAGTTCAACCCTCAGCTAAACGACTCTTCTAATCCATTGGGTTCCTTTAGCGATCTGGGCCTCCTCCATTTACTCTTTGAATAAAAAAAAAATTGAATTGCTGGGTATAGGCCTCTTTAAATGGCCATCATCAAATCACACGCCATTTAATCCTGGGCGGAGAACCAAAGCTTCAAAGTTACCTCATTCGTATGAAAATAAGCCTCTGTACACTGTAGTACTATTACTTTTGCTCGCAAGTGTATAATAAAAAAACAAATATAAATTTAAATTAAAGTAAAAAGTAGCTTTATTCAAATAAACTTAATTATTAAGTACTTTTGAATCGTCTATAATTGTAATCGTCTGTAATATAATATATTGTGTGCAAACTTTTGTTAATAATAATTATTGTGATGGAAAATGACCTCACTTTAAATGTGGAGCTCTTTTTCAAATGTTGACGACTCTGTATGAAATATACAGGGAGAAAAAAGCAGCCCATGACGAGTTCCATGCCGGTTCTTCTCGTTACAAGGTCTCCCGCTCAGGGTTTGCGAACCGATGGCGTAGCTTCTTTGACATTCACAAGTGCTTGTAACAGCCTAGACTGAATAAATAATTTTTGAATTTTGAATTGTTTTTTTAATTTTATATTTTCCTACCACCCGTTCCAGACTTTTTTAACTGACAAGAAGAACGGGCAAGAAACTTATTAACAGCCATAAGTAACGAAATTTACAAACTTGAATATATCGTTACCAGATAATTACAACATGGTGACAGGATTATTGGCAAAGTACCTATAGTAGTTATGTGTTATATCATTTCCACGCATTTTGATCTTTAAGATAATCGTCTAAAATTTACCCATGAGCGTTTTTATAACATGGTTTTTAAATTCATGCAAAGGAAGATCAATCACTTGTTGTGGAACTTTATTAATAAAGGCTATGCGTTTCCCCATAAATGAACCTCTCGTTTTCGCAAGCCTAAATTTTTGAACGGCAAGCTTATCTTTATTGCTTGTATTAAACTGGTGAATAGTGTTGGGGCCCTATTTTTGAATCCTTCGACTGGCGTCGAGCGCTTGGTTTCTACTGATTTTCGTTCGACATTTGACTTTCCATATTTTTGAATCGCTCGACCGCAACGAGTGCCCCTACCCACTCGTTAACAGTCGAGCGTTACGGTACGGCAAGCGATATTCTTTTCTACTAAAAAGTAAAGATTTTTATTTAACGGCCAATAGAAACATGCGTGGAACGGATAAAATCCAACATTTCGTTTATATTGGCAGCACCGGAAACGAACGATTACGATCAAAAATACGTAAAATCGGCGTCATGCGACTTGGAAGACGAGTGTGACTTAAGTCGTATGCGACAAAACTATGTCATACGAGCGATTCAAAAATAGAGCCCCTGTTCTTAGCAAATGAATCATAGTGTTTCCTTACATATACTAAATTTTCATATATAAGTACGTATCTAGTCAAGCACCGCCGTTGCCTGGGGGACTCAGAGGTGACTCAGAGATCGCACGCCTTATTATCTATGAAATAGGGTTTAGAATTGAATGCAATGTTTTTCGAATTTGGAATGCGCCGGCGCTTGTCAGTTGTCGCGCTTTTGTAATTTGATGCTAAAGAGGATAAACGTTCCTTACATAAACTAAAGTTTAATAAAACCACATGCTCACCGACAACATCGGCGCCCCTCTCCTCCATCTTCTTCCAGTCGGGCGTGCACATGTCGCCCACCCGCTTGTGGACGGCCTCGCCGGTCTTGGCCATAGACAAGCACGCCGCGCTCCCGCTAGCGGCTGATTGCGCGCCCGATGGGAGTGTCTATGGACAACCAATAATTTAATTAAAATTTAATGCCTTCAGACACATTCGTACAATAGGGATGACGACTAATGAAATTTTTTTTTACAATTTTTTTATTTTTAGTGTAAGTACCTTCTGTATTAGGTAGTGTAGGTATATTATTTAGGTACAAAAATCGGCTCAGCCAAACGTGAGATAATCGCGGAGAAACATACATGCATACAAACTGAATACCTCCTTTTTTTGAAGTCGGTTAAAAAGACTACACAAAGGTATCCCTTCCCCAACAAAAAAAATCATCTAATTCGGTTCATAAATAACAAAATTTTCAAGTTAGTTGATTTAATATTATAGTATTTTCAGGATTACTTGTAAACTACTGAACCGATTTGAAAAAAAAATTAAATGGGACCATCTCGCAAGAGAACTCAATCAAAAATCAAAAAAAGAATCATCTAAATCGGTCCATAAATGTCGAAGATACGCGCGAACAACGATAAAAAAAAAATAAAAAAAACATACAATCGAATTGAGAACCTCCTCCTTTTGATGAAGTCGGTTAATAAAATAACGAAATACTAATAAAAATAGTAAACATATTGAGGAAATCTTCAGGAAAATAGCAGTCTTCTGAAAATTCTAAGATCGAATTTAGTTAAGGCGAGGCCAGTTCACGATCTGATGAAAAGTCTGATTTTTGAACTTCCAATGTGAAGAACTGATGTAGAATTCTACTTCACAAAAATTACTGTAGACTGAAAAAGAAACGAAGAAACAATGTAACCGAACAGAATATTGAAAAATGGCATGGTAACTCTGTAAAAAAATCCTGAATAACACCATAAAAACTTATAAAAATAAATTTCAAATCGTCAGATTTCATAATTTTCAACGACAGTGATATGATTTTTTATGCAAAAGGGATAGCTTTTTTATCGATCTAACACAACAACCGAGTACATTTTTAATAAATGATCCAACCGAAGCGAAGCGAGAGCGGGTCGCTAGTATACTTTAAAAACCGGCGTTACACTGTAGAGTTATTATTAGACAAACTTATTCAATAAAGTATTTGTTTAAATATCTTACCAGCATTAATTCCGCGTTAGAAGCCTTGATCTTGTCCAAGTACTGTGCAGCGGGGGGAGTTAGCTCCCCGCTGGCGTTACACTGTAGAGTTATCATGGACACTTCTGTGCGGACCGTTGATAGAGACAGTTTCGGGGGACACGGGTATATTTTCTCACCGGGTGTCACATCTAGGTTGCCTGGGGACGAAGAATAAATGGGTAACATCAATGATAATAGGTAGTCGGAAAAGTTCGCGGCGTTTTTGAAGCATGAATTTTGCGTGTTATTTCTGGCAATACTAAACTTAGGCGGGAATGTAATATATTGTTTGACAACTGACTTTCTGACAATAGCAGTAAAATTTAAACAAAGAATATTGGGACCTTACTCTATGGACAACTTACCTACAGCAAACAGCAACCTTATTTTAAAGCTAATGACGTCCAGGTGTAATGGAATATTGAGATATCTTGGAAAATATTTTATATGAAAAAACTAGTATTTTTTAGTTAAAACTGATAGGTTTCATGATCCAGGCACCCGCGAGAAATTTAAACTTACCAAATTCGATATATTCCAGTAAGTATTTGTTCTGCTTCACGTTGGTTCGCTTGCACAGCGCTCGTTAGTGAAGGTCGTCGGCGAATTGGCCTATAACTACATGGCCTTTTGTTAGTTAACTCTATAATAGTATATTAAACTTACCAAATTCGATATATTCCAGTAGGTATTTGTTCTGCTTCACGTTGGTTCGCTTGCACAGCGCTCGTTAGTGAAGGCCGTCTGCGAATTGGCCTATAACTACATGGCCTTTTGTTAGTTAACTCTATAATAGTATATTAAACTTACCAAATTCGATATATTCCAGTAAGTATTTGTTCTGCTTCACGTTGGTTCGCTTGCACAGCGCTCGTTAGTGAAGGCCGTCTGCGAATTGGCCTATAACTACATGGCCTTTTGTTAGTTAACTCTATAATAGTATATTAAACTTACCAAATACGATATATTCCAGTAGGTATTTGTTCTGCTTCACGTTGGTTCGCTTGCTCAGCGCTCGGTAGTGAAGGCCGTCGGCGAATTGGCCTATAACTACATGGCCTTTTGTTAGTTAACTCTATAATAGTATATTAAACTTACCAAATTCGATATATTCCAGTAGGTATTTGTTCTGCTTCACGTTGGTTCGCTTGCACAGCGCTCGGTAGTGAAGGCCGTCTGCGAATTGGCCTATAACTACCTGGCCTTTTTGTGGGGGTTCCTTCAGGGGTGATGCTGTTGAAAAACAGTTTTTAATTAATATGGAAAAAAGATATATTTAAAAAACGTCACAATTTTTCACCTGTCATGACATTTTTATATCCATTGCGTCAACCAAGTCGAAAATAGAACAAACTACTAATAGCTACACCGTGATGTAAATTAAATTGTCATAACAATTGACAAATTGTCACGTTATTAAATAGGGCCCCGGTATATTCTGTTGCATTAATCTCTTTGATAGGAGGACTAGAATCTTGAAATTTTGCGCTAAGAACCCTACAAAATATCGCGAAGCGGGATTTCCGGTTTCTAGTAGAAATATCTTAATTAATACTAACCCTGTAACACTAAAAACCAGGAATAGATTACTTATATCATTGTAGTAGTAACATAGTAATATAAGCCCCTATTTGCCCGAGATACAGGTTAAACTTAGTTCAGACACTTTTTACTTTAGCTTTTTGTACCTATATCTAGATTTTAGACTTTAATTGTTATATTTATGATGTAAGATTATTTTAATAATGATTTATTTTATCATTTATTATTATTATTATCACAAACAACAACTTTTCCGAAAAAAAACTACTTTCCATACAAAATGTAAATCATCGATATTTGTATCTCCTTCTAATATTATTTTTGTTAAATATGTAGATTATTATTTATATATATTATATATATCCATGTTTTTATATATATTATATGTATTAAATTATATGTTATGTTGTATTTATTAATATTTTACCCTATGTACCGCCTTCATTGATATCTGTTTCCTAAAGATTGACTGGGAGAGAATGCTTTTAGCATTAAGTTCGCCTTTTGTAACATTTTGTTTGAAATGTACAATAAAGTTTGTTAAATAAATAAAAATAAAATCGTCGTAGAACAAACGTTGCTGTTTATAATGTTAGTAATCTACTCCTGCGAGGTTGTTGGTGTTTTTTCAAGTACGGTATATACGGCTATTAGTATATTTTAATTCACAATAGGTAGAGGCAAAGACAAAATAGTTCAACTAATTTTCTAACTCCTTTTTGTTTAATTTTTAAATTTGAAATTTTTGCATTCACAATGCTATTTTGACTCGGTAGCTCAGCGGTCAGAGCATTGGACCGGATATCCAAAGGTCGCGGGTTCGATTCCCGTCTGAGTATTGATCTGGTGCGAGTCGTATTTTTTCTAGTATATTATTTAGTATTCCTTTTTGTTTTATAAAAACAAAATAGAAATTTATGCATTGATTTCCTAGAATCTCCAATAACATACACACTGTACGTACGTACATACATAATTTAACACTCACCGCTCCGACCATAGAGCACGACGTCTTGTAAGAGGGCATCGTGCCTCTTCTGCGAGGCCACGTCTATGGGAGCCAGCCCCCCTAGCATGACCGATTTATATCGCGTGATATAGCGTTTTATCACGTTTAGCTGTCAAAAAGACAAAGGAGTTTGACAGTTGAGTGTCGATAAAATGCTATATCACGCGATATAAATCGGTCATGCTAGGCAGGCAGGAACACTCAACAGTTGTTGGTCACTTCCGGAACTGGGGACGGGGCACTTCCGGAACTGGGGCCGGAGCACTTACGCAACTAGGGACGGGGCACTTCCGTAACTGGGGCCGGAGCACTTACGCAACTAGGGACGGGGCACTTCCGTAACTGGGGCAGGAGCACTTACGCAACTAGGGACGTGGCACTTCCGGAACTGGTGCCGGGGCACTTACGCAACTAGGGTCGGGGCACTTCCGGCACTGGAGTCGAGGCACTTCCGGAACTGGGAACGGGGCACTTCCGGAACTGGCAAAGGGCACTTTCGGAACTGAGGCTGGGGCTAAATTGCCACTTACCGCTCCGACCATAGAGCACGACGTCTTGTAAGAGGGCATCGTGCCTCTTCTGCGAGGCCACGTCTGTGGGGCGCACGAACACCCTGTCTATGGCAGTAGCATCGACTAGGAACACCATAGAGTTGTTGCTCACATCCGGTCGTGGCACTTCCGGAACTGGGGACGGGGCTGATGCTGTAACAACGTTGTTGTTGTTAAAACATGGTTTTGTTAAGGGGCCGTATAACGAATAATACACATTTTTAAAAGATTTCACACAGTATTACTTGATTTATTGGTCCCAAAAAATAATGTAGAAAATAGATTATAGTACTGGTATGTGATTGACAAAATTATGATAGGTTAAATTTTTCTCGATAGAAAAAATCGTTAATCCTACTAATATTCTAAATGTGAAAGTTTGTGGGTTTGGATGTTTGTCCCTCAATCACGCAAAAACTGCTGAACGGATTTGGTTGAAATGGCACACAGATAGCAGATAGCCTTGATTCAAACTTTATATCCGATATTCCCACAGGAACGGGAACCACGCGAGTGGAACCGTGGGCGGCCGCTAGTACTAATATAAAAGTTTAAGCGCGGAGTGAGTCCTCCCTGATAGTAACTTTGAATTTATAAACTCACATATAGCAGCAATAACGGACGCAGGCTTCGGGTGCTCCACCTTGGGCAGCCAGCGGGAGACTTCGCCCTCCAGCGCCCGTCTCTACGTTGAGAGACACTTTATATCCGTCGGACAGTTTTGATACTATGGTCACAAACATAGTATAAATATACTCACATATAGCAGCACTAACGGGCGCAGGCTTCGGGTGCTCCACCTTGGGCAGCCAGCGGGAGACTTCGCCCTCCAGCGCCCGTCTCTACGTTGAGAGACACTTTATATACGTCGGACAGTTTTGATACTATGGTCACAAACATAGTATAAATATACTCACATATAGCAGCACTAACGGGCGCAGGCTTCGGGTGCTCCACCTTGGGCAGCCAGCGGGAGACTTCGCCCTCCAGCGCCCGTCTCTACGTTGAGAGACACTTTATATACGTCGGACAGTTTTGATACTATGGTCACAAACATAGTATAAATATACTCACATATAGCAGCACTAACGGGCGCAGGCTTCGGGTGCTCCACCTTGGGCAGCCAGCGGGAGACTTCGCCCTCGCCCGCAGCAGCGCCAGTCTCTACGTTCTTGAGGGATACTTTATATCCGTCGGACAGTTTTGATACTATGGTGCATTCTAGATTGTCACCGACCTGGAGGCAAAAACGATTATAAATGATAAAAAAGACAACTTTGAAACAAAACAAAAAGATTCAAGTTTTTTTTATTCATTTATTGTTTAAATTGACACAATGTTAGGTATACATAAGAAACAAACACCGCACCGCTACAAAAGCCGTTTCGCCTTTAACTATTTATTTATTTAGTCCCTTACCTTGATCCCAGGCGCATTAACAAGGCAACAGAACTCCGGGCACTGCTCATATTTGGGCAGCAACATTTTGACTCTGTCTGTTTTCTTCAAAGTGACAATTTTGCCGCTATCCAGTAACGCGGCGAGTGTGGGAGTGAGACAGCGAGCTCGGTACCAACCGCCGTCTTCTACCGATAAGTAGGAGAATGATTCTCCAGGTTTTGGGCTGAAAGAGATATTAAACTTTAGACAACTCATCTCAAAATGGTAACTTTGCAATAGGCTGACTCGCACGCTAACTTCGCACAATGACTACTAAAAAAATATATTAAAATCTTTATTGCCAAAATATTTTTACAAAACTAACTCTCGTATCTATAGAAGAGTTATTAATAACTTGTGTGAAACTTGCAATTTTGAAATGCTTCTAATATTATATTATAATGCAGTTTATAGTATATTAAATGCACCTACTCAAGTTATTTCTTACATGTCTATAGATAAGAGACAAGGGTTAGTAAAGCACTGTTTTTGTTTTATAATGACAACTTAGAATGAGAGAGAGTGTATACTTATTATTATAATGCAAAAGTGATATTGTTTGTTTGCTTGTTACGCTTTCACGTCGTAACTACTCAACCGATAATCCTGAAATTTTGCATACACAGAAAAGGACACAGTCACCTTTCATTTTCATCCAGAAAAAAATATGTTTCCCAGGGAAAGAAAAACAACCGTTTACTATAAAAATAATCAATCTACTCACGTATAATCTTCTTTGATAGCCTCACAATCCACGACATACACTTCGCACAGATTCTGGTAGTCAGTTTCGAACCGTTCGTGCATAGACAAGCAGATGAAGCCGGGTTTGTTGGACCGGCAGTCGGCGGCGATCAAATCCACAGACAATAGAGCTGAGTCGCCTATGGACAGCGCGTCTAGGAGGTAGCTACACAAAATAAAACAATAAATGATTTAAAAAAAAACACCTTATTCATAAAAATCAAATGTCGTTTAAACAACTGGGGGCTAATTGTCTAACTTCAAGATCTATCGCAATCGCTTTCATTTGACAGATGGATGTGGAACATTGCTACATTTCTTTGGTAAGTTTTTATTTGTGCCAAAAAGAAGTATCAATGTATCACATCCTGAAAGAGATTGCGATAGATTTTGAAATTAGACAATAGATAAGCTGCTTGGCTAAGAATCTGTACAGATACATTAAAATAAATACTCATTCTGGCCTTGGCCAAATTACAAATTAATTGGCAAATATTATTATTTTATATGGCACTAATTTGACTCTAAAATGTTACTTACGTTTTGGGCACTATTTTGCTAGCAGGAGTGACGTCATTCAAGCTTCCGGGGCCTTTTAATCCGTTGACAGTTCTCGTTGACTGCTCAACAGGTCTAAAAAGCAAGATTTATGAATGAAACACATTTTACTGATTTGTAGCAAAAACCGTTTGCAAGCCGTAAAATGTAGACATTAATTTATGAAACATCTGCAATTAATTTTGTTTTCTATTGGAATCCTATAAATGAAGAAATATTTGGATACAAGATTTGGAAAAAGCAAAATATTATGAACAAAATATGTATTAACATAAAAAATAACTTGTGCTTACTACAAGTTTAGACAATAATTTAACTTTATAGTGATACTCACCTTTTAGTCACTATTTTATTAATAATAATCTTTATTACTCATTTTTAACCACGTCAACTACGTGGTCTCCATACAAACGGCGATAACGTTTCCCACCCTCTAAACCTTAACCTACAGCAATGAATTTTTGGTATGTTTTGAAATGCCTAAAAACTAGGGCTGTACGTTTTGATTTTTAAAATATTCATTGTAGATTTGAAAATATTGGCACTTCTGTTTTGTATGAAATCACTAAAATGCAAATATTTCGAAATCTCTTTCTAAACTGGTCCGTACTCGACATTTCATGCGGTACCAATCTATTGCCGTTTCTAGTGTTTCTAGGATAAATATCGCATGCTCTTGTGAAAAGTAACATATTATGTTTAACAAATGAACATATTTCAAAGATATAAAGCGATGTCAACATTAATAACTGAAGTCGTGGAAACAGAGGACGACATGATGTTCGTGGAGGAACTCCGCATATAGCTCTAATGCATTTTTTTGAGCAATTTTCGCTCTGTTAGCATGTGTACTATTTCCCCATATCAATAACCCGTAACGCAATATGGCACCTACATATGCATGATAAGTGGTTAATGCAGTTTTTACATCTGTCACAGATCTGACTTGTTTTAATGCATAAACAAACCTATTAACTCTACCACAAAGATTATCGATGTGTGCTTTCCAACTCAGCTCCTGATCAATTGTAAGTCCTAGGAATTTTGTTTGCTTAACTTCGGCGATTTTAATGTCTCCGTAGTGAATGTCAAGATTAAAATTTTTGCGTTTATTAAATTGTATAAAATTAGTTTTAGTCAAGTTCATTTTCAGATTATGTATGTTAGTTTTAGTCAAGTTCACTTTCAGATTATGTATGTCAAGCCATCTAATTAATTTTTCAATATTATTATTTATGTCATATTCATGGTCATTGATAGTATTATTAGATCTTACCACAATGGATATGTCATCCGCAAAAGCAATACAACTTTGATTTGTAATGTCAACAATGTCATTAATATACAGTAGAAACAAATTAGGACCCAGTACGCTACCCTGTGGCACACCGTGAACTTAATTAATTACTGTAGGTTAAGGTTTAGAGGGTGGGAAACGTTATCGCCGTTTGTATGGAGACCACGTGGTTGACAATCCTCTTAAAACAAAATATAATCCGCGCGCGATGAGAATGGGATGGAACTATGTCAGTAAATTGAAAATTGACTAATTATGTATATTTATTTTTCAATACAGTTGCTCGAAAATGTATGTTTACGATGACAGTCGAGCGTGCGGAAAGTTGATTTTACCGCACGCCGTGCGTTTTTGTTTACGGATTAGTACAGCGTGCGGAAAGTTGATTTTACCGCACGCCGGCGCCGTGCGTTTTTGTTTACGAACGTTTTTTGTAATTTCTACTAGCTTCCGCCCGCGACTTCGTCCGCGTGGACAGTAGAAAAATATTGCAACCAGTTTAAAATGACCCCTTTAGTGTATGAAAGCTAGTACTACGGAGAGTTCAAGCTGTTTCCCTGGTACCACCCACCTGAATTTGATGAAACATAGCTTAGATTTTAAGTTGGACCTCAATCTACTAAATTGTGAAAAATCCATCAAAATTCGTTTAGCGGTTTTTGCTTAATTCGCGCACAAATATTTAGAATTTACAGTTTTATTATATGAACAGATTACAATTTCAGTAGTACCTATAATGTTTTCTCGCAAATGTATTGAAAAATGTAGTATGGCACACGGTTGTTAAGGTTTTTTAAAACTCCTTACCAACCTTGTATCATAAACTACTATTAATAAGAGCCGATTTTTCAATCCTCAGATACAGATATCAGTCAGTTTAAATATTAACCAAATCTAATAAAAGTCATTCAAAAATGTGACAGACAAATGAATGACAAGCATTTTCAATTTGGCAGTAAAATACGCTATCAAACGGATAAAGCTCTATGTATTGAGTATCTAGGCATTGAAAAATCAGCCCATAATCAACTAATTGTTCACTTGTTAACTTACTTGAAGTCGCTGCAGCAAAAACCTCGGATGCGTGACTTTTTGGATATCCCAGTGGCTCAGTTTGACAAGGTTCCATCCCATTCTCATAGCGCACGGATTATAAAAGAGAATATAATTTTTTACTTACGTTTTCGGCACAATTTTACTAGCAATGATGTCATCATTCAAGCTGCCCGGACCCTTTAATCCGTTGACAGCTTTTATTAGTTCCGGTGTCAGTACCGGTTTCAAGGCCGCCGGTTCCGATTTGGGAATCTGTTTCACTGGAGATTCTCGGTGCGGTTTAGGTTGTCCGGACTGGGCTTTGACAAGCGGTGTTGTTGGTTTGGCTGTTAGGAATCAAAAAAAAAATATATATTTATTCAGTAACATCAAATTTTTACAAAAGAATAATATACTGAGATCCCCTTTTAAGTATTATTATACTTGTGCCAAGAGACCTCGCTCTTCCACATCGCACAATGCAATTGATTTTAAAGAATAAATATATACTTGTTTACATTTTTAGAGGTACAAGAGCCAATTTAAAACTAAACTGTGTGTGTGTTAGTGTGTGTGTGTGTGTGTGAGAGAGAGTGTTTATAAGTTATTATTTTAATTATTTTATAAGTTCTTCAATTTCATTATAATCTTTATCTTTTAGCCAATTGGTAATGAGTATTTTACATTCTTTAATAGTTTTAGGATAAATATTTAACTGTGCATTTACATGGTTGTATACATAGCAAGATTGATTCGACTGCGACTGCCGCAGGAATGGTTATAATTTTTTGATACTTATATGAAATTACATGCGAGTAAGTATTTAAGGGCGCCCGCTGCGTTAAAGACGTAGATTACGTTGTAGTAACAGCGGACGACATTGATTTTGGAGAATATTATACGACCTGAGTGGCGCAGTGGTCAACATGCCGCCCGGAAGAGACGCAAGAGGTCCCGGGTTCGATTCCCGGCCGGGCAGTAATTGAAATGATGAATTTTAATTTCTGTGACGGGTCTGGGTGTTACTATGTATTAATAAGTATATATTTAAAAAAAAGTGTATAAGTAGTATATCAGTTGTCTAGCACCCATATTACAAGCTTTATGCTTAGTTTGGGGCTAGATGGCGCTGTGTGAAATTGTCCAAGCATTTATTTATTTATTTAATATCTTAAAAATATTTGGTCCTTTACAGGTAAAGCAACGAAAATGAACATTAAGCGGGACATGAGCGTGGGTCGACATAGATTAGAGCTTACTCATGCACTGCAAGCGTCTGTCCGTCAGAAAACCAGCAATCTATATTCCCGCGCCGTGTGCCCGCGGCGGGATCCCGCTTAACGCAGCGGACGCCCTAAGAGGCCGTCCACGTCTTGTCGTTCTCTCGCTCACACATTTCATGTTTTCTCAAAATTTCCTAATTCTGAGTGCGGTACTTGTTTTATTTGTTTATTTTATTGGAAAACCAACAGCAACAATATTACTATAAGCTACAATATGTTAAACAGAAAGCCAATTACAGGTTTTCACTTATAGCAATTAATTAATACAATAGGGGTGTGAACATTATGTATGTTACAGCGTAATTATGGAGTTGTTAATACAAAAAAAAAACTATAATCAAAAACTATTCGAAGTTATACATTCATAAAACACACTCATTATTATACATTCATAAAACACAGTTTTATGTACAGTCAGCAAAGTTATGACCTTTGGGTAAATGCAAGACAATACAGATTTATCAATCTTAAAATGAACCTTAAGGTCATACATAAGGTGTTCAGCTCATAGCTTTGCTGACTGTACGTGTCTGTAGTGTCAAAGATGTTATTTAACCATCTATTCGTTACTCAAATACTCACGAGTGCTCCATTCTTCCGCGTCTTCAGGCTGATTCCGACTGCGGTTGTCAGAATCAGAACGGGCATTGCGATTGCTGTTGCCAATCGCAACGGCAACAGCAATCGCAATGCCCGTTCTGATTTCGTCGTTGCGATTGTCGTTGCGATTCTCATTGAGACTGTCGCTGCGATTCTCGTTGCGATTCTCATTGCGGTTGTTGTTGGAGGGGCGAATTTACACATTACATATTACATATTCGAAGTTATACATTCATAAAACACACTCTTTATTATACATTCATAAAACACAGTTTTATGTACAGTCAGCAAAGTTATGACCTTTGGGTAAATGCAAGACAATACAGATTTATCAATCTTAAAATGAACCTTAAGGTCATACATAAGGTGTTCCAGCTCATAGCTTTGCTGACTGTACGTGTCTGTAGTGTCAAAGATGTTATTTAACCATCTATTCGTTACTCAAATACTCACGAGTGCTCCATTTTTCCGCGTCTTCAGGCTGATTCCGACTGCGGTTGTCAGAATCTCTGATTTCGTCGTTGCGATTCTCATTGAGACTGTCGCTGCGATTCTCGTTGCGATTCTCATTGCGGTTGTTGTTGGAGGGGCGATTTTTGTTGTTGTAGTATGAGGCTTGTTGTTGAGGTTTCTAGAAGATATTTAATAATAATACATACATACATACGTTTCTACTGATATAATATCTTAGTTGAGAGATTGCTTCGCGTACCCCTTGATGCAGTCTTGCGTACCCCTGGGGGTACGCGTACCACTATGCGAAACTAACTTAGATTATCTTTTGGTCTGCAACCCAGCGAATTAAAATCTATCGAACAAGCATTCCGCTCGAAAAATGGTACCACGCAAAATTACAACCGCGTGGGCGGGGCTAAAAATGCTGGCATTTAGTTATGCAGCACAAAGCGACTGAACACTGGTTGCATAATAGCGACCATAATCTGTACAAACATAGATTTTTCTAAGCTTAAACGAAAAAAATATGATTAATTTTACTGCCTTCTTTGAGTATTTTACACCATAAACTCTATTTTTTACCCGACTGCAAGGGGGTTATGTTTTTCGCGAGTATCTTGTATGTTTGTTTGTATTTATTACCTCATATCTTTCAAACGGCTGAACGGATTTCACCCGGTATTTACACATCCATAGATTTTAGTTCGCTGCTGCAACCGGCATAATTTTATTTTTTATTTTATTTATTTATTTATAATCAGGCGTCAATGGCCCATAGATAATGGATATAGAATTACCCTTTGCGCGCCCGAAGGTCCATTTTCACGTGGTGAAACCCTTTGAGCCGGCGAGTGTGGACGGCGAAGCGGCGCGGCGGCTGCGATTCTGTCGATTACACTAGTTTATGAAACTGTTGCATAATGAGGGGGATTAAAACACTAAGTTATGTGTAGCTTTACACTACTTTGCCTCCAGACTACAGACTTTCTATCGGCCGATAGTTGGTTTTTATATGAAGAGTCGGCTGATACCAAATTGTTGTAATGTGTGCGGTGCATGCTTCTTCATACCAACTATCGGCCGACAGTTTAGTCTGTAGTTTGCAGGGACTCTTACAAACTCGTAAGAGAAACTTGTTTAGTTTGTTTACACAGGCTCACGGTCTAAGAGAGTTTAAGTAGCGATAATCGCTTTCGAGAAGCGAAGCTTGTTCTATGTACTCTCATACAATGGGGAATGTCTGAAAAAAATCAAATTGACTGAATATTTTGTATAGGTAGGAATAAGCTCCCTAACTAATAGAAAAAAGATTCAGAATATTCGGTGCGTGAAAAAATTACATTAAACAATAGCTACGCTATGGACATCTGATTCGAAATGTTGAAAGTGTCGACTTTGTTTGAAGATTATTTAAAAGATACACATGCCTAAAAATAGTGTCATTATGATCTAGCATTTTTATTGACTAGCTCAGATTTTTTCTCGAACAATTTGTATGAAGCAGACATGAAAAAAAAAATACAGCTTTCGCACAATTGGCTTTAATTTTTTTAAGTGCTTTCTACGAATTATTTAGAATATTTGGACGTACTTCATTTCTCGATGAATTCTCAAATGTACGAAAGTAACTGCAGAATGGAGATTATACCTTAGCCACCACCGCCACCGGCCACAACACAATCTAAAATATCGGACGGAGTCTCTTCACAACCACATTCACTTCTAGTAGATATTTTTAAGCAAGAATAAAAAATCCTACGAAATTAAGTACATCAAAAATGTAAAAATTTAAATCAAAACGTTTTTCAATTTCTTCAAAAATGGCGCGACTACCACCAACCATAGATACTACAAAGGAGTAATGTCATATACATTTATTCTGTGGTAATGTACTAAATCCATGGCCCCTGTATCGTAATGATGATGTCCCTACAACTTTAGGCGCATTTGGTCCAATTATGGATGGGTGGGTAAGTAGGATCGGTCATAACCCACCGAGCCTAATGCGGATTAGTGGGTGTAAGTAAACGGCTGCAAATGGAGGTGGGACCAACGGCCAGACGGCCATACGTCCAAAGACCAGAGGAGCTCCAGAAAAAAAAACAGTGTGTCGAAACGAGAGAGAGCTATGGACAAATGCAGCCCACCCGGGTCAATCTAATATGACCCTTCGTGATCATTTTGCGAAGTGCAAGTTACATCACAAATTACCAATGATATTAATATCATTGCAAATTACAGGGCTTTTAGCAATTATGGTAAAATAAGTACAGTTATGTAAGTAAAGCAAACATGCAAAAAAAATAAAAAAAACCTACTTAGGTACTTCAGTCTGATGAGATGTTGAAGCTACGGTTTCTGATTTGCGGTTTAATCTGTGTTCCGAATAAAGAAAAAAAACTAAATTAAAAAGCAAATAAACATAAGTATTGTATTGTTGTTTTCAAATGACTTTTGATGTATTTATTTATTCTTTTGAACTTAATAACAATAATAAAATATTTCAGAAAAACATCCATATGTGTTAGGTAACATAAGCTTATGTATAGTGTTAGTGATTAAACCTATTTTATCTAGTAACTCGCCACTGGCGCGTGTAAACGCACCCAGCGCTCAGCTAACGCGCACAGGATACCTACTTATGTTTTTATTACATGTTTTAAATGTATTATTAATTTATATAAAAGTCTATCTCTTCTTTGTTGGTTGGTAAAATGCCCACTACCTATGATTTAACCGTTTTAAGGAAAGAAATCACGAAACACATTCTAAATCTGCTAATATACCTAATGCCTGTCGGCCCAGTCCCTCCTCTGGCAGCGCACCGAACAGTACGGCGTGACAGCGCACTGCGCGCAGTAAGAGCCGGCGGCGAACTATCAATCTATAAGACTATAGGCCACTCACCGCGGTAGATTATGGCACACGCTCTTATGCCTGTCGGCCCAGTCCCTCCTCTAGCAGCGCGCCGAACAGTACGGCGTGACAGCGCACTGCGCGCAGAAAGAGCCGGCGGCGAACTATCAATTTATAATACTAAAGGCCACTCACCGCGGTAGATTATGGCACACGCTCTTATGCCTGTCGGCCCAGTCCCTCCTCTAGCAGCGCGCCGAACAGTACGGCGTGACAGCGCACTGCGCGCAGAAAGAGCCGGCGGCGAACTATCAATTTATAATACTAAAGGCCACTCACCGCGGTAGATTATGGCACACGCTCTTATGCCTGTCAGCCCAGTCCCACCTCTGGCAGCGCGCCGAACAGTACGGCGTGACAGCGCACTGCGCGCAGAAAGAGCCGGCGGCGAACTATCAATTTATAATACTATAGGCCACTCACCGCGGTAGATTATGGCACACGCTCTTATGCCTGTCAGCCCAGTCCCACCTCTGGCAGCGCGCCGAACAGTACGGCGTGACAGCGCACTGCGCGCAGAAAGAGCGGGCGGCGAACTATCAATCTAAAATACTATAGGCCACTCACCGCGGTAGATTATGGCACACGCACTTATGCCTGTCGGCCCAGTCCCTCCTCTGGCAGCGCGCCGAACAGTACGACGTGACAGCGCACTGCGCGCAGTAAGAGCCGGCGGCAAACTATCAATCTATAATACTATAGGCCACTCACCGCGGTAGATTATGGCACACGCTCTTATGCCTGTCAGCCCAGTCCCACCTCTGGCAGCGCGCCGAACAGTACGGCGTGACAGCGCACTGCGCGCAGAAAGAGCGGGCGGCGAACTATCAATCTAAAATACTATAGGCCACTCACCGCGGTAGATTATGGCACACGCACTTATGCCTGTCGGCCCAGTCCCTCCTCTGGCAGCGCGCCGAACAGTACGACGTGACAGCGCACTGCGCGCAGAAAGAGCGGGCGGCGAACTATCAATCTAAAATACTATAGGCCACTCACCGCGGTAGATTATGGCACACGCACTTATGCCTGTCGGCCCAGTCCCTCCTCTGGCAGCGCGCCGAACAGTACGACGTGACAGCGCACTGCGCGCAGTAAGAGCCGGCGGCAAACTATCAATCTATAATACTATAGGCCACTCACCGTGCTAGATTATGGCACACGCTCTTATGCCTGTCGGCCCAGTCCCTCCTCTGGCAGCGCGCCGAACAGTACGGCGTGACAGCGCACTGCGCGCAGAAAGAGTCGGCGGGGGCGTCGCAAACGACGCACGCGCGGGAAGCGTCTCGCTGGAGCGCGGGGAGGGTTAGCTGCGGCCAGCGCTCGCCGGTTAGTCGGAGGGTTTCGGGTTGAATGCACTATTTGTCGTCAGCTCACACCGAAATTTTTCGCAGGAGGTATCAAAACAATGTAGAACCAAGAAAGTACACATTCAATGATAGCAGTTTAACTTGAAATTGTGTAAACGTCTATGTGTGTGCATGGGAAAAACTAATAATGTTCTAAGCGGCTGCATGTTCTGTTAACTTTATATCTGTGGTGTACACAGCTTTGTACTTTTTGACATGTAAGTAAATTCTATTTTGTTTTGTTTAGAGACAGTGACTTGGTAGCTCAGTTGGAAGAGTATTGGACCAGGACTTCCTATGGTCGCAGGGTCCGTTCCCGCCCGAGTACCTATATTATGATCTGGTGCGAGTCCAATTTTCTACATTATTTATTTAGTATTATTTAGATAGAAACCTTAAAAATGTGCGTCGGTCTGGTGTGAGCTGACCTTAAGGGTGATAAGTAATCTAGCGAAAAATTTAGTCGTTAAAAAATTCTGAACTATTCAAATGTTAATTAATAAGAAGAAAATCTTTATTATATCTAAATCATGGAAACATAATATTTTATTCCAGTTTTATGTAAAATAACATTGCAAAATAAACTATATAGAAACATCCATCTATACAAAAATATATAATAATATGGTAAGAAGTTTATTTACGTTCTCTCTGTTAATCATATCATGCATCACACTGAAAATTCTTGAATGTGGTTATTGCTATAATTAATAATCAGGCGCAAAGAAACATGCGAGTAAATTTGTCGCTAGATCAAACAATACCCGACAAATTTTCATTCTAGATTTTAAGCCAGCGAGCACAGGGCTTCGATTCTGCTAATGTTGACGTTATAATCGTGCCTCAATGGTGTTTTAATAGTAAAGCTTTTTGTTTGTCAAAAAGCAATACCATCGACTGAAACACCATTGGGATACGATTGTTACATTTACACTAGCGGAATCGGATTACACGCACGTCGTCAGATACGCAAGTGAGAAAATACGCATTACGCCAGAATACGCAACTCGTCAAATACGCAGTTCGACAGATTTCGCAACTCGTCAGATTTTTTGTTTTAATACAATGTGCACAAACAAAAGGATGTGAAAGTAGGCTCAACTTAATCGTGAAAACATCGATAGATTGTGCAGACACTTTTTGTGTGGCCAAAAGCAAGATGGGTGACCATATAAGGTTGACACGCATGTCTTCAGATATGCAGGTGGTCAAATACGCAAGTCAACTGTATCTGTCGAGTTGCGATTCTGACGAACTGCGTGTCTGACGAGTTGGGTATCCGTTTTAAGATCTGTCTAAATGCGTATTTGAACACTTGCGTATCTGACGACCTGCGTGTGATCAGCAGAATCGAGGTCGAGATAAGTTTGTAAACATACTTAGGGCCGGTTTCACAAGGTCTTGTTAAGTTCCACAAATTCCTTTATTCCCATCTGCCCCCTTCAAGCTCCGCCACCGGGGTGGTGGGCATCCACCTCCCCGGTGGTCGATGGCACCTATTCATTCCCATCTGCCCCCTTCGTAGTTATAGTACAAGGGTTTATTCGCATTTCGTATTGGAAATCAATTTATCAATGGAAATTGAAATAAAACATCACTGGATATCATGATTCATGAGCAATATTTTTTTATTAATGGAGTTCGAAGGAGGAGATGGGAATAAATAAGTGCTATCGACCACCGGGGTGGTAAACGCCACCTATTAGTGCCAACCACCACCCCGGTGGCGGAGTTTAAAGGGGGGCAGATGGGAATAAAGGCACAAATTGACCAAGCATGTTTGGTTTAGTTGACATTCATTCATACAACGGTCAATAGAAATAATAATTACCAGAATCAATAATTTACTATGCTGTGTATCAATAACAAATAATTTCATAACTTAACCCCGTCAGACTGTGAAACTGGCATTAAGTAACCAAAATATCATGCATTAAGACAGGCGCTAAGCGTCAAAAGGCTTTTAAAATCTTCGTGTAGACGGCAAAGGAGTGCAACTGATGATCAACTGAATTTCGACAGGACATACAATTATGCACTACGCAAAAAGAGACGAGTTCAACCGAGAAACTTAGAATTTTTATTTGATAGAGATCTGTATGCAGCTAAGCAGTAACAAATAGAATTTTGTTTGTGTTCCAACTTTTTTGCAATTTTATGTTGTAAGCATACATAGCATGCAGTTGCAGATGTTTATAATATTATTGTTATCCTTACAAAATGCGAAAGTCCGTTTGTTTGTTTGTTACGCCTTTACGTCTTAACTACTGAATCGATCATCATGAAATTTTGCATACACGTTTTCAGGGGTACAGAAAAGGACATAGAGTACTTTCATCCAGAAAAAACCTACATTTCCCGAAGGATAGCAAAAAAACTGTCCACGCAGACGAAGTCACAGGCGGCCGCTAGTCTTCTATATATCCCAAAAATTGCAACTATTTAAGTCAGTAGTGGCAGAATTTACTGGATAAAGAAAACATACAAACATTTCATTCAAATGTGTCATTTCTTTTATAGCTAAGTATAAATAAAAGTATGATTAATTATAAAACATAATTTATTGAACACATAACTAGTTACACATTACAGAGAGCAAAAGAATTAGGTACAAGGTACAACACAAATCTAAAACTAATAAAAACAAAATGTAATATAACAATACTTACCCTAAACACAAGTGTAAACATTAAAAAAGGTTTTTTCGACAGTTCCAAGAAATTATTTGTGACATCGAATGAATTAAAAAATACATTTTATTTTAGGAATCTGTTTTTGTAAACACAGTTAGATGTTGTTAGTGCAGATAAATTAAAATTCGGTGGTTGGAATGATATTATTTTCCTATTAGTAATTCAGTTAGTAGGTCTTAACCAAGATTTCAAAATCAGTCTTTACTTAGTCACATTTTCTTAATTCAAATATTCAAACAATACTATAACTAACACAATAACTTGCTAGCTTCGATTTTAGGATTTAGAATTATTGTATCATCTAATTATTTTCCAGATCTTGAAAAACTAAAATATCGCTAGTTCTTGAATGCATGTTTACACAATATTCATAATGTAAAACCATAGCATTTAAAAGGACATAATTACCATTTATACGTAAATCTCAAAGATATGTTTCTTTTAAATTATCATACCAAATCAATGAGAGCCATAACATTGTCGACTAAACTATGCTAAGATTAATCTAAAAGCTTAGAAATTAAACTTCAATTTCTCCCCTCCTATGACCGGGTCGAAATTCTTTGCTTTGATCACAGCAGCACTTTGCTTGTCCACGATCAAACGAAATCTACCATTATTAGGGTATGAAGAACCCGTATGCACTCTCCAGAGTTCCGTATTCAAACCAGGATTCTTATCTTCAAGGAGATCGAATAGCATAGTCAAATCTTCTTTGTTATCAGGAATAAGTTTCGTTGGTATTTTTAAGAAAACTTTTTTGTCACTCCTGTGACTATTCACTGGGGAGATCTTCTCAGAATCTGTATCTTCAGGTTCAATGTTATCCGTATTAGTAAACTTCGAACTTTCTCTCACTTCGTAATCAAAAACTTTTGCATCTTCTTTATTAGTTATGACATCCCATTGGTCAATTTTCAAATCAGGGTACTTCTGTTTTATATCCAACCTCAATTCTTCAATTGTCTTTTCTTTACCAGAAGTCTTACTTCTAGTCGAATCGGGAACATCAATGCTTTTAGTATTTTGCTTACTATGTTTCTTGTTAAGTTCTTCCAGGGCGAACTTAGGTTTCAATAAAGATTGTAAATGTCCCAGTTTGAACTGTACAGAGTTACCGTCAATATATTTATTGAATTCGGGACTTGTTATAACTTGGGCAGACAGCTTATCAATTTGTAGTACAACGTCCAACTTAGATTTAGTTCTTACAGTGCTTATTTTCCTCCAATACTTAGTGCGCAATCGCGGGTTTTGTTTTTGCAAAAATGCAATTATCTCATCCGTGTCTTTACCAGATTTGACGACCATACTTATAATACCAACTGCACCTCTAAACTCTGTTGATTTTAGATTAATATGCAATTTACCGTTGACAGTTTCCACAGCTTGTTCCATCCATTCTCTAGCATACATGTTACAGCAGATGATAAAAATCACTCCGTCAAACAAATAAATGTCATGGAATTTCGGCACAGTAGCCTCATTCAATTGTCCCTGTGCAAAAGTTTCACCAATAATATTCTCGAAAGTTTTCTTAATAGTATGAAATAGGTTTTCGTCTATACGCGATTCTGGGTAGTTACTTGGTCCAACGTATAATTTCAAATCATCAGCTATTACGTCAGAGTAATGATTTGTCCTGATTCTTGTAAGAGGTGTGTTAGTTATTTCGGGATCAACTGGGATATAAATAAGTTTTAACATTTTATCTTTACAAGCTTTGCTTCCATCACTTTCATCGTTAAAGTCATCTTTAGGGTTAGACCCTTCAAAGCTAACATCCCTTTTCTGTCTATCAATGATTCTGAATATTAATTTCTCTCCTTCATAAGTAGGATCGAAGACTGGGCTTTTAATAATATCCAAAGATTCCGGGTCGACGCCGAATTGCCTTTTTTGCTTCCCAGCAACGTCTGAGTAATACTTCCAACAATCAGGTTTTAAACCTGGGTAAATTGCTTGCAATTTCAATAAAATCTCAAGCGACTCGACATGTGCGTGCTCTTTGGGCAATCGCAACACTACTCTAGTGTACCTCACTAAGTTTTTAATATCTCTAAAACTTAGTTTTAAACCCGTTGACGCAACAAACTTAGGCAATACTTCAGTCAAATAGTCTTTAGTTTCTAAGCTATCACATATATAAATCACAGCCCCGTTAGACAAGTAAACATCTTGGAACTTCGGTATGATTAAATTGGCAAATCGTTGCATTTTCATGTCTTTGTGCAAATATTCTTTGAATAAATGCTTCAATCTACGGATGTGGGTGCCTTCTAACTTATTTTGCGGGTATCCTTCTAGGGTAATAGCTATTTTCAATTCATTCTCAACGTGTAGGTAATTCGTTCTTCTATGGTAAGCGATACCTCTGTTACTATCAATGTTCAAATTGCTGCCTCTAGCAATAAGATTATCATTACTCTCAACAAACGATTCCGTCTTATCAGATCCAGCAACAACTGAGGCACCCAGCACATCTTCTCTTGCAACTTCTTCTTCATGTTGCTTCGACTCAGATTCTTGGTCGCTATTATAAGTATTCATTTCATCAGACCACACGATCACCTCGCCTTCACCACTTATATACTCAACATCTTTTAGTTTCTTCAAAATTTCTTTTTGCAATGTATTTTCAAACTCTTTCTTAACATCAGCTGGTTGATAGTCTTCATTTTCATCAGCAGAATCATCTTTTTCAGAATACTCCGTTGTTATTTCCTTAGTCTCTTCAACTATTTCTGTCTTGTCGGGTTTCAAGAGGTTAATTGCAGAGGTATTTCTGGGTGTAGCTTCTTCAGATCGGAGATCTTCTAATAGTTTAACTCTAGACGCTACGCTACACAAATCATCTTCCAAATCGGACATAAGACATTGGTAGTAAATCTCAGTATAGCCAGTCAGCTCAAATTCAATCTGATTATAATCTATGACGTTTTTGAAAGTGGGACCACGGATAATCTCGCCAGAAATTCTATCTATTAGAAAAGATGTGGTCTCAACATTGTCTGTACTTTTCTGTGAGTAAATTTTCCAAAGATCCGTCTTCAAAGTAGGGTTGAAATATTGTAGCAGTTTGAAAGCGTCTTGTGCGGTGGCTGGCCAGCAAGAGTTGGGTATTTTTAACACAGCCAAGCACAATCTCTTTATTTTAGACTTGAGCAAAATCAAATTAGTAGTCATTCTTTCTTGCAAACCTGGTGATACTCTAACCACCCAGTCTCTAGTATCTATATCTTTGCAGATACAAACTATTGCGCCTCTATTGAGATAGTAGTCTAAGAAAGAAGGGACTTTTTTCAGCAAACCGTTTTTTAGTTGCATATCAATAACATCTGCCAAGCATCTTTGGAATAGCTCCATTTGGCGAAGACGCATTTTCGATTTGGGGTAACCAGCTAAAGCAATAACGACTTTTAGTGTGTCACCGACAATATCCATGTAATCAGAATTTCTTAATTGTATCAGTCTTTTTGTTTCGTCAGCCTCGTCTTCACTGTCGCTATAAAAATCGCTGTACTTCCAATCTATAGTTATATCACTCTTTTTCTTCTTAAACGCCACATCTAATTTCTTACTAGTAACATCAGATTTTGGATGATCAGACTTGCTATACTCTGATTTTATGTCTATCGTCTTACTAGCTACAGATTTCCTACTAAACTCAGTGGTTTTATCAAATCTACTGGAATAATCGGATTTTTTGCTATAATCTCTGTATTTATTGGCAACAGACTTAGCTGTGTTACGGCTACAGTCTTCGGAACAGAGCACGCAAGTGGAGGCTGTGGAACTTCCCGCAGAACTGCCTGGTTGGTCCCATCTAGTCTTCAGCTTCTCATTGCAGGAACATACGGTTTTCCTTTCGTTCTGCAGAAGATAGAGGTCTGTCACTCTTCGTCTAGCTACCAGTTTCTACTACCAGCTCAGTAGGAAATCTAGAAGCCCGACACCAGCAACTTTTGATAAATATCAGCCGCCAATCCAAAACGATGAAATGAAATCACTTAGATGCCACCATAATAACGCGAATGATAAAAACGACGCAAATTTTGTAAAAATAAATATGATAATAACCAAGCCCGATAAAGGATGAAAGACAAATTAGATCGATTATATATTGCCATATTTCAATACCGATACACATGTAACACCCGGTTTTTTTAAACAAGCCCGCTAGAAGTTTGGCCTAGTCAACAATTCAACATGCTTATTACAAAAATACAAAATATCATATTTATTTATTTGAGAGAACTTCAGACAAAAAAGTATGGAACACTTAACATTCTTTGAAAAAGGGTTATAATAGTGCACATGCGCAAAAATATAATGTAACGGGCTTTCCCCTAGAATTTTAAAAACAAAAATAATTGCTAAAACGTCATTTAACGATCACAATATACCGGGTGTAACAAGACCCTCAACGAAGCCGAAGTCTTCGTATTCTGCCCATCATCAGGACCATTTCTGTTCAAAATTACTGCTGGGAAACGATTTAAATTTTTGGTGTTAAAAAAGCATTGCATACACAGCTGCGTGCGGCCGAGATGAAAGGCAACGTTTATGTGTGTGCTCATAAAATACATTGAGTGATGACGTTTTGAAGCCATTGTTTGTTACGAAATATATAAAATTTTGATAATGTTTCTGTAGACAAAAATTAGGAAATAAAGAATAAAATAAGATTTCAAAAAAAAAAAAATGACTTTGACCTTCAATAACTTCGTAGCTATTGGTTTCCCAGGTATAGTCTAAAAGACAAAAATGATCCTGATGATGGGCGGGATGCGTGGACTTCGGCTTCGTTGAGTGTCTTGTTACACCCGTTAAACAGTTAAAGGGATAAGCATCTAAAATAAAGCGTAAAGCGAGATAGCAATGAGAAAACGCCGCACGCGGGAGCGAGGCCTATTCGGCAGATTTGTCGCAAAAATCACTAAATCAATTCGTAGTAAAAAACTATAGTGATTAAAGAGAAATGCTTTACGAACCTGAATATTGATGACACACATCATTTACAGCAATTTCGACTTGAATAACTAATGTTGTTTCTAAATAATTCTGATTTTAAGAATTTTTAAGAGGTATTCTAGAAATTAAAATGTATCGAGGCCAAATTAACTGAATCGTGTTTCTGGTTCTCTACATGTCTGGGGAAAGATATAAAGAAAGAAATATACAAGGTGTTTGATAAAAGCCTTATAAAAAAACTGCTGTTTCATACAAAAATTAATACCGAAAATATCAAAATGTATGAAACAGCTGATTTTTTTTTCACGATTTCAGAGTTGGTCCCATAGTAAAAAAAAATCAATTTGATGGTCCCTATCTACCATATTCGGCTTTATAAGGCTTTTACCAAACACCTTGTATATCTTAATTTCAGATCTCTAGGTACTTTCTGCGACCGGCATTACATCAAAAAGTGTCAATTTTTAGATGTATCCCCTTAAGTAGATGATTTAATTTCAAATGACGTTTTAGGACATAACATGCGCAAAAATAATGGCGATAAGTATTTGGGACGTATGACCTTGGGCTCTATCTCACTAGGACACCATGGTTGCGCCACCAGCGAGTGGTTCGATTCGGGGCCTCGCTCGCAATCGCGCTAATTTTCAACAATGGAAAATCGTCACCATTTCAGTTTCGTTTACAGAAAAAAATAGCTTTATTTTTGTTAAAATTGTTGAAAGCTATACCTACGGCGCGTAGAATGCTAATCTTGGACCAAAGATTTTTTCTGATATTTTCAAACTATTCATTTTTAACAGCACATACATATTCAGCAACGTGGTCTGATAAACCTATTTAATTTTTAGATACACTTAAAAATTAACAGTGTATAACCTAAATGTCAACGTTACGGTTTTGGTTTTATCGTTCAGTTTTCTCTCTTTCACTCGCATTGACTGTGAGCAGTATATCCGAAAGTTTACAGTCGCGATTTTTTTTGCATCAACTCATGGTAGAGCTACAGAATCAGAGCGATTGAGACCCAAGTGAAATACCCTCCATACATCTACATACATGTTGGCAGAACGACTGTTGTGCCGCCACTGGTGTCCTAGTGAGATATGGCACTTAAAGCCTGTAAAGTTATAAATCTCACTCACAATTCATTCACACTGCAAATAAATAATGTAAAGAATTCAAGACTTACAGAATCGCCTGCTCCAGCGGCAAAACTGCCGTCAGCGTCGCGAGATTCCATGCTCCTAGGAAGAAACATTTATTTAACACAATATTGTATAAGACAAAGATCGGACATTTTGATGCATATTTACCTAAAGTTCAGATTTTTGGTATGTACATTTTATAGAAAAAATTCACAAGGATTCCGAATTTAACAAATGTTAGTTTCCGAGAGATGTAATAATTAACCCGATTTGACAAAAATTACAGTTCCACTGTTATAACTTTAAATGGTTGCTTTTCCCTATTTTTATTGTCAGTGATTTTTTGATGAAGCAAACACAACCTTATTACGTTGTAGCAAGTGTCAAATCGGTCAAAGTGCGTATATTTCAAGAATTTTAAATATTTCAAGAAGCTCCTATCAACCAATATGCATCCGATTATCCGATCTCTGGTTATGACTTATGACTATGAGCGACAGACACTTCCAGTCTGTATACGAAAGACGAACATTTAAAGCTGATATAATTATTATTACACCCACTTTCCAGTCAGCTCAAAAAGTAGAAAAAGAAAAAGATTATTCGATTTGGAACATAATTGGGGGGGGGGGGGGCAAGTTAATATTAAGGAGAATGAGAAAAATGTGAATTGTAGGTACATTCAAGAGCACCTAGTGTTTTGATTCATGTTTTGAGATGCGGGATTTATCGGAAAAGTAATTCAAATCAAATAGTTTATTATTATAGGTATTCAATTTTTATTTTTTCACTCATTACTGAGGTAAATATTATTATATATTAACTTTTTATTTTTTCTCTCATTACTGAGGTAAATTCATGACAATGCGGGTTTTTGACCAAGCATAGCATGTTTAAATAAATAGTGACGTTTGTGATTTTAATCCAGGATATAAACTATCTGTGTGCAAAATTTCATCCAAATCCGTCCAGCAGTTTAGGCGTGAAGAGGTAACAAGCACACAAACTCTCGCATTTATAGGGTGTTTGGAAAAGCCGAATATATGGTAGATAGGGACCATCAAACTGAACAACTTTTACTATGGGACCAACTCTGAAATCGCGAAAAAAAATCGGATGTTTCATACATTTTGATATTTTCGTTATTAATGTTTGTATGAAACAGCTGATTTTTTTCGCGATTTCAGAGTTGGTTCATTAGTAAAAGTTTGTTTGATGGTCCCTATCTCCCTTTATCAGATTTATAAGGCTATTTCCAAACACCTTGTAATATTAGTATAAGGTAAGGTTATTGATAGTAAATAAACTCACCGATCATGCACGTTCCGGACAACCACCCTGCCATCGGGCAACACACAGCGGTTAGATGGAGTGTTGCTCTGGCTAGCGTACTGGCGACAAACAAATATAGGGTAATTTTTGGACCCCTTTACAAATTTTATCAGGTCATTCTATAACAGCAGTACAATCAATTTCACGTTTGATACTTCTGCTTTGATGGGCATTGGATGACCTTCGATCAAGAATACCCTAGATGTCCGGTCAGAGTTTGAAAAATGGCACCTCAAATAGTGTCCTACTTACAAACTGGGCGCTTATTTTGCACAAAGTAAGTGATAAAAGACGTGTTTTTGTACAAAATAAGCTTATTTTGTACAAAATAAGTGTGCGTTATCTAAGATATAATGCTTCACGAACTTTAACAGTACGCAAAAATGGCACCTCAAATAGCATCCCACTTACAAACTTGGCACTTATTTTGTACATAATCACCTCTTATTTTGTACAAAATCCCATCTTTTATCACTTTACTTTTTATTCGTGGTGGTTACTTTTTTTTGTGTTTTCGTCTACGATCAGTCTTAAAACTTTAAGTAGGCTTGTTGAATTCGCCATTGGAATGGTGGTGGTTACTTAACCGCAAGTGCGTACGATCACAAGCGGTCGCATTAAAATGGAAAATCTGTGGTCAACCAAAACCCGTGGGCAACCACCAGTGCATAAGAGGGCTTAGACAAACTTCATTAAATACAATCAGCTAACTCACGTTCTTCTTCTTGGCTGCTTCGAGGTGCAGCAGTTGCTTCTTCAGCAGCATCGACTGCTCTTGCACCTGCAAGCGCTGCAACTCCAGCTGGATGCCCTTCATCTTGATGTCCGCGTCCTATGACAAGAATATATAAAAATCTGTCAAATTGAGAAGAGAACTTCCTCCTTTTTTTGAAGTCCGTTAAAAATAAATTAATAAGAAATACTGGACGTAACAAGCACGTCTTGTGTTATGGAAACAAAAAACAACAGTGGTATCACAAACACCCAGATGGCCCAGACCCGAGTCAATGGTATAGAAAAGTTTATTTTTTAAATTGTAGGCAGTGGTGTGGTTACAAAAAAAATATCGAGTGGTTTAGACTAGCAAGTTTTTCCTGCAATTTCTTGAGCAAGCAAGTTCCGCAAGCTACAACGATATTGGAATTTAGCTTGCTATACCTGTTTACACAATGGTAACGGTAACGCTTGCAGAAGTTTTATTGCTAGTATAAACCACTATTAGGCAACTATTCTTAATAGGCCTATCTTTTAATGGCGAAAGGTTTGTGGATAAAATAAAACAAAAAACCACTACTAGCAAAACACTCGACACTGGCGTAATCCACAAGAGAACCGCCAAAGCATAAAACGAAGAAAGAAGAAGATAATATGCAATATAAGGTCATTTATTCCTGCTTACCATATCATCATCGAGGGCCGGCAATGAGTCGTCCAAGAAGTCCTCACCATTCATGATGTCCTCAGCTCCTCTCCTGAAAAAATGTTTCAACAATTTGATGGTCAGTTAATTTTTAATCATCGGAGGAATATTTTGGAAGCAGATGTTCTAACGTATGGGATAGTTTTGGTTATTATTTTGGTTTATCAATTAATTAACTGAACTAGGCTATAAATAAACAAATGCAAAAAACATGAATAAACAGTTTCTTAAATTAAAGAATAAAAAATTACTTAAAATAAGTAGAAAAAATCAGTAAGAACACAAAAACAGTTTAAATCAACATTATCAGCAATCAAATCAACACAACACAACATTGAATGGTAGAGAAAATGTATCAACATACATAAATTAGAAAAAATACCCCATCCCTTAGAATGTCTGCTCCCAAAAAGTACCTAGTGATGGGCCGAGTCAAGGCAACTCGAGTACTTATTGAAATACCTTCTTGGTACTCGCACACTCTAGTACAGAAAATACAGTATTCAGATACATAATTTGAATACCAGAGCAGCCTTTCTATTGTCTAATTTCAAAATCTATCGCAATCGCTTTCAGGATGTACACATTGATGCTTCTTTTTGGCACAAATAAAAACTTACCAAAGAAATGCAGCAATGTCTCACATCCATCTGTCAAATGAAAGCGATTGCGATAGATTTTAAAATTAGACAATTAGCCCCCGGGTCGACAATCAGTTGTAATGCTAAATTTGTTTATTTAGTGTGGGACTACTTACTTATTATTATTATATTATGTGGAACAACCAGTGTGTAGAATTTGGAGTGTTTTTGTATAAATTTTACTGTTTATTTTATTTAGAAATTTTTGTTTAGACGAGGTAAAATACTACCCTCAATTTACTGCATAAAAAACATTAGTATATTTAGACAAAACTTTAACATAAAACACTTATATTCTACAAATTAATTGATCCAAATTCAAGAGAAGTAATGCGATATCCTTCTTTTGACACTTTTTAATTGGAATATTACAATATATTGAATCAAATGTGTTGATTCGGATTCTAAGCACCCACCATTACGAAGCGTGAGAAATATTTTTAAGGCTTCAAACAAAATGTTTACAAACTATTTAAATGAAACTTTATTCAACATCTTATCACTCACTTCCACGAAACTTTTACAATAGTATTGTACATTTGATATAAATAACTTACGTTGGTTCAATCGAGTTGAAGAACTTATTCATTATAATGCCTCCTTCAGTGTTTTTTTCCATTATTACTTAAAACTAAAGCTCACGCAGTATGTTTAAAGTAACAAAAACTTCCAAATTACTATTTTCGACAACTTTTTCTATCAACTTTTTCTTGAACACAAAAAAAATATCTCAAACATCAAAACTTTTACGCATCAACCACCATGTTTGATTTGACGAAAAAAAGCAAAGTTGCAGAAAAAAGTAAAGAAAAACAGCCAACGCCGAATCAGCTTCAAAAATAATATCAACAAAATTCTGATTGGTCGACTCAACGACAGGATATGACATTTGCAATTTTGCACCAATAAAACGCCAGATTTAAAAGACGCAAAAAATTTATGATTGGTCTTCTTTGAACTCTGTTCTGTGGTTCCGAGTTCTAGGCTAGGCAATGGAACGATGTTTTTATGCCAAAGAAAATGTTTTTGTAAAGAGCTAATTAGATCATCCTAAATATCGGACCCGATATGAAGTCTCTCCTAAATTCAGAGCAGTGTAATTGCATTCAGGAAGCTAGGATCCGATTTAGGATCCTAGTTAGGATAGAAATTGTCTCCGACATAACGGATGCTAAATCGGAAGCACTTAGGACAGTGTAATCGCATTCAGAACGCTCGGCTCCGACACAGTAGTACCACAGCATAAATAGTACAGTCAGTCAACGCCTTTTATGTTGGCGAAAAAAAATCCGCCGCGCCGTTCGTCTAGATAGACAGTTGGCGCAACGACTAAAAGTAAATAAGGGTTGTCACTCTGTGATTTGCTTTTTTTTTTACCTACATCAATATAAAAAACAAAAAAACCTGCCTCTGTAAAGCAAGAAATAATATATAAATCATTAGCTACGCATTATCATTTTTATAATAAAACACGTCTATTAAAGTCGGGTGGGGCTGGAGTACCTACAACTTTCTTTTTTTATTCTAAAAGCCCCACCCGACTTCAATAGACGTGTTTTATTATAACAATGATATGATAATGCTAATGCTAATCTAATGATTTATATATTATTTCTTGCTTTTTAGAGGCAGGTTTTTTGAAGTCGGTTTTTTTGCTTTTTAAACAATTTTTTATTTTTAGTATAAGTACCTTCTGTATTAGGTAGTGTAGGTATATTATTTAGGTAGTAAAATCGGCTCGGCCAAACGTGAGATTATCGCGGAGAAACATACATACATATACAAACTGAATACCTCCTTTTTTGAAGTCTGTTAAAAAGACTACACAAAGTTATCCCTTTCCCAACAAAAACAATCATCTAATTCGGTTCATAAATAACAAAGTCGTCAAGGTAGTTGATGTAAAGTCATAGTATTTTCGGGATTACTTGAAAACTACTGACCCGATTTCAAAAAAAAAATAAATGGAACCATCTCGCAAGAAAACTCAATCGAACAACAAAATAATCATCAAAATCGGTCCATAAATATCGAAGATACGCGCGAATAACGATAAAAAAAAGTATACAATCGAATTGAGAACCTCCTCCTTTTGATGAAGTCGGTTAAAAACTAGTTCAGATTAGCGTTGAAAATCACACGTACCTACCTAGCTACCTACATATACCTCCTATTTACCTAGCTATGTATTTTTACAGCTACAAGAACATTCGTTTAACAACTGTATGATCGTAAAGCTGTGATATCGGATCCGACATTCAGGACGGTCTAATTGGCGACTGAATTTCTCGTCCTAAATCGGACACTAAATTCCGGGTCCGACATTCAGGATGGTGTAATAAGCGCTTAATCTATTTTGTGATTTTGGCTTTGGCGCGTTAAGGCTGGTTTACATTAGATTATTTTTAGTAGAGTGCTTTAGTAGCGTGCGAGTGCGAGTGCTATAGTTAGTCCGTTTTTTTATGGGAACAGTATGACATTTTGGAGTAAAGCAATGCCACTTGGTACGAATGTTATACACGTCCACCTGAGCCCAAATCGCCCGGTAGCCACTTATAACTCCGTGGCAGGTGGGGGGGAGGGGGGGTCAAAGTAAGAGCTCCCGGCGCTTAGAAAAAAAATTCTGGCGGATTAGTTTGAACCTTTGAGTCAAGTTTGGTGTCGTTATCGGGTAACTAGATGATGCCCAATTCATTCCCCATACCAGTTTTTTAGGGTTCCGTAGCAAAATATGACGCAATACTTAAAATAATAAATTTTTAGTAGTAACGAAATCCAAACAAACCCTCATATTTTCATATTTTTTGTATTAAACTTGGTTTATAAAAAATACCGTCTGAAAGCCCATTTAATGCAGATTCTAAAAACATTAACAATAAATTTAAATTTAACTATTTTTAATGTAAAATAAATTATTGAAAGTACAGCAACTTTCGTCAGTGCAGCGTAGGGGACCCAAAAAGACCCAAAAAACAAGCACTACTAACAAAAAAAACCCAGAAAAGTGCGAGTCTGACTCGGGCATCGAGCGTTCCGTACTTACTTATCCCATCCCATCTTAACTGGTCTGGTAGGACCCGGTTAACCCGGCGAGCTTGTGGTGGGGTGTGACATGCCCATGCTTTGCGCAAAGTCGTGTATTTTTCAAATTTGCCCCTCAATTGGTTTGTTGCTTCGAGTAGCTGGAGCCAATGTACTCCGCGGGGGGAGAGTGGCGTGACCGCAGTGTCGCGTCAACCGGCGCAGGAGCTACACGCGTGTAAACGTTCGTGGGGTGCGTCGTACCCCGCCACATGCTCCGTGTTAGTTTTAACATATATCTACCTATAAATGCCAATTTATTAAACCAATACTTAAGAATTTATTTGTATTTTGAAATATGGTTTATATTTAGTGTATAAAATAAAAAACAGTGTATATTTATATACTTTTATTGTATTATTTATCAAAAATACTAAAACTAAAATCAACTAATTCTTTAAAAAAAATATGTTATTGAGAATCTTATATTCTTGCAGTTTTTAAAGTTGATTTTATATTTTTATTAAAGAATTAGTTGATTTTAGTTCCTTTTTCAGAAGTTCCTTTTTTGTTTTTTTGTAAATGTTATATTTTAGTATTTCTGATAAATAATACAATAAAAGTATATAAATATACACTGTTTTTTATTTTATACACTAAATATAAACCATATTTCAAAATACGAATAAATTCTTAAGTCTTGGTTTAATAAATTGGCATTTATAGGTAATTATATGTTGGGGTTTGGCAAACCCCACCACATGCTAGGTGTAACTTTTTTCACCACATGCTCGCCGGGTTAAGTTAACACTCACAAACTTTTGCCTTTATAATATTAATAATGTGCTATTTAATCATTTTCGATTCATAAAAGAAGTAAGGTAACATTGTTGAAAATAAAGACAAATAATAATATAACGTTTCTGTATTAATTTTATTTACAACCACCTCCACAGTTACATAACTCAGTACATTTGAGCTGGCGCTTGATACAGTTGCACCTGGAACGGCAAGATTCCACGCACCGACATCTTATTAATTCAAGGCATGCTTGAGCAGCCATAGGATTTTGGGTCCACAGTGGCACCCAAGCTTCTTCTTCTTTCTGCCAACCCCATTCAGATGGGCAAGGAATACTTTGACTCTTCTTTAGGCACTGCCCCCAAATATAAACAGCCTGTAAAACTGCCCTTAAAGTATGTTGTTTCAGGGCAGCTTCTGTGGAAGGCAAATTTTCGATTTGCCTGTCCTTTTTTGTGAACAAATGCTTGCGACAGTCATTTACTGTCACAGAGGGGCATGATCTGAAGTTTTTTCCCTACCACCTGCCCTTATTCCATTCTTTTACCGGATGTGACACAACCTCATCTTTTAACGGAAGGGAGGAAAAAACCGCGTTTGAGGCATGGAAGGCAAATCCGAATGTCACACGAGGGTTCGAAGCACTTTACAAAGGGGAATAAATGCAGACGCTGAAATTCAAAAATTGGTGATTACAATGTATGACAGGTAAGGAAACGATATTTAAAAGATAATCTTATCCAGAATTTGCATTTTTTTATTAGTACATTAATTTTTCAGATCATGCCCCTCTGTGGCAGTAAATGACTGTCGCAAGCATTTGATCACAAAAAAGGACAGGCAAATCGAAAATTTGCCTCCCACAGAAGCTGCCCTGAAACAAAATACTTTAAGGGCAGTTTTACAGGCTGTTTATATTTGGGGGCAGTGCCTAAAGAAGAGTCAAAGTATTCCTTGCCCATCTGAATGGGGTTGGCAGAAAGAAGAAGAAGCTTGGGTGCCACTGTGGACCCAAAATCCTATGGCTGCTCAAGCATGCCTTGAATTAATAAGATGTCGGTGCGTGAAATCTTGCAGTTCCAGGTGCAATTGTATCAAGCGCCAGCTCAAATGTTCTGAGTTATGTAACTGTGGAGGTGATTGTAAAAAAAATTAATACAGAAACGTTATATTATTATTTGTCTTTATTTTCAACAATGTTACCTTACTTCTTTTATGAATCGAAGATGATTAAATAGCACATTATTAATATTATAAAGGCAAAAGTTTGTGAGTGTTAACTTAACCGGGTCCTACCAGACCAGTTAAGATGGGATGGGATAAGTAAGTACGGAACGCTCGATGCCCGAGTCAGACTCGCACTTTTCTGGGTTTTTTTGTTAGTAGTGCTTGTTTTTGGGTCTTTTTGGGTCCCCTACGCTGCACTGACGAACGTTGCTGTACTTTCAATAATTTATTTTACATTAAAAATAGTTAAATTTAAATTTATTGTTAATGTTTTTAGAATCTGCATTAAATGGGCTTTCAGACGGTATTTTTTATAAACCAAGTTTAATACAAAAAATATGAAAATATGAGGGTTTGTTTGGATTTCGTTACTACTAAAAATTTATTATTTTAAGTATTGCGTCATATTTTGCTACGGAACCCTAAAAGACTGGTATGGGGAATGAATTGGGCATCATCTAGTTACCCGATAACGACACCAAACTTGACTCAAAGGTTCAAACTAATCCACCAGATATTTTTTTCTAAGCGCCGGGAGCTCTGTACTTTGACCCCCCCTCCCCCCCACCTGCCACGGAGTTATAAGTGGCTACCGGGCGATTTGGGCTCAGGTGGACGTGTATAACATTCGTACCAAGTGGCATTGCTTTACTCAAAATTGTATACCTTTCCATACAAGCCTTCCCATAAAAAAACGGACTAAGTAGTTTTGGTGCCTTTCCATTGCAGTGAGCGCTTACATGCTTCCCAGTGCATTTGACTAAAGCACTCTACTAAAATGACGATTTACATGCTTCCTGGGGCCTTACTATGAGCTCTTATAGCAGGACTTATATTGAACGGCCTTACTTTTTCGTACTATGACCTCAACGGTTAGTATGAAAGCTGGCCTTAAACAGTCCTGTTTAAGGCCTGCTTTTGAACTGAACGGTTTATTATTTGCTGATGGTAAGCCCCCAGTGCGAGGAAAGTGTCGCACGGGGGGTGAGCGGGCGTTTACATGTTTCAACTAAAGCACTCTACTAAAGACTAAGATAATGTAAACCAGTCTTTAGATAAAGCGAGAAGAAAAGTAACGTTATTAATTGGAATAACGTTAATTTTGAAGTAACGGCAACAAAAAGTAAGAAATAACGTTTAAATTAACGTTATTTACTGAAATAACGTTATTTCAATGTAACGCTATCTAAAGTAACGTTATTTATTGACTTAACGTTAATGTTAAAAATCAAACAGAAGAATACTTACCTAGAATTTCTGTCTCTGCTGCCGACACTGGACACGTCTTCGCGTTCTCTATGGTTCCTGTTATGAGGACCGTTGTTCCGGTCCAAATAGTCTCTGTTCCGGTCCGAGTTATCTCTGTCCTCTCTATCATCTCGTCGGTGCTTGTGTTTATGCTGAATTGACATATTTTTTATTATTTACTTTATATTGCCAACTTTTTCTGTCGCATTGAAGTGAAGCGTCGAAAGTTAGAGCGAGATAGCCAGATAGGTGTGTTGTGGTGCTTTTAATATACTATATCTATGTTGTGGTGTCATACCACGTAGGTACAGTATGCGCAAATAACTTGGCGGCTCTTGAACTTCGCGCGGAACGTTGCGTAGTAGACGAATACAGGCGTGCGCGGGGACGGTGCGCGGGCGGAAGTACTCGAAACTATGGAACTCGACCGACGTTTAAGCACAGAATATATAATAGTACTAAGTTTAAGTACCCTGCGCGAATATCACTTACAGATAACTTCGGAGCCGACAAATTATTTTGCGCATAGGCACAGAATATATAATAGTTAGATACTACTGTTATGTATTCTGTGGCAGTACAATCACGGACAGTCAATAATTTTGAACTTTAATTACAGAACTTGAATAGGGTAGGTACGTACGTACGTAGGTAACGTAACGATAATTGCAGTAGGTAAGAGGTAAGTTGTATGTGTTTCGCTGTGAATAGTTCTGTTTCTTCAAAACAACGTCAAAGGTATTTAGTATTATCGCTAACCTACTTGCGCGCAGGCGCGGTTGAAGCCATAACTTCCTGTCCTTTGTTTTTAAGTAACATGATTCTTAGTAATTTTAACTACCTACCTACGAGAGATTATGGGAGCACGACACTAATACAGGTACTATCGACAACACTTCCGCTTTACCAGGGGCCTTACTATGAGCTCTTATAGCAGGGCTTATATTGAACTGCCTTACTTTTTCGTACTATGACCTCAACTGTTAGTATGTAAGCAAGCCTTAAGCAGTCCTCTTTAAGGCCTGCTTTTGAACTGAACGGTTTCTTATTTACTGATGGTAAGCTCCCAGGACAGGTGCGTGGCGGGCGGTCGTCGTACCTACTACCTATCTTTTCAGTCGAGTTAGGGAAAGGGAAAAGTGGAAGAAAACTTTTCCTGTGGAACGTCTTCATCGTCCGTGCGAGCACACAGCACAGCTGAGAAGTCATGTGACGCGGCGGTAAAAATATCACGTGTTAAAAAAATCGCTCGTGTGAACGATCCCTTACTGACATTTGGGACAAAATAATTTAAAAAAAAATTACACTGACGATTCGGACACTTTTATAGTTAAAGCGTTTTTTTACAGTCAGTAAAAAACGCTTTGACTATGACAAATAATAAAATTAAGAGAATCCTTAGGCACAATTATACAGTATGGGTAGCGGGTTTCAGTTACAAAATAATAACAACTGGCATCAAATTTTTATTTTGTGTTAAATCAGTAGCCGAGTTAGCAACATTTCAAACAATTTTCAGTATAGTCAAATAAAAAAGTTAGTGGTATTGTAAAGGTATGGTACACACGTTGAGATTTGGACGACAGTCCGGGCCTGCGGGTCCACCGGCTAAAAATAATGAAGTTAATGTTAACTGTAATTTGACAGATGGACATGATACATTGCTTCTTTTCTTTGGTAAGTTTTTATTTGTGCCAAAACGAAGTAGCAATGTATCACATACTTACAGTTAACATTAACTTCATTGTTTTTAGCCGGTAGAACCGCTGCAGGCAGGGCTTGTACCTGTAGCAGATTGTAGCCCCTATAATGGCTCCTATACACTATGCCTTTGCTGTCGCCCGGGTATGCGAGAAAAGTTGTATCGTAAAAAGGCACGGCAAAGTGTGTAGCACTCATTAGGAAAGCCTGTGTGCCCTAGTAGTGGTGAGTGACTGATAATTATGAATATATTATAGGGTTATTGCCTAGATGCCTAGATACATCCTGGTTACTTGCTAGGATACACGGTGATAGGTAGGGGAGCCTTGGTCATGCAACCTTGCATACGATTACGTAGGCGTAACGAGGCCGGCCGGTTGCGAACATTCGTGAACGTTCGGTTTACTTGGATACATACAAGGTCATTTTGTATTCACCATCCTCGAGGATGTGTTCAGTCCATGAAACTGAACGACTTTCTCTAAGGAACACATGGCCAAATATGTTAAAAAAACGACTATCCATACAAAATTACAAATCAGAGATCACGTGATCAATTTAGTATGGGATGATGACCAAAATTTTGTGGCGAAATTCGACACATGTTTCTTAGAGAAAGTTGTTTAGTTTCATGGACTGGACACATCCTTGAAAGGATGGTAAGTTCAGAATGACCCGATATACATAGGTATCTAGGTAGGATCTAGGCACCTGTCGTCGGTGCGTAAGCGGCCTTATAAATGATGTCGAATAGGTACTATAACTAGTAAGCAACCAACTACTTTATGCGCCAACTGAATTGCATGTTTTAAAGGAAGAGATGTATGTAATTAAGTAAACAGCTATCCATCTTGAAACTTACCTTGTGAGCTATACAAATGTTTAGTCCTAGAGGTTCGGTATTGTTGAGTTTAGTCATGGCCAACTTGGCTTCCCTGTAAAAAAAATATATAACATTACATAATTTTATCAAGCAAAGGCCGCCTAGCGCCTCCGGTTGTGCCTTCAGTCCGGGATTATGCTACACACGTGAGCTTTACCGGAAGATTTGGTCTTCAGTCTAAGCCTGCAGGCCGGGTCTGTGCGTGTGTAGCACCCATAAGATATTAGGACGAAAGTCGAAAGCATAGCTTGTAATTGTGAGCCGTGGGACGTAGCCACTCATAACTTGAGTTTTGATTAAAAATAATTATCTCAGATATGATTAGACTCCAATATTGTTTGTTTTTTACGCTTTCAAGTCTTAAGGTTAAACTGTAGCACTGCACTATTATCACAAGTACTTGTTGTATGGTCTGTGACTATTATGTATTCTGTGACTGGACTCGAAACTATAGGCCAATAGATGGCGCTGATTTAAACATAGCGTTGTTTCCAAGGATTTAAGCTTTAAGGCCGGCCACACACAGACGGAATCACGTTACGGAATTCCGTACATACGTGATTCCGAACGCAGCTAATCCATACAAAACTATTGACTACCACACACATGCGGGATTAGAAGCGCTCACTGGCTGACATCTGCCCAAAGAGAAACATTTTAGGGCTACATCTGCCTGCCTACCTTAGTACTCTTCGAAGCTTAGTAAAAAAAATCACATAGACACATACATTTTTATCAACGCCATCTGTCTAGCCTACAATTTTTATTCTATTAACGAATTTTTGGCAAAAATGTTTATAAATAGTAATTAATTAATTAATTAAATATTTTTTATAAATAATTTGCATGCCACAACCTTGGCAACACATGTGAGTCTTCAAAAATGCAACAACTTTTATACCATGTTTTGAGCGAATAAATTATTACGATTACAGTTTTTTTTCTTTTTGAAAAGCCCACTATAAATAAAACAAAACCACTTACCCAGGAGTTTCGTACCGCACTAGGGCGTACTTATTACCGCTGTCTTTGTTAAGGTACGTTTCAGTTAGGGTCCCGTACTTAGAGAAGGCCGTACGGAGTCCCTCATCGTTCAGGGCCTTTGGAATATTCCTTACATACAGCCGGCAATGGTCCAACCGAACTCCCCCACTGCGTGGCATAACACAGGATAACACAATTAAAACTTTTTTTAACAAACTTCAAAAAGAGGTTATTAATTCGTCGCGTATATTTTTTTTACACAGAATATAGGAGCTATAAGTAGTAGCTATCAGCGCACGAATGGTTGTACACTACTGCCAGCCACTTCATACATGACTCGCCTTAATGCCCTACCTCACTGGGACACCATGGTCACGCCAGTGAAGGTTTCGTCACACAGCGAATAGGCACTCGCAGCGAGAACTCGCTGTGTGTGACTGTTTATTCGCAGCGAATAATTATCATCTTTGTGTAACTGAACCTTAACGCGAACAGCGACGGGCGATTCGCTTGCCGCAAATTAATTGTGCAACAACGGGATAGTGCTTGACCTTCACCTCACCTGATGTTAAGTGACGATAAAGCCGAAGGTGGGAATCGAACCCGGTACACCTGCGTCTTACACGGGTAGGCGAACGACTAGACCACAGAGCCTGTTTTACGAGGTTGACGTTTAATATACTCGATAGCGACTGTAGTGCCTCTTATTATGTATGCAATTTGGAATAGCGCCACTGGCGGTAACTAAACTACACAAAACTAAAAGTTATCATAAAATGTCAAACAGTCGCTACTCATAATACGCTACTAGGTGAGGTTTTCCTCCATACATATACATTTTGCTGGCAGCGCGACTGGTTACGTACGTACATCGCCACTCACTGGTGTCCTAGTGAGATATGGCACTTATTGTTTCACGGTATGTAAAGCTAGGGTTACACGAAGCGTGTCTCAAAATATTAAGTTAAGTTAAATGAACTTAAATATTAAAACTTTATATCGAAAGTTTTGTTAAATAAATGTTTTAACACTTATTCGCAGGAAAACCTGTGGTAATTGGGAAAAAAATAAATAGCAAAGGTATTATTTATTAAGATATTTATTATATTAGCGAGGCCATGTTTTCGATATGGAAGGATTATTTTTTATAGTAAAAAATAATGTATTGTAGCTCTAAGTGTTTGGCCAGACACACACACTACACACCATACCGATATGCAACTGTGCGTTTCTGATAGAGTTGTAAAATGTCGGATACTTTCCTTACGTGACGGTCAGTTACGATAAATGTCCGGACATTTTCGACATCTATAGACAAATTGGACATTTTCATTAGATTCGTTTTTAGATACTAAAACATATTTTTTTTCGCGTTCGTGTATACGCGCCCTTACTTGCACGCACAGATAAGCACACGCACGGGGAAATCCCTTTTGTTTAATCGCGTCGCGACTCGCGACTTCGTAAGGGACTTACCGCAGCTTAGGCCGCCTATCTCAAAGCGATAGCAATGCTCTATCCGTCCTTGTCATATCATAAAATCATAACACGATGACAAGGACGGACAGTGCACTGACGTCATAAACCAAAGCCAGAGTCAAAGCGATGGAGTTAGGCGGTAGACCCGCCGGCCTATGAACATAATGTAAATTTTTACGTCATTGACGCTCATTGATGCGAAAATTGACCAACCAAGTCAAAATTGCTCCAACAATGGCAATGGCATTGACGAAAAATTGACAATTGCAATTGATCGTTACCGGCGGGCTTAACGCTTTTCATTTGCGTCGCGGCTCGATAAGGCGGAGTCAAATTCTGTGTGAATGCGGGAGTATTTCATTTCATGTCTGAAGAATAAAAATTTAAAGTTTGTTTTTGTCCACATATAAATGCATAATAGTGTTGTAATTAAAATATCTTAGTTTTACTTTGTCGTTTTTGTCCATTTATGTAAAAACTGTCCAGACATATATTATCAAATATGTCCATTATGTTCAGATACTTTCAGCAGACATATTGAAGTTGTCCGACACTTTACAACCCTATTTCTGGCTGCCTGGTTGCGTCAAATCTATGTGGTGCAGCCGTGATTGTAATACTTTATTCCTACGTACGCGGCTGCGTTACAGAGCTAGATACCGTCTGTGTTGCATCCACCTTTGTATATACGCTGCCTGGTTATACTCAACATTTCAACAAGTTCGCATGCGCTAAATCTGGGTCCACATGAACTATAGGTATAGGCTACCTGTGTGCATTCAATGTAGGTAATGAAAATCAATGCAGGTATCCTAGTAATGCATCCCGAATTTATTGATTGACGCGGTGCGGCGCGCAAATGTGGTTGTTAGTGGTCGTTCTACGAGCTCAAAAGCGATGGAATACCGGAAATCGATGTACGTTTGGTACACGTATATAGAATCTGGTCAACGCAAGATGAGATTGCAATGGCGGCGCCACTTTCCCTGTTAAATTAAAATTGAGGTGAAAACAAAATTTTGGACCCGCAGTTCTTAAAAATTCTTCCCATAGGAGAGGAGGTAATGGTGTCATCTTTTTTTGTATGGGATATAAATATTTTTTGTTCTAAAACCTATCGTGTATGGTATCGAATTAAAGGGCTTGCTGAGCCGGATCTAAAAATATATCACATTGTTACATTTCAGTCACTTGTTTCAAATTAAACCAAAAATCATTTTCAAAACATACCAAGTTTGGGCTCCTAAAAACTAAATGTAATGGGTTTTTGTTACTTGAAATAAATGCATTATTATTATTAAGATATAGGAGCTAGCATGACTAATAAATACGATAGATTAGATAGCGACTTATCGCCTATAACTTTCAAAAGACATTGGATTTCGGGTTTCGTGTCGATAAATCGCTATATCTTATCGTGTTTCGAAGCATGCGTCCAGCGGGTCTATCGCCTAACTCTATCGCTTTGACTCTGGCTTTAGTTTATGACGTCAGTGCACTGTCCGTCCTTGTCATCGTGTTATGATATGACAAGGACGGACTGAGCATTGCTATCGCTCTGGCTAAAGCTTTGAGTTAGGCGGTAGGGCCCCTGGCCCGGCCAAGCTTCTGTCATCAAAAATAACTAACTTTATGACATCATTTATATGGGGGGTTACTGTACGAGATGCGTTTGCGTGCCACAGAAAAAATGTATTACTTCTTTTAAAAAGGGTACGTATCAGAATGTCTAAAGTTAGAATGTCTAAACTTAAAATGGCATAGTTCAAAATGTCAAAAATTAAATGGTTAAAATTGTCGGAAATTATTATGTATAACTTCAAAATAGCACAATTCAAAGTATCAAACGTATCAAATACTTGACGAGTTGAAATATCAATGGTCATTAAGTCTAAGTTCACAATGATTTATTTGAATTGGGTTGGATCGCAGCAGCAGCCGGCGAAACGCCAGAAAAAAAACTATTTCAAACTCAATTGGTGGATTTTGTTCGGCGGCTACTGAATCAGTGACTGGCACCGGCTACCGAATCAGGGAGCGGCGTGGCTATGGTGATGTGACACGAGGACACACAGAGGTTAACACGCAATTATTTTACCTAATTAATTAGGTACCTAAATGAAAGGAAGGCATATAATAAGTAAATTCTATACGTCATTATATGTATTTGGACTATTAGACATTTTAAGTTTTAATCATTTGAACTTAGTCATTTTTAGTTTGGACTATCTGACCGTTTGACATTTTCGTTTTTGACATTTTGAACTTTCGACATTTTAATCGTTAAGACGTTTTTGACATTTTGAACTTTGCTATTTTAAGTTTAGACATTCTAACTTTAGACATTCTGATACGTACCCTTTAAAAAATATAGTTAAATGCAGTTGTCTGTCCGTCCAACCGCGGCATAGCTCAGAGGACTTTAGCTCAGAAAGCTGTAATTTGGTATAACTGTGTATATTTATCAAGCTGAAATTTTTTTAGAATTAAAACCTCTTTTACAAATTATGTAAGTACATAAGTTTGGGTTGCATACGCGTATTCGTTATTCGACGTGATTAATATACACATTTCTTTTACCAAATATACACCAAGTAAGATAACAAGTAAACGATTACTATGCGTTCACTTCATCATTGCCGCTACCTTCCGGCCCTAATTTTTGTTTCTGTTGATTTAATCATTACGTTCGTTATTTGTGTTGTTATAATTATTAAAAGAGTAAAGTTCCTACATAATGGCGAACCTAACTTGTTATATAAATTAATCACACTCTTTGAACAAGAAAAAAATTAAAAACAGTTAAAAAACATGATTACTTTTTTGTCTACATTACCGTTAGCTGTAAGTTGTGATGTCATAACGGTCGTCGACGGCAATCACGAAGTGAACACGTAGTAGGCTTATTCTGCACACTAGCGCCGTAATCGAAACGAGAATCATAGTGCTCAAATAAAGATGAAATTGTGAATCTCTCTGTAGTGCAATCCGAACAAGCTTTGTGGTACTTTTTTTTTAATCACTTAACACCTTAAATTGCACCATACAAACATATTTTTTACAATTCATGAATGAAACACTAAAAATAAATTAATAATAATAAAAACGTTTGTAGAACATTTCAGATTTTATACATAATATCAAAAATAAACGAAAAATTCCTTTGGGTAAAAAAGAAAATTAAAAGTTAGTTTTAAAATTGAGGTGACCTAGACCTACGCGGCGTTTAACCTGCTAAACAATATTTTCTAGCTTGTTGCTTAGTTTAATGGACTTTTATTGCGAAAAATGGTACCTTTTAGCAATAAAAGTGTCCTCTTAACTAAATTAAAATTAACTAATTAGTCAAGGTTCCATCCCATTCTCATCGCACGCGGATAATACTAAATTGTAGCACTTATGGGAAATTATTCTCATTGGTTCTACGGTAGAACTGCCCAGTAGAACAACTGTTTCTTAACTAAACTCACCTAGCATTGTCGTCAGGGTACTGCGGTTCGTATGTGGTCGTGTTATAATCCTCCAGATCCCATTCACTGTTCGCCTGACCTCGGCTTGTCATCATGCAGCATGCTGTAAAACCGACAATTTTAATTTTAATAATCTTTTAATTCAATAATAACTAATAAGTAATTTTACTATACATACTCACAGAAGACAGGTACTTAGAGACAAGTTTTATAAAATTTATAGGGAATGTTTAATCCTTCAACGCCCGATGTGCCCTACCGGGTGATGTGCCCTTTTGGGCACATAACACAATAGATTTTCTATTGTTGTATTGTTTTCCGGGCGTTGACGAGTTAAATCTAAATATCAAATCTTTCTTTCTTTTGCCACAAAGCAAATACAATAAAACACATTCCGTGTTATTACAAAAGACTTTTAAACACTGTTTAACTAAACACCTGTTTAAATGTGATGCCGTCTTTTTCAAACAAGATTGTCAAAAAAGTGACAGCATCACATTTAAACAGGTGTTTAGTTAAACAGTGTTTAAAAATCCTTTGTAATAACACGGATTATTTTTTAATCACATACAAAGGCTGCTGTAGGTGTAGCTTTAATTTTACTTGCTACTGCTATTAATTGTTTTTTATGTTTGACCTAGCGGCCGCCCGCGGTTTCACCCGTGTGGTACCCGTTCCCGTGGGAATATCGGGATAAAAGTATCATCTAGGCTACCTACTATTTGTGTGCCAAATTCCAACCAAATCCGATAAGTAGTTTTTGCGTGATTAAGGAACAAACATCCAAATGTCTAAACATCCAAACCCACAAACTTTCACATTTATAATACAAGTAGGATTATCTAAGTATTTAAGAAATAAAATAAAATCCTTTCTATTGCACTTAATAACCTAATTTTAATTAAATTAATTCTTACATTTCAGATGAAGCTTATTTTGTTTTATTGAAAAAAATTAGAATAAATAACTAATAAACAGCTGACAAACCACATAAAAAATAGGTGAAAGTTCACCAACATATAAAACAGCTGATTAGTTTTAATTTTAATTTTTTAAGTTTTAATTTCTGACGTTTTTATGTATGAAGAAAATGTCAAAACATAATATGATTCAAAACTAAAAGTAGCTGGTGAACTGAGCTTTGATAATTAGAGTAGGAATTGTAGGAAAATCAATACAGTAATATAATAAGTTTATGCCTACACTACAAAATAATAATTTTATTTGGTAATGATCGTGATATTTTTTTTAAAAGTATCTTTCGCTATAGTTAAACTCGAAAAACAGGTATTAGACAAAAAAATCGTCCGTTGAAAAGACCATGCCGTCGTGTCGGCCGACGACGCGCCCAGCATTTTTATAAAAATTACAGTAGATCTTAGGACTTACAACTAAACAAAAGATTTATTTCTAGAAAACATACATTCAGTATTGTAATAGGTATTTATATAATTTTATACAGTACATACCAATTATTTTGTGGAATGTCGAAAACAAAAACACCGGCAGAAACAAAGAAACGAAAAATTCGCGTCACAGATTCGCGTTCTATGCTCGAGTCGAGTTGTCAAAGTCAAACAGACAGTCACAGTCACAGATGTTTCTTTTTTTTTCGCATTCGTGTTCGCCGAACAGCTGTTCATAATTTAATTAAAGCAACATTTCATTTATTTATAAACGGTAAACCTATAAATCTCTATTACAATGAGAACACACATCTAAACATCTAAAGATAATGAATTAAGAAAACTAAAAAACAAACATAAAAAATGTGAATTGGAACGTCTCGTGACGGACGGACAGTGAGGGTGCATTCCGATTCAGTTAAATAAAATATATAAAATCAATTTCAGCGTTGACCACGATAACATGCGTATTGATTCAGATATCGCGCTTATAACAGTTGCGACTATCAATGATTCGGACAGGGGCTTTTCACTTAAGCCGCGATTACATATTCCAATCTAGCATACCAATTTAGAGTTGCCACCCGTATAATAAGTTAAATTTTAACAATTTTAAACAAATAACGGAAAGTTCAACATAGTTTATGTTTTTTTTATTTTCAATTCTTATCTCCAATCTTATACAATGTTTATCTTTCCGTTATAGGGTAAATTCACTTTTAAAATCGAACTTATATACAATATGGAAACCCGAAATTGGTATGCTAAATCGGCGTATGTATGTAATCGCGGCTTTAGTACTTTACTTACTACAAGGAAGCGCGGCCTAAGATTTTAGTTGCGGAACGATTTGCTAGATGGCGCTCATTTTTCGTTTGTCAAACAGTCGTTAGATGTCGCTATCCCGTGCTGAATCGCGGTATCGTGTGGCTTTCACAGTTTTATGTAGTCAAAGCTGATTAGCAATAAATTACATTATTTAAAATTTATTTCATGAAATGGATAAACATAGCGAGCGGTTACCCTCCCAAAAAAATTACAAGTCAAGATTTATAGAAACCTACTTTACTTAGTACCTATATTATAATATCCTACACTTTTTGTCACATTTCGCTCCGTTCCGTGGCTTGGAGCGTTGCAACCAAACAACCATCAAAAATTCAAAATAGATGGTTGAAAAACGCTCTGACATTTAACTTTCCAAAATATGTCATTGTCATTGACATTATTTTGTATTTTGATGTTTTTATTGCTATACTTCACTTCTATTACTTATCCGAACGAGTTGCCACAAAGTATAAACGAAACGATTTGCTTCCACGAGCAAGTATCATCTATGGGGAGATGGGGACACCTATTATGACGTAATCAGTGACTTCACACGGGCTGTCGTTAGTGCGCTCACGGTGATTCGGGGCGCGGTCTCCATAGCGATAATATCGATATTATCGCGAATCCAAATAAATGTAGTAGGTACAAAAACCCTATTATGTGTAATATATTGAGACTATTACTAAATTTGTAAAAGTCGAATTCGCGCTAAAATCGATTTTTATCGCCATGCGGACCGAAGAGCCTCGGTACGTAAATCAGCGCGATTACATCGCTGTCAGCACTACTCGGAATGCGCCCTTAGTAATCTGTGGTGACAGTGACAGCAGTGACTGAAACTGACAGACAGCTACCTACCTAGAATAACCCTAGTAGCGTGTTTGTGATAAGAATAATCGGAATAATAGCGTTAAAAATCTTATAGGAACTAGTTTACAAATATGAAGAATGGACGATAATGCGAAGAACGCATCTTCCTATCATTTGGATCAAGAAATACTCGATGGTATGTGCACGTAATGTATTATAAGAACTTTGAAATTCGAGTACACAGTTCTGAGAAACGATGCAATGCAACAGGTATTTTGTAATATGACGTAGATTTATTTCCTTCATGTGTGAAGTAATGGTATGATAATGAACTGCTTTTTGACGAGTTAGGCATTAAAATGTATTATACTTCTTTATAATACCTGTACATACCGAGTTTTTGCATCATATATTATTTTTTTAATTGTAGACATGAGTTTGTAAGTTTAAAATTTTTAAAACACTTGTTTTTAAGTTATTTGGATCATGCTAAGTACCTACCTACTTCTCTACTATTCAGTTTTTCAATACAAGCTAGTGAACAAACTACCTACATCATTTTTCAGCATTGTTAATTTCAAAGTTAACTTTGTCAACAAGTACCTACTTAACTGCTATCTCACTAAAATGACTCAAGTTTTGTGTTGTCTTGTTAGTTGTCACATAAATGTATCAACATAGCAAGTTAACACAACATCAAAGTTATTATTTCAATTTTAATTGATAGTTACTTAACATTTTAAGTATAATATGTTATCTCATTCACTTTGGCGTTTGTATAGATAGTGATGACTGGACAAAATTTTGTTTTTGAAACACTTATCTTTTAGCTATTTATTAGAAAACATAAACAAGCTAAAGGAAGATTCTATTAATAGTACTTACATAACATACATACAGTATATACATCTTTGGCTGTTAGTTATTACTTATTGTATGAACTAAATTAAGTATCTCGAGTATACTTTAAGTTGGCAATACTGTATTGGTTTCAATTAAGTAATTAATGTATCAGCTGATGAGATGATTGTTTGAATGTTCTAGCTAGTGTATGTCCTAAAATAAAATTATTTAAAATGTTTTTTTTAAAAGATGTTTCTTACAGTTTTTTTATTTTATTTTAGTTCAACAAAACAATTAAATAGGTTTTAATTCACACTTGTTAGTTACAAGGTGATTTTTTTTTACTATATGAGTGATCTGCTGTAAATAATGATATAGGAATTTTTACTTAAAATAAACATTCCTTAATTTTAAAAAGAAGCATAACTTAACAACTTTGTGATGTGTTTGTGACAACCTGAGTGGTGCAGTGGTCAGCATGCCGGTCTACGACACAGAGGTTCTGGCTTCAATATTCCTGGCCGAGCAGAAATTGAAATGATGAATTTTAAAAACTGTGACATGTTGCTATGTACAATAAGTTTATGATTTAAAAGTACTTATATATAAAGTAGTATATTATCAGTTGTTTAGCACCCATATTACAAGCTTTGCTTAATTTGGGGCTAGATGGCGCTGTGTGAAATTGTCCAAGCATGTATTTATTTATGACTAGCGGCCGCCCGCGGTTTCACCCGCGTGGTTCCTGTTCCCGTGGGAATATCGGGATAAAAAGTATCCTATGTTTTAATCTAGGCTAACTATTATCTGTGTGCCAAATTTCAACCAAATTCGTTCAGTAGTTTTTTGCGTGATTGAGGAACAAACATCCAAACCCACAAACATTTACATTTATAATATTAGTAGGAAGTAGGATTCTCCAGCAGAAACTGTTCACTCTGCAACTCCGTAATGTTTCCAGGTGACGTGATTTTACACAAAAGTTAGCATGTGTTTCGTTATATGACGACCTGAGTGGTGCAGTGGTCAACATGCCGCCTACCACGCAAGAGGTCCCGGGTTCGATTCCCGGCCGGGGCAGAAATTGAAATGATGAGTTTTAATTTCTGTGATGGGTCTGGGTGTTACTATGTATAATAAGTATATATTTAAAAAGTATATAAGTAGTATATCAGTTGTCTAGCACCCATATTACAAGCTTTGCTTAGTTTGGGGCCAGATGGCGCTGTGTGAAATTGTCAAAAAAAAAAAAAAAAATGTTCATTGTAAGGGGTTCTGTACCTCAAAAGGAAAAAACGGATCCCTTATTTATAGGTTCATTGTTCATCTGTCTGTCAAGCAAGACCCTTTTTCTCGGGAACACATGGTGGTATTGAGTTGAAATTAAAACCATATACTTAGGTCTACAGTCCCTTGCAGCTGTGAAAAAATCAAACTTATAAGTTAACGTAAAAAAAAGATATGGCCGTTGATGCTGCAAAAAACGCATATTTGGACACTCTCAACTCAAAGGAATCAAAATTTATATGGTACTTCTCGTTGACCTAGAACTATGAAATTTGGCAAGTAATATCCTCTTATACTACAAGTATAGGGAAAAGTTTGGAAACTATACATTTGTAAAATTAAATCATAAAAAATATCACTCTGTTATATGTTCTGTCTGACTCGCACTTGTTCGGTTTTTGCTTAGGGTCAGCTCTGTCAGTAACATGTGCAATATTCTCCAAGGAACATAGGTCGAAAAACCTTATTTTTTTGCCTTTAATAGTAAGTCGGTCAGCTGACCCACAAATCCAACAATACAATTTGTATGACAGTATATTTTTTTTTGGTTTCTGTTGTTTAATTTAAGCAGCACTATCGCCTGTTTCAGGTATCATCACATCATTTGGTTCCACCTTGTATAAAAAAAGTTGCATCTATTTCAGCCCGCGGAATCAACATGACAGTGGAAGAAGTGGCCGGCCTGTCGACTACCAGGTACTCGGAGCGGGTGCAGTCGATGAAGCTGCCTCAAGAAGACCTGGCTTTCCTCAAGGGACTGCGGAGAAGGATCAAAAACAGGGCAAGTATTGCGCATCACACCTATGTTAAAGCGAGGTTTACATAAACTAGAGAACCTTAGCTTCAAACTGTACATGTGAATGTTAGATACATTATGTACTTAGCTAGCAATTTTAATTAAGATGAGGCCGCCACTAGGGGTATATAACAGCCTTAAGAGGCTTTATCCGCTATACTAGCGCCGCCAATGGAAAAAAAATCGTAGTGCTTAAATAAAGACGAAATTGTGAATTGTGTTCTTCTAGAATCTAGTGTACTCCGAAAAAGCTTTGTTGTACTTTCTATTGCTTAAAAATATTTTTTAGTCTGTCGTTTAGTTTAATGGAGTTTTATTTAGCAATAAACTAAACGACAGGTTATAAAATATTGTTTAAACGATAAAAAGTACAACAAAGCTTTTTCGGAGTACACTAGAAGAAAACAATTCACAATTTCGTTTTTATTTAAGCACTACGATTTTTTTTCCATTGGCGGCGCTAGTGTAGCGCAGTAACCCTCTTAAAATGTGTTTTTTGAAATTTGTCAAAATGGCGGAGACGCAGATGTTAAAGCGAGGTTTACCAGCTCAAGAGCCACTAGTTGATAAGGCGTTGAATGTATAATATCTATTGTAAGTGAGGCAGCGTGCGATCGAGAGCGGTGGCGACCTCAAACTCTCAAGTTACGCAACCACACACACGGCAGATTTGTTTACTAAAAACTATGGCATACTTATTACCAGATACAATGTTTTAAATATGTTCTCAAGTACCTATAATGGTTTTAAACTAATATTTTAAATGCAAAAGTCAGTTTGTTTGTTACGTCTTCACGTCTTAGGTAACTACTGAACCGATCATCATGAAATTTTGCAAACACGTTGTCAGGGGTACAGAGAAGGACATAGGGTACCTTTCATCGCGGGCGGCCGCTTGTGTTTCATAATAACGGGTGTAACAAGACACTCGACGAAGCCGAAGTCCACGCATTCTGCCCATCATCAGGATCATTTTTGTCTTTTAGACTATACCTGGGAAACCAATACCTACGAAGTTATTAAAGGTTAAAGTCAATTTTTTTTTTTTTTTAATGAAGTCTTATTTTATTCGTTATTTCTTATTTTTTGTCTACAGGAACATTATCAAAATTTTATGTATTTCTTAACAAACAATGGCTTCAAAACGTCATCATTCAATGTATTTCATGATCACGCACATAAACGTTGCCTTTCAACTCGGCCGCACTCAGCTGTGTAGCATTCACTCGCAGGCGCGGTCCTTTGTACGCGTTACATTGCGTGGTAATGTATGCAACGCTTTTTTAACACCAAAAATTAAAATCGTTTCCCAGCAATAATTTTGAACAGAAATGGTCCTGATGATGGGCAGAATACGTAGACCTCGGCTTCGTTGAGGGTCTTGTTACACCCGGTATTATGTACGTATCTATACGACATAAAATTACCGTTTTTTTTCTCATACACATAACATAATAACTTACATATCATAACTTCTAAGAATAATAACTTAAATTATAATTACAGAAGTTATTGTGTATGTAGTATGTTAAGTTTAAAAATAATATTTTTAAATTTGAGATTTTTGCATTCACAATGCTATTTTTATACAATAATAAATAATATACTAGAAAAAATTCGGGTTTGATTCCCGTCTGAGTATTGATCTGGTGCGAGTCGTATTTTTTCTAGTATATTATTTATTATTAAAAAGAATATGTTTACCTTCCCTACCAACAGTGGCGTTGTGGTGAATTTCATTGTGAACTTAATTTTAATAAAACTAAACGTAGATTTTCTATCTTTTCGTAGGCAATCTTTGTTGTATTTAATTTATATGTGAAAACTTGTAATAGGGATGTTGACAATTTTTTTATTTTATGTTACATAAATTACCTCTCAAAAAAAGAAACATTGGTAAAGAATTAATTCGCTAGCATGAAAACTGCCCGAGATATCACAGTGTGAAATGCACACAAATGGACTCGATCAAAAACGCTCCATACTAATGGCTTGCACGTTATGACGTCACGCCTTGCAAGTTTGTATGTACAGCATAGGAAATTTGTTCAGCAGCTATATTAAATATTGTGTTTATCAAAATAGTTTCTTCGACAAATTTGCTATACATTTTACGGACTAATTAAAGGTATCATTTATTTTAATAAATTTTATACTTTTTAAATGGACTTGTCCACCCAACTTTGAAGGGTCATAAAACAAATAATATGCAATATATAAAACCAAGAGGTATACAAGCTACTCTAAAAGTTTAATATGTTTACGATTTTTATTAGTATTTCGTTATTTTATTCATTAGTCAACATCCCTATTGGCTCTCAATAACTATATAAATTACCTACTTTATTTTAACCTCGCTGTAAGTTTTCCGAAGATTTGTAAAATAAAATAAAACAAGTAGGTAGTCTTAATTTATTTTTAGAAGGATCACTCGTATTTATTTTTAGAAGTAAATAGCAAAATAAAGTGGCTGATGCTATCTACTTCTAATTAACTTTATGTTGTGTTTAGTGTTATGGTTGACAGCTAGGTTTAAATTATCGTTTATAACTATGACTTTTGTGCTTGCTAACATATTATAGAGTACTATAAAAATAAAGACAAAAAGATCAATCGAAATAAATTGATTTCTATTTAATTTTTAAAGTAAGTATCAGGGGGTCTCACTCCGCGCTTAAATTTTTATATTAGCCTACTGCTCGCGGCTGACTCAGTCGAGCCAGTGCACGAGGGGTGGCGTGTGTCGGTTGAGACAGAGCTACGCGATTAACGTGACAAAAAAAGAGAAATTGCATTCAATAATAGGCACACAGCGCTGTGCAATTTGAAATTGTACTTTATTGCCGTGCAGCGAGAGTAGCTTATTATTTGATTATCCTCGCGCAGATGCGAGTGCTATGATATATTCTGTGGTATTATTTTATTAATGTACTGAAAATGTTGTAGTTTTAAACCATATCCTGGTTTATTAGTAACTATACACACGCACGGCTAATATTGTGTATATTTGCTTACAGCTAGCATCACAGAACAGTAGACGTCGTTCCATGGAACACCTTCGCCGTTTAACCAAAGAGCTGCGAGCTGTAAGGGCGTGCCGAGACGACGCGTTAGCTGAGAGAAAGGTTTTAGTGATGCAACGAGACCAAGTCAGGGAGAGGTGTCAAAGACTAAGGAAGTACCTCGCCCAAGTAAGTACATTTTCATTACAGTTGCATTACATTTACATATTTACATTATTTAAATATATTTTTGACAAGGTTTTACCACATATGTATATTGTGAAAATTATTTTGGTAAATCGCTTAGGTAAACTCGTGATGAGCACAGCACTGTATGTAAAACATATCTTGATCATTTTTTAAAGTTTACGATTCTAGCATTCACAATGCTATTTTTATACAATACTAGAAATAATTCGACTTGCGTCAGATCATATTTCCGTCCGAGAATATTATCTGGGGGCTATCTATAATAAATCTATCGCAATCGCTTTCAGGGTGTGATACATTGATGCTTCTTTTTGGTACAAATAAAAATTTATTAAAGAAATGCAGCAATGTGTCACATCCATCTGTCAAATGAAAGCGATTGCGATAGATTTTGAAAATTAGGCAATAAGCAGGCTGGTGCGACTCGATTTTTTTTCTAGTATGTTTTAACTAGTTATATTTTTTACTTAATAATATTTTATTTTATTAATTAATTGATTTTCCAGAGTCTTCGTGACCGTCTCGACACTACACAAGTCCCAAAAATAGAAATAAACCTACAAGAATCTCACACCGATCTGCCCAAAGAGAAAATCAAAGACAACATAGAGGAATGCACCATAGACAAAAACATATTCGAATGTCGAATGGACAAACTCGTGCAGAAAAGTGTTAACCACATGTTTAATAATAATAATAATAAAAAAAAGATATTTGCTAGAACTGTGTTTATTGATTCGGAGAAAAATTGTGTATTGGAGAGTTCGGAGGTAAAGGTGATGAGAGATGTTGATAGTTTGAAGGGGTTGACTGAAGAGGGGGTGCTGAATTTGTCTGTGAAAAATGAGGGTAGAAGGAAAAGTCATGGCAGGAAACAGTCCGCGCCGAGGCGGATAACTTATGTGGATTACGATGGTAAGTAATCATAACTTATTATTAAGGGTGCATCGTGCGTCCACTAGTTCTGCCAATCAAGAAAAAAGATTAAAACGAAATAACTATGTTTAAAAGTTCAGAAAAATATAAAAACTACTACTATTTTTGTATGTTCTTTTTCCTGGCTTAAATGTGTTCGTGTAGTTACTGGATTAACGCCTAAAGTGGCCACTTTATTGTAAATAAACGAACACATTAATTTAGGAGTTAACGCTTACGAAAATAGTTTATAACTAATACTAGTTTTTATATTTTTCAGAATTTTATTAAAACTTATAGTTATTTCGTTGTAATTATTTTTTCTTTGATCGGCGGCGCTAGTGGAGGCTCGGTGCGCTCTTAACCAATCCTTACTATCCTTACTTAATATTATAAATGCGAAAGTCCTATTATTTGTTTAGGATTAGGATTAGTATTTGGCCTTCAGCTCACTTGATGTTAAGGGGCTGGCGGACAGTGAACTTCCTGTACAAACGTAATACCAAAATGATTTGCAATTTAGGCATAATTAACTCTTCTTGTGATGTTATTTGGATTAAGACAGTATTTGTCTAGGGTTTGTTTGTTTGTTTAAATAAAAAATCCAAAATATGAACCCCATTCAAAATAAACCAACAACCCAGCCCGTCGTGTGAATGCGGCTTAAGATGGTGGTATGGTAGCTACCCATCTACTACCACCAACCAAACCGAGTACAAATGTACCCTCCTACTGGGAATCGAACCCAAGACCCCTGTGTTTTACACGAGTGGGCGAACCACTAGACCTTACTAACCACTTACTAAAAAAAACGGTTTTTACCTCAAATTAAATGAGTTTCTCTTAAATGAGTTATTCTGTATCTTAAATCTCTATCTCCCAAGGTTGCCTGGAAGAGATTGCTATTTAGCAATAAGGCTGCCTTTTGTGTACTTTCTTGTTCTGTTTCTTTCTTTGTTATGAGTTTTCGTGTGCAAAAAGGAATATTATTATTTATAAGTTATTTCTGTTTATTAATAAAGATAACTCTCTTTTTCAGTTACAGACTGCGTATTGGACCTGAAAATCAAGAAAGAACCACAGTGACGGACGAAAAGAAGTTTTAATACCGAGCTCTAAAGGCGATAATTGTTTGGCAAACATATCCCAAAGCTGGGAGTCTATCCCACACCATACCGATAAGAAAGAAAGTATTTTTGCCAGATTTGATTTTGAAATAGCCTAAGGATATGTACAGACCAAATATTATTATTATTATATATTGCGGTTGCAAAGTAATTTAGACTTTAAGTTAAAAGCGTTAACGTCCCTTTTTAATACGGTTATATTACATCAGGTAGGACCTGTTCTAATGTCTTTTTTTTTGTTATTTTCAAAGAAGTAGATTCTCTTAAATTAGATAGCTAAGTTTAATTTTTAAGGCAACAATTTTTATCTACAAGATCACAAACAAATCTAACATGAATTAGCTATAGGGTTTTAAATGAAAAAAAATGAATGATTAAAATAAAATATATTTTTAAAGTATGTTGCCATTCCGTATTGTTATAAAAATCATTGTAAGTACCTGGTACTCCCAAGAAAATACAAAGTGACGTGCTTATGGCATTTTGTAAAATGTCTAAGCCGAAATTCCGTCATTTTACAATTGATATTAAAAATATATGTAAGAGTATTAAAAATATATACATTTACAAAAAAAAATATTTTTACAATAGTAATGAATACCTACCTAATGAATTTGTAGGGAAATATTAAAAATGTCTATATATATTTTTAGATTCGACTTTTTGTGATGTGATGTGACAAATTTTGTCATAATATCCAAGAATATACCTTATTTCATTATAATTTACCATCATTAAGTTATACAAAATCAATGTATAGAATAAATATAAGTATATAAAAAAATATTTTTACTTGGCCATATTGTAAAATGACGGATTCAAATAACTCTTAATTTAGTCAAATGTCTGATGAGAAATGTTAGTGCCACGTTTTAAAAAATGTTATGTCCATTTTGAAATATGAAGAATTTTATATTATACACGCCATGAATATATTCATGACAATTAATTAGTTATACAGTTATACAATGTGTAAACACATAGTTTTAATATAGTCTAGGAACAAAAATATGTAAAGAGTCCATAATGTGATGTTGAATTTAAATAAATAATATTAGTTACCTATGGTGGATTTTTTTTATTGTACGACCTGAGTGGTGCAGTGGTCAACATGCCGCCTACCACGCACGGGTTTGAAGCCCGGCCGGGCAGAAATTGAAATGATGAATTTTAATTTCTGTGACGGGTCTGGGTGTTACTATGTATAATAAGTATATATTTAAAAAATATTTATGTAGTATATCAGTTGTCTAGCACCAATATTACAAGCTTTGCTTAGTTTGGGGCTAGATGGCGCTGTGTGAAATTGTCCAAGAATTTATTATATTATTATTATTATAGATATAATGCATCTAAAAAACCGGACCAACCCAAATTCATATATAATTTATTATGCAAAGTGATATCGAACCTATACTGTATCTATGTATCGAACATAGCTTAGTAAAGATAATAATTATGTGAGAGTTCATGCGCTACACTAGCGCCACCAATGGAAAAATAATCGAGCAGGCTTTTTGTAACGCCATCTAGTGGCGAGTAGTCTAACTATCGAACGTGGCATGCTTTTAACGCCATCTAGCGACAGACACCGTAACGACATTATGTGATAAATTCAATAGATGGCGTTAAAAATAATATAATTATGTTTTTAGTGTGGCAACATTTGTGATTATTTGAGCGCCCTCTATCATCACCGAGCAAAAACTTTCCTTTTGTCTTGTTAATCCAATATGGCGGCAAACGGTGTATGAAAGGTGCGGAATGTTTTGATTCTGATCGAACAATAAAAATAGTGAAAAGTCAAGGAGCTTCGAGCTCCGATCCGAAAAAAATACGCTATGGCCGGTGCAATAACGCGTGTTTTGTGAAAATACCAAGTGATAAATCGGTGCGTGTGCGTTGTAATAATATTATAGTGTATTTTGAAAACTGATTTTTTCGTGTGATTTGTTGCTAATGTGGTCGCGTGTGGTATTATGTGACATCAGTTTACGCGATAGATATGTCTACCGATCCTGATAATAACACTCCATGTCCGAATGCGACCGAAACCGAAGTTTTCGTAGACTCTACTCCCCAAATCGGGGAAATAAATGATGATTTTGATGACAAAAAGAAGAAGCAGAGAGCCGTATCGTTCCCTGATGATGATCAGCTAGTAACGCAGTATTTTGAGCCCGCTAACCCGTGGCAAGATGGTAAGCTATTTAACGTTCTCCTTTACGAGTCAACTTTGTATCTTACCATTAGATAATAAGTACAAAAACAATAATAAAAGACCTTCAAAACGAATATAATTTCAATTGAAAGTCTTTATATCTTCCATGTTTACAAAAACCTCTATAGCTCTAATTATTAAATAAAATCTCAATAGTTATGCCTCCTGGTACCTATTGGTTGTTTACAATTCATTGAAAAAAACTGATTTCCTATCTACTGGTTGTTATTAATCAGTAAATTACATAAGATGCTGTTCAAACTCTGTTTCAAGACCATAATATTGATTGAGTTTGAAAGATGTATGACAAGTGTCAAAAACTGTTTACTAAATAAGACTAGTAAGCCCCTATTTCATTTATTTCTTTACTCTATGCAAGTAAGGATAAACAGACTATAATAATTAGTAACAATAAAAACAAAACTGGGATATGCAATGCTCAAATCCTGAAAAATCAAAATACCATAATATATAACTAAAAACCATGTTTGATCTAAATTCTAAAACATTGATCACAGCAATATTTAGTTTTAGTGTGCTATGCTATAATTAATAATATTATGTAGGTATCAATTTCTTTTCTACCATTGGAACAAATTAAGTATACAAATGTACAGATACCGGTATATAACTTGGCAAGAGAAAGATGAGACAAAAGATGCGCAGCAGGAGCAGATACAAACACTAAACTCAATGCATCTTTTGTCTCATCTTTGTCTTGCCAAGTTCTTTGCTAATATCTATATCATTTGCTGCTTATTTTAAATACAAAATAAATCTCATTTTTATTAATAATTAATTCCTAATGAATCTCAATAAAATCTATTAAAAAATCCCTTTCCCAAAGCAATCTTTTGCAGGTTAAGTCAAGCCCTTCTAAAAATGTTTCAACCAAAAATGGTACAGTTATATTCTCATTGTTACTATTAATTTATTTTGCCAGATTTTCACTTGTTGATGTTGCAAAGTAAGGTATAGCCCGGTTCAAACTTTATGACTTCTGTGTGAAGTTAGCCACTATACGAGTAGCCGTGCCCCACCACATGTCTCTCTGTTCTGCACATCGTCTCACTCAATGTTCACAGAAGTCATAAAGTTTAAATGGGGCAAAGGCAGGTTTTTATTGGTATAAATTTTTTAACACACTTTTTTAAGTTAAAAGTGTTGTAACAGATAAGCTGATTATGTTTTATCTAAAAACTATACTTTAAAAGCCATTTTATATTATCATAAATTAAATATTGGATACTGATTTTAAAGTTAACCATAGGTTCTTAAAATGACCAACCCAAGTATGTCTTTTGTTTATTTTATTAATAAATTATCAATAATAAATACTTATGGTAATAAATAATATTCATAAAATAAACAAAGTTATTACAGCCCAAGCAGTGAAATAGATTAAATAAAAATAAAAATGAAAAAAAAATTGCTAAAATGACTCTGTTCAGACTGATTTTTTTGTAAATTACAGCTCTGTAACATAATAATATTTAGATAACTTTTTATTTCACCGACTTTTTATTTCACCAATAACAGTACACACATTCAGTTCAATAAAATACAGAATTACAAAGAAAAAAAACTTGTTTAAAACGGTGTGCCGCACCGATAGAAAAAAGCAAAAGACTCAGTGAAGCACAGAACAACTATCAGTACAAGTATAATAGGCAGAACTAACTAAATGATATATTAATTGAACAGTCAACAAATGCAGATACTAACAAAAGACAGTGATAAAGTAACAATCTGAATAATGTAAGTACAGTTTTCTCAGTTTTATTAAAGGTATATGATATATAATATATATGTTACAGTCAAAACCCTTAACCAGTCAATAACCTTATTGACCGGTAAAATTAGTCAATAAGGTTATTGACTAAGGGCGTCGGTCAAAATCCTTATTGACTGATTTTATCTGACAAAATCAGTCAATAAGGATTTTGACCGACACCCTCAGTCAATAACCTTATTGACTAATTTAAAGAGCAGACATTCAGTCAATATAGGTTTTGACCAACGTACCCAGTCAAAACTGATATGGACTGATTAGAAAGTCAAACGTTGAGTCAAAACTCTTAAAAAGTTGGAGTGGTTTCAGTTTTGGTTGATTGCAGTGTTTGAGTTTGAGGGAAGTATGACTGTACTTTGAGGAGTTTAGGTACGGGCACCTGCGATGTCAGAGATTCACCAATATGTTGCCGGACGGGCCCTAAGGCGGAAGCTACACAGAAGAGATGTCTCTTTTGAGTAGCTTGCGCCTTAGGGTGCGTTTATACTGATGCCCAGCTAGGCGGAGTGGACCAGTGTTTTTTTTTGGACATTGTATAGGTCACTTGCTCGCCTTCGCCTAGCTCTGCATTATTTGCTGTTCATTTAGCACGTGTGTATATCTAGAAGCCCACGGACGCGAGCAGCTTTATCCCCTATAATGTAACTGTACATAATAGGCTAGTTGACAAAATTTCAATAACTGCTTAATATTTTAGCTTATTAGGCATTTTATCGAAAAAAAAGGTTTATTTATTTTTAATCGAGCGTTTACATTATAAATTTCGCGTTTTAAAAAACCAATTTTAATTTGGTTCCAAAACGCACAAGACTGTCATGGCGTCTTGAATGACGTCACGCCGTGCAAAACAAACAAAAGAGCGATCGTGTCTTTGTACGTTATTGCTAGTTTTTTTCGTTTAAAAATGAATTTCTCATATTATAAGTACTGTATAGAGCCCCAGTGTGATAGCACGACTATAAAAACGCCAAACCAGTTATTTATATATGTTCCAAACAATGGAGAAATACGGAAAAAGTGGCTAAAACTTGCGTTCGGTTGTGGTTAGGTTGCACTCGGAGTGTAGGTTTGGAACGCGCCTCCGGTAGTGATACTCGAAACGTCAAAGACAAGATTGGAGTTTCGCACGGCGTGACGTAACGCTTTCTGATTGGTGTTCACTGTCACGTGACTAAAGGTTTCATTTTACGAAATTTATTTTTTAAAAATATTATTAATCTTTAACGCTTTTAATAATTAAAATTGTTTGTTATTTTCTCCATAATATAATTAATCATTATAAACCCCTATCCATTATATTTATTCTTAATGGAAACAAGCCTATTGTTATTAAAACACAATTGCCATCTTCAAAAATATTTTGGGGCACGTATTCTCGCGCGGTTGCAGTTTACAGACCTCAAACAATACCCCGAATTAATTATTAAAACAAAACTCTTAAATATTGCACTTAAAAAAGTTTTATGAACCTTTTTTAAATGATTTTCTAGTATAATTTCACTAACGTCCTTAACATTTTATGAGTTTTGACTGGGCACGTCGGTCAAAACCTATATTGACTAAATGTCTGGACTTTTAATCAGTCAATAAGGTTATTGACTGAGGGTGTCGGTCAATAACCTTATTAACTGATTTTATCAGATAAAATCAGTCAATAAGGGTTTTGACCGACACCTTTAGTCAATAACCTTATTGACTAATTTTACCGGTCAATAAGGTTTTTGACTGGTTAAGGGTTTTGACTGTAACATATACATAATATAACTCTGGATCTAGGAGGCAATATCCGAAACTGTTTATTATCCAATTTTAAGTTTTTTTTTTCACCTACATTCCCACTGTTAGTGTAATAATTCCAACAGATAAAGTTAAAGGCGGAGGCTAGTTTAAAAAAAATCAACTACAAACATCTAGCACCCATTTCGGAGATAAGAATCAACATGTGATATATTCAGTCAAGGTTAGATAAATACAAAAATAGTTATTGAAGATTTTGTATAGTATGGAAGCATTTAAGGCATTTGACTAGCCATTTTTATTGTCCCCACTGCTGGGGCACAGCACAGGCCTTCCTTTTGGGTGGATAAAGAGGATGGGCCATAACACACCACGCGGGCCCACTGCGGATTGGTGGGTGGCGATAGAAAAAAATCGTAAAGTGACCTCTAATTTTGTAGTTTTTCACTGATGTGCCAACCAATAATAAACATATATATACCGTGTTATTACAAAAGATTTTTAAACACTGTTTAACTAAACACCTGATTAAATGCGTGTTATTACAAACGATTTAAACACTCTTTAACTAAACACCTGTTTAAATGCGTGTTATTACAAACGATTTAAACACTGTTTAACTAAACACCTGTTTAAACTTAAATGTGATGCTGTCACTTTTTTGACAATATTGTTTGACAGAGACAGCATCACATTTAACAAACAGGGATTAAAAATCTTTTGTAATAACACGGATCTTGAAACTATAATAACTCTAGTTTTGTGATTGACAGTTTTCCAAAATAAGAAAATAGTCTAGTAGTAACTGCTGTACATAATAACTTAATGATTAAAAGACCGGCCAAGTGCGAGTCGGACTCGCGCACGAAGGGTTCCGTACCATTATCTATACAACATTGTTGTATGGGAGCCCCTTAATTAATTTTACTTTAATTTAATATTTTTTTTGAAGAGAATATACAAGTAAATATTTTGTGAATATTTCAAGCGTCTACCTGTTGTTGTTATTAATATCGAGAATAAACGGCAAAAAAAAACACGTTTGTTGTATGGGAGCCCCCCTTAAATATTTATTTTAGTCAGTTTTTAGTATTTGTTGTGTGAAAATTTCAACTATCTAGCTATCGCGGTCATGAGATACAGCCTGGTGATGGTGACAGACGGACGACAGGACAGTGGAGTCTTAGTAATAGGGTCCCGTTTTTACGCTTTGGGTAGGGAACCCTAAAAATATATAGTCTGAAGGAGTCTGCGGCTAGTAGACGCCTCGCGTCGTCTGCGCAGACTTTTACAGTAGCCGGCAAACATCTTGAAATCGGGTGGAGATTGCGCAGAACGTTATCGCTTCGCTTTCGACACATTTAATTTAATTTATTTAATTTCGGACGACCAACAGCTACTATAACATAAAACAAAACTTAAATAGTAACAGAAAGCCAATTATAGGTCATCACAAATATAAAGCAAAATACACTTAACGAGCACTATCTTAATAATTAATTATCTTACAATTACACAATTAGGCCGCATTGAAGAAACTGAGACTCATAATACGCTTGATCGATGCTTCACTTGTCGCAAAAAGATCCAAGTCCGCCTGACGCGTTGCCGAGTTAAAGCTATTACAAGCACGACATAAGTATGAATTCTGCCGATAATTTGAAGATGCAGGGGGGACACGCAGCAAGTGATTGAATCTGAGTGGTTTTGACATGTATGGGATTGACATAAGGTTTCGTTAACAATCGAATTTTAAAACGTCAAATCAATACATGTTTCGAAGCGAAGCGATAACGAAAATTTGCAAATGTTACTTTGGCTAGGGGGGCTGACCGGATAAAACGATTTCCAGGAACCATACAAACCAATTCATTGCTTTGGACGCTGTAACTTTGAGTTGGCAATGTGACAACATCTTGCGACATTATCTTGTTGTATTTTAAAAGGCACAAAGAAATCTTCCTATGTGACTCAATTTTACATTTCCCAAAATCAAATTGATGGTGATATATTTCAATTATTTAGTATAGAAATTAATTCGGTTCTATGAGATCAACGAGCATTTAAATAGATCGCAATTACTACGGTCACAATATCTCTCGACCTTGCTGGAATGACCAGACCATCAGCCATTTTTAATGTCCCCATTGCTGGGGCACAGGCCTTCTTTATGTGTGGATAAGGAGGACGCGCCATAACCCACCACTCGGGCCCAATAATAATAATATATATGTAATAATAGTAATGCGGATTGGCGGGTGTTAACGAATGCAAATGCAGCCGGGACCAACGGCTTAACGTGCCTTCCGAAGCACGGAGGTGCTCGAGATAATACATTTTTGGTCACCCATCCCATGACCGACCCTTGCGAAAGTTGCTGGAATGCGATTTCGGAAATCACATTCCAGCAAGAAATCAGTAATTTTCAGCTTCCCCGCTCCCGAAAAATAAAACTAAAAGTTCATATTTATTTATTTGGAGAAGTGAGCTTTTGTTATATTACTTTCAGTTTCTCATTTTCAGTGTTTCTTTTTTGTAACACCACATAAACGATTTTCATGCGGTTTTCATCAATAGATAGAGTGATTTATGAGAAGGTATATTCAAGGTATATAATTTGATGAGGTTTTCTATAAATTGAGACATAACCCTCCTAAATGAACAGACTTTGGAGCGAATAGAGCTGCCGACTGGAAGGTTTTCTTTTTGGGGGTTGTGGAAGGTTGCAATTGGTAAAAACAAGGAAGAAACCAACCTAAGCGAGGCGAGGGTGGGTCGCTAGTTAAAACAATAAAAATTGCGTAATACAAACGACGTATCGCAATATTATCGAATAGGTGCGAGGCGTGAAAATGCGAGATCTTTATCTATAGAACAGAATTATCTGTAATCAAATCACGTGGTATTCTTATCATAGCATAATATGATTGATGTTTAACCAATGGCACAGAATAGATATCCAATGGACTGGTACACAAGTCAGTACCACAGTTATATAACAAAATTAATTAAATTCTTAAATTCCATCATTTTAACAAGCATAATCTGAAAACTAAACTGACAGAGGGGCTTAAAGCTCTAACGTACGATGAAACTGAAAATCTATTTACAGTTGTGAAATAACTGATTTATCTTGTAATTATGTATTATATTAGTGGCTATATTTTTTTTTTAAATTAAAAATATAAGTGTTAGTATAAGTATAATAATGTATTGCGATTCAATTCTATTAGAAATCAATTAGTATTTTTTTATTATATTCTCAAAATTCTTGGTACTGTATTTTGTATTACTTACTTACTTATTAAATTAAATTCAACAAGCGACATGGGCACAGAACACATTATGACATGGGGAAGGATCAGGGGGTCGATTTTTTAATCATTAGAATTCGTCCCCTGGCCTAGTTTGGGTGCCAGTGTATTGTATACAATACATTAGTATTATTTAAATTATGTCAAAAAACAAAAAAAAAACTGTTTTACAATTCACTACTTTTGTTTACTAGTGGCCGCCCGTGATTTCGTCCTCGTTGACCTTGTTCTAAGAACTCGCGAACATTCGTTATTTCACCCCCTTAAATACTCATCGACAAAAGGTAGCCAATGATCCAACCCTGGTGGTAGGAAAATATTGACAATTCAAAAGCACTTTATCTAAGTTTATTTGAATAAAGATTTCTTCCTTTTTCATTTTCATTTTCATGCAGTTTCAGTCGGTTTCACATCGACACCCGATTAGAATAACATTGTAACTCATTTTTGTCAAGTTTACAGGGCGGCCATTTTAATAATTTTTCAACACATTTTTGAAGATTTACCGTATACTGCCAATACAAATTGTCTATTTGTGAGTTAATTTTACTAAAGCCGGTATGCTTTTTTTCAATATACTATGTAAAGGTAAACATGATAACGTATCTAAGCCTGTTTTCCATCCCCGAAGTAACGGGTCTATTCCCGACTGGGTCAATTCAGCAAACTATTTTTTTAAATATTGTCCTAGCCTGTCCATTTTGTGTAGCAGAGTACAGAGCTACATAGTCGACTTGGAAAAAATAAATATACCTACCGTCGTGTTTTTATATAGTAGCCACATAATTTAGGACGACAGACGATTTTCATACAAAAAGGTACCTTTGATTGAAGCCTTGGTTCTCGGCCAGAGATTCAACGAGCCGTGATCTGATGATGGCTATCCAGGGAGTGAATGGAGGAGATTCAGATCGCTATACATACCCAACTATTTGATCAGCTTCTAAGATTATGTAAGGATCAGAAGTCTCGGTTTCACGATTTGCTATTCTCGCGGTTTTTATGGTTCCGTTCCCAAAATGGGTAAAAAGCGGACCCTATTACTAAGACTCCACTGTCTGTCTGTCACCATAGGCTGTATCTTATGAACCGTGATAGCTAGACAGTTGAGATTTTCATAGATGATGTATTTTTTTTTGCCGTTTTTTGGTACGGAATCCTTCGTGCGCAAGTCCGACTCGCACTTGGCCGGTTTTATTTTAAACTCTCATCTCATAGAATATTTATCAGATCAGTTGGGTGTGTATAGCGATCTGGATCTCCTCCATTCACTCCCTGGATTGGATGGCCATCATCATATCACAGCTAGGTCAATCCCTGGCGGAGGACCAAGGCTTCAAAGTTATTTTATTTGTATGGAAATCGACTGACGATAATATCTTTTGTTTGCATGATCGTAATGAATGATTGAATGCGTTTTGTTTCCGTTGCATCAATAACAGTGCAGGCATAGATAGAGATTTCTAAGAATAATTAGTTGGTGTAATTGTTGCTTAGGATGCTAGGGTGGCCATTATTTTGCTTCAAATAAGGACAAGTAAAAAATTTTGTTTTTTTTTTTGTCTTTTATACTGGACAACTCTGAATAAATTTTGCAGATTGAGTCTAAATGCTAATGCATAGATAATTTAACTCTTTATAATGCAGTGTTCATTATATGGACACCATGTTTTTCGCTCAAATCTTCAAAAATAATTGACGAATCGAATAAATTGTAGTAAAAACATTACTTTTTTGTAACTTTCACATTTCTATAAGTACTAAGTTTTTATTTTATTTATACTGCGCTGTATTGAGAGATGTAAACCCCCCAAATATCAATAAAATAAAATAAATGAATAAATTAGTTTTTTTTTTAATTTTATAAAAAAAAACTAAATGTGTTTTTTAAAACGGGGCCTAACATGACTCATAGTATATCATCGATTTTATTTTCATTCCTTCAGCCGTTTTTCTGCCTTATAAAATGTTAAGACCAGAGGACCTAGATTCTGCTATGTTTTTTGTGCTTTAGTAACAAGAACTGTCAAAAAGCAAGCTTTTGAAACACCAACGGCGTATTTTTTATGTTTAAAAAACAAAAAAAGACTTGTTATTCTTTATGATTATCAGTTATGTCGATGTAACACTGATGCATATTTTATTTATGAACGGCAATTACAAGGTAAAAATTCTATTCACTATCCGATAATATAAATATATACATAATATTAAACCACTGACCACGCTTCAAGAGCGAGACGCAAACACAAACACCTATTTCCCTCGCACATGCTATCGAGGTCACATGACGAGTAGCACAGACAGCGCGGCGTCCGCGCAGCTTTTTAATTATTCCACTGTTGTACACACGACAACACGTCAAGTTAAACAGTTGAACTGCGACAACAGATTTTATTACGTAGGACATAAAGGTCTTAAGGTCAACATGATGTGCTGTCGTCTGTACTGGTGATAACATATCTTCGTGTCTCTCTTTATCAATTGTCGTTGATTTTGATAACTTTACTTGAGTACTGACTGGTGTAGGACCACCCCCCATAATACAACCTCTTAAAACTTGCCAGTTTTATAAATGGCTAAATGGCTATCAATGCGTCCCTTTTATTAGGGTTCCGTAGCCAAAATGGCAAAAAACGGAACCCTTATAGATTCGTCATGTCTGTCTGTCTGTCCGTCCGTCCGTATGTCACAGCCATCTTATTCCGAAAGTATTAGGATTACACAGTTGAAACTTAGTAGGTAGATGTATTCTGTTAACCGCTTAACGATTTTAACACAAAAAAAAACATTAAGGGGGCCCCCATACATGGAACTGAAACTGATATTTTTGTTCCTTCATACCAATACGTGCGGGGTGTCTATAGATACGTCTTTAAAAATGACATTGAGGTTCCTAAGACAATTTTTTCTCAAAATCAACCGTTTGAAAGATAAACACTGCCAAATTGGTAAAATGTGTTCCCCCCCCCCCCTCCAACTTTTGAAATAATAGAGTGAAAAATGTAAAAAAAATATATGCTATAGATCTTAATAAAAACTTTCAACGAAAATTGGTTTGAACGAGATATAGTAATTAGTTTTCGTGATATATCATATTTTCCAAAACCGCAAATATAACTTTGTCATTCATACCAACACTGTGAAAAACAAAGTTATTTTTACAGACGAAAAATGATAGTGGTATTAAAATATAGTATGGTATAAGGTAACTACGGAACCCTACGTACGGCGCGTGGCCCGACACACACTTGGCCGGTTTTTTGCTATACAGCGAGAAAGAGATATAACTATAGCAATTCATAAACCTGGCAAGATTTAAGAGGTTGTATGTAATACTCCCCCAGGACCCATTTGGAAAAATATATTTTGAATCGGTATTAAAAAAGGGAACATGTCACCTTTTTTCCATTTAGCAACATTTATGGATTTTGATTCTTTCTGGCAAGACAGACATAGAGTCAAGAAACATTTATAAGGCACCAAATTTTAACATGAAGGTAAAGAAAGGGTATAAATATTTTTTTGAATTCTTTTCAGACCAAATTTTACTATGGGGCCAACCACAGAAATCTCGAAAAAAAAATCAGCTGTTCCATAGAAAAGTACAACATCGACTCGACTTTAATGTATGGAACAGCAGATTTTTTTTTTCGCGATTTCGTGGTTGACCCCATAGTAAAAGTAGTTCATTTACGTGGTCTTAAATCCCCTTCATTTTTGATATACTAAAAAAATAACGGTGTAGAGAAAGAGTGAGACAAAAGATCAATGCCTCTCAATTAGGGATACCACATAAATGATAAGCAACAACCATGAATCTGGTGCATACAGTTGCACTTCACGGGATTCAAATACACGACCGTGGCTTATGCAGTCAGTGTCACAACTAGGGTTGCCAACATTTTTGCATCAAATATAGTATTTCAAAGATTATTAGGTGTAAAAATATAGTAGATGGCGAAAAGGTCCTAAAAATATAGTAGGTTGCCGTTTTGTATGTATGATTTTAAAGAAGTTGCATTTTTCATACTAATATTTTCAATCATGCTTCCATTTCTATCTGTATTTATTTTAATATTCTACCAACTTTTACTTTTTATTGGTTGTCTTGTCACCGAATAAATTATTCATTCATTCGAATTCACTAGTCGTCAGAGGTTTTAATTTAATAAGTTATTAATAGAAAAAGATTTTAATAATGTTTATCATGGAGATTTTAGGGCCCATGATCTAGTATTTTTAGAAGGTATCACTACATGCCCTCGTAGTCGTAGTCATTCGTAGAAGTAGATAGCAAATGTGTCGAAAACGGCCACTTTTAGCAGTTTTGCTATCTACTTCTAGCAGTGACTACGAGGGAATGTAACGATACCGTCTGTTTATTTGTTTGTTTGTTTATTTATAAAGTACAGCCACATGATACATATTAAATAATCACATTAATATACTTATTATAACAATAAAATTTCTGATATGTATCAAAATAACGGCGTACATAGCATTCATTGAATTGTATGATACGAACAAAAAAAAACAATGTTACCTATTTAAATTACTAATTATTAATATACTAATTTAACTTAATTTCAGCTCAAAAATTAGTTAAGGTTATCTATAATTTTAGACTTAAACTTTTGCAAACCATCTAAAATACCGATACAACCAAGCAAGCAAGTTTTAAGAGGTTGTATCGATACCGTCTAAAAATACTAGACTGTGGGCCCTAAAATCTCCACGATAAACATTTTTAAAATTGTGTATTAGAATTATAATATTAAATATAATTCACCGCGGCGCCACTTTTGCTCAGGGCAAACCACCTTAAAGCTAAACCCCACCAATGGATTTGTCTTAAAGACCCATCACAGTAGTTATCGTGATTAGGTTCGAGTTTTCACGATTCGTCCACAGACGGGAATAGAATTGGCGAGCGATCGGTATTGTGCAAGTGGCTACGGTGACATCACAGCCAGAACAAAGTTCCATTGTCAAGCAAGATGAGGCCTTCATATTGGACGTTTTTAGGCCGGCCACACACAGACGGAATCCCGTTACGGAATTCCGAACGGAATTTCGATAATGTATGAAGATTCCGTACGGAAAAATCCCGTATGTGTGTGGTAGTCAATAGATTTGTATGGATTAGCTGCGTGGCCGGCCTTAAACGTAACCTCGCGTTTGGGTTACGGACGAAAATTAATAATTTATCTAATATTCGAAAATAAATAATAATAATAAATAATAAATGCTTGGACAATTTCACACAGCGCCATCTAGCCCCAAACTAAGCAAAGCTTGTAATATGGGTGCTAGTAACTGATATACTACTTATATACTTTTTAAAAATATACTTATTATACATAGTAACACCCAGACCCGTCACAGAAATTAAAATTCATCATTTCAATTCGTCCGGCCGGGGATCGAACCCGGGACCTCTTGCGTGGTAGGCGGCATGTTGACCACTGCACTACTCAGGTCGAAAATGGGTATCAGTATTTAATCGGGTAACAATAAATTCCCATTTTGGGTATCAGTAAATACTGAATATAGCGTACTGAAATACTAAGTGGGCGACGACGGACTGAGGGCGACTACAAATATTGAAAATGGGTGACTTTAAACACACAAATTGAGTAACTAGTTATTCAGAAAGGGCGACCAAATTACTATTTAGGCACACACAAAACATTTAAAATTTGGCATATATTTTATTGGGCAGCTCTTAAAATAGTTATATAGTTACCTACTTGGTACAATAGTTGCCAAATCAGTATTTATGTCTCATTTAGAATGTTCACTGCTAACTTAAATTATTTGTCTGCCACATGTAGTCGCCCGCTTAGTTCCCAAAAAATAAACCGCTGTCAGGTATTTAATTATCCCATTAACAGTCGCCTTTAATTATTTCCATTCACCCAATTAAATAATTCCCTTCGAAAATTAATAATAAAAGAGCAAGTAATAAAAAAAAAACAGTAACAATAAATATACAGTGGTGGACGGATAATTAGAAACACCAGTCAATTTTCATACATACAAGGTAACATTGAAGCCTTCGCCAGGGATAGATCGAACTGTGATCTGATGATGACTGGCTATCCAAGGAGTGAATGGAGGAGATCCAGATCGCTATACCCACCCAACTGATCTGATCAGCATTCTAAGAGCTATTTGGATATGTTAAAAAAACCGCGAAAATAGCATTAGAATGTATGGAAATTCTGAAACTGAGAACTCTGATCCTTACAGCTCTTGAATGCTGATCGTATCACTTGGTTGTGTATAGCTATCTTGATCTCTACCATTCACTCCCTGGATAGCCATCATAAGATCACAGTTCGATTTATCCCTGGCGGAGAACCAAGGCTTCACAGTTACCTCGTTTCGATCTAATTAACTGTTTACCACTACTTAACTATACATAGCAACTTAACTATACATATATGGGATTATTATAATATGTATATACACAAATAAAGCACCAACATCTCCAACTTCATTGTTCTTTCAAAAATTGGCAGATTTATTACAAACACTGTGCAGAAAAAAGAGAAAAAGGATTATAATATGTGGCGACTGGAATATAGATATTTTAAAGGAAACAAATATATCAATTGAACTGCAACAAATTCTTGAAAATTATAACTTAGAAATGAAGATAAAAGAACCAACCAGAATCACTAATACTACTAAGACTTGTCTCGATCAATTTGCAACGAATATAAAAAATACTTTGTCTGGTGTGGTAGAGTTGGGTTTGTCAGATCATAGATCACAATATCTCAAGATACCGATAAAAGAAAGAAAGCAGCCACGTATGAAGTGGTGGTACGAGTTTCAAAGAGATTACTCCAAAGAGAATCAGGAGAAATTTCTTGAATATCTAAAATGTTTATCTTTTTCAGGTGTATATGTTGAGGAATTAGATGCTTCTGAATCTTTCAATGAATTCTACAGTCTTTACAAATTATTGTATGATTTATGCTTTCCTATAATAAAAATAAAAAGAAGTTCTAGATCACATATGTCAAGTTGGTTAACAAAAGGTATTCAAAAAAGTTGTTTAAAGAAGCGCCAGCTACACCTTAAAAATCGTAAAAACCGTAATAAATACAATAATCTTTATAAAAAATATGCATGTATCCTAAAAAAATGTATTAAATTTTCACAAAAGAATAAAAATTTAAATTATATTAACAAATTCGATAATAAATGTAAAGCAGTATGGAATGTCATAAATAAATACACTAAAAATGTAAATAGTCACTCAATAGAAAGTGTATGTGAAGATGGAAAGAGCGTTCGTGACCCACATATAATTTCAGAACTATTTAATAAATATTTTATTGGGAATGTGTCTGACAATAGCTCTCAAAACTCCAATTGCGTCGCCAACATAGACTCTATTGTTCCCTCAATTTTTCTGAATCCAGTTACTGAAATGGAATTAATTAAAATAGTTCTATCTCTTAAAAACTCCAAATCCGTTGGTTTTGATGAAATTCGTACTGATATTATAAAAATGAGTATACGTGCAGTTGCACAACCCTTGGCATTTGCTATAAATAGGCTTTTATGTGAAGGTATTTTTCCTGACGTCCTGAAGAAATCTATAGTTAAGCCGCTTTTTAAAAAAGGTAATAAAACTTTGTTGAGTAATTATAGACCAGTTACTTTAATTTCAATTTTCTCTAAAATATTAGAAAAAATTATGTATAGCAGATTGAATAAATTCTTGAATATTCATAATGTTATTAAAGAAGAACAAAACGGATTCAGAAAAAATAAAAGTACGTCTTTAGCTACATTTAAATTGATCAAATCTATTACAAGCGGTCTTAATGATAACATTCCAGTAACTGCACTTTTCCTAGATATGTCAAAGGCTTTTGATTTCGTGTGCCATGAACGCCTTCTTGACAAGCTCCACAAATATGGTATACGTGGACCATGTTATGATTGGATTAAAAGTTATTTGTCACGGAGGGAACAATGTGTGGAAATTCAGAGGTGTTGTCCTGAAAGTAAATGCTTGGAAAAAGTTAGATCTACTTTCATTGTGAACAAATTTGGCGTTCCTCAGGGCAGTGTTTTGGGTCCACTGTTGTTTCTCCTGTATATTAATGATCTACCTAGCTCTATATCTCAGGAATGTGTTTTGTTTGCTGATGATACCACGATTATCTTTAAAGGTGTTAAAAATGAGGATGTAAAAGTATTTGAAAACTGTATTAATATAACTTTAAAAACAATTATTGAATGGCTTAATAGTAATAACTTGAAAATTAATGTTAATAAAACTAAATATATTCAATTCGGAACTTATAAACGTAAAAATCAAAATCTTAATATAAATATTAATGGAGAATTAATCGAATCAGCAAAATATATAAAATTTTTAGGTATAACTTTAGACAGTTTTTGTAATTGGAAACAACACATACAGGAAATTTGTTCAAAATTAAATAGGTTTGTGTTTGCCCTAAGTCGTATTAGTCAGATTGTATCAATAGAGGCTGCTATAACTGCCTATAATGGCTATGTTAACTCAACACTACGCTATGGAGTTATGATCTGGGGTAACTCTGTTGATAGAGATAAGGCATTTATAATGCAAAAGAAATGTGTTCGAGCTATATTCGGTATAAAACAAATTGATTCGTGTCGTCCATATTTCAGAGATTATAGATTACTTACATTACCTTGTTTGTATATTTTTGATATTTGTCTATTTGTATATCAAAATAAATACTTATTTGAAGAACGTTGTCAAGTATCTAGTAGAAACCTTCGCTCAATGTATAAAAATAAACTATACAATCCTGCAGCAAAACTAACACTTGTATCTAATAATTCCTTTATGATGTGTATTAAAGTTTATAACAAATTACCAGAAGAGTTTAAGAATTTGAAATATTGCAATTTTAAATGTTCAGTTAAAAAATGGCTTGCGAACAAATGTTTTTATAGTGTTCAGGAATTTTTAAACTATAAGTAGCTGTAAGTTAAATAATAAATGTAATTGTAAATTGAGTTTTGTGACAAGAAACTTTGCAATTTTGTGTATATGTCTGAAAAGGCAGGATTAAGTGAATCTTTATTATAGACATGTATATCTGTTTATGTGACCTTCAATCCATACACAATAAAGATCTATTCTATTCTATTCTATTCTATTCTATTCATATGTATAAGCAAAATTCACTTGTGAATGTTTAAGGGCTGCTTTTTTTTCCCTGCCTTATTTCGTATAGATTCAAAATTGAAAAATGAAAGGAGTAAATTAGGTGCGTACTCCAGTTTGGAACCATTTTAGTTAGCGTTTCATTCATCGCACGCGCAATAAATTATTGCAATGAATAAAGGCGTGCCGTCAATTTAGAATAATTACTATGGAGCTCTCGGTGATTAATGTTGTTCACCAACAGTTGCTATGTAGTTTTTTCCATTGGTAGGAGGAAAAAATGTACTTTAGTTGTAAGTGATGAGATCAGAGTGTGGTCTTACGATTCAGTTGAATTATCAACGAAACTGCGTCTGTGATGTTGATTCAATTCACTTTAAGACCGGATGATTCAATTTGGATGTTACTTTCAATGCATTTTTAATTTCTCAAATCTTTAAATGATTCATTATAATATAGAAGTTAAACCTTCTTTTCTCTTTTTTTGCTTACCTGTAGGTACTGCTGTCCTTTTGAGAATCTGTCCTTATGAGAATCTGTCTTTTTGAGAATCTGTCCTTATGAGAATAAAGGATATTTTGCAACCTTGGTCATTTTGCAACCTTGGTCATTTTGCAACCTTGGTCATTTTGCAACCTTAGTCATTTTAGCACCTTGGTCTTAGACTTCAAATAGATATTAGTCATTTTGCAACTTTGGACATTTTAGCACCTTGGTCATTAGGATCCGAAAATATTAGTAATTTTGCAACTTTGGACATTTCAGAACCTTGGTCATTTTAGCACCTTGGCCCTAACGCCCCCAAAGGCTATATTGGACATTAGTACTGCTATGTATTCTGTGCTTTAGTTTTTTACCGACTTCCAAAAAAGGAGGAGGTTCTCTATTCGTCTGTATACTTATTTGTTTTTCTTACTCGAAGACGGCTGGACCAATTGAAATGATTCAAACTTTATTACATTAGGTAAACTCCCAAGTTGGTCCCATTTTTTAAAATTTGGAAATCGGTTCAGTACTTTTCATGTAATCTTGAAAAAAGCACGAAAATAGTATGATTTTATGTGAATTACCTCGATGATTGGTCGTATTACTTCTTTGTTTATGAACTGAATAAGATAATTATTTTTTTATAGGAAGAGGGATATCTTAAGTGTAGGTCATTTAACCGACTTAAAAAAGGAGGTTCTCAGTTTGACCCGTATTTAAGTATGTTTCTCCGCGATTATCCTACGTTTGGCTGAGCCGATTTTTCTACCTAAATAAAACCTACACTACCTTTGTAATAATAAAACACGTCTATTAAAGTCGGGTGGGGCTTTTAGAATTAAAAAAAAAAAGAATTTGTACTCCAGCCCCACCCGACTTCAATAGACGTGTTTTTATTATAACTTATTTAATATTAATTCTTGCTTTTTAGAGGTAGATTTTTTGAAGTCGGTTTTTTGTTTTTTTAAACAATTTTTTTTATTTAATAGAACCCTAGACAAATTAATTATGCCCAAATTGCAAATTATTTTGGTATTACGTTTGTATAGATATAGGAAGTTCACTGTCCGCCGGATTATAAAGTTTTAGGCTTAGGTACTTCCGTCCTGTAGTGGACTGAAATTTTCTAATGATGCTGCAGTCTGCAGCGTCATTAACGCTTTTCAAAATCTATTTGGACAATAATACACATAATACATTATGTCATAGGCTATAACTCGCGCAGTACGTAAACACCCACTGAAATAGTCTCGGCAGTCACGACAAACGATTACCAGGTATTTTGCCATTAGAACACTCCAAGGTGTCCAGAGCTGGAATCAGGATCTGAAAAATTAATATTTATTTGTGTAAATTAATATTATTTGTCAAAAAATAGACAGGTCGTTAAACGAAATTTTGTCGATTTCGGCCTATCTATTGTCTAATTTCAAAATCTATCACAATCGCTTTCAGAATCTGATGATACATTAATACTTCTTTTTGGCACTAATAAAAACGTACCGAAGAAATGCAGCAATGTGTCACATCCATCTGTCAAATTTACCTGTAAGATCAGCCTGCCTAGCATGACCGATTTATATCGCGTGATATAGCATTTTATCGACACTCAACTGCCACACTCCTTTGTCTTTTTGACAGTTAAACGTGATAAAACGCTATATCACGCGATATAAATCGGTCATGCTAGGCAGGCTGAGGGCCTAGCCAAAGTAACATTTGCAAATTTTCGTTATCGCTTCGCTTCGAAACATGAGTGGATTTGACGTTTAAAATTCGATTTTTAACGAAACCTTATGTCAATCCCATACATGTTTCGAAAGCGAGGCGATAACGAAGATTTGCCAATGTTACTTTGGCTAGGCCCTCTGATCTTACAGGTAAAGAACTATCTATAAGTTTTATTGCATAGTATAATGTACCCAGAAAAGGTTGCAAGCTTATCAGATACATTTCGGCGAGTGTGCAGTAGAATTGCACGTAATCTAATTCCGCCATCTCCCTTCTTCCATCAGACAACCAGACGTACGAATCAGCTCCACCGTTTTTGGTGGATATCCCAAAGACTAGCACTAAGCGTTTCGCTTCAAATTTTTATTTTATTATTTTATTTTATTTATTTGGACCGTCAACCTTCAATCAAGAATATCCTAGATAACGCTTCACGAACTAAAACAGTACGCAAAAATGGCACCTCAAATAGCGTCCCACTTACAAACTTGGCGCTTATTTTGTACATAATCATCTCTTATTTTGTACAAACTCACATATTATATCACTTCTTTTGTACAAAATAAGCTTATTTTGTACAAATACACATCTTTTATCACTAACTTTGTGCAAATAAGCGCCCACTTAGAAAGTGGGTGTGGGACGCTATTTGAGGTGCCATTTTTGAGACTCTGACCGGACATCTAGGGTATTCTTGATCGAAGCCGTCAACAGAGTTAACAAGATTACGATACAATACAATACAGTTAAATATTAGTTTTTGGTTCATGCAACTCTAATTATAGACAGTCACATCATGCAATCATTCATTCGTCCGTACCATTCTAGAGATTGGAAGTCCTTGCCTGAGTCTGTGTTTCCCGATAGGTACAATCTGTGGGCCTTCAAGTCGCAAATGAAAGGTATCTTCTAAGCATGCGCGATTCATCGTAAATCGCAACCTCGCCTACCATCATCAGGCGCGACAGCGGCCTTTCTAGATTGCGGTCTAGATCATTTTTGTATGGAGGCTGGGCCCATTTGGGTAACCCGTGGCCTGCGGTCATAAAATTATATTTTATGTAAAGAGAACAAAATAAGGAACCTGTCCATGTATCAATATATTTTTTTTAAACCTGCAAACATTTTTTATTTATTTTTAAAGTTGGATAGTTAAAGTTAATAAAACAGCAACCCAAAACGTTTTTCTACCTTGGCAACATCGATTTTTTACTGTCATATGTAACATTGATGCTGTCAGATATCAAATAAAATGACAAATGACATATCAACAGCCAATGTAGTCATTTTAATAAAAATAAAAATGCAAAGGAATATCCCTTAACAGCCGGCAGCCGCACAAAATGGATTTTCAAGATTAAATCAACAGTAAAAACTTGTAATTTATTGATATACTCGGGAGAGTAAAATTAATAGTAAGACACTTTCATTTTAAAGCGAAAACATTAAGAAATACACGATGAAGATTACCATTAATTAGTATTTTTTTTTAATATTTTTTTATTTATGTTTGCAGGTATTAATATTTTTTTTCTTTTTGGAAACTTTGTCCCACAAGAGAAATCTACGAAAAAAAAATATTATGGGTGTAGGAAAATTTTAAAAAAGTGAACCCAGGAAAGAACGACTCCTTTGCCTACTCTCCACATACTACGGGAGCTCGGTGGCGCAGTGCATGGTTTAGCGCCTGGCCCAGCGATTGCGGAAGTTAAGCAACGCACGTTGTACGTACCTAACGAAGGCACGTTAAGCCGTTGGTCCCGGCTGCATTTGTAGTCGTTATCACCCACCAATCCGCATTGGGCCCGCGTGGTGGGTTATGGCCCATCCTCCTTACCACCCATAAGGTAGGCCATCAAAAATGGCTGACGGACACTCTCCACATACCCACATTTTTGCAAGTTATGCTTCCACTGGTATTCTGTCAGTGCGCTGATATAGAATAGAATAGAATAGAAAATAGTTTATTATTAATCTCACAAAGAATGAACAAAATACTTAAACACTAAAATAAAAATCCATTAAAATAAAATAAATGAAAAGAGATAAAAAAAACAAAAAAAGAGATTAATAAAAGGCCCCTGCCCCAGCGTATGAATGCCGTGACGTTCGAGTAACGCCACGGCACGCTGCTATTCTGACAGGGCCTGGCTCTAACGGACGCTATATATAAGAAAAAAAAAAAGTAATATTACAATAACATGTTGTACCTATTTCCTCCAAGAGGCAAGATATGCAATCATTCAGTCAGTTCAAAAATTATGTATTTTTCTTAATCCAACCCTGAATGGAAAATGTATGAAGTGAAGTATAATAGTGCCATCGCATGCAGTCTAGACAGCAAGCATTAATATAACTCAAGGACTGGTAGTAACTATTTTACAACCAGAAATAACTGGCAGTTACTATGTTTGTTTTTGTTTGACCCCATGCATTTCAGCTTTACCATAATTATGATATCAATGTAAGATTCAAAATGAATTTGTTGTATGACAAATCATTTTCAGCTTTTAGAAAAATATTGATGATTCAAAATCGATATTTTTTATGAGCTTATTTTGACTTATTTCAATAAGTCTGACCCCATAACCACAGTTTAAAAATTGTTGTATTCCGGCAATTAGAGATAAGATAGCTTGTTCCTCAGTGGTGAGGATTCCCGGGTGTAGTGTGCTTACATTTCGGCCTTATCGTCACTTAACATCAGGTGAGGTGAAGGCCAAGCACTATCCCTTTCTCATTTCGCGACACTAGACCAGACACCACGTACTTTTTTTAGTCACGGACGGACCACTATAATATGTATACTTATAGATAATATTTTAGGAAAAGAAAAGAAGCCTCATATAGAAAAAAAAACACTATCAATGGTAGTTTCATTGCCGTACCCTTTAACGGTTATAAGGTTCTAGATGAGATAGAATGATATGGTTTTCGAATTTGTGTTACTTAAGATGCCTAAAATAAAATGTGATTTAATATTATTTTTTTTACTTATTTTTTATTTGGTGGTAAAAATATTCCCTCTACCTGCTTAAGAATAATGAAAAAGCGGTATGTTTGTTCAAGTAAAAAAACAACATAAATCATGCATAATAACTCTATAATGTCACACAATTAGACACCAATAAGAAAAGAAAAAGAAAATTAGATATTTTTTTTATGAAAATTCGAAAAACATGGTGTTATGCATAAAGGCACTCCACATTTGCTACACTTTATCTTAGATCGCTTATCCTTTGCCGTAGTGCTGCAATATCGGCATCTTTGATACGACGGTATGTCATCTGGCATATGATCACCAACATTGGAAAAGCGAATTTCTGGTGCGACAATGTGAATTGCCTTTTGATAATTTTCAGAAACAGCTACTTTTTTTCTTACGACGTAGTTGACGCCATCAGCACGACGTTTTCGGGAAGAAAAACCACCAATAAGTCCTCTGGCTAGAGCTATACGATACTCCAGGTTGGACAATTTGGTAACATTCGCATTCTTTCCCTGGAGCAAAAACGAATTTGTGATGCAGGCATCAAAAATGAAATAAAATATGTGAAGCCACCACCGTTTGCTTCTTCGTCCAACTGAATATGTCCCTTTGATGTGATCAAAGTGATCCACTCCACCCATCCTTTTTGTGTACTCCTTCACTACTGCAGGAAACACTACATCTGTCTTGGAACCATCTATTCCTTTCCTGGATACGGATGTTACATTGTCCGTTGGATGGAAAGCATTGGTCATAAATAAAACTTCTTTTGTATCTTGCCAGATTACACAAGCCACATTCTCCTTCACTCTCCATTTGTACTGAACTTTTGTTAGTCTTAGTTTTCTTTTACTTTTTATAAGTTTTGGTAAGTCTGCTCTTTGCCTGCGGACAGTAGCGCTCGCGTGAATACCATTTACATGTAAATAATTCATGATATCATAACCGCAAAAAAAATTGTCAAATGTGACATGCACTGCTGCCATTCCTTTCAATTTTTCTGTTAACTTCGTGACCACTTTTCCTCCTAAATTGTTTTCTACTCTGTCATTATCTCTTCCGGTATATATCTCAAACTCGTAAAGATAAGCTGTGCTACTATCACAGCGGCACCACACCTTGAAACCCCTTTTTATCGGTTTCATAGGCATGTACTGCTTCAATGAAGACCTTCCTTTGAAAACAATCATTGATTCATCTATTGACTGGGATGAAGAGTTGTGCGCATTTTCTTGAAAAGCTGTGTTGATAAGCGTCAATAATGGTCGAATCTTGAACAACTTATCATATTCGGGACTAGATCTAGCAGGTTGTTTATCATTATTATTTAGATGCAAACAACGTAGAATTTGCTTGAATCTTCGGAATGCCATGGTGGAAGCTATTTCGTCAACTCTGAATTCGGGATCTGATGACCAATACAATTCGAAAGTAGGTAAAATATTGTATCCCATAATAATCAAGATACCTAGGAAAGCCTTCAATTCTTTTATGTCTAGTATGGTCCAGCCTATTACGTTGTTTTGACTCGCATAACGGTTAGTCTCTGTAATAATTAATTCAAAAACTTCTTGAGTAAAAAATTTTTCAAAATATCGGATAGGCCTGACATTAGATGGTAAAACGCGTGTCGGAATCATTGGAATGCTATCAAAAGAGTCAACCTGCGGCCTAATATCAGTCCACAAGGTTTTTTTCCATGCTTCTTCATCTCTGTCAGAATCACTTCCTTCTGACTCTGATTCTGGTGACGCATTATCTTCGGATGAATCGCCGTCTTCGTCTCCCAAACTCTGTCTAAAACTTCTATTCCCCCGTATGGCCCCACTACCTACCCTCGTCCTAGCTCCACCTTCTCCACGTCCACTTCCAGTTCCAGATCCTCGTCCTGTTCCAGATCTACGTCCCGTTCCAGATCCACGTTTCGTCCTAGCTCCTCGTCCTTTTCCTCTTACAGGTAACTCATGTGAAATAGGAGGCTCAGCAGGTAGCAGTACAGCTGGTTGCGGCACAGCAGGTAACGGCACAACAGGTAACGGCACTGCAGATGAAGAGGCAACAGGTTCTGTCACAGTAAGTGGAGGTATTACAAGTAAAGGCTCAACGCATGGGAACTCCGCATCAGATGATGTAGATGGTTGAGGCGATAACGACGCTCGTATTGTTGCAGTAGATCGAAGGTCTGGTTCGTCCAAATCCCCTAAGATTCGCTGTAGCTTCGTGACATTGTACGGAGCGTCATCCTCTTCTGATTCTTCGCCATCTTCGGACTCTTCAGGTTCAGACAAACCGAACATATCGAGCAATTCCTTCTCAATTTCGTCATTACGGAGTATTTTCATTTTCAATCAATCTGCAAATAAAAAATAAAGGCCATGCAAAACCACACCAAGACCCCGAGGAAAAGCAGTGTAATAATAAGACCACCAAAAAATTTTATCCTTAGTCGCAAAGAAATAAAAACAGTTACCATAAACACAATAAAGGAATATTTTCTCTAACCTTTATTAGATATAGGAAGCGGGGTACTCACGGTTAGAGGGAATATTCTTCCCACCAACAAAAATCGACATAAATGAAAATTTGTGGCAGATACATCAAAAATACGTCTTATATCTATGAAATAACATTCAAAAGCACAACATCTAGAAGAACTTACCTTATTTCACCACTTTATTGCCAAGATATGTACCGATTTCCCTTGCAATAGAAAAAAACGCCAGTTTTGAATATTCACTTCAACAACTTTGTGAAAAAAAACAGTCTGTCAATGTCAAATAAAAATAAATCGAAATGTCATAATGTTCTGTTAGTGTTGTCAGGTCGAAAAATAAAATTACAAATAGAAACTTTGGTATTTTTATTGGTTTTAATTGGTGGGAAAAATGTTCCCTCTAACTGCAAAAGGGGGGTTAACTGTGCTACACATGCGTGCCTCTGATTTAAGAAACTCTGCTTTATGACTATGAGTTTTGTGATGCATCGTAAGTAAAACAAAAGTGAGTGCGCGCGGTGGTAAAGCGACGTTTATAATATTTATTAACCCTCCGTGAACACAAGGAACGATACACTCCAAAAAGTCTAGTGAATCTGCCAGCAACAACATTATTTCTTCTAAAATCACCTTGACAGCAAAACCTTGACTATGAAAGCAAGCTTACGTGACGACACTAAAACTATTTCTGAAAGTATGAATAACGCCGCCCGTTTCAGCTAATGACCTGGGTATTTCAGGATCTGCTCAGAGAAAATTGTCAAGACAAAGCTTTATGAGTCCATGAGGTAGGTAATATTTTATTGTGGATTTTGTTCTGGTCAACATAATGAAAAAAAGAAGCAAGGGGACAACTATCACCATTTTTTTTTCTAAATTTCTAATTATAATATTCCCATAAATATTAATCGAAACGGTCTCCTAGTTCCTAGGTTAGTGAATGTTAATGTCCACCAATCTCATGACTGATCTTGCTAGGGGTTCCAGACGCACGGACCCTATTTGGTTGACATTCCACGTATGCGCCACGAAGCGTTTATCATCTTCCTTTTTAAGGCGCACAGTTAGAGAGTGGAATTCCCTGCCTATTCCCGCAAGCATATAACCCAGCGAGTGAATAGGCTTCTACTGGGCAAGCTCGCTTCATCTTCGGCCTCTTCTTAGCTTTATAGTTCTCGAATGTGGTCAAGACTGGCCAAGAGTAAGCCCATTTAATGTAAAAAACTGCTCTAGTTGTCTTACCGCCTCCGCAATCGTAGATTGTATAATAATATGCCCTGAGCTACACCACTATTTCCTCAAAAAATATCCTTATTTCTGTGCATATGGTTATCTTCATCACACAAACATTTGCTTGTTATGGGATGCTACTCCATAAGCGTAGGGTTTAGAACTTTTATTCCGTTTGTAAAAGACAATATTATGATGTCTGAGTTGACGCCATAACAACAATAAAAAAATTGTTGTGTTCCGGTAGTCAGAGGTAAGATAGCCAGTTTCTCAGTGTTGAGGATTCCGGGTGTAGAGCGCTTCCATCTTCGACCTTATCGTCACTTAACATAGGCCAAGCACTATCCCGTTGTGAATAAAAAATCATTTTTAATACAACCTAAGATTCTAGAATCTAGACTATTGAAATTCTCATATATGGGCATTGTTGTCGCTAATGAGGTGTTTCAAGATGATGGCACATGACTCAGTGATGATGTTACGTTTGAATGCTGTCATGGTTTCCCAGAATACTCTGCTAAGTCACAAAAACCAAGGCAAACAATGATAGTGTAAGATAAAGAACGACTATTTTCCCTTACCGAGTTGTCATGCATACAAATCCCATTTTTTAACCGACTTCCAAAAAAGGAGGAGGTTCTATGTTCGTCTTTATATTTGTTTTTTTTTGTGTATGTCCATCGATTACTCGAAAGCACGAAAATAGTATGATTTTGTGTGAATTATATTATAAGTGTAGTTTTTTAACCGACTTAAAAAAGGAGGTTCTCAGTTTGACCCGTATTTAAGTATGTTTCTCCGCGATAATCTTACGTTTGGCTGAGCCGATTTTTCTACATATAGGTACCTACACTAAAAATAAAAAAATAAAAAATTGATTAAAAAAAACAAAAAACCGACTTCATAAAACCTACCTATAAAAACCAAGAAATAATATTCGTAATAATAAAAATACGTCTATTGAAGTCGGGTGGGGCTTTTAGAATAAAAAAAAAGGAATTTGTACTCCAGCCCCACCCGACTTCAATAGACGTATTTTTATTATTACGAATATTATTTCTTGGTTTTTATAGGTAGGTTTTTTGAAGTCGGTTTTTTTTAAACAATTTTTTTCCCTTACCGAGTTGTCAACCATACAAATCCCATTCTTTAAGGTGGTTCGATGAGCTCAGTAGCGCCACCAATGGAAATAAATCAATTACGTTTTATCAAGGGTTTAGATTCAAAGTTTGAATGATTTTGCGCAAATGAAAGACTAAAACACAATACACATGGAAACATTTTGTGCGTATAGTTAGTACATAACATAGTAGTTGGACATTGGGCATGCATGCACTTAGTTTTATTTGAGTTTTTCCTTTAATTTGGTCTGATAAATATCGTTAGTTCTGATTTCTGATAAAGCTTTTGCGCCTGCTCATCTTGTCAACTAAAAAAAGTCTGTTTTTATCACACAGCAGTTTGAGATTCTCAATATCTTTCTAACATTATGTGAAAAAACGTCGATTCTCCTATAATACCTCTAGAACAGTGGTTCCCAATTAGTTTTTTCTACGTACACCTTCAAGAAAACAAAAATATTAAATGTATAATATCTTAGTTATGTGAGTTGTGAGATTGCTGCGTGTACCACTAACTGGGAAAGACTGCTGTAGACGTCATTGACGTCACACCATATTTATTTGTTCTGCAATAACAGCTCTAAGCTTTTAATCACCAATTCGCCAAATAACATAGCAATAAACTATTTGACGAATCCATTGCCACAGTTAGTGAGCAATAAGAGACGCAATCCGCACTATTTTATGATCAACAAGTCTAAAGCCTAGGACACACTGAACGCAGTCACGTGGCGGTCCAAAAATGACAAATTGAAAACTCAAAAAACTTAAGGTTCGGTTATGCCGAAACATTTGTCTCTGTCTTTTTCTTTACGTGTAAAGAGTATAGAAAATATCCTCACTTCTGCACTTTTTAAAAATAATTGACTGCTCGAATTCAAGTAGGCTTATTATTGTCAGCCTGGTTATAATTATCCTACTTTTATCGTACTTCAAATAAGTACGAGGTTGTCAGATGCACTTTTCTTTTCGTCAACTATGTAGTTCTCCTGAGAAATAGGGACTTGCTTGACAGACGCTAATCGAATAATCTTTTAATTAATAGTTCCCAAAAAACTGCCCAAGTAAATAAATTCAACGCACGTGTGTGTAACCCTAATAAGTTAAGGTAGCGTTGTTTTTTCAATTATCTGTGGCTAGAAAAATACACATTTTCTGTCGGTAGTTTTAAGCAAAAAGCTTATTTCGTTTCCATTCACACAGAACCGCGCGTGTGTACTGGTCACAAAGAAACTCTGGACGTATGCCAACGTTTATTACCGCACAATGGTGAAAATTTCCATATACCCGGCTAAATATATGCCGTTTTAATCATGGAACTTGTTTATCAGGAACGGATTTTAGCACCTGAGCTGGGGGATTTACTAAATTTAGCCACGCCACAAGTGTGAATCAGTGTTGTGACCTACTACCGTACAGAAAGGACACTCTCCGCCCAGCCCCAGAATCAATTACCTCACCCCACCCCGCGATTTTGTGTGCCGAATCGTGTGCTCGATTAGTCGTGTTTGTCAAAACTCAAATGTCAACTTATTTTGATATTCAAAGCAATGCGTCGTAACTTTTTAGTCGTGTTTGTCAACTGTCAACTCATTTTGATATTCAAAGCAATGCGTCGTAACTTTTTAGTCGTGTTTGTCAACTGTCAACTCATTTTGAAATTCAAGGCAATGTATCGTGACTTTACTCTGTTTGTAAACAGAGCATTACAACAACAGAGCAGCACAACTAAACAGAGCATTCCATATCCAAAAAGTTTGAATTATGAATTGAACGCCGCTCATACAGTACAAACTGCACGGTAGCCCTAGACTTACACGCACAGTTGCGCGTCCACAAAAACGTCAACTGACGTCATCTGTTTATAATGTCGCGGTTGTATGGTGTGTCCGGGGTGTGATTGTGACACAATGTAGGTTGGGATAGAGCAGTCTTTCCCAAAGTGGGCGCTGCAGGTCTCAAGGGGGGCGGTAAGAGACCCAGAAAAAAATGGGGGCGTTGTGTAGAGGCGGGGGGGGGGGGGGTGATTTGTAATTTTATTTAGCTAGGAGGCCTCTTAAACAACGACTGCAAGAGCTCTCGACTCTCAACAACAACTTGTGAACATCAACTAATATGAATTAAAAGATTGCTCAAACTCGGTTCTATATTTCTCTCCGCGTAGTTCATATATCTGTCCTATTTTATTGAATATAGAAAAAATGAAAATCATGTCAATCGGTCGCTCCGTTTCGTAATGAAAGTAGACACAAACAAACAAATAAAACGGCAACAGACACACTTTCGCATTTTAATAGTTATTAGTACCTACTCGTAGATATCTATCATGTTTTAACAAGTTTATGTTAAATAACCCGAATAGTGCATTCTTGTATCAGTCGGCTGGTTCATTGAATACTTGTTCGGACTTGTTGAGTACGATTGAGCGTCGAATGAGATAAACGAGTTTATGCATGTTTGTTTTATTCCTGTCGGTGCGTGCTGCTTAAGCATTCCCATATAAACAATGTAATATTTATTTTATTTTCATTTGTGGTCTCGCGCGCAATAGATGAGCAGTACTTAGTTATAGTGGTTTTTAAATAGGTGAAAAAATGGGGGCGCTAAAAAAATATTTATTCTCAAAGTGGGCAGTAGACAAAATAAGTTTGGGAACCACTGGGATAGAGGTTGTAATTCACTAGCTTGGTCTTTATTAAGTCTAGGTACTTAATAGATGAAGAAAGACAAACTGAAGTGAGAATTTTCTCTTTCTAAAGAATTAATGAATGTTTCTAGGAAATTAGTCATAATTAGGTGGAGGGGAAGAGGAAAAAAAGGGGACCCACCAAATACGGCTGATCTGATTTTGATGAAATTAAAACGTAGATTACTATTTATCCTGGTTAAAGCTTTCCTAAGGATTTTCTCAAATATCCACGCGGTCGAAGTCGCAGGCAGAGCTAGTATATTTTATAAAGCAAAATGAGATAATATAGATAGACTTTGTATTATTACGCTAAAAACTATCATCAACATAAATTCGACTAAAGCTTAAAACAAAAGTGACTCAATAAAAATAGTTAAAAAAATTCATCTTCAGTTTCTAGTCTCGCCGATCAGACAGCTTCATAGCTGAATAACTTGTAATGCCCATCATTTCTGTTGGGCGACTGCCAACGGCGGTGACCGGCCGGTGAATCGAATGTTCAGTGAAAAATTGTGGGTCGTTGACATTGGCCTCGGCCGCCAATGTTGTGTCAAATGTTTGTTGTAGATTATCTCATCACTCACTCACTCCTTACTTCACTCGCTTCACTCACTTGACTTACGTTTGGTAAAGTTGTGTCCCTAATATGTAACCCTGTGGCACTCCTATTCTATTCCCACAAAGACATTTAACGGATAGCGCGTAAACATAGTACATTAGTTTTTAATCATGTTTTCTGGAAGGTTAATTTCAAGTACACACACCAACTTTGTCTAGGGATACAGGTGTTATTTTCATACAAACGAGGTAACTTTGAAGCCTTGGTTTCCTGCCAGGGTGTACTGTGCTGTGATCTGATGATGGCCATCCAGGGAGTGAATGGAGGAGATTCAGATCGCTATACACACCTAACTGATCTGACCAGCATTCTAAAAGATTAATGGACATGTTTAAAAAACCGCGAAAATAGCATGAAAATGTATGGAATGGAAATCCTGAAATTGAGAACTCTGACCCATTAATCTTTTAGAATGCTGATCAGATCAGTTGGGTGTGTATAGCGATCTGAATCCCCTCCATTCACTCCCTGCACGGTACATCCCTGGCAGAAAACCAAGGCTTCAAAGTTACCTCGTTTGTATGAAAATAACACCTGTATCCCTAGACAAAGTTGATGAGTATATTTATGGTAATATAACTTTGTTTTGAGTCGAATACACATTGTCAAACGCCTTTGAAAAATCCCTAATTGTCAAGACTTCACCGCAATGAATTTCTCCACCCACTTTATTTTCTCATAGAAATAAAAGTCATGCAACTATAAGTGGTCGTCCATTAATCACGTAATGATTTTAGCAACTTTTAAAAGTCACGTGTATTTTCCTTATAAAGTACTTTCCTTAAAAAAATCGGTTATTTTGGTTAAAAAATCACGTGTTCTGCAAACAATTAATATCTCACTACAACCCTTTTGATATTTTGTGATTTTTTCCAAACCCCCTCTCCCCACCTCCAGCCTCACGTAATGAATTGACAACCCCTAGTTCTATTCATAATCTCCTCTAATTTTTAAACTTTTAAATTTTATGCATTCACAATGCTATTTTTATATTAAGATTATTATAATTGAAAAATATTAGAAAAAATCCTCTAATTAATGAAATATCGAGTATATTGATAAAAAAAACCGGTCAAGAGCGAGTCAGACTCGCGCACCGAGGGTTTCCGTACCATCATAATAAATACACTGCAGAGCCTGCTGTAGAATAATAAAATTATTATTACAGTATTAGGTCAGCACCATCTCTTGTCCGATAGTGGAACTATTTTTTTTAGTCCAGCGCCATCTCTTGACCGTTAGTGGAACTAAAAAAAATAAAAAAATATAATGAAATCAGAAGCAAACATTACGCAAAGCAATCTCGATGTATGAGTGAACGGTTTTGTAAGGTTTCCTTTAGGTCATAATTCTCACGTGTAGGCAGATAAGAGACTTATTATAAACTTGGTTCAATGCGAAAGTAATAGCAAGGACATTCGCGCGTAAGGTAAAGCACAAAACCCTGGGCGAAAGTGGCCGCCGCGGTGGATTTTATTTAATATTATAATTCTGATACACAATTTTAATGAAATTATATATACGTGAAATTTTTAGGGCCCACAGTCGTAGTATTTAGTATTTTTCAACGGAATCGTTACATTCCCTCGTAGTCACTGCTATAAGTAGATAGCAAAACTGCTAAATCATCATCATCAGCCTATCATCGTCCACTGCTGAACATAGGCCTCTCCGAGAGCACGCCACTGAGCACGATCCGCGGCTATACTCATCCAGTTTTTGCCAGCCACCTTGCGAAGATCATCGCTCCACCTTGTCTGAGGGCGTCCCACACTACGTTTTTGCCGATACGCGGTCTCCACTCAAGAACTCGTCTGCCCCAGCAGCCATCGGCTCTACGGTTAATATGGCCGGCCCACTGCCACTTCAGCTAATAGTAGTTGATTTTGACACATTTGCTATCTACTTCTACGAATGACTACGAGGGCATGTACCTCGATGATACCTACTAAAAAATACTAGACCATAGGCCCTAAAAACTCCACCTAAAACATTATAAAAATCTTAAATAAAAACCTCTGAGGGCGCCACTTTCGGTCATACAACAGCCTTAATACGAATGCTGATTTAGTGTTGATATCGCCTGAGGAAAAGCACTTAATCATAAACCCTCAACTACTGAGGAACTGGCTATCTTGCTTTTAATTGCCGGAACACAACAATTAAATATTTGTTGTTAAATGGAATTTGAAATTAATTTTACAGAAATTACAATAATGCACAGGTAATAATTCTAATTCAATTCTAGAAACGTGCATTTTAATGTTAATTAGTCTATGTAACGCTTAGAAGGATTAATTATTGGATTTATCAAGATTTGAATATCGTTAACTATCTTTTGTATTTCGATTTGGTAATCAAAATATACTTTGGCAAAAAAATATAAGTACTCAAGTTCGCCCACCATTACTCATTGACTAAAAAGCTTCCATGTTTTACAACAACACCACCGAACAAAAACTACTTCCGGTAGACAGTAAACACGGCCTTGGGTAGTAAACCGTGACCTTGGTGGTCAAGGTCAACAAACATTAAGGTCGGCTCACACGCGCTACTCTTTACGACCTTGCGAATCTTGTGACAGGTGACCACGTGCTGTTAGCTTTTACAATGTGTCTGACTAATGTATTTTTTTAAAATGATTTTATTTGGTTTACAATTTTGGGATACATTTTATCGTACCTGATTTAGTTTTTTCATTCCAAGTGAGCGACAAAGCCAGCCATCGCTATTTTAACATGTATTTGCTACTAGCTTTCCGTGCGCAGCTTCGTCTGCGTGGACTAAGGCCCTCCGCTGCGTCAAGCGGGATCCGCCGCGGGTACTCGGAGCGGGAATATAGATTGCTGGTTTTTGACGGACAGATGCTTGCGCAGTGCATGAGTAAGCTCTTACTAATCTATGTCGCCCCGCGCGCGTGTCCCGCTTGACACAGCGGAGGGCCTAAAGGTTATATCGTGCGGGCGGAGACCCGTGCCCAACAGTGGGATAAAAAGTAGCCTATGTCCTTCTCCAAGGTCCCATCTATATCAATACCAAACGTCAAAATTGGTCCACCGGTCTAGGCGTGAAAACGTAACAGACAGAATAGAGTGACTTTCGGTCTGCGTAGAAAATCTTTTTTGCTATCTTTCAGGAACAGTACTTTTTTCTGCATAAAAGGTGCTATGTCCTCTGTACCTCTGACAACGTGTACATGCAAAATTTCATCACGATCGCTTCAGTAGCTAAGACGTGAAGGCGTAACAAACATACTTTCACATTTATAATTGTAAAATTCTATATTGTTACTATAAGCTAAAACCTATAATTAGCTTATTGTTTCTTACGCTTTTTCTACACCTATTTGTACAGCTGTTGGTTTTCCATGAAATAAATAAAATAATATTAGCACAGAATAGATAATAGTACTAGCATATTAGTAAGGATTATGAACTGTCTGTTGCATGTCTATACGATCCATTTACTCCAGTGCTCTCATCAAAATGTCATTATGAAGATGGGACTGCACCGACGGCCTTGTAATGAATACGTCGCTCCACGCTGGACGGGCTCGGGTTTCACTCCTGTCTCTCGATAAGGCATTTTTCACTGTTGGTTTTAGATTTAACTAGCGATCCGCCCTTGCTTCGATTCAATGTAGTTTGGAATTTGACACCATGTATTATACATATAAAAACCTTCCTATTGAATCACTCTATCTATTAAAAAAGACGAGGAGCTTCTATTAAAAAAAAACGAGGAGCTCGGTGGCGCAGTGGTTTAGCGCCTGGCCCAGCGATTGCGGAAGTTAAGCAACGTTCGCAAGGGTCGGTCATGGGATGGGTGACCAAAAATTTTATTATCTCGAGCTCCTCCGTGCTTCGGAAGGCACGTTAAGCCGTTGGTCCCGGCTGCATTTGCAGTCGTTAACACCCACTAATCCGCATTGGGCCCGCGTGGTGGGTTATGGCTCCTTACCACCCATAAGGAAGGCCTGTGCCCCAGCAGTGGGGACATCAAAAATGGCTGATGGACAATCTATTAAAAAGACCGCATCAAAATCCGTTGCGTAGTTTTAAAGATCTAAGCATACCTACTAGGTACTTAACTTAGTTACATAGGGCTGGGACAGACAGCGGGAAGCGACTTTGTTTTATACATGTGGTGAAGTGCTAGCTTCTCGTAGGGCTGGGACAGACAGCGGGAAGCGACTTTGTTTTATACATGTGGTGAAGTGCTAGCTTCTCGTAGGGCTGGGACAGACAGCGGGAAGCGACTTTGTTTTATACATGTGGTGAAGTGCTAGCTTCTCGTAGGGCTGGGACAGACAGCGGGAAGCGACTTTGTTTTATACATGTGGTGAAGTGCTAGCTTCTCGTAGGGCTGGGACAGACAGCGGGAAGCGACTTTGTTTTATACATGTGGTGAAGTGCTAGCTTCTCGTAGGGCTGGGACAGACAGCGGGAAGCGACTTTGTTTTATACATGTGGTGAAGTGCTAGCTTCTCGTAGGGCTGGGACAGACAGCGGGAAGCGACTTTGTTTTATACATGTGGTGAAGTGCTAGCTTCTCGTAGGGCTGGGACAGACAGCGGGAAGCGACTTTGTTTTATACATGTGGTGAAGTGCTAGCTTCTCGTAGGGCTGGGACAGACAGCGGGAAGCGACTTTGTTTTATACATGTGGTGAAGTGCTAGCTTCTCGTAGGGCTGGGACAGACAGCGGGAAGCGACTTTGTTTTATACATGTGGTGAAGTGCTAGCTTCTCGTAATGCAAATGCCGTTTTTTTTTTAATAAAGTAGATTCTACGGTATTAATGGCGTCTATCATAAAAAAAACAGTTAAAATAATTACATTACTGGTGGAAAATCACACCACCAAGGCTGCATATATTTATACAGAACTCTTTCCAAGTTAATTATTCCTGAAGGTCTTAAAGTGCATTAAGTGCACTACAAAACCCCCATCACACTAGCCCAGTAGCGACCGAATTATTTGCTAACGGCGGAGGCGGGATGATGTCACCCGACCATGTCACTATTTATGGAGTTGCAGTTCGATATTGCATACAATTGTTTTTACAACGAGGGTGGATTGATAAGAAAGACTTTTTTTTCGGAATATTTTGTTTTATATCTCTACATAATCTTATTGTAGCTCTGCGTATTCAGTCCAACGAAGTTCCTACCTCTTTAACCCATTATTTATTCTTTCATCGCCTGAAAACTGGTAACTGAAAAGAGGGCCCATTTCAGACACCACATTTTGGCTTGATGGAAATCATTGCCTGCCAAGAGTATTCATGTTTAGTAGGAGAAAAAAATCTCACTGGGGTTGAATCTGAGAATAGGAAGGATTCATCTTCATTCGATGAGTTTTGATGTCATGAGTGCCGTCGACAGGGTCATTAAGAAATATTAGAAGTCGCTTGAGCTTTTTGTTTCCAAAAGTAATAATCTTTTGCCGAATTTGAAAAAAAAATAGTGTAAAGATGCCTTAAGGAGTTTATTTTTAAGACACAAAAATAAATAATGAAAAAAAAAGTATTTCTTTTTTTCAAAGTCATGGACTTATCAAACCACCCTCGTAAAGCATGTGATTTTTTATACTCAACGGTATAATGCTTGGCCGTCACCTTGACTCATGTTAAGTGACGATAAGGCCGAAGATGGAAGCGCACTACACCCGGAATCCTCACCACTGAGGAACTGGCTATCTTACCTCTAACTGCCGGAACAAACAATTTTTAAATCTTCGATATGGCGTCAGACCTGTGTAAGATGGTGGTAGCTAGCCAGGTGGACTTGAAATAAGCCCTACAACCAACCAAACTAAGTACAAATTAATTTACCTCCCTCCTGGGAATCGAACTTTGGACCACTGCGTCTTACGGGGGGTAGGCGAACCATTAGCCCACAGAGGTGGTTAGACGATATGATTAACTTAATGGTGATTGGTCACCATTCTGTAGACGCTAACTTAATTTGGGTTATTCCCAATCTCCTCAGCTCTATTGTATTCAAAAATTAGCCTATTTTTCATGAAGTCACTTTCTTTGTGTATCGTGGACAGTGGTAGTATGACAACGTAGGATTTCTTTTTCATACAAAAACTCGTGTTCCTATAATAATAATGTGTGTGCGTGTGCATTGGGTGAGCACCCTCTAAAAATGAATAAAAATGTATTCACCATTTAGTAAAAGGTCTAAAATAATTGTAAATACAATCTTGCAATTTGTAAATCGATAGAACCAAAGTTATTTAATGAAATGTGTGCTCACCCAGTTCTCACAAATGGTAAGCCGTATCTCCGTATGTAATGACTTTACAAATACCAATAGTGTACTAAATTTCTGTAAAAATCTATTTTAACTAGGGTTTCAAATTTCAGTTTCACAAGATCCGTAATAAAAAAATTACAAATGATTTCTTGTGCTCACCTAATCCTCACGTTATTAAAAGGGCCGATATTCTAGCGACCTAGCAATTTAATGGCATCCATATTTTGTATTGTTTTAGTTGACTATAAACATGTTTTTGTAAAACATAAAACAAACCACTATCACTGTGCGTTGTTGAGTAATATTTTTTTGAAAGTGCTCACCCAAACCTCTTATTTTCGTAAAGTGAAAAACGTTTATACCGCTTTGTAATTAAACGTTGAAGAAAAAGTAAACATGTAAAGTTTTAGTAAATAAATTTACAAAATGCTCATGTAAATACATTTTGATATTTTTATCTACTTTAGTAGATATACGCAATTCATTGTTTCTACGGAATTCTATACAGTAGGGTGTTTACACGTTACAAAATAAAGAGACAATATTGATTGAATTTTCTTATTTATTGCTTTCTGATTTATACTACTTAATAACAATGACATTTTTGAATTGTTGTTACATATAGAATGAATAAACATCCTTAATTTCTTTACTTTTTTGAAAATACATAATAATACACAGAATTCTTTACTATAAGTTTTGTTAAAAAATTGCATAAAGTGAATCAAAGTGAACACTTACAATTTTAATATTGGACAAGCTTAAGGCTTGTACATATTGAGCATAAATGTTTAACTATTTAAAATAATAAATATAATAATTATGTATTATCTCCGCCAGTACTGTATTATGTCTTTCGACGCATTGATCGTGTTAAGCGGGAAAAATTTACAATGGAGGAATGTTACACCGATTTTTTTTAATCTCATTACCTGTTTATCATGTTGTGTAACATGTGGTCACATCGGGGCGGCGGCCAAGTTGCTGCCATTCGTGACGAAAATTTTGTTCACTTACTAGTCTGTGTGCCGGAGTTTCTGTTAATGCTATTCGCAATCTGCTGTTTGGACTGGACAATATTTGCGAGGCATCGGGCTTTAATTTCGCAGAACCTACATTAAAATCAAACTACCTACTTTTAATTGTGTTGCAGTTGCAGGAGCACTGACTTATTTTCATCTTATTTAACTAATTCTTAAAAATAATTTAATGTGTGTTCACTTAACCCTTGTTTATTTATATAAACAAACAAGGGTTTCCTCTAATAACATTGATATCTTCTCTAAACATCCTACTTTGTAACGAATTAAATCTCTTCGACGAAGACGGGATGATTAGGATCGAACTTCACTTAGGATGACTTAGGGTAAGTTCGTTTGATCAGTAAATATGATTGATAACGACCTCCTCCAATAATTGATAGTTAAAGTAGTATGCTAACTGGTCGCTAGATGGCGTTGACTTACTCAGTTAACATAACATGTAGTCGACTTGGCGAGGATTATAATCTTTAGAAATAATGGTCGACAAAGAGCAAGTGTCTGTACGATGAGGAGGATTAATTTTGTGAGCCCAAGTCATAGAATATTTTGTATTTTAATACGGCTGTCTATTCTTTAGACGCCAGTAGCAGAAACTTAGGCTCAATGTTCGATTTTTTTTTTATTTCATGTTATCCTAAATGTTAAGGTCACATCACACATAATAAACTCCGATAGGGAACGACTAAGCGGCTTGAGTTGATACGGTCAAAGAATAATAAGAAGGATAGAATACTAACTTAATACAATTTGACCATTAATTTCGAACTTAGAACCGTCCTTAATAAAGATGTGCCATGTGCCATGCTATGACGATATAAACGATGATAGACGATATATTAATTAGAAATGGAATTTTATGTTCGTCCGTTTACGATAATTAAAAGAATGTAAAAGTTTTAAACACCTGTGCTTTCGATTCAGTCATGTATTTAATGGCAATTCAAAAATATCATTGTTAAGTACTATAGATCAGAAAGCAATAAATAAGAAAATTCAATCATTATTGTCTCTTTATTTTGTAACGTGTAAACACCCTACTGTATAGAATTCCGTAGAAACAATGAATTACGTATATCTACTAAAGTAGATAAAAATATCAAAATGTATTTACATGAGCATTTTGTAAATTTATTTACTAAAACTTGACATGTTTACTTTTTCTTCAACGTTTAATTACAAAGAGGTATAAACGTTTTTCACTTTACGAAAATAAGAGGTTTGGGTGAGCACTTTCAAAAAAATATTACTCAACAACGCACAGTGATAGTGGTTTGTTTTATGTTTTACAAAAACATGTTTATAGTCAACTAAAACAATACAAATTATGGATGCCATTAAATTGCTAGGTCGCTAGAATATCGGCCCTTTTAATAACGTGAGGATTAGGTGAGCACAAGAAATCATTTGTAATTTTTTTATTACGGATCTTGTGAAACTGAAATTTGAAAACCTAGTTAAAATAGATTTTTACAGAAATTTAGTACACTATTGGTATTTGTAAAGTCATTACATACGGAGATACGGCTTACCATTTGTGAGAACTGGGTGAGCACACATTTCATTAAATAACTTTGGTTCTATCGATTTACAAATTGCAAGATAGTATTTACAATTATTTTAGACCTTTTACTAAATGGTGAATACATTTTTATTCATTTTTAGAGGGTGCTCACCCAATGCACACGCACACTAATAATGTTAGTTCAATTTCTAAACTTTTTTGCTAAGCTGATCCTATCCTCATTAAGGGGATCGGGAAACGAAATGGCGACATGTTTAGAAATTAATATCCAAACATAAATAATAATAATATTATTGTCGTTACCAAATGTTCTATGAAAGTTATCATTGAGAGCACTTATTGAGCAAGATATTTTTAATAGATTTTGATTTTTGAAATTTTTATTTGAATTTGAAATCTAACTTCATAGTTATGAACATTTGGGTGGTCTCTGTCTGATTGTACTGTACAGTCAGCAGCACGTCAGGTTATACAAAACTGTCAAAAGTCTTCAGTTTATTTTAAAGTCTCTTCGTATTTAAGTTTAAAATTGATTGAAATTGATTACCTACCCTGTCGTGGAAGCCTAGTGTGCTGTTGACTGACTGACAGTTACTTTATTTCTTTATTTATATACATTTGCACTACATGCGACTTAACTACTAGATCTTAAAGTAACTAATTATCGCATGCACCTTGACAGGCAAAGCAATGTGGAAGAGAGGGGCAGACATTTAAATATTCCTATCATTAGAATAATAACATTTAGTTAGTAACAGTTGTTTTAATGAATTTATGAACTCATTGATTTTTGGTTCGGCTTTAGATTTTCTGGTAATTTATTATATTTTTTTATTGACATTGGGTATTCGGCTTTGTTTTGATAGCCCCTTTATAATATACATTTTTATTACAACTAAGTATTGATGGTGTTGAGTCATACCGTACATAGCGTACTGCGTAATACATGAAAACTATAAAGATTTTACTACTGAATATTGGAGTCTGGAAAGCTATGCGAATTAGGTCAGGATAATGTTTGCGAAACTATGTCAAGCGCTCTAGTTTCTGAAATGGATTGCTCGAGTTAAACTATTTGTCATATCAGTTTGCTTATTTATTTTCAGTTAAATTGTATGATGAAAAAGGTAGGATATAGATACGGTTCACTGATCATCAACATAAAAATCTATCAAGTACATAATACATTTAATATCATTGAATACATAACTTAGTACATAATATGAAATCTTAATTCCATAATGAAGTAGTATTTTATTTTATTTTAAGACACACCAACAGCATAGGTACACAATGAAACATACACTTTGAAACAATAATCGAACTTTGATGTGTAGGCCAATAACAGGCGTGTACAGCATTCAAATATGAGTAAGTCACAGTCAACAAATTATTTAGTTTAGTATTTTACAAATTCCGGTCCAAACATAAACGGCCTTACCATCAAAACACTGTTTAACAAGTATTTAGCTAAATCACTGTTTAAATTTAATGCTGTCACTTTTTTGACAATATTATTTGAAAGAGACAGCATCACACTTAAACAGTGTTTTAGCTAAACAGTGTTTTGAGATCTTTTGTGGTAAGGCCGAAAATAACTTAGGGCAATACATTAAAACCATCTTACTTAAAAACTTCCGGAATTAAAAAAAAAAACAAAAAACCTACCTCTAAAAAGCAAGAAATAATATTCGTAATAATAAAAATCGTCTATTGAAGTCGGGTGGGGCTGGAGTACAAATTCCTTTTTTTTATTCTAAAAGCCGAATATTATTTCTTGCTTTTTAGAGGTAGGTTTTTTGAAGTCGGTTTTTTGTTTTTTTTTAACAATTTTTTATTTTTTTATTTTTTGTGTAGGTACTTACCTTGTAGGTAAGGTATATTATATAAGTAGAAAAATCGGCTCAGCCAAACGTAGGATGATCGCGGGGAAACATACTTAAATACGGGTCAAACTGAGAACCTCCTTTTTTAAGTCGGTTAAAAAACTACACTTAAGATATCCCTCTTCCAACAAAAAAATAATTATCTTATTCAGTTCATAAACAAAGAAGTAATACGACCAATCATCGAGGTAATTCACACAAAATCATACTATTTTCGTGCTTTTTTCAAAATTACTTGAAAAGTACTGAACCGATTTCCCAATTTTAAAAAATGGGACCAATTTGGGAGTGTACCTAATGTAATAACGTTTGAATCATTTCAATCGGTCCAGCCGTCTTCGAGTAATCGGTGGACATACACAAAAAAAAAACAAATATACAGACGAACATAGAACCTCTTCCTTTTTTGGAAGTCGGTTAAAAATATGCAAGTGAAACACGAAAACTCCATCCAAATCGGATCAGTGGTTTTTGAGAAAATCACGTTTATACCAGATACAGGTCAAACAGAGAATCACTGTTCTTAAAGCCGGTTAATAAACTCGCCGCCATTTATTGAATTTAGAATAGAATAGAATCAAGGTAAGAAGGTACTACCTATTTATGAATTGTCCAATTTTATTTTACCCTAGCAGTTACCTATTCAGGGGCCCAAGTCTGCTATTGTTAACATCATAAACGTGTTTCAATTGTGTTTGAATTGCAATTCTTTTTGACAAAGTAGCGCCGCCAAACAAGAAAAAATAATTACAACGAAATAACTATGTTTAATGAAATTCTGAAAAATATAAAAACTAGTATTAACTTTCAACTATTTTTGTATGCGTTAAATTCTTATCTTAGTTTAAATGTGTTCGCGTAGTTAAAATCTGGATTAACGCCCAAAGTGGACACTTTAGGCGTTACTCCAGGTTCTACACAAACCCATTTAAACTAGGAAAAAACGTTACAAAAAATAGTTTATAACTAATACTAGTTTTTATATTTTTCAGAATTTCATTAAACATAGTTATTTCGTTGTAATTATTTTTTCTTGATTGGCGGCGCTAGTAGAGGTTTCGGTGAGCCATTAAGAGGATTGCCAACCAAGTGGTCTCCATACAAACGGCGATAACGTTTCCCACCCTCTAAACCTTGACCTACAGCAATGAATTTTTGGTATGTTTTTGAAATGCCTAAAAACTAGGGCTGTACGTTTTGATTTTTAAAATATTCATTGTAGATTTGAAAATATTGGCACTTTTGTGTTTTGTATGAAATCACTAAAATGCAAATATTTCGAAATCTATTATAGATATTTAAAAAATCAAAACGTACAGCCCTAGTATTTAGGCATTTCAAAAAAATACTTACCAAAAATTAATTACTGTAGGTTAAACTCACAAGGGTCTTCAACCTTTTTGAAGTCAAGGGCCTAATATACTCTGATATTGGTTCGGTGGGCCTCAACACAAGAAAAACATTATATTCTAACTAAATAGGTAGGTAAAATAGGTATAATTTGTAGACATGTGAATTTAATTTTGTCAATACAATGACGGGCCGCCAAGAACGTAACCGCGGGCCGCATGCGGCCCGCGGGCCGCGGGTTGAAGACCCTTGGTTTAGAGGGTGGGAAACGTTATCGCCGTTTGTATGGAGACCACGTGGTTGACAATCCGCTTAAGGGTTAGGTTAGGCTACTGGTCTACTTACTACGGACCAGTAGACTTGTACTGTTATGTATTCTGTGCCAGAATCCACCTAACCCTTTCTTAAAACAGAAAACCGAAACAATGGGGATGCAATTATATAATTATAAGATTCTTGCAAAGTGAGGAACTAATGGCGCCACAAGCGTTTGTTCTAAAATCGTTTGATTGGTTGTTTCAAATGTCAAAATTTGACATTTAATGTCGTTTCTGACATAAAGTATCGCCGCTGGCGCCTATAGCGGCCGGATCGCCGCTGGCGCCTTCTGTGATTAGCTTTCCGTTGCCATTCCCATTGAAACACTAATAATTCACGTTAAAATGGCAGACTGGGGCCCCAGGTCATCTTGTGATTAACAAGAAGAACGGGCGTAAAAAACTATTTTTTTCTCTCCGCAGTACCAACGACAAGTAAAGCGCAGCTCACACTCGAGTACCTCGAGTCCTGCCGGCGACATAGCACTGCGCCGATCGAGTCTGTACTGCTACAAATACGGGTAAGATATGGGTAGAAAGAAAATCATCTTTAAGGCGATGTAGGTAGGTAGTACTACTAGCGCCGCCAATACATTTATTTTTATAACTCGTAAACAAAGTCAATATTTAAAAAAAGTTCTTGTAATAATCTCTTAAATTGTCTCTAATATTTTTGGATTAACTCTTCAACAGTTTTAATTTTTTCTGTAAGAATTTAGCTCAAAGTGGCCAAACTATATACCTCAATATATGTACATAATGTATAGAAAATTCACATGTACAGATTGACAACTTCAACCTGTATAATATGTGAATTTTCGATAGGTTCTATAGTTTATTTACAAACAAAAACCTCAGTAAAATCTAGTACTATTTTTTATACTATGGTAAAATATAGTGTAGTAGTAGTAGCAAAAGTGCCAAAAGTGGCCTTACGAGCCGAGCAATAAATTTAATTAAGATGAGGGTGATAGTCGCCTTAAATAAGAGACAGGCTCGTATTATAGAATCAAACTCAAACTCAAATATCTGCTTGAGAATTACAGTTAGAAAGAGATGGTGCTATATGCGATGAATAACATCACCCTTTCTAACTGTACTCAAGCAGAAATTTGAGTATGGGTTTGGTTCTGTAATACGAGCCTAAAAATACAAAGTCAAACCATATTTTACAGGACCTTCCCGATACTGCGATCGGCGGCTCAATGCGGGCTCCCCGCCTCTGCCTGTCCGAGTGTGTGCTACAAGGCGCGGCGCCGGCGGACGCGCTCGAAGCTGTCCTCAGGAAGGTGCAGTTTAGGAGACTGGAGATAGACCATGCCGTTTTGGACGATGAGGGCGCGGTGAGTGAAACACTCTCCTTGTATTTTGGTAACACAGAACATGAAGCAGCAGAGGATTCTTGGAGGCAGAAGCGCTCATGGCGGAACTTGACAGACTGATCGTACTCGATCACGTTTGTTAAGCAACGCTCGGTCCGGCCAGGTGTCGGATGGGTGACCGTTAAGTGGCATTACAACTGAGCGTTTCCGTGCTTCGGAGGGCACGTTAAACCGTCGGTCCCGGCTGTTGTCATCTGATAACAGTCGTTAAGCCAAGGTAGAGGCCTTACAGGCGGCTTGATAAACTTTACTATTATATATTCTGTGCTATTATATATTCTATTATATATTCTGTGCTAGAGGTGGCCACTATTCCTCATTCGATAAGAAAAAAGAGGATTCTTATTCCTTCTACCTAGCTTTATGCTAGCAAGATGGTCAATGGTGCTTAAGATTTTATTTTATTTTATTTTATTTTATTTATTTATAACACACATCTATCTATCTATCAAGATGGTCTTCAAGAGACAGGAGTAACTTAGCTTGATAGATGAAGTTGATGTGGTAAGTGACTTATATCCTTAGTCATTCTTGCAACCTGTTGTATATGGCCGTGGACATTGGACAACCTTGTTGCGAGATTCTTAAGGTTCTTAGCATGACTCGGTCCGAGTGTGTGCTACAAGGCGCGGCGCCGGCGAATGCTCTTAAGAATAGTTAGTTTTAAGTTAAAATTTCATGAAAATTTGTTGAAAACTTAAATTAATTTATTTTTCGTTTTTTAATGTGTACTTACCTGTAGGTTTGTTTTTGTTTTTTATTTTTATTTTAATTTTCCAAAATAATGTAAATGCTCGTTATTTCTTTTCTAAACCTAATTTTATTTAGAACTATTTTATGTTGCGATACCCTAGACAGGGTTCATGTTCTGGTACTGTTTTCTATTGTGTACACCTATGTTAACCACATGATTGCAATAAAAATATTTGATTTGATTTGATTTGATTAGGTACAGTTTAGAAGACTGGAGATAGACCATGCCGTATTGGACGATGAGGGCGCGATGAGTGAATAACGTTGTCCTTGTTCACTTTTCAAGATGGCTTTGGCTGGTAACATAAAAGAAAGGGACAAAACACTGTGTAACTAGACATTGCTTTATACAATCTTTATTAGTAAGGGTGTAAGTCATTCTCTCATCTTGCAACCTGTTGAATTTGGCTATGGAATCTGGTGGACGACACTGTTGCTGAGATTTTCAAGGTTCACATCATGACTCAGTCGGAATAGAATAGAATAGAATTTTATTCGCATTAAATAGGGTTTACATAAGGTGTTCGTACATCAATTTAAAGTATCTTATACCTATTTAGCCATTACAATGACATGCAAAAATTGAAATATTATTTTTTAAGGTACAATTTGCCACATTATTTTTGTAGTAATTAAGTGTGTGTGCTACAAGGCGCAGCGCCTACTGAATATGAATACTAATACTGAATATAGCGTACTGAAATACTAGTGGGAGACGGACTGAGGGCGACTACAAATATTGAAAATGGGTGACGTAAAATTTTTGTCGCCAACAAAATAAACCGCTGCCGGGTTTAGTATTTAAGTATCCCATTAACAGTCGCCTAACTTTATTATTTCCAGTCACCGAATTAAAAATATCCCTTTTATCTATTTCTCTATTTTAAAGTGTTGCTTAATAATAATAATAATGTTTTTATTGACACCAATAATTACTTTGTTTTGACTTCTGGAATTAATAATAATAATAATTTATTTCCATAAAAGTATTTCTCATGTTGTTAGTACAGATACATAGTACAGATTTGACACAAACGGTTACAAAATAAAAAAATTGGTGACACTAGCACCCATGCTAAGTTGAGAAGACAACTTGTTTAAAAGGTGCTAGGCCCAACCCTGAAAGAAGTAGTATAAAGAAATGAATACAAAATATTGCTACCCTATAAATATAATGTTCTGTTTATCTTTTAGGAGGCCATATTCGACATGATAGAATACTACGAGAGCGCGATAGTGATCAGCATTAATGGAGAGAGGCAGTTCGGCATCAGGGGCTGGCAGGCAGCCTCTAGGATGATCAAAAAGGTAGGGATTTTTTTACTCTATGATAGTGTTTCCCCAATGGGGGCTTTTCAAAGTGATATTAGAAAAAGTAACTATTTACCTCACTAGATGGCGTTGATGGTCAAGTGAAGTGTCAAAATTGGCTTTGAAAAATAAACTGCCATTTTGTTTTTGTCATTTTGAAAAGACCTCGATCAAGGGGTACCCCTTGTCATGGCCATGGCAATCTCTTATATCATCTTATTTATCATTTCTGCATTAAGAGGTATACAAGTTTAAGAACTTTCTTGTAGTGGTACGTAGTAAAAAAAGTCAAATAACCCGGGTAACTCAAGTTACTTCTCCAGCCCATCAACTCAGGTTGATTTTGTCCCAGCCCGGGAGGACTTGGTCGGTACATAGATTAATATTGGTGTCGATACGGTTAGCAAAGACTTAACTAAATTGACAGGACCAAACTAAATTTAGTTTTCCATCCTTTTCTTTCTGTATCGAAAAGACAAGAAAAGAATGCTAAAATTAAGTTTAGTCCTGTCAATTTAGTTAAGTCGTGCTAACCGAATCGACACCATCATGTCGCGTACGCGGCACGCGGGACGAACTTTTTACCGACTTAAGCAGTAATAGAAAAAAGTTTTATTATTTTCGGTTGCGAGAGTCTTCTACTTCACAAATGTACAAGTACAAAAGTAACAGCAAAATGGAGATTATACCTTTGCCACCACCTGCCACTACCACACTGACGTCCATACAACAAGTACGCTGGACAGGTGAACGTCACCAATCGTTTGATCCGATTTGGCAGTTTATGGCAGATTATGGCAGTAGTGAGTGTACTTGGAACTAATAAGTTCCAAGTACACTCACTAGTAGATAGATAGATAGATAATCATTTATTTCTTGCTTCAGACACACACATAATTATTTAACACAATCGGTACACAATTTTACACGTTATAAAATAATGACAAAAAAGAGAATCAATACAAACAAAAAACAGTAATCTATACCCTAATAAAGATGTGTGTGTGCCGTAGCAGTACGCAAGGGTCGCAGCTCAGCGTCATATTCACTCGCGTTGCGAGTAAATCGCTGATTTTCAGCTTTAACCTGGAGCAAGCGCGCCGGTACATACCTAAAACCTGTTCTATTTAATTAAAAGCAAATGAAAAGTAGTAGATAGTAGAATCTACTGCTCTCAGTGCCAATATGGCGATTTTCAAATCCGATCAAACGATTGGTGACTTTCGCCTGTCCAGCGTACTTGTATAATGGACGTCAGTGCACTACCACAACATGTATTTAAAAAAAGTTTTTACATTTTGTGTTTAAACTTTTTTTAATACCATGTTGTGGTTGTGGCAGATGGTGGCAAAGGTATAATCTCCATTATGCTGTTACTTTCGTATTTTTGTGTAGTCGAAGTAACCTACTTATAAACAATATAAGGGTTCGATCCCCGGCTGGGTCAATGTAGAAAATTAACTTTTCAATATTGTCTCAGGTCTGGGTGTTTGTGATACCACCGTTGTCTCTGATTTCCATAACACAAGTGCTTTAGCTACTTACTTTGGAATCGGAGCAATGTATGTGATGTTGTCAAATATTTAAAAATTAAAATTAAAAAAAATATTCAGCCAATTTAATTTTTTTGGACATTACCATTCGACCCGTATTTTTATCATTCTGTATTTATCTATTAAACAAATGACCTTATTTCAGAGCGCAGAGCTATCCGAGCTGGAAGTGTCAGAGGGGCCTTTGGAAGCGTCCCACGCGCCCGTACTAGCGCGCTCGTTGCGCCCTCTAGCGTGTAGACTACGGTCGCTGTGTTTGCAGCGAGCGGCGTTATCTGGGGAGCCTTTACTGTGCCTGGGTGAGTGGATTTAAGTCATGTACCTAATAGATGCTTCAAGGTCGATATCTGTGGGTGCGAAAACTGCTAAAGAGTTCAATGACCTCTTCATTATTTGTGTAATATCTATAACGCAGGAATTAGATGGATTGCACCTTCATATCATCTGCAAAATGCAAGGACTTAGAATGTTGCAATATACATTAAAGAGAAGAGGACCCAAAGTTGACCCCTGAGGCACACCAAATGGTTTTTTTTTCAACCATTTCATATAACCAACCACACAAAACTATACTTTATTTAATATTATATTTGAGGGAGTGCCACTTTATTTTGACTTCATGAAGTATTAAGGTGATTAGTATCCTCAAGTGGCGCCCTCATTTTAATTAAATTTATTGCTCGCTAAGTACATAATTTATCAAAAATTCAAACGTTGAGATTAAAGTCAAGGTTCTATCGTTTATTTACAAATAATAACCTCTGTAAAATATAGTTCGTTGTAGTAGTAGTAGGCAAAAGTGCCAAATGTGTCCACTTTTTGCTGGATCACAAAGGCGAAATATAGAAAGGCATGGATAAAACAGGAGGAGGCCTTTACTCGTAGAGGGTCCTTAATTGATAAATTTATATAGATTTTATTTTATTTTATTTGCATGACATGTAATAATTTATTTTATTAATTCAATTCATTAAGGAATAATAAAGGCTATAATAATAATAATACAAGCATACCCGGATTCAAAAAGTTGTATAACAAAGGATTTCTTTTCATAATATTTTGTAGCTGATAGTTTTTTGTAACACTTACTACATAATATCAACTTGCGTTTAAATTTAGTTATAGTTTTTTCTATATGTGAAAACTTGTAATTGGCTTTACTGTAATATTACTATACATACTAATCTCTCTAGCTGTAAGTTTTCCTCAAAAGATTCAAAAAAAAAAAAAAAAAAATACTAGAAAAAATCGACTCACCCGTAACAGCTCAGACGGGACGCTACGGGTGAGTCGATTTTTTCTAATATATTAATAATCTTATTTTTTCTTGTTTCAGTGATAGCTTTAAAGTCGAACAGCTCAGTTCGAGAACTCCGATTAGGGGACAATCTCCTAACACCCGCCGACGCGTCCCACATAGCGTCCCTACTGCGATTGAACACTCGACTGCAACTGTTAGACTTGTCCAATAACCAGATACAGGTGAGAAACTACCTACGCAGGTGAGAAACTACCCTTATCTTACCTTAGTGATCGGAATTTTTTGACAAATCGGCGAGTTTCCAAAATGTCAACTTTATAGGAACGAATAAAAATTATTAATTTAAAGGAGATCACTCATTCTGGGATAATTTTTTATTTTATCTTATTTAAATGAGGTTAAATATTGCATAGCTTTAATTGACGCTTTGCCAGAAATTTTACGAAATTTAGTACATTTTTATTGATACTGGATCATTTATTAAAAATGTACTTACTCGGGTATTGTGTTAGATTGATAAAAAGCTATCCTTTTTGCATAAAAAATCATATCACTGCCTTTGAAAATTACGAAATCTGACGATTTGAAGTTTATTTTTTTATAAGTTTTATGGTGTTATTCGGGATTTTTTTACAGAGTTACCATGCCGTTATTCAATATTCTGTTCGGTTATTGTGTTTCTGTTTCTTTTTCAGTCTACAGTAATTTTTGTAAATTACAATTCTATTCTATTTATAAAAACTTATAAAAATATTTTTCCAATCGTCAGATTTCGTAATTTTCAACGACAGTGATATGATTTTTTATGCAAAAAGGATAGTTTTTTTATCGATCTAACACAATAACCGAGTACATTTTCAATAAATGATTTAATGATCCAGTATTTCAGAAATCAATAAAAATGTACTAAATTTCGTCAAATTTCTGGCGAAGCGTCAATAGGCTTGTTTCCATTAAGAATAAATATAATGGATAGGGGTTTATAATGATTAATTATACTATGGAGAAAATAACAAACAATTTTAATTATTAAAAGCGTTAAAGATTAATAATATTTTTAAAAAATAAATTTCGTAAAATGCAACCTTTAGTCACGTGACAGTGAACACCAATCAGAAAGCGTTACGTCACGCCGTGCGAAACTCCAATCTTGTCTTTGACGTTTCGAGTATCACTACCGGAGGCGCGTTCCAAACCTACACTCCGAGTGCAACCTAACCACAAACGAACGCAAGTTTTAGCCACTTTTTCCGTATTTCTCCATTGTTTGGAACATATATAAATAACTGGTTTGGCGTTTTTATAGTCGTGCTATCACACTGGGGCACTATACAGTACTTATAATATGAGAAATTCATTTTTAAACGATAAAAACTAGCTATAACGTACGAAGACACGATCGCTCTTTTGTTTGTTTTGCACGGCGTAACGTCATTCAAGACGCCATGACAGTCTTGTGCGTTTTGGAACCAAATTAAAATTGGTTTTTGAAAACGCGAAATTTATAATGTAAACGCTCGATTAAAAATAAATAAACCTTTTTTTTCGATAAAATGCCTAATAAGCTAAAATATTAAGCAGTTATTGAAATTTTGTCAAGTAGCCTATTAAAGCTATGCAATATTCAACCTTATTCTAAAGACATAGTGAAAGAGTAAGTTTCGTGAGCTCGCCTATTTTCGCGTAGTGTAGGTGTATATTTAGTTGAGTGGCAGTGTTGTGTGCGCAGGACGCGGGCGCGGCGCACATATTCGGCGCGCTGGCCGAGCAGGCGGCGCACAGCCCGCCCGCGCCAGAACACATCTCCAGTGAGTATACCACACACAGTGCCGGATTAAGACTACTTGGTGCCCTAAGCAATCCACGCCTGTGGGCCCTAGGGTTGCCAACCGTACTATAATATATAGTATTGTACTATATTTCTGGTCTGCGTACTATATACTGTTGAAGAAATATATAGTACGCTAAAATACTATATTTTTAACATCGAACGCTAAGAAACAAATCTTTCGTGCATTTTGACTGATTCGATAGCGTGTAGTGTGCCTATATCGTATCTGAATTCTGAAAGTATCTGTCTTATTGCATCAATGTCAAATTCAAAAGCTTCAAACGATAGTTTGGTCATTGGTTGGTCTGCTCTATTTTTGTTTTGCGATTTTGTTGGTAATCATCTGCAAAATATAACATTATTCTTTCTTTGAGAAATATAACTCAAGTCTTAGATAAATTAGTTATGGAAAGTGGTAGCGATGACGTAAGTGCGAAAGATACAAAAAAGACTCCAAAATTAAAATTAAGTAAAAAAAATATTTGCCTATTAAATAGGTCGGTACTATATTTTTTTCAAGTGTTCTATATTTTTTATAGCTTAATTTGAAAAATACTATATTTCGCCAAAGACATGTTGGCAACCCTAGTGGGCCCCCTATCTATAGGATTACCATCTACGTAAGGGAGGGTGCCTGTTTAGGATATGCACAAAATTCCAAATTTTTCAGAAAAATGCTAGTGTATAGTATAAAAAAACGGCCGCGCAGCGCGATTTTTGTAAGTTTCATTGATTCTCGTACTATTGTCTTGCCCAATGATTCTTGCCTGTCAATAGTTGAAAAAACGACCGAGCAGCGCAATTTTTAGTTAGTTTCATTCACTGTCTATAGTTAAAAAAAACACTAATATTGTTATCTTATCTTGCCTGTCTATGGTCAAAAAACGGCCGCGCAGCGCAATTTTTAGTTAGTTTCATTCACTGTCTATAGTTAAAAAAAACACTAATATTGTTATCTTGTCTTGCCTGTCTATGGTCAAAAAACGGCCGCGCAGCGCAATTTTTAGTTAGTTTCATTCACTGTCTATAGTTAAAAAAAACACTAATATTGTTATCTTGTCTTGCCTGTCTATGGTCAAAAAACGGCCGCGCAGCGCAATTTTTAGTTAGTTTCATTCACTGTCTATAGTTAAAAAAAACACTAATATTGTTATCTTGTCTTGCCTGTCTATGGTCAAAAAACGGCCGCGCAGCGCAATTTTTAGTCAGTTTCATCCATTATTTTTGTAGGTACTCTTGTCTTTAGTAAGATAAACGGCCGCGCAGCGCGATTTTTTTGTCAGTTTCATCCACTAATCGTGTAGTAAGTCCTTTTGCATGACATGGCCCATGAATTTGAAATAATTTTTTTTTTATCCTTACAAAAAAAATGACTTTCGTTTTTTTCGGTGCTGATTATGTTATATTACCAAAATGTTCATCTCTTAAATAAAGCATTTCAAATAAATACACAAATTTCTCAATTTCTTCAACATACAAAATAATAACATTGCTTCAAATTCCAAACAAAGTTGTATGGAATGCGAAAATCAGTTATATTATTTTCCTTTTTGAGGAAATCGAGAGGTTTTTGAGGATGATTGAAATGCATTTGAGATTAGAACATTTGGTCTATCCATCGATAAAAAAAAACCGGCCAAGTGCGTGTCGGACCACGCGAATTTATTTTTTTCAGTTTCAGTTCCATGTATGGGGAGCCCCCCTTAATCTTTTTTTTTGTGTTAAAATTGTTAAGCCGTTAACAGAATACATCTACCTACTAAGTTTCAACTGTGTAATCTTAATACCTACTTTCGGAATAAAATGGCTGTGACATACGGACGAACAGACAGACAGACATGACGAATCTATAAGGGTTCCGTTTTTTGCCATTTTGGCTACGGAACCCTAAAAAGTCATTGCAGTGATACATTTACTTTTTTATTTATGAGAATGAGAAGTGAGCATGTTTGTATGAAAAAAGAGGCTTGATTTTTTGCTCTTAAGTGTAATATTACTCAAATGTTTTTGTTTTAGTAACTGGTTACGAAGCAAGAGGCGTTGCCTTCCTGGTTTTGTGGAACAATCAGCTGACTAGGAACTGCGCCGTGCATTTGAATAAAGCGCTGGTAAGTTTATCTTTGTTATTTAAGAGTCCGTACACATTTTCTCTCGCTCGAACATTTCATGTTTTCTCACTTTTTTTAAATCTGAGTGCGTAATCGAAAAATGTGTCCCGGCCACTTTTTGCAATATAAGATTACGGACATTTCAACATATATATCAGTTTCGAGTTGCTAAAGTACAAAAAGTTATCGTATTTGCCAGTTCAAATAACTGTTGGAAACGACAACTTTTTGTACTTTAGCAACAAAAAACTGAAATATATTTTAAAATGTCAGTAATCTTATATTACGAAAAGTGGGCGTGCCCAATTTTTTTTCGCTTTTCCATCAGTCTGTCAGCAGACCAATACATTTTGTATGGCAGTATGTAATTTTTTTTTTGTTTTTCGATCTATTGATGTTCCTTGGAGAAAGTAGTTTTAGCAATTCTACCACTTGCCTTTTTCTTCAGAAGCGTTCCCCTTAATTTCGGTTTGATTTTAAAATAGACCAAATTTTCCCTTTGCAGCGCAGTTCGCAGTCCCTGTGCGTGTTAAACATGGGTCGTAACGCGCTTGGGGCGGAATGCGTGCGCGCTCTGTGGGCGGGCGGAGCGCTAGTGTCTGTAGGGCTCCAGTGTGCTCGTCTCGGGCCCGACGCGGCGCCGGCGTTGGTGCAACTCCTTGGCCCTCCGCATGCTCTACAGGTGTGTAAGAAATCATAAAATATATATTTAAAAAACAAATCTAATAGATCTCTAGTGATTTCGAAGTCATTACTAAGAACATTCACAGAAAAATAAAAAAAAAATTGATAATATCATCTATACCCTGTAGATTTCGAAGTCTTTGCTAGGAACACTTACAGACAAGTAAGGAAAAAATAGAGATAAACATCTGCAGGGTGATTTCGAAGTCATTGCTAGGACATTCACAGAAAAATAAGAAAAAAATTGATAATAACAGGTAAAGGGTGATTTCGAAGTCGTTGCTAGGAATATTTACTTACAGACAAATAAGAAAAAATAGAGAATAATATCTACAGGGTCATTTAGAAGTCATTGCTAGGAACTTTTACAGACAAATAAGAAAAAATAGAGAATAATATCTACAGGGTCATTTAGAAGTCATTGCTAGGAACATTTACAGACAAATAAGAAAAAATAGAGAATAATATCTACAGGGTCATTTCGAAGTCATTGCTAGGAACATTTACAGACAAATAAGAAAAAATAGAGAATAATATCTACAGGGTCATTTCGAAGTCATTGCTAGGAACATTTACAGACAAATAAGAAAAAAATAGAGAATAATATCTACAGGGTCATTTCGAAGTCATTGCTAGGAACATTTACAGACAAATAAGAAAAAAATAGACGCGTTTTACCTGAAATAAAACGCATATTAAACTACTTACCTTATTAGAAGCTTAAAATATTGAGATAGGCACATCCGTTTCCCGTCCTATTTTTCCTCCTTTACTTCCGTATATCGCTGTCTCTCTCGCTCATCGCCAGGCGTGGTGGGGGGCGCTAGCGACTTGGTTGCGTTGCGTCCACTCGTTCGTCATTGCGTCGAAATATATACCAGGCAGAAGTAAAACTAAGCTTCTAATAAGGTAAGTAGTTTAATATGCGTTTTATTTCAGGTAAAACGCGTCTATTAAACCACTTGACCGTTATTAGAAGCTTAAAATATTGAGACATGTTTGTTATCGCCTGGTGAAGAAACGCCAATGTGATAGGGTTAATAAAAAGCAGATTATGCGAGAGAGAACTATATAATTTATTATGGTTTCTTTTTAATATTATTGATTATTTAAATACAACTCGATAATTATCTCAATTAGGTAATGAAATTATCCTAATTCTTGTAAACTTTCCTGATATTTAATCAGCGATTAAACATTTTCTATAGAATATTTAGTTAATTTTCTAAATATTAATACATCAGTGATTTACTTTTCTATAAATATGCTATAATTTTGCATTTAGTTTAAAAGTACGATTAGCTATTAGATCACATAATATGATTAGCTTTAATTTTACATTTTGTTAATTAATTTAGTAATTAATTAATTAATAGGATTGAACATCTCTTTAACTGATGCGGTCGAGCTTATTCCTGATCCAATGACTTCTCGACAGTAAAATTTCTTAAAAGTATTTTCTGACCTCCAGTTGCCTTGTGTTAATATATCGTCGAGAGGATAGTTGTCTACCCAGTTTCGCGATGCCACGGCGGAGCGTATGCTTCCTGGGGGAGCGACGATGCCAGCTTCCTTCAACAAAGATTTTATCCATCCGGCTATAACCGTACGCGACGCGGCTTTTGGAGAGCCTCTCAATGTTACAAATAAATTAAAAGATTGACTTTTTAAGCGCCTTTCCTTTAAAATTTTTATGGTTTTATTTACCCACAACGAAGGACTAAGATTGTCATTTTGAGGATTATGTAAAAGTTTCCACCCAGACTGTCTGTATTCCCTACAGTCAGTCTTGGAACCGAACTGGGGCCAGAGAATTACTACATTATCTTGTATAGTACAGTGACTACTATCAACACAAAGCAACGTGAGGTCGTGGACTCTTCGTCCAGAGCACAGTAATAATAATGTTGCAGTGTGGCGAACTGTCTGGAAGATATTATTTGCATCTATGGAATAATTGCTTAAAAAAGTGGTAAGTACATTAGCATCCCAAACCGGAGCTTTTGATAACTTTATATGGCTGTTGGAAATCGATTTTAAAATATGTTTAACTAAAACGTCGTCACTTAATTTTCCGGACATGTCCACACTGCACAAAGTGGAAATTACGGATTTATATAAAACTATGGTGTTATATGAAAATTTTAAATTGAGGTGTAAGTCTGCTAAAAACTGTGCCAAGTCAGAACCTTGAGGATTCGTTGCATCTATATTATGTGAGTTTGCCCACTCTAACCAGCGTTTCCAAGCAACATTATACGTTTTTCTAGTTGAGGGTCGCCACGATTTCATAAGGAGCTCTTTCTGAACAGGGTTCCATGAGTTTATCTTACTTGTCCACCCCCACATCTCCAGATCTCTAGTGTCATTTCCCTTACCTTGGGAGGTGGAAGGCCGGTTGAGATGTCCACTAGGCGTCGTTCCAGATCCTTCAGAACGAACGGGGCTGCGGTCGCTCTTGCTTTGAGGTCCGCTCTCCAAAAGACTTTCTCCCAACGAGGAGCCACGATCAGGTATGTTCCGTGGGCTTGGTCGAGGTGAGCTAACATCCGAGGGATGAGGAATGGGGGTGGAAATACCCAAGCCAGTGGGAAGTCCCACTTCACGCTGAAAGCATCGTGGAACATGGCTTCGCTGTCGTTCAGGTCCAGTGTTGCGTAGTTCGCTACAACTCGTGCATGTTTGGAAGCAAACAAGTCGATCACGGGCGTGCCCCATTTGGCAAATATTATGTCTGTGCAATTTGGCAACAGGTGCCACTCCGGGGGCCTGCGGTGTCTGGACAAGTGGTCTGCATGACTGTTGAATTTGCCAGGTATATAGTGAATTCTGAATTGGATCTGATGCTCGTCTAAAATGTTGTGGACTCGATATGTGAGGTCCATCAAGGACTGAGATTTCATGCCACCTTCGTTGCGAAGATAAGCAACAGCGGTACGGTTGTCTGACTGGATCAGAACAGAAGCTTGCTTCATATTCTCTGCTTCGTGTTCTAGAGCCTTGAGAATGCTCAACATTTCTTTGTTGTTGCAGTGAAGATCTTGCTCTTCCGTACTCCATGTGCCCGAAAGAGGAACATTGTTTATCTGTGCACCCCAAGCCACATCTGAGGCATCCGTTGTAAGAAAGAATGTTGGTGGGGGAACGTGCAATGGTGTTGTCTGCTGAAAGTTTTTGAGCCACCATTGTATCTCCACGATTACACTGCGAGGGAGAATGTATTTTCTCGATGTGCTTTGACACTTCGGCAGAGAATTTAGGTATTTGAGCATTGCTCGATGGTTTAGTCTGCCTCGAGGCACAACAAAGCTGATAAAATTTAGAAGACCGATAAGGCTTTGCAGTTCTTTCAGAGTTGCTTTGCCCACAATAAGAAACTGTGTTAGTTTTCGGGATACGGTCAAATGTTTCTCGTTTGGTAAGCATTTTCGGTTCACCCATGGATCCCACACTATTCCCAAATAGTTTAAGGTTTTTTGAGGGATAATAAAAGATTTCTTGTAATTTACTTGGAACCCAAGATACGTTAGTGTATCTAACAACATCTTTACCTGCCTGCTCAGAACTTCTGGATTTTGGTGGACTATGAGGTAGTCGTCCAAGTAAACCACTATCCTTACACCCTTTTCTCGCATTATTTGTGCAATCCAGTTTGATAGGCACGCGAAGGTTTTGGGCGCCGTGCTTAATCCGAATGGGAGGCACGTCATTTCTAATATTTCGCCATTGTATAGAAGGCGTAAGAACCGCCTGTGGGCTTTTGCGATCGGCAGATGAAAATATGCCTGGGTGAGATCGACCTTGCACATCCAGTCCCGTGCATGCAGAAAGTCGGGTATGCGATGCATGTTTATAAGTCGGAACTTGTCGACTAGCACGTAATAATTCAGCATTCTGAGATTGAAGATGGGACGAAGGGACCCATCGCTCTTTGGCACTAGGAACATGGGTGATATGAAACTTGGCGAGGCAGCGACCGTCTCCAAGACACCTTGCTTCTTCATTTGAGCAATAGCGGTAGTCATGTCCTCGGACTCTAATGTGCGACGACGATCGCCTAATACATTTGGAATTATGAGAGGAGGTCTTTGTGCAAATGGAATGCGGTATCCTCTTATTATTTGGAGAAGGAAGTCTGGTGCTCCCATTTTCTCCCAACGATTGTAGTAGTGTGTCAACTGACCGGCTTGGAATGACCGTGAGTCATTGTCGCCTTCGTTTGTCACCTCTATGGGCGGAAGGAGAACGGGGACGTTTGTGACCTCTTTGTGAGGGCGGTGGAAACCTTGATCCGCGAGATCGAAAGGAATGCCCCCTGTTATTATTATTAGCATTATGATTATAGCCACGCTGTTCGATGGCTGTATAATTATGTCTTTGTGAAGGATATTGATAACGATACCCACCCTGCGAGGGTTGATGATGTGATTCGCAGCAGTGGCTAGTCATAGCATGCGATGCTACGGCACGAGAGGCTTGACCCTGCGAGGGACGCCGTGCTGCGTTAGCGTTAGTAGGGTTAGAATAACCGCTACTTGATTTGTATTTATTCACTGGCCAAAAACTTTTTCTAACTCCTCCTGATTTTTCTAGCACATTTGTAAATTGCTCAGTATTAAATAAATGTGTGTTAGAGGGTGGAATCTTATTTAAAGAAGCACGCACTAGTGGGTCACGAACATTTTTAAGAATTCCATCCCGCCTCATTTCTATTGTTTCTGCCCGATGCCCACACACCAATTGTAAAATATCGCTGGATATTTTGTGATATTCACCGCTAAGCAACAGTTCTTTAATTTTATCGTTAATTTGATCAAGAGAGGCCTCTGGCGATTTAGACCAAGATACTAGCTCACGTAAACGATTAATAAAAATTTCTTTTTGTTTTAATATTGCAAATGTTAAAGCAGCAAAGGTTTTATCGGAATAAGCTAGATGACGTAAGGTATCGTAAGCTTTTACCACTTCGTTTGATTCTAAGTCCGTAAAACCAGGTGTATGATTGTACGCCTTTTGTGTTTCTGAATATCTAATTTCAGACCATGTGGTGTTATCAAATCTTTGCACTTCGTTAAGTAAGCTCAAATATTCGGAAGAGGTACGTGGCATAGCAGGTTCCTTAAGTTTAGTTCCAAAATCAAAGTTTAAATTCATATCATTCACTACGATACTTTCGGCGTGAGCCGGCGGCGGCGGCGGCGGCGTCGGCGGTGCCTGCGAGGCACATTGTTCATCATAAAGATGGCCGCTAACATCGGAAAGGACATCGTCGTTGTTCTCACAAAAATAACTATAATCAGGATGTTTATAATCACATAATTTCTCTTTTAATTCACTTAATTCTTTTGTTATTTTTTCCAAAGCTCGGTCATTAACTCGTTTAGATTTTTTAGAACGACGACGATGTGCTTTCTTTTTTCTTCTTAGAATCCCGCGGGGATGTAGAAGAATTTGTAGAAGATGAACTAGAACTAGTTGTGCTACTCAAACTCAAACTTCGTTTCCGAGATCGCCGATTATCTTTATTAATTTGTGCTGTACCAGAATTACCAGGTTCATTATCATTTAAATTTCCGATATTCATTGTGAAAAAGCACAGAAATCGATCTAAAAAGAAAAATCTTTCTATACCATCGAGGGTAGTTACGTTAAAAAGAAAAAATAAAATTAACCACACTCTTAAAAGAACAACCTTTTTATACTACGAGGGCAGGTAGTTAGAAAAAAGGATAAAATTAAAACACACTATTCGTATTACTTAAAAGAATTGACCTACTATTAACTGTAAATAAAAACGGAAAGGAGGAAAAAAAAAAAAACTGCTGCATAAAATGATTATTCGAACGGTAAAACCGTTAAGCAAAATAGTAAATAGTTTTTAAAAACTTACATGTAAGCAGGAACACAAACTTTATTGGAATAAAAATGGCCGTTTGAAAAAATGGCCGCTTTTATCAACACTTTGTGAACACGTGTTACTCCGACGGGAAACTTCACGCCAATGACGAACGAGTGGACGCAACGCAACCAAGTCGCTAGCGCCCCCCACCACGCCTGGCGATGAGCGAGAGAGACAGCGATATACGGAAGTAAAGGAGGAAAAATAGGACGGGAAACGGATGTGCCTATCTCAATATTTTAAGCTTCTAATAACGGTCAAGTGGTTTAATAGAGAATAATATCTACAGGGTCATTTCGAAGTCATTGCTAGGAACATTTACAGAAAAAAAATTGAGAATAACATGTACAGAGTGATTTCGAAGTCATTGCTAGGAACATTCACAGACAAATAAGGGGAGCAGGTTTTCCATGTGTGTATTAAAATATTCAATAAAATTCATGACCATTTCAAAGATATTTCGATCATTCGTTTTAAAATAGCACTCTTCATGAACCGTCCCGTTTGCCCGCAGAGAATAGACCTCCGCGACAACCGACTGGGCGTGGCCGGGCTGCAAGCCATCTTGAGTGCGCTGAAGGAGAACACGGCGCTGACACAGATCGACCTGGACGAGCCAGCGGTGAGGATAGGCTTGTTTCTATTAAGAATAAATATAATGGATAGGGGTTTATAATGATTAATTATATTATGGAGAAAATAACAAACAATTTTAATTATTAAAAGCGTTAAAGATTAATAATATTTTTAAAAAATAAATTTCGTAAAATGAAACCTTTAGTCACGTGACAGTGAACACCAATCAGAAAGCGTTACGTCACGCCGTGCGAAACTCCAATCTTGTCTTTGACGTTTCGAGTATCACTACCGGAGGCGCGTTCCAAACCTACACTCCGAGTGCAACCTAACCACAACCGAACGCAAGTTTTAGCCACTTTTTCCGTATTTCTCCATTGTTTGGAACATATATAAATAACTGGTTTGGCGTTTTTATAGTCGTGCTATCACACTGGGGCACTATACAGTACTTATAATATGAGAAATTCATTTTTAAACGATAAAAACTAGCTATAACGTACGAAGACACGATCGCTCTTTGGTTTGTTTCGCACGGCGTGACGTCATTCAAGACGCCATGACAGTCTTGTGCGTTTTGGAACCAAATTTGAATTGGTTTTTTAAAACGCGAAATTTATAATGTAAACGCTCGATTAAAAATAAATAAACCTTTTTTTCGATAAAATGCCTAATAAGCTAAAATATTAAGCAGTTATTGAAATTTTGTCAACTAGCCTATTATACCTTCCACACTTCGATCAAGAATATCCTAGATAACGCTGCACGAACTAAAACAGTACGCAAAAATGGCACCTCAAATAGCGTCCCACTTACAAACTTGGCGCTTATTTTGTACATAAATACCTATTATTTTGAAAAAACTCACATTTAATATCACTTATTTTGTACAAAATAAGCTTATTTTGTACAAAAACACACCTTTTATCACTTACTTTGTGCAATATAAATGCCCAGTTTGTAAGTGGGACGCTCTTTGAGGTGCCATTTTTTAAGACTGTGACCGGACATCTAGGGTATTTTTGATCGAAGCTTCCACATCAACCATTTTTAACCGACTTTAAAAAAAAGAGGAGATTCTCAGTTTCTTCGGATTTTTTTTATGTATGTTACTCGATTACTCGAAGACGGCTGGACCGATTTGATAGTCTTTTTTTGTTTGAAAGCATATACATACTTCCAAGTTGGTCCCAATGTCGTAAGGTCAGGGATCTGATGATGGGATTTTGGAGAAATCAAAGGAAATCTTCAAATAACGGGTGTAACAAGACACTCATCGAAGCCGAAGTCCACGCATTTCGCCCATCATCAGGATCATTTTTGTCTTTTAGACTATACCTGGGAAACCAATAGTTACGAAGTTATTGAAGGTCAAAGTCAATTTTTTTTTCAAAATCTTTATGAAATCTTGTTTTATGTGAATTTTTGCCTACAGAAACATTATCAAAATTTTATGTATTTCGTAACAAACAATGGCTTCAAAACGTCATCACTCAATGTAATTCATGAGCCTTTCAACTCGGCCGCACGCAGCTGTGTAGCATTCACTCGCAGGCGCGGTCTGTTGTACGCGTTACATTGCGTGGTGTATGTGTTACCGGCAATGTATGCAATGCTTTTTTAACACCAAAAATTAAAATCTTTTCCCCAGCAATAATTTTGAACAGAAATGGTCCTGATGATGGGCAGAATACGTAGACCTCGGCTTCGTTGAGGGTCTTGTTACACCCGGTATTATAGGCACACTATTGCGATTTTGGTATTTTCTTAAGTTACTTATGCATTTGCTTTTGGAAGTACCATGTTTGTGAAGTGGAACTGATGATGAAGACCATAGATGATCATCGGAACTATTCAATACTAAGTATTTCACTGGTGCTATACGATTACTTAAATCATGTTTGCTAAGCTATTTATGCTCGTCATAATGCATATGGTTAAGTGGAGCTGATAGTGAAGTACCAGGAGAACTCCTCAACAATTAACGCCCCTGCGTCGGGAAAAGCAGTATTTTGTAAAAAGTGATGATCCGTTAAGAGGATTGTCAAGCAAGTGGTCTCCATACAAACAGCGATAACGTTTCCCACTCTCTAAACCTTAACCTACAGCGATTAATTTTCGATATGTTTTTGAAATTTCTAAAAACTAGGGCTGTACGTTTTAAATTTGTAAATATCTATAATAGATTTTGAAATTTTTTTTTTTTTTTTTTTTTAATTTATTTATCACAAGGTATGTTACAGATATTCACATATATAATTTCCTGCCAAACTGTACAGTTTGTTGGCGGGATGTGCGCTCTTTAACAATTCATCACACATACCTACCTCACAAAACATGCAAGTTACTTTTAGGTGTAATTATATAAATAAGGATTAATTTACAACATAAATAAAATAAAATTATTTTGTTACTTCGTCCAAAAGAGAATTTTTGAATCTAGTTTTTAACACATTTTTACTCAAAGCTGGAATTTGTCTTAATAGATTGTACTTATTAAATATTTTCGGTACCATATACATTGATGTTCTTTCACCATAATAATTCTTAGAACGAGGTTGCACCAGAATGCCATCATTTGCTCTCCTGGTGTTATGGTTGTACACTCTTTTTGTTTTAAAATCATCACAAAAATAGTTTTCTAGTGCAATGAGAAACTTTACTTTCTTGTCTACAGGCAAAATTTTACACATTTTGAATAGCTGATCATAATCTTTGTTACACATTTTTTTAGTTTTTTTATTAACAAGATATTTTTTTATTATTCTTAGCTGTATATTCCTTATTAGTGATTTCATACAAAACAAAAAGTGCCAATATTTTCAAATCTACAATGAATATTTAAAAAATTAAAACGTACAGCCCTAGTTTTAAGGTATTTCAAAAACATACCAAATATTCATTGCTGTAGGTTAAGGTTTAGAGGGTGGGAAAGCCAAGCGAAGCTTAGTAAAAAAAAACCACATTGATACATACATTTCTATCAACGTCATCTATCGAGCCTACAGTTTTTTGTTATTTTGAAAAGGCCTCATTACTACCCTTAGCGTCCCCGCAGACTACAGACCAAACTGTCGGCCGATAGTTGGCAAATAGTTGATTTTGTATGAAGAATCGGCCGATAACGAATCGTTCTAGTGTGCGCACTTGCATACACCTTCATACTGATTGAGAGCCCGACTAAACTGTCGGCCGATAGAAAGTCTGTAGTCTGCGGGCACGCTTAAGGCGATTAGTATCCTCACAGCGACGCCCTCACCCTAATTAAATTTATTGCTCGCTAAGTACATACTGTATCGAAAATTCAAACGTTGATATTTAAGCTAAGGTTCCATACATTATTTACAAACAATAACCTCAGTAAAATATAGTTTGTAGTAGTAGTAGGCAAAAGAGCAAAAAGTGGCCACTTTTAGCACTTTTGCCTACTAATACTACAACGAACTATATTTTAGAAAGTTTTTTATTTGTAAATAAACTTAAGAACTTTAGCTTCAATCGCAACTTCTCAAGCTTACGCGCTCACTAGACATGAAATAAAATACTTTTAACGGATACTAGCGCGGTTTTATTGAAAGTACTTTGGTAATTAGTTGGTATTTGGTTTGATATTTGATTTTCCCGACGTTTCGGCACCTTTGCAGCTGCCGTGGTCACGGGGGACTGAAGCTACTTGTGAGCCTACCATCAGCGGAATTTTTTAAGACTAATTACCAAAGTACTTTCAATAAAACCGCGCTAGTATCCGTTAATAGTACATTATGAGACAAGTTAGCTTAGGTCGAGTGTGCAATAAGCAAGAGCTCACGAGTTTCATACGACGTTTTTCAACACATTTGCGAGGAAAAAACAAAGTAATTTACCACACAGCAACAAATACGACAAAAATTAAATATGATAATTATGGGAAAAGGCGCGCAGGGTTTTTTTTGTTTTTTCACACGCCCAACGCAAGAATATTTTGCGAACAAAGGGGTGAGTGAGCATACAGCCTACTTCAAAATTATAATTTTAAGTGATAGAATGCAAATATTTTAATATTTTATAACAAAATATTTTGAATTAAGAATAATTTAATAATAATAAACATTTGTTTGACTTAATTAAGGACTTACACATTTATTTATTCCAAAAATCTTTATGAATTTTCAGCAGCATAAAACCTCTTTGTTGTTACTAAAAAAAATAACTGTATTACCCGGCTAAATTAGGAATGCTCTGTTTACTTGCATAGAACTTGCAGTAAGGTATACTAATTTAACTTTGTAGGGTAAATTCTATTACGTACTAGTGTTTTATATAATATTGCACGCGTTTGTTATAGGTCGGTTTATGGCCCTAAAAGCGATGTATTGGGGCTCACTTTACAAGCAAGTGTGTTGAAAAAGTGTTTTATTTCATGTTCAATCGCAACGATTGAATTTTCGATACAGTATATACTTTAATAAAGATGAGGGCGCCACTTGAGGGTACTAATCACCTAAAGTGAATATTGCAGGAGTGCACGAATCTGTCGGTGGCCGACAGCGAAGCGGCGACTATCGCGCGACTGACTCGCGACATCCGCGCGTGGTGCGCCAGCAACGAGCCGCGCTCCTCGCCCGAGAGGCGCGTGCACAGGAGGATCAGCCTCACTTGCCACACTGACGCCCCGCATAAGGTCTGTATTCTATTTGGTATGGTTTAAACACTCTTTTAATGATAGTTGATAATGATAGATTTTTGATATATTATAGTCAAAGTGAAAGTGAAATAAGCTTTATTTTTTTTTATTTTATTTCGTGGAAAACTTACAGCTACCATGTTTATATAACAAGGGGAACTATGGTTAGTCATTAGCCAACAATCAAGTTTTCACATGTAGGATAACAGATGAATAAACAATTTTTACGAGTAAGAACATGCGTTAATTGCACTAATACGATCGTGATATGAACAACGGGAACAATAAACAAATTAGCGATTAGACTCACTTAATAATTCAGAGAACAACGATAAAATTAAACAATAAAGAAAAGTACATTAATACATAATCACATTTAACCATTAGTTTCGTATTTACTAAGTAGTTCCGTTGCGAGTGCTCGCTTCAGTGATGCAATACTATTTGAACATAGATCGATATCAGTTTATTCAAATAAACTTAATTATTAAGTACTTTTGAATCTGTCTATATTTTCCTGCCACACGTTCCAGACTTTTTTAGCTGACAAGAAGAACGGGCTTATCAGCTGTAACAGCTGTAAGTAACGATATTTACAAACTTGAATATATCGTTACCAGATAATTACAACAGGGTGACAGGATTATTGGCAACAACATAGACTTATTATAGTTATTACTTCAACAAAGTTCTTATATTAGCAAGTTATGTGTTGTGATGTATATATTTTTGATACCCTTTGGTATTGCATGCTTTATAATAAGTAGGTACCTATAACATTTTTAATTTTTAATTGCTAATTTGTAACATCTATAATTAACCTCTAAGTGCCAGTACGGTCGCTATCGCTACGGTATCTAGAAATGAGAAAAGTATTCATAAATTAAACTATGTTTACAAAATGATAAATTATAGCCTGATAACGAAATCATCGGGTTTTTTTGTGAAAGACGCCATTTTATTTCTTTCTTGCCAGTTGGTGGGGAGGGTTCTTTTGTTTTTTAACAAAATGGCGGATGGCGCTGAACTGTTAAGATTGCATTAAGTGTTCTTCATTTTCTTTTTGCTGTGAATGATTTGATGTTAATCTTGTTGATGTTAATAAATGAATAAAATAAAAATAAATAGATACATACAGTACGAGGCAAACATCTTGAAATTGGGTGGAGATTGCGCAGAACGCGTATTTTGTGTATGCGCAGCGGTGAGGGGCGCGGGCGGCGCGGTGATATCCCTCGACCAATGGCTCGACTGAGTGAGCTGCGAGCAGTAGACTAATCTGGCTAATACCAGGGGGATATCGCGCTTAAACTTTTATATTAGCCTACTGCTCGCGGCCCACTCCAAGAGGGCCATTGTCGAGGGATATCACCGCGCCGACCGAAACGCGCGGCCGAGAGCGCAGCGCGTGAACGTCACCAACGAAACGAGTCAGTCAAGCGCCGAATGCGAAACTGCATGCACTTCGTTTTTGATACTTAATTACTAACGTACCTACCTACCTACCAAAGTTTATTGTATTTTTTGTATACATATTTACATACTTAGTTGTATCGAAGCTCGAAATATGGCACCAGTAAAGAAAAAAGCTAAAAAATACTTTTTTTTTCACCCATCCCATAATCGACCCTTGCAAAAGTTGCTTAACCTCCGCAATCGTTGGGCCAGGCGCTATACCACTGCGCCATCGAGCTTCTCTAACTACTTAGAAATACTTATTATTTATGCTCTTTAAATATGCTCAGCTCACCTATTAGGTAGATTTATTTTATTTTATAAGTAGGTACCTATTAGTAATTTCATTGTTTATTCATGGGCATAACGAATGTTTTCTATGATATCAGTAACTAGCGAGTAGCAACCCCGAAATGTGTCGGTTGAGACAGAGCTATGCGACAGAAAGAGACGCCTCTCTTTCTTCTTCGTAGGTGCATATAATTTTATCCACGCAGCGTTGTGCAGTTTGAAATTGTACTTTATTGCCGTGCAGCGAGAGTAGCTTATTATTTGATGGTCCTCGCGGGGACCGACTTCTGTACGTTAGTACTATTATATATTCTGTGCTAATACCACAGAATAGATAATAGTACAGAAGTTGCACTCCGCAAAATCATTTAAATAAATTGCAACTCTTGCTCAGACACAATAAAGTGCAATTCAGGTCGCACAGCGCTCTCTTCGTTCCAAAACATCCACTTAGTCGTTGCCTCTCTTTCTATCGTGTAGGTCTTATCTTTTCTGGTGTATGAAATTTGTCCTCTCAGAGGACGCCGAGCGGTTCAGACTCGCGCGCGGAGTGACAGAGCCCTGCTAATATAAAAGTTTAAGCGCGGAGTGAGACCCCTCTGGTTCTGGACTAAATTGGGTGTGATTTGTTAAGAGTCGGTACACATTTTGCTGCTAACTGTCGCTCTCTCGCTCTTACATTTCATGTTTTCTCAAGATTTCTTAAATCTGAGTGCGTAATTGAAAAATGTGTCCCGGGCACCTGTCGCCATATAAGATTACGGACATCTCAACATATATTTCAGTTTCGAGTTGCTGAAGTACAATCGTTTTTGCCAGTTCAAATCACTGTTGGAAACGAGAACTTTTTGTACTTTAGTAAAAAAAAACTGTAATATATTTTAAAATGTCCATAATCTTATATTGCGAAAAGTGGCCGAGACACATTTTTCAATAACGCACTCAGATTTAAGGTACCCTGAGCGAAAGTGGCGCCGCGGTGAATTATATTTAATATTATAATTCTAATACACAATTTTAAAAATGTTTATCGTGGAGATTTTAGGGCCCACAGTCTAGTATTGTTAGACGGTATCGTTACATTCCCTCGTAGTCACTGCTAGAAGTAGATAGCAAAACTGCTAAAATTGGCCGTATTTGACACATTTGCTATCTACTTCTACGAATGACTACGAGGGCATGTAGTGATTACCTTCTAAAAATACTAGACCATGGGCCCTAAAATCTCCACGATAAACATTATTAAAATCTTTTTCTATTAATAACTTATTAAATAAAACCTCTGAGGGCGCCACTTTCGGTCATACAACCGCCTTAAGAAATCTTGAGAAAACATGTACATGTATGTATGTACATGACATGTACAACATGAAAATGTATGAGTGAGAGAGCGGCAGTCAGCGGCAAAATGTGTACAAACTCTTAAGAATTGTTATTACATTTTATTAATGTTGTTCCAGTCTAGTGCCGAAGAAGAGAGACGCGGCCGGCTGCGGTCGCCGGCGCCGTCGCCGGCCGGCAGCCCCGTGCCCGCCGGACACTCGCGCTTCTCGGTGAGTGCATCAACACCCAGACACTACTACACATTGACCAAAACATAATTTCAGCTATAGTCTAATCCGCGAGTCGTATTTTTTCTAGTATATTATTTAGTATTGTATTATACCAGTCCTTATTACATGTCAGTTAAAGTCTTCAATAAACTACCAACTTTTATTAAAAATGAACCAAACCTCAAATTATTCTCTAAGTCATTGAAATCCTACTTAATACAAAAATGTTACTACTCTGTAAAAGAGTTTATAAATACATAAAATATATTAAAAATATTAGGATCTGTTCGAATTATATAATATTTTTATTTTTAATCTTATTGGTTTAAGTGCCTATTCGTTTTAATGTTAATTAATAGTACTGTCAAAAATTTGCTATACCGAAATGGTCACTAAGTCATGCACTTCATTAATGTATTGTAACACCTCTGTACACTTAGTTGCAAATAAACTTGATTTGATTTGATTGTTTAAAGAAATATTTGAAAAGGTGCGATTTTTCTGACGCCGCCGAGTGTAGTTTGCTGACGATGATGTCCTTTATTTGTCAGGTGACCCGCGTGACCCCCGACAGGGAGTCTTCATCGGACAGTTCGAGTCCCTCCACGCCCCGTACTTACTGTCCACCGCCGTCCAGGTTTAAAGTAGTCCAGGTGAGCTACTAAACTAACTAATATAGGTGCTCTATTAATTACGTTATTTTTTTTAGTTTTTAAGTGACTTTTCTTTTTACATTTTAAGAATCTAGGGCCCTATTTTTGAATCATTGCCAGACCACCATCTTACGTAAGTCTGACGCCATACCAACAATTTAGAAATTGTTGTGTTCCGGCAGTTAGAGGTAATAGTTCCTCAGTGATGAGGATTCCGGGTGTAATGCGCTTCCACCTATGGCCTTATCGTCACTTAACATCAGGTGAGGTGAAGGCCAAGAGTTATTTTGAGTCGGTCACAATAAACTTGTTTAGTAAAGAGTATCTTAAAACTTTTAGCATGCCCTTCGCCTTCTCGCTATTTCGCACAGAACATTAATGGAGCCGAAGCCAGGGCTGGTTACTAGTACATAAGGGTGATAAAATTACTAAAGTGGGCGACTAGAAATACCGAGTATGACTTAAGTGGTTTTACTCAGCTAGGCAAAAAATAAAATGACTGGATATTTTTACCTTTACGTTAGTTTAATAATAATAATTATTAGTTATTTAAAACTATACGCAATCCTCATACTTTGTTGGCAGATTATCTTTATTGCATTGAAATTATCTGTATTTATAATAAGAGCTATAATAAGTACTACAAGTTCAACCTTATTAACTAAGTAATAAAGATCATTTTGGCCTCTCGATCGAACATAAAATTCGTCTTGTGCAAAGGCTCTACAGGGTGTTTGTTTGTATACCCTGTATGCACACAACCCCTGGAAAATTATAATGAACCCTAAAAACCTTTACATGCGTGCATTTTGTTTAAAACTCACCTCCTAACGGAAGAATTTTTAAGAACTGTGGGTCCAAAATTTATACCTCAAATATACGTGGACCAAACGGCTATGCTGTACCAGGCTAGGCGCACTCCGCTCTTTAGGTACGAAGCTACAAATAGCCGGCGGGTCCGTCCGGACGGACTAATTTCAGCGGGCCGCCGCCGCCGCGTGCCGGCCGGGTCGCACGTTAGCAACATTAGTTCGATTTCGATTCTCATTCATGCGCCGCGTTCGCGTATTGTTTAACCAAAATGAAGGCATATTGCATCGCAATGGGCTGCCTTAACAATAATAAAAAGGATCCGAACCTCACGTTTTTCACACTTCCAATCGACATCGAAAGGTAAGAAGAATGCTTGTCTACTTATAGGTAGATTCACTAGTATATTATTATTATTATTATTATTATCTGTGATATAAACAAACCTAGTCGACCTGAATTGCACTTTATTGCGTCTGAGATAGAGTCGCTATTTATTTAAATGACTTTGCGGAGTGGATCTTCTGTACTTGTACTATTATGTATTCTGTGGCTGTACATTGATTTGCGGTTTTTTTTGCGTACCCCTAGCACTATTTCAACTCCGTTTTTACTGTGAAAATGAAGAACATGTACACTTGTACAGTCAGCCAAGAAAGTATATCCAAAGTTTTGACAAAACTAAGGCAGTAAGGTTGACATTTAGTAACTGTCAGAATATATTTGCGAGGGAAAATCGACCTTGTTGTTTTGTGACAAATTCAACCGCGGTAGATCATATTTTTGGCAGACTGTATTATACGTTTCAATATAATTGGCTGCTGTGAAGTTAGCCACTATGCGTGTATGCGTGCCCCACCACTCGCCTCTCCCACCCACTTAAATCGAAATTGTGTTCTGGGCATCGTTTTGGGCTAACTTTAAAACGCATTATTCGTATTTATGTGAAGGTACTATGTTATAATTTCTTCTTTATTTTAACGTGGTGTTATGAAAAATAACAGATAGTACGATCAGAAGGGATATGAAAGCTGTGCGATGCCACGACGCCTGGAATTCAGGTGACGTTGGTAGTAAAATAAAATATTGTAATTTCATTGCAATTGGTTCATCAACAACATAAATTATCATTTTAGAATGCAATAAATGTTCGACAGTTCAAAGTTCGCACTTGTGTAGGTAGGTACCTATACTCAGTAGGTGGAAACATTTACAATTAACATTGTTTAGGTTTCCATACTCTGAGTTACAGTACGAGGCAAACAATGAATATATTGCAATAAATGAATATTGAATATTGAATCTTGACTCTTTTTCGATGGAGTGGGGATAAGTTCTTGCACGTGCACTTGCGAGCGACCAATAGCGCGCGCCCTTTCCCCGCCGCCCGCGCCCCTCACCGCTGCGCATACACAAAATACGCGTTCTGCGCAATCCCCACCCGATTTCAATGGGGGAATATATAAATGCACTTTAAAAATAATGTAACACACTTTAAAATGTTTAGCTTCAAAATTTATTGAATGAACTATAAAAATAATGGTTGCCACTATAAATATGCTAAGCTTTAAAATTAATACTTTGCACTATACAATTTAATTGCTTAGCTTTAAAATTAATACTTTGCACTATACAAATTCGTGTATGCATTATGCCACAAGTTGTTAACATCTTGCCATCTCATTTTAACAGTGGTCAGTCTGACATGGTTGGACAGAAACTAAATGGTTTCGGAATTTGGACACAGTTATAGTGCAAACCATTATTTTTGTAGTGATAATATTAAATTATAGATCTATTATTATTTTAAAGTGCTGTCAAAATTGTTAAAGTGCAAACCATTATTTTAAAGTGATAATATACAATTTTATAGCTGGTTTCATCAAATTTGAAGTGCTATTAAATACATCCCATTTCAATGTTTGCCTCGTACTGTATCTAGACTTTGTGCGATGTCTGCGCGTGATATTAAGTAATGGAGAACGGAGCACTGATGGGTCTGTTAAATCACTTGAAACTTTATGACCATGTAGGTAGCTAAATGTCTAGCAATACACCTGTTTTTGTTTCATTTCAATCAATCTAATCAAGCGTACTGAAATGTGTGCTTTATTACGTACGACTTAAGGTTCACTGCTCGCGTAATGACGCCATTACGTGACTCGTGAGTTAAAATAACAGTGTTCTAGTCTAGACTTTTCTGTTTTAAGAGATATCGCGAAAATTTCTTAATAGTAACAGTTGTTCATGTGGTAACATAAGGTATTAGATAAGTCACTAAACAAAAAGATTTGTTCCGGATTCGTCATGTTCCTTACTCGTCGTATTCCAGATTCGCCGATTTCCTGATTCGTCGCAACGTAATACGTACAATCGATGCGTGCACGCCGCGCTATCACTATTCGCGAGTCAGAAATAGTCTCACAATAAAATAAACTACTTAGGGCTGATTTTTCAATGCCTAGATGAAATTCACTCGCTTGATAACGTATCAAACCGCCAAATTGAAAATGTTTGTCATTCGCTTGTCTGTCAAATGTTTTGAAAGCTTGTTATTGTTATTTGGTCAATAATTTAACTGACTGATATCTGATATCTGAGGATTGAAAAATCAGCCCTTAAATGGACAAATTATCATTAAAGTAAGACGTGTCAATTTTGTATTTGTTTTTTTATTACGAACATGCTTCAGATTAATTAATATTTGAACTAAAATGTAATGTATATTATGCTGTTGTTGTACCTTATAATTAAATAAATACTAAAATAAATAAATAAATAAAGAATAAGTCATCAACTGTATTCCGACGAATCTGGAATACGTTTATACGTCTGGAATAATTTAATTTAGTTGGTAATAGTTGCTTATGAAGCTAAACGTTTCCTCAGCTACACTGGTCGCGCAAAATATCATTTATATGTCGTTGTTTTGATGCTTCATATTCACTCACGGTCAGTCGCCCACTTAGTATTTAAATAAACCAATATCATTATTAGCCTCCTATAATTTGAATTTACAGCCACTCGTTTAATAACTGTCTGTTTTAATTACTATACAAGCTTCTAGCCTTTAAATTTAAAGTGTGTTCAATTCAATGTATAAAAAGATGACAGCCGTTTGCACTAAACATAAGAATCGGCTAACGGCCAAATACTAAAACGAATCTTAAAGTTAAGGCCACCTTAAATTCAAAAAAGTTGTCAGATTTGACAGAAACTCTATGAAACTGACAGCTTCCTTAAAGTTAAGGAGACCTTAACTTAAGATTTTAGCTAAGAAGCCTTTGAGTATTCGGCCGTTGGTCTTTTTCCTAACTACTACAACTGACCAAATTAAAACGGTGTCATGAACTTAGCTGTCATGCAGCTGTCATACGGCTATTTATCTTGGTCGACTTGTACTTAGGAAAAGACTTAGCGCTATCGCACACGGGCAACTTTTGTCTCCGCAACTTTTTTGTCTCTCACATGATTTGTATGAAAAGTTGCCGACGACCGCGTTGCCCCGTGTGCGCTCTTCCATATAAACCCGTGGACTTGATGTGAGAGACAAAACAGTTGCAGGGGGGGTATTACAACCTCTTAAAACTTGCCAGGTTTATGAATTGCTATAGTTACATCTCTTTCTCGCTGTATAGCAAATAAAAGAGATATATTGATAACCAGTCATAAAACTGCCAGGAAATAAGAGGTCATAATACGGCCTCTGGGCGACTAAGTTGCCCGTGGGCGCTCTCCCTTAGGCGATTATTAAGTTAAGTGCAAACGACCGTAAATCTTAATTAAACTAAATTAAAAAAAAACACTTTTTAACGGATACTAGCGCGGTTTTGTTGAAAGCTTTGGTAATCAGTTGGTATTTGGTTTGACGTCCCCCGTGACCACGGCAGCTGCAAAGGTGCCGAAACGTGCCGAAACTGGATACAGGCTCTTATCAGTTGTCTCAACTGCTTGCCTGTCAATTAATAATAATAATAATAATAAAATATCAAACCAAATACCAACTAATTACCAAAGTACTTTCAATAAAACCGCGCTAGTATCCGTTAAAAGATGTTTTATTTCATGTCTAGTGAGCGCGTAAGCTTAAGAGGTGAAGAAACTAAATAACTTCCTGCGCATTAATTGTCATGTCACCGCTCAAGATACGTGTCGCGGCTTGTATGCCTGCAATACGTTGTGAATGGCTGGCAACATCTCTGCCGATAATTACGTAGCTTTTTTATAATGAAAAGCGTTGCCGCCGATTTTCGGTCGCGTAATGGGGAATGTCCGAAAAAAAAAAACAAATTGACTGAATATTTTTTATAGGTAGGAATAAGCTCCCTTAGTAATAGAAAAAAGTTTCAGAATTTTCGGTTGCGTAAAAAAAATTAAAGTCACTTCGACTTCACAAATGGTATTAAAAAAAAGTTTCAACACAAAATGTCAAAACTTTTTTTTTAAATACTTGTGGTTGTGGCAGGTGGTGACAAAGGTATAATCTCCATTCTGCTGTTACTTTCGTAAATTTGTGATGTCGAAGAGACTTAATTTTTTTTTCACGTGACTGAAAATTCTGAAACTTTCAAAATATTCAGCCAATTTGATTTTAGTCGGACATTCCCCATTTCGGCATACTGTGTCTAGTCTAGCTAGACACTTAATGCTAAAATTGCAGTTATAATACATACATTTTTTTCACAGGTATCGGAACCTCCACAAATCCAAGTGCATCCAGCATCAAATCCGGTTAGAAAAAGCTCTTCTCGTTTTTCCGTAACGAGAAACTATGACTCTATGTACAACCCAGTTACACCCCCGCCTTCCCCCGCGCCCCCTATCGACCCACCAACACCCATCGCCGATACAAAATCCGATGAAACAGAAAAAACCGAAGAGAGAAGAGAAACAATCAATACTAAACCCAAACCCAATGAAAATAAAGTTGAAATTCAGACTGAAAAACCTGTTAGCTTTAATGTGCTAGGAGCACTTGTTATTAGTGTTAGTGAAAGTGTTACGGACAAATCTAATGCCAAAACGAACGATAGTGTTGAATCGTGTGAAAGAGTTAGTGTAGTAAAGGAGAGCGTGTCTCATAGTGAGACGGCGGTGAGTGAGAAAAAGACGCCGATAGTTACAAGCGTTGAACAGAAAGAGATAGACGCCAAAATTGATGTGAAAAGTACGGGTAAGAATACTGACGTAACCATATTCAATTTTGGAATTGAAGATGTAACAGTTAGTAAGGATAAGACGGCCATGAAGCAGATAGAAGCGATCACAGAAGATTTAAGTAACCTGATTCAGGAATTTAAAGATATGACGGTGAAAAAGGTTAAAAGTGATTGCACGCAGACAGAAGTTATTGTTAATAGTAAGTTAGACACATTCATTGTACCTGTTAGTGTTATACGTGAGAACGTAGTTCTTAAGAAAAATAAGAGTGAATCGAGCCTCGATAGCCCTGACTTGGAAGTCTCCAGGCTTATGAATAAGAAACTAAGCGGAAGTCCGTTTTGCGATAGCAGCTCGTCTTTAGAAATTTCTGGAAGCTCGGTTGAAAGTCTCAATTTAATAGACAATCAAATTAAACCTTTAATTATATCAGAGCCTACTATGGAGTTGGATAGGAGAAAACCCGACCACGTTGCGTTGTCAACCGAAAGCAGCATAGATTCAAATACTAGTGAGGTAACTCCGGTTAATTCTAACCTCTTAAATATGTCGGTTAGCTCGAACGAAAGTGTTTCTCCCATTATATTCGGTATAAGCAAAAAGATACACGACTCCTTATCCAGTTTGGAAGCTAGTGTTAGTTCTCTAGACTCTTGTAGGCATGATAAAGTTATGGTAACATCAGCTGATTCTGGCATAGAATACTCCTTGCAAAATCCATCTGAATGCAAAGAGAGTAACTCATCAAATGAAGGCACGTTGACTAATAACTCGAGTTTAAAAGAAGTGAAAAATTCTGATTTACAAGAGACTATAACTAGTCCAAAGAGAACGGCTAGTTTGCTAGACGTGCCAGCTAAGACCAAAGGGTTGGGAGAGAGAATGCGCAAGATCTCATGGGTAGCGCCGTCACCAAGCTTCCATATCCCAAAACCGGAGCCAGAAAAGGAAATCAAATTGAACACACATTTGGAGAAGCTTTTGAGTCTCTTCCAACATCCATTATTCTCCAGAAATACGAGCGAGGAAGAGAGAAAATCTAATACGCCGCCTAGGAAGGATTCGTCTTTGTCTAGCTCGTTCTGGTCTTGGGGGAGTGCGACAGAGAAAGATAAAGATGAAAAGGAAGAAAGAGACAGCTCCTCAGAAGCGACCGACTCAACGTTGTCGGAAAGAGTGCAAGTTTCATACGTTGATGAATCTTTCTCTAGAAAACTAGATAGCAAAACTCCCTCGACTGACACAGACAACACGCTTAGCGAGTTCCAAACGTTTCAGAATTCTGAAGCGAGCGAGGCGTCCCAAGACGATAAGAAATATAAAGTTACCGAATCCACCGATGACTATTTAGTACAAAAATGTTTAGTTTTAAGCGACAACGCATGTTTTAACGGCAACAAAGATTTGCCCAAAACAAGTGATAGTACAGATCTCATAAAACCCAACGACTTAAATAAAAACTACGATTTGAACGCGGGTGATTCTAATAAGAACCCTGATTTAGAGAAAGAGAAAAATGAAGATATTAAACCTGAGCTGATTAGGCCGAGATCCTTCGCGGCTGTTCTGAAATCTTCGGGTTCAGAGAATTCTTTAGACAAACAAAACAGCCCGGAAACTGGCCAGCCTGTAGATAAATTACCCACCAAAGTTATACGCGGTATCAAAGAAAATATTAGCCCCGAAAACACATTGACGTCAAGCATGACTAATACTAAGACTCTATCTATAGAACTCACTGAGAGGCATGTGAAAAATCAGCCTATAGTTAACGCTGTTTGGGAAGTGACCGCTCCTATTTTGGAGAGAAATGAACCCAAGCTAGAAGAGATTAAGCTACAAACCGACTTAGCACCAATAGCTACTATTGAGGAAACATGCGACGAAACTGAAATTACTGCTTTAGACTTTATTGATGATCCGAAATTTGACGAAAAGAATACATCGGCTGACAGCGGTGTAACTTTAGAAGGTTCGAACGAAAAGAAATACGAAAAAGTGATACAATCGTTGACTACGGAGTTAGAACATGTTGATTTAGGGAAAGACGCATTATCGTACCTCGTATACGAGACGAAAGAGTTTGATAAAGAAACCGCGACATTAAAACCACCGCAAGGATCTCTAGCTCAAGAACTACAAGACGCTGAAATAAAAGAAATGTTAGATTTATCACCTGAATTAATAATCGACGAAGCTATTGAAGTGCCAGAGGTATTCACTGCGAAAGAGATTAAAGGCTTGAAAACGTCACCTGTCATACCGGAAAGGGCTAAAATCAAAAAGTCCAACTCTCTAGAAGAGTTGTGCCAAGAGAATGACAGCCCTAAGACGAAGACGATAGCGTTTAAAGTCCCTGAAACATCTTTGACGACGCCTAGAGACATCCCAGAGAGGAGGGGAAGACTTAGAACGCGCAGTGGGTCTAGTCCCAAATCTCTACCGGAGAGTCTGAATAAGCCTTGTCCGTTGACAAAAATGGACTCGTTATTATCGAAGAAGAAAAAAAAAGTTTCTTCATTAGGGAAAATGGCTAAAGACTCTTTGCTAGCGCTAAATATGAGTGAGGAAGAAATAGCTGAGTTTAGAAGGTCATATAAACTGACTTCTGTAGAGAGTTTGAGAAGTTTAGAATCGGTTTCAGAAGATGCAACTTCACAGAACTCTATGGATTATAGATGTAGAGCATGCTTAAGAACGAGTCAGGAAAGTTTAATGTCTCTGGATTCAATCACTGAAGATTGCAGATGTAGAGACGATTGTGAGAAGCCAGGACATTCTAATAGATAAATTAATAATGATCTTTTGTTGTCCCTTTTACTCGACTTGGGTGTGAGTGTGAGAATGAAGTACTGTAAATGTTATTAATTATTCAACTGAAGCGGTGATGCTTTCAGTACTGTTAGCGACATATTAATCGTAACTGTTGTATTACAATTATGACTCTTATTACGAAGCAATAAGGATATAAAGTTAGTTTATAAAATAGTTTATATCCTTAAAGTTTGATGTATTGTCAGCAGTACTTTGTACGAAGTATTGTTGCAAAGATTTTTTATTTTGAATTATTAATATATAGTAGCGTACACTGTGTGTACAAATTAAAATATAATTATTTAATGAAAACAATCTGTTCAAATAACATCATAATATGCAAGCGACAATGTTGTCAATAACATTTCTCTTATCAAGTATTTATATCAGTGGGTTTCAATGTTTGTATAATAAAGCTCATTTTAGCTTGGCAGTAACACTACATTCATATCCATTAATGTCAAAAATACTTAAACACTTTTTGGGACTTATTTTGTTGTTTAATGGAAATAAAGATTTCCAATATCACTTAAAATAGCTAGGAAATATATAATTACGAAAATAGAGATTTTTATGATATTGTTTCTCAATAAATAGTAACTTGGAAATGCTTTTGAGAATCCACCTAAGTGCGCGTACACACAGAGCGGTCCGTGTTACATGTCCGTTTTATCGTACGTTTTTATTTGGTGATATTGTATGTTGTATGAGCGAGCTCACACAGTATTCCGGATTCAGTAAACACATTTCGATGCGCAATTTAACTGTATCCTTTTAAAGTAAAAATAACGCTTAATATTAAAAAAAAAAACATAATTTGGAAAAAGTCGACTCGCCATCAGTACCACTAGCACGAACATCTATAAAAAAAACGCGTAAAAGTACTCGACAGAGTTATTCTATATGGAAATTTTTATTTCGCTTTTCGGCGGTAGATGGCGCTGTACAAATTTCCCGTACAAAATTACTCCAGGGAATTTTATTACGCGCGTTTTTTCTCGATATGGATGTTCGTGCTACGGGTACTGTGACGAGCCGGTTTTTTTCTAGTATTAATTAAAATAGCATTGTGAATGCTAAAATCGCGAAATTTAAAATCATAGCACTTTTACTATTATGTACCTACCTATTCTGTGACAAAAACACCCAGCAGCGACGGATCTGTACCCGTAGCACGAACAGCTATCGAAAAAAATAACGCGCGTAAAATCATTTGATAGTGCAATTTTGTATTGGAAATTTGTACAACGCCATCTACCGCCGAATAAAGAAATTAAAATTTCCATAGATAATTCGCTATCGAGTAATTTTACGCGCGTTTTTTTTCTCGATAGCTGTTCGTGCTAAGGGTACTGTTAACACGATCCTGTAAATATGTACCTTCTGTGTGAACGCACACTAAAGCTTCGACCAAATCTGCGCGTCAGCAAAACGGGACGTGGGCGGGACGCGAAGTAAGGGCGTCCAGAGGGCCTATTACAAAAAGGCACCGCGATAAGCGTACGATGTTCCCACTCCGTGGCACTATTGCCTCACAAATAAGGTTCAATATCAAGTAAGGCCCTCCTCACACGAATCGTAGCGTAGTCGTAGATATTGTTCCAGAATATAAACTAGAGCTTCACGTTACCAAACGTATAGAAAGTATTTTCTACGCTTGCTTTTTTACGCCAGTAGGTACGCTACGAGTATCGTAATCGCAAAAAAATCTTATACGATACGCTGACACACCGCTTTGTGTGTCTTTGAACCAGGCTAGGCGCACTCCGCTCCTTAGGTACGAAGCTACAAGTAGCCGGCGGGTCCGTCCGGACGGACTAATTTCAGAGGGCCGCCGCCGCCGCGTGCCGGCCGGGTCGCACGTTATTACATTAGTTCGATTCCGATACTCATTCACGCGCCGTGTTCGCGTATTGTCGCGTCGTTCGTTTTTATATTTAACCAAAATGAAGGCATATTGCAAATAATAAAAAGGATCCGAACCTCACGTTTTTCACACTTCCAATCGACATCGAAAGGTAAGAAGAATGCTTGTTTGTTCACATTAAAGTACACATTATAAACACAATAACTTGTAATAAATTAAGTATTCAAATTAATTATTATTTAAAAGAAGACAACCCTGAAGTAGTTAGAAGAAATAAGAGCTACGCGATAGAAAGAGAGGCAACTTCTAGGTGAATATAACTGTAGGCAAGGGAGCGGTGTGCGACCTGAATTGCGTCTGGGATAGAGTCGCTATTTATTTAAATGACTTTACGGAGTGGATCTTCTGTACTTGTACTATTATGTATTCTGTGTTTGAACATGTAAAGTCCGTTCGTTTAGATAGTGTCGGTACACCCGCAAGCACTTGTGTTCAGAGACAGGAATACCGGTAACAAACAACCTTTCACTACGGCACTTCTTTGTAAACTGCAAAATCCAAATTCACTTGCGGGTGTATGCCGCACGCGGTATCCTTTGTTTATGCGGCGGCATCCTTTGACAAGAAGCGGCACCTGCAAAGGCGGCGCGATAAAAGGGCGACAATGGTGTCGATTCGGTTGGCACGACTTAACTAAATTGACAGGACTAAACTTAATTTTAGCATTCTGTTCTTGTCTTTTCGATACAGAAAGAAAAGGATGGAAAACTAAATTTAGTTTAATCCTGTCAATTTAGTTAAGTCGTTGCCAACCTAATCGACACCAATGTCTACGAACGGAATTTACGTGCTGTTATTGCTCTCGTACGACACGCGCGTATTACAATACGCTTACGCTACGACGTCGTGTTAACGACGAATTGCGTCTGACTATCGTGTTGCTTTTTTGTAATAGGCCCTCAGAATTCGAACGAAAACCGTCTCGCGTTGTGGTCGCTACCGCTTCGCAATCGCTTTGGTCGCGCAAGTTTAGCCGAAGCCCAACATTTGGTCTGAAACAACCATACAACATTGTGACGTGGCGTGAAAATCGGCATATGACTTACGTAAAATAAAAATATAACATTTTATATGTTTTAAAGTAATTAGATATTTTTTTGGGTAGATAATTTGACGCATGAATGCACTTTAAAAGTTGCGAAGCATTTGGTCAAAAAGTTAAAGGCCTATTCACATCTACCAGTACGTAAAAAGAAATGTTTAACACACATTTAGTAACTTTTTTCCCTCTTATTCCCACGTGACATATTACATATAATAGTTTTCGTGTACTTTTGTAAATAATTCATAGCTTTGTGAAGCAAAGTGGAATTTTATTGCTATATAAATCCCGTTTAATTAGTAGTTTGTGAAGAGTTTACAAGATTCGGTATGTATTTTTTGTAAATAAGAGAATCAAGCAGTATTCCCGTTTCGCGTACGTGTGTGAACGAAGCGTGTCCTCCCAGTTAGGGGTCTCAAGTATTTTTTTTTTACTCTAATACGTTCTGTTAGATGTGAATAAAGCTTTTAAGAAATTCTTATTTTTGGCATGATATAATAATACACTCCTTTTTTGGGCAGTTGTGTAAAAAGCCGTTCACATAGTCTTTGATTGTAAAATAAAATTCAGCTAAAGGAGACCCGTCATTTAATGCTCAATTTGTGTACCTTTTAATTTTTTTATCTGTGATTCTATCAGTGTATTTTACAACCAACTGGCAGCTATAATGCCAAATCAAGTGAAATTGACATTTCGTTTTCGTAATTTCGAAAAAGAAGCAAATAAATTGTGGTTTATGCAGCCATGTTTTTACATGTCATAATGACATTTCTGCTCTTTGAAGATTTAAAGTGGATAACGGAACGTCATAGATGAGTTGTTAATTCCGTAGTGTTTCCGTATCAAAAAATATGAATCGTTGCATAACTTTTTCTACATGCACTAAAAATAAGACAACTTGATTCATGTAGCAAATTATTATCATTGGTTTTATTTTAAGACCAGTTTCAATCGTATTCAAGTTAAGCATTTTTCTGCGGAATGTGCCGGTTCTCCTTTATTTGTTTAACGTATATGTATTTGTCTATAACACTACAAAAAAAATACGGTAGCTTTAATTGACACTATTCGGATTAATATTGGCATCTGTTTATTAAAAATATATTACCTCCATTTGTTTTATCGAATAAATGTACCTATAATGTGAAAATTGTGAAACAGTTATTTTGTAAAATGACTAGGCTGACTATTAAAGATTGATTCTACAGGTAAAGGCGCAGCTTTTTGACATTGTGACCGTCGTACCTACGTAATAAAAGATGTTTTGCATTAGGCCCTCCGCTGCGTCAAGCGGGATCCCGCCGCGGGTACACGGCGCGGGAATATAGATTGCTGGATTTTGACGGACAGATGCTTGCAGTGCATGAGTAAGCTCTAATCTATGTCGCCCCGCGCGCGTGTCCCGCTTGACACAGCGGAGGGCCTTAAAGTAACCTGAAAATTAGTGCCCATTTGAATACTTTGATGTATCACTTATCGTTAGCAAATCGAATTTTACTATGTGACATGACTTAGCCAATCAAACTCCGATTTCAAGTTCAAACAAAACTCTTTAATGTAATGTCTATTATGTTATGTTGTGATAAGGATGAAAACACTATAGTCCGGAAGAAGAAATAATTTCATACAATTACCCGTCTCGCACTATATTGCCGTTGCGCTTGCGCAAATCGAAGTCATTGCATGTGTGTAAATGCGACAGAAATATGTTACCGCGCGATCGACAGAGACAAATATAAAAGGGTCATTCTACGAAATTCTTCATACTCCGCGAATAAACTATTAACATATAGGTATTTTATAATCTGCCTAGACACTTTACATAATAGCTGAAAACGTAATTAACTTTGAGATGTTGCAGATTTTGTTTGATGGGCTCAATCTCGAAGTGGTACAGGTAATCTTTTTTGATGGAAAATGTTAATAAACCTATTTACTACGAAAATCTAAGTGCCCGTTCACATAACGATCCGTTTTACTGGTCGTTTTATTTATCCAATGTTCAAAATTGGAAGCGCCATCTAGCTGCGAATATACCAAATAATAGTTACTATACCAAACAGCACGTACTCTAATAAGTAATCTACCTAAGCATGAAAGACAGAGGTATGACTTATTTTTTTATTTTTCTTTATACGGGCTCCAGACTCCTGCGTGATTCACGGCGTGAATTCACGCCGTAATTTTGCCGTGAAGTCGGCGCTACGACACTCGCTATCGTTCACAGTTTACTTCGCGCGCTCGTCGAGAATGGACGCCGAATTATGCACTGCTATCTTTGAATTTAGCATCCCCTAAAATGGGTTCGGCATGATAACACTCAATCAACACGAGTCACACCTGCTACACGATGGAAACTTTTTATTATTTTAACTATTTTAGGATTAAAATTTTCTCCGAACTTGTTTTTCCCCCCAAAATGATACCGTGTTTTGAATAAAGTGAAGGTTTTCTCCCAATAGTTAATTTTTTCCCCAAAATGGGAAAAACCCAGGACAGACGCTTGTGTTGTGGCGCTATCACCATTAGTTTCTTAAGGTGCGTTCCCACCTGTCCACGCACCGCAACGAACCGGTTTGTCGTCTTGTCTGGTGCGCTCTCGTGCGTCTCCAGACGCACAGGTGGGAACGCACCTTTCGTATGCATCCAAATAAGTACCTACATGGCACACCAAAGGCTTTCTAATTTAACGATCTACGAATTAGAAATTACTCTAATAAACCTTTGGATTTTCGTAGTAAATAAGAATGCACGCATAACGTTTGTATTGTATTATGTGACGTAAAACTTATTTTACAGATTTTTAAGGCCAGTTCCTTGTATGAAAATTCTGCAATCGAACATAATAAACCTTTCTTGATAATATGAGAATTGAAAAATGAAAATAGACCAATGTTTTGATATCGTTAACGGAATTACCATACAATACAGTAAGTTTTAAGTCGCAGTACAAAGGAAAAGCCCAAAGCCTATTTCTGATTTGTACCTACCTATTTCGTTTTTGTAAAATATGCCTTTGATATGTGCGCTACAATCACTGTAGCATACTTTTGTAAATTTCAAAATTTAACGCGCAGTTAAAATGCGCATGTACAGATATTTTCTAATGAATAAAAATTATAAAGATTTATATGAAAATTAAGATGTTTTAAATTCCTTAGGGCTTACAACGTCTTGGTACCTATTATATTTATTGAGAACAAAATTATTATATGTATTAGAATGACAATTTAAAAATGTATAAGTGTTTATATATAAAAAAATAATGTAACAGCGAATGGCGTCACATCAAATTGATGTGCCGCCATTTTTTTTCTTCAAACCTGTTTGTTCGCTTAGTGTTGAGGTAAGTAAGTATTTTCAAAATTTTGAAATTTGAAAGTGTGTGTAAAATATCTGATTATTATATATTAAATAAAACCGAAGGTTTCATTCGTAACATGAAAATGACTTTTATTTTTTAATAATGTTATAAATGCCTGACCTCTACACGTCCAAGGAAATATTCCAACCAAACCTGCGCGCCAGAGTGAAGCGGTACGCTTACTACAGAGGGCCTAGTCATAATGGCCAGGACGACGGAACCGGGGATTCCGTCGTTCAAGTGTACCGAGCGCCCCACCAAGTAGGAGACATTAAAATGTCAAAACAGCTGGAGTCCGAAAGGACCAGCGCAGGTCGGAGAGGCGGAGATTGCCAAAACTGTCCCGTCATCTTCGTCCATTATGGTACAGATGGAACACCGCAGGGGGGTTAGCGGGTAGGCCTCCGTACGGATCCGATGAGCCTTGACATATCGGAGGAGAAAAAGCTAAGTATTATTATTAGTGACCCCCTCCAAAATTTCAGGCTGCGACCGCGCCTGGTAATCGGATGGGGATTGCGCAGAACGCGTGGGTATGCGTAGTGGTGAGGTACGCGGGCGGCGGGGGAGGGGCGCGCGCTATTGCTCGCTCGCAAGTGCACATGCAAGAACTTATCCCCACTTCGTCGAAAGAGTGTCAAGATGTTTGCCTCGTACTTGAAAGACTGTTGAATGTCCCCTTTCTGCACCCCTCGTGTACCTATGCAAAATGTTCAGTAAGTAGAGCACGCGTGGGACATGCTCCAAAGAAGGGCTTTGAGGAATTTTCCTTCAAACATTGCGACTGAAGAGCAACTTCTTTTTCATCTTAGCAGGACCTGGGACAATATCCCGCAGCAAGACTTTGATAACTTGATTCAAAGCATGAAAAACCGTTGCAGGACCGTGATTAACGTCGTGGGTGGTTTTACCGACTACTAATTTTTCACGTAACTGAAAAAACCTGATAATTTCGCTTTAATTTTATTTTTTTCTTAAAAATACATTCATCTTTAGGTTAACCATTATTTCACTTTTTGTCTTAATTTCAATAAAAACAATTACGCAAAAAAAAAATATTGATTTGTTCTAAACAATAGTCTGATAAATAGGCTTTATATAAATATATATATATATGTTGTATGTTAAATACAATAAATTTTGAGTAAATTGAAAAAATCAGAATATCCCTAGACGGTGTTGATGTGCATGTACATATGTAGTAGGTACCTACTAAGTCTTCGGGTGTGGATTACCTGCCTCTGAGTAGCACTTTCAGAAGGCCGTGCCACTTTGACGTCAAAGTGGCGGGATCAGGGAGGTCCTGACATACTGCCTTTGTACCTTTAGAGGTACAAATGTTTAGTTCAGGGTACAAATAGTACAGACCTACATATGTAGCACAAACTATTTAATGTGATACATTTCAAATTGGGGACTTACCCGTCATTTTGACGCTCAGATTTTGTATTTAATATCCCTGTGTATGATAAAAATGTACCTAATAATGTGGTAGATAGGTATAGGGACCATAGTAATATAATAAGTCTATGGTTCTAGGTGTTATTATTCTAAGAGAATTTATTCATTAATGTGAATGTGAATTGTGAACAAGGTGAAAAATAAAATAATATTTTTATTTTATTTTTCACCTTGTTCACAAACATCAATTATTTTTTATTTTTTAATTATTACGATTACATAGGTAGGTACACCTTATGACACAGTTATAGTAGGCACAGAGGAAATAATCACTATAGTAGGTAGGTACAGTACATTAGATTTTCATAAATACTGAAAAATATCAATTATTTAGCTTGCCATTGCACGAGTTTTTACGGATTTTCAGCCATAACCTCTTTGTTTATGAACCGATTTAGATGATTCTTTTTGTTTGAAAGGTATTCTTTGTCGGATCGGATTCAGTCAAGATGCTTTGCAGCTTAGTTAATAATAATAGATAGGTAAGTGGGAAAATGTTGATTACCTATATAGAATAAGGTTCATGATAGGACTGACATGTCTCTTAACTAAGACAAAAGTCCTTATATTAAATAAAGAAAATAAAAGGTATCTATACTTTATGGATTAAGAGCTTCGATCATAATATTCGATAATATAAAAAAAACCGGCCAAGTGCGTGTCGGGCCTCGCGCCGTAGGGTTCCGTAGTTACCTTATACCACACCATATTTAATACCACTATAATTTTTCGTCTGTAAAAATAACTTTGTTTTTCAGTGTTGGTATGAATGACAAAGTTATATTTGCGGTTTTGGAAAATATGATATATCTCGAAAACTAATTACTATATCTCGTTCAAACCAATTTTCGTTGAAAGTTTTTATTAAGATCTATAGCATATTTTTTTTTTAGATTTCTTACTTATTTACCTATTTCAAAAGTTAGAGGGGACACTGATTTTACCACTTTGGCAGTGTTTATTTTTCAAACGGTTGACTTTGAGAAAAAATTGTCTTAGGAACCTCAATGTCATTTTTGAAGACCTAATAGACACCCCGCACGTATTGGTATGAAGAAAAAACAAATTCAGTTTCAGTTCCATGTATGGGGAGCCCCCCCTTAATCTTTATTTTTTTTAATTTTTGTGTTAAAATCGTTAAGCGGTTAACAGAATACCTACTAAGTTTCAACTGTGTAATCCTAATACTTTCGGAATAAAATGGCTGTGACATACGGAAGGACAGACAGACAGACAGACATGACGAATCTATAAGGGTTCCGTTTTTTGCCATTTTGGCTACGGAACCCTAATGAGGCTTATATCAATCAAAAGGTATTATTGTAACTAGTAACTTTTACTATCGGACCGAGAAAATGTATCCTGGAGATAAAAAGTTAAAGTTACCCAAAATATTAAAACTATATATTTTGAACTTTTAAATCAAAGAATGAGCACAAATCTACAAAACAAGCAACCAGTCGAGCAAGCTGGCTTTAGAAGAGGGTTTTCAACCACAGATCACATACATACTTTAGAACTACTTATTGAAAAATATCAAGAACTTAATAGACCGCTCTACATTGCTTTTATTGATTACCAGAAAGCTTTTGATTCCGTTTCACACAAATGTATTTGGGACACATTGCAGGCGCAGAAGGTGGAGAATGAGTACATTCAGATAATTAAAAATATTTACATCGACAGCACAAGTAGAGTTAAACTGGAGAGTGTCGGCCCAAGCTTTTCTGTAAAAAAAATTTGTTTAAAAAACAAAAAACCGACTTCAAAAAACCTGCCTCTAAAAAAAAGGAAGAAATAATATACAAATCATTAGATACGCATTATCATTGTTATAATAAAACACGTCTATTAAAGTCGGGTGGGGCTGGAGAACATCTTCCTTTTTTTATTCTAAAAGCCTCACCCGACTTCAATTGACGTGTTTTATTATAACAATGATAATGCGTATCTAATGATTTGTATATTATTTCTTCCTTTTTTTTAGAGGCAGGTTTTTTGAAGTCGGTTTTTTGTTTTTTAAACAAATTTTTTATTTTTTTATTTTTAGTGTAAGTACCTTCTGCATTAGGTAGTGTGATATAAGAGTGAGATAATCGCAGAGAAACATACATACATACAAACTGAAAACTTACCTCCTTTTTTTGAAGTCGGTTAAAAAGACTACACAACGGTATCCCTTCCCCAACAAAAAAAATCATCTAATTCGGTTCATAAATAACAAAGTTGTCAAGTTAGTTGATTTAATATCATAGTATTTTCAGGATTACTTGTAAACTACTGAACTGATTTGAAAAAAAAATTAATGGGACCATCTCGCAAGAAAACTCAATCGAACAAAAAAAAAATTTTCGAATTCGGTCCATAAATGTCGGAGATACGCGCGAACAACGATAAAAAAAAAAAAAAAAAAAAAAAAAAAAAAAAAAACATACAATCGAATTGAGAACCTCCTCCTTTTGATGAAGTCGGTTAAAAAGAGGTGTAAGACAGGGAGACCCACTCTCTCCATTGTTGTTCATTGCTGTACTGGGGACAGTAATTAGCGGTTTAGATTGGAAACGCAAAGGAATACAAATACAAGAAAATTATCTAAGCCACCTCCGCTTTGCTGACGACTTGGTACTGCTGTCTGAAAAAGCTCAGAACTACAAAACATGATAAATGAACTACACAGAGCCAGTACGAGAGTGGGCCTCGAAATGAACTTTTCTAAAACTATGATCATGACTAATGTATAAAGCAACAGATTTGTGTAGAAAATAAACCAATTAATTTTACTGAACAATATGTGTACCTGGGCAAACAAATTGGATTTAACAGGAATAGTAATGACTTAGAAATTGAGAGGAGGATTCAAAACACATGGAATAAGTACTGGAGCCTAAAAGAAATTTTCAAAAGTAATATGCCAATAGAAACTAAAACAAAAGTAATGAAATCGTGTCTTCTTCCATGTTTAACATACGCGTGCCAGACTTGGAAATTCACATCTAGAGCAAAAAGTAAAATTATGTCCTGTCAAAGAGCATGTTGAACATAAGAAAAATTCAGAAAGTGAATCACTCAAAAATAAGCGCAATTACAAATTCGACTAATGCTTTACACCACGCTCAAAAATTAAAATGGAAGTGGGCCGGACACATTGCGAGACTTCAAGATGCAAGATGGACTTCAAACATAACATCATGGAAAGGACCACAGGGCAAACGCAGTAGAGGCAGGCCCGCGGCACGATGGGAAGACGACATAACAAAAACAGTCGGGCCCAATTGGATGGAACTGGCAAGGGACCGTGATAAATGGCATTCTTTGGAGGAGGCCTTCAACTGTGTAGTAGGGGTTCTTGCAAAAGAATGAATTTAATTTTATTATAATTGAACATTAAAAAAAAGTATTATTATTTATAAATTAATGAAAAAATCAATATTTAATCACAAAAATGTATTTCAACTTTAAATTAATGAAAATTTAATTAATTAACATGCAATATTTTTTTGAAAAATAGGCATGTTAAAAAAAATGTATTTATTATAAATTGGAATTGTTTTAAAATTATTAATATTATCGACAACTTAAAAAAAAATATTAATCAATGAATAAAATCAATTTATTTATTTTTATTTTTAAAATTATGTAAATTTAATTTAATTAAGTATCATGCATGCAATACTATATATAAAAAAATGTTTCAATGTACTTAAACTGTTTATGCGAGAAATAAAAGGCTTTTTTATTTATTTTATTATATTTTGAACAGTACAAAGTTACTTCTAATTGAAAAATACTAGAAAAAATCGGCTCACCCGTAGCAGCTCAGACGGGACTCGAACCCGCACCCTTAGGATTCCGGCCCAATGCCAATGCACTAACCATTCCCTTCTGAGCTGCTACGTAGGGAATGCAATCTCGGACCAAGATTGACTATTCAAGATCTTGGCGTCTTTTTTCTAAATCAAGATTGGTCAGTTCGAGATCTTGTTGAGATTCGGGTCGAGATCTTGGTCGCGAATCAAGATTTTCGGGATTTTCGAGATTGAGCAGAAAAATTGAAAAAAATGCGTTTTTTTTTGTATCAAATACTGCAAATTGATAGTAACCAGTATTTTAATATTATGTAATATAATTAAGTATATTTTTCAAATTAAACAACATTGTATGAACACAATAATCAACGTTTATTTTAAAAATGAACAAGAAACAATCAACATTTTAGTGACTTAAATGAAATAAATGCAATAATGCAATGAGATCACAAATTATAACCTATAATTTACGTAATTTAATGAAAAACAAAAAGTTTAAACCTTTTGAAAATCCTTTTGAAAGTGACTTCTCAAGAAACACAGTAGGTACGCTTAAAGTGTCATCACCTAATCGGCACCGTATATCAGTGGCTAAATAGCCCGCGGCTGAAAAGGCCCTTTCTGCCTCCACACTAGTAGGGACGAAAGTTAAAAGGCTGTTAAAAGCGAATTTCAGGTATTGCCCTCTATCTCCTCCGTACTCATGAAGATACATTTCTTTTTTTTAAATTGCGTCAATTTTATCAGAAATCAACGCTTTTGGGTTGCAGTTGATTACATGCTTTCAAGGCCTGTTCGAGTCTGAAAAGTCTGAAAAATCTCGAAATCTTGTTACAATCTTGGACTGTTTTGTCAAGATCGCGAACAGGATTTCGAAATTCAAGATTGATGTCTTTCAAGATTGAATCTTGGAAAATCACTCAAGATCTTGGTGGAATCGCGATCTTGCAAGATCAAGATTGCATTCCCTAGCTACGGGTGAGTCGATTTTTTTTCAGTCGCATTTTAGCAAATCTAAAAATTCAATACAGGCTGGAGTACATATTCCTTTTTTTATTCTAAAAGCCCCACCCGACTGCAATAGACGTGTTTTATTATAACAATGATAATGCGTATCTAATGATTTGTATATTATTTCTTGATTTTTAGAGGCAGGTTTTTTTAAGTCGGTTTTTTTGTTTTTTAATCATTTTTTTTATTTTTAGTGTAAGTACCTTCTGTAATATTCTGTATTAGGTAGTGTAGGTATATTATTTAGGTAGAAAAATCGGCTCAGCCAAACGTGAGATAATCGCGGAGAAACATACATACCTACATACAAACTGAATACCTCCTTTTTTGAAGTCGGTTAAAAAGACTACACAAAGGTATCCCTTTCCCAACAAAAAAAATCATCTAATTCGGTTCATAAATAACAAAATCGTCAAGGTAGTTGATTTAATATCATAGTATTTTCAGGATTACTTGTAAACTACTGAACCGATTTGAAAAAAAAATAAATGGGACCATCTCGCAAGAACAAAAAAAGAATCATCAAAATCGGTCTATAAATGTCGAAGATACGCGCGAACAACGATAAAAAAAACATACAATCGAATTGAGAACCTCCTCCTTTTGTTGAAGTCGGTTAAGAAGGACAGGAAAAGCTAGCTGAACACTGGTTTTATAATGCTAGTTGCTTATAATGCTAATACAAAATATTATCCGACTGTTAAGTGTATTATATCCGAAAATGAAAAAAAAAATCGCTATTTTCCCCTGTGTGATAAAACTAAAATAATACATTTTTCTGTTCCATCGTGTTTTTACACGTGTCCGCAGCGATCAAGCTCAAATTTTCAAAATCGGTGACTTATGCATGTTCCCCTTTATCGTCATATTTCTACCATTTTACACAAAAACATTAATTAATTATTTGGTATTGTAAAAACATTAACTTATTATACACCTAAACCTTCCTCAGGACAGGAATCGCACTCTATCAATTAGTGAAAACCGCATGAAAATCCGTTCAGTAGTTTTTGAGTTTATCCTGAACAGACAGACAGACGCGGTGAGGGACTTTGTTTTATAATATAATAATAATAATATAATATAATTTATTTATTCAAGTAATTAAGTAACTCATTTTGTTAGTAACAATATTTCTTATAAACATGTTAGTATTTAATATGTAGGTAGTTTAATACAAAGCGATGATCCGCCTTTTTGGACATTTTCTAAAATGTAATGAAAAAAAGCTTTAAAAAAAAGGAAAACCTTCAAAAACCTGAAAACAAAAACAGTCTGGTGGGGCTCTTAGAAAAGATTTCTTCAGACTTCATTAGACGTGTTTTATTAATATTGACATGTGTAACTTAATGATTCGAATCTTATTTCTTGCCTTTTAGAGGTATTTAATTTTGAAGCTGTTTTTGTTTTTTTAGGAGGTCAATTACGAATAGTTTAATGCGATATACGCAGCTGCGTCCGTGCTTCGTTTTGATTGTTTTCTTATTAGGCCGGCCACACACAGACGGAATCCCGTTACGGAATTTCGATAATGTATGAAGATTCCGTACGGAAAAAACCCGTATGTGTGTGGTAGTCCATAGATTTGTATGGATTAGCTGCGTTCGGAATCACGTACCTATGTACGGAATTCCGTAACGTGATTCCGTCCGTGTGTGACCGGCCTTACAAAGCACTTGCGTATAATGCGATATCGCGAAGTGATTGCGTAGATTTGACAGTTTCTAGAGTATCCGACATCATTCGTTCAATGACAAATGTACAAATCGTACGTGTCAAAAAAAAGTCTATGGGCAACGATAGTCAAATTCAAAATGTTTAAGGCGAGGCCAGTTCACGATCTGATGAAAAGTCTGATTTTTGAACATCCAATGTGAAGAACTGATGTAAAATTCTACTTCACAAAAATTACTGTAGACTGAAAAAGAAACAAAGAAGCACAATAACCGAACAGAATATTGAAAAATGGCATGGTAACTCTGTAAAAAAATCCTGAATAACACCATAAAAACTTATAAAAATAAATTTCAAATCGTCAGATTTCGTAATTTTCAACGACAGTGATATGATTTTTTATGCAAAAAGGATAGCTTTTTTCTTGATCTAACACAATAACCGAGTACATTTTTAATAAATGATCCAGTATTTCAGAAATCAATAAAAATGTACTAAAATTCGTCAAATTTCTGGCGAAGCGTCCATTAAAGTTATGCAATATTCAACCTTATTCTAAAGACATAGTGAAAGAGTAAATTTCGTGAACTGACCGACGAACTGCGCAAGATAATCGTGGCTTAGTGACTGCGTTACGCAATTGCGTACGTTATTTTCGTAATAGGCCCCTAGTTTTTTGAAGGAGGTCTTCCTTTTTTTAAAGCTTTTTTATTTCAACTTTTTAGTGGTAGGTAATAGGTATTAAGCGTAGGTAGGTATTAAGGTAATAGGTATTAGGTATTTTTGAACTTTGTAAGTATTATAATATTTTCAATGGTAAAATGCCCAGAACTCAATTTCCAAAAGGGTTCGGACATTAATGTATGAAGGAAGACTGGCATACCTACCTGTCCGCCATTTTGAAAAAAGTCGATTTTGGCCGCCTCTGATAAAAGTAATGTTTATCGATAGAGTAAGTGGGTAATTTTACAAAATGCACCCCACGTTTCTAGGTTTAATAGATACTTCTGTATTTATGGGGTTATAGAAATATTTACAGATGAATTTATTTTATACTTTTTAGGATCTGTTTTACTAGTCTGTTTTAAGTTAATGTTTTTAGTCCGATTTTTTTTATAATTTTTAGTGCGTTTTAATTGTCGTTGTCTTTGTCGGTCCGCGTGTTGGCCGTAATTTCAAAGTGAACCGTAATTTAAGTCAATTATTTTTGCTTCTAAACTAACAGGCAACAATTAACGAAAAAATCAAACTCAGTTATTTTGGTTAAGTGGTTGCACAAGAATTTCATAAGAATCGGTTGAGAAATGCGACCTGTAGAGGAGAACAGACGGACAGCCGGTCAGCGGGACAGACATATAAATGCATTTTTGCCCAAGCTGAAACGGAGACGCTTCGCGCCAGCTCGGTCAGTTAAATAATATTTCTAAAAGCAATACCAACGATTTTAATCCTTCAAGGCCCGGAAAATGAGACATAGGTAGTTGTCCGGCCGCATTCGGTCGCTCGGGCGTTGATGAATTAATGTCCTTTTAATAAAGAATATCTTTAACGATTTATCCCCCATCAACACTTCAAATTGCTTCTGATTGAGTCATTACTTCAAACAAAATTCTATAATACTAGTTTTAACTAAGGTTCTCAGGAAGAACTAGTTTTAACTGAAATTCAAATACACTTTGTAGTAAATTCTAGTTTTGACTAGGTAAAACTAGTTCTATTCACTTCTCAAGCTTACGCGCTCACTAGACATGAAATAAAACACTTTTAACGGATACTAGCGCGGTTTTATTGAAAGCACTTTGGCAACTAGTTGGTATTTGGTTTGATTTTTGATTTTCCCGACGTTTCGGCACCTTTGCAGCTGCCGTGGTCACGGGGGACTGAAGCTACTTGTAGGCTCACAAGTAGCTTCAGTCCCCCGTGACCACGGCAGCTGCAAAGGTGCCGAAACGTCGGGAAAATCAAAAATCAAACCAAATACCAACTAGTTGCCAAAGTGCTTTCAATAAAACCGCGCTAGTATCCGTTAAAAGTGTTTTATTTCAAAACTAGTTCTTACAAAGGCACTTAGTTCAAACTAGTTTTGATTTTGGGTTTTAACTAAAAACGGGTTTTTACGGTAACATATACATCTGCGACGCCCCAGTGCGTGTGAAACAACCCTTAAACCCTACCTCGTGTTCTGTAGCTATAAATGTCTAAAGTGCTATATTTTCTTGCTCTATCCAATATGCCAGCCACGTTAAATGGGAAAAAGTTTGGTCCTTCCAAAAACAAATGCTCTCTGCATATGCCTTTCGTTACGACGTAATATTGCCCTTTGCTCGAACGTTCTGAAAGATATAACAATCATTTTTTTTATTGGATCTTTTGCCAACACTAAAACACGTAACCCGAAAATCCGGAGCCCTTTTTTGAAAGGCGGCGGCGGCGGCTCTTTACGGCTTTTCTGAGGGAATGAACGGAACCAGCTTCTAGCTAGATGGTTCGATTGATCGATTGATTTGCACGTCAAAATCGCTACGGCTCTCCATCAGGGTTTCCCCTGACTTCGATCTGACCAGGCATAGTTCATCATTTTTCGGGTCCCAGTACCTGCGCTCAGAGCACGCCTCTATTCACGGATTGAATGAAAACAAGACGCCTCGGGAGTGCGTGAGGTCGACCTAGACCGACGCTCCATCCTCCCTGAGCAAGCGACAAGCGCGCGCATTCACTTACGTTGTGCCTTTCAGTTGACGAACGAATGACTCGCACACGTACTAGACTCCAGTCCTAACTTTTGTTATCTTACTAAAATATATAGTATTATCACAATGACGAGTTAAGGATTGAGATTGAGACTAACTAAATGATCTACTGAGGATAAAATACGTACGGATACAAAAACGCTGAATATTCTAAAGACTTTTACTTTCTTTCTTTACGTTTTAGACTCTTTCGTTAACTTTATTAGTACAAGTTTGTTGTGATAAGTTATTTTTTTAGATTTATTTTATGTTTTTGTGGCGTTAAATGAAAAAAAATATTCAAAGATTTTGGTTTTCCAAGCCTAATAGTTAATATTATAAAATTATAAAGACAACTAAATAAATGAAAACTGATTTGTTACTAAATGGAGACTGAATTTATGTAAAAGTTCTAAAAATTATGTCGATTATATAAATTTAAACAATTTTATTTCATTTTCCTTATAATATTTGCTTATCCTGTCAAATTCTCTATGATTTATTACATTTCAATAAAAAAAATAAAAAAATCTGCTGGAACCGGGGGAACCGGTTCCCCCGGTTCTGACTGTCCATAAGAACCGGGTATCGAAATCCTGGAACCGGAACCGGTTCTGCATGCCCTAATGGTGATGGGTAAGTTACTTACGGCAAAAATTTACACGCATCATGTCACAAAGGTTATTGAAATTTACAGCTGAGTATATATTTTTTGGTGCATACATACGAAATGCGCAGACTGGTCCGTAACTGAAAGAAAAAAAAAAATTACTATAGATTATTGAAAGGGATATTTTTAATTAGGTGACTGGAAATAATAAAAGGCGAATGATAATGGGATACTTAAATACTAAACTCAGCAGCTGTTTATTTTGTTGGCGGCAAAATAACTAAACGGGCGACAAACTGTGAATTACAAAAAATACGTAAAACGAGCAAATACATATGAGTGACAAAAAAACTGAGTAACAATATTTAATCAGGTAACAATAAATTCCCATTTTGGGTATTAAAAATACTGAATATAGCGTACTGAAATACTAAGGCACGTATTACAGGACGAGACTCAAGCTTTGATCTCTACTTAAAACTAGTTTTGAGTCGAGTTTTATTTTTAGAACGTGCGAGGCCCGTGCGACAAACGTCCTGCCTCGCGAGGCAGCGCGCTTGGTGGGAACCCGCCTAACCACGTAAAAACGGCTGATAAGGATTTAATGAAATTAAAACATGAGGATTTTATCGAATGTCCACGCGGACGAAGTCGCGGGCGGAAGCTAGTTTTATTGATAAACACGATGTTACAGATGTCGGTTCGATCACTTTGTAAGATGGTAATCATTAGGTCCTCAGACCACCGTCCTGTAGAGCCAAACCGCACTGTCGACTAGTCGCCGAGCGACTGTCGACAACCACTGTAATTTCTACTAGTTTATATGGACGCGTACGCACTTGGTCGCCCGGTCGCTGGGCGACTCAGAGTCGTCGGGCGACTAGCCACGCCCAGTCGCTCGGCGTCCAAGAGATACACGGGTTCAAATGGAAGCGTACGCACTGCGAGCGACTGTCGCGGCGACTGGACGTCGCGCACAAAATGGCTTTCGATACTGAAATATTTATTTTAGAAATATACTTAATTGTGATAAGCTATTTGGGATTTATCAAGTAACGAATATTCTCATAATCGGGATTTAAAGAAACAAAAGTGGGAGGAAATAGTGGAGTTATTTGGAGGTGAAGGATTAACAATCGAAGAAAAAAACTTTAGGTAGGTACCTACTTATTACATACAATGTCATTTATTTTATTACTTGTCTAATGAACTCTGACCATCTGCCATGGCAATTGACCCACCTCAGTTCAGTCATAAAATAATCAGCAAACATATCTCTGTACGATATACCACGTCGCGTATTGGTATATCTAAAAATGCTGTCAAGAAGCCTGTTTTCAACTGAAAAGTACTGTCATTTTGCTAAAGCCCCCACACAGCTTACGATAACACATTGTAGATATACCTAATAATAGTAGATTGTTATACAAGACGCTAAAATTACCCATTGCATACGAGGTATTTTTATTCCCGAGCTTTAGCGAGGGAATAAATAGAAACCGTGTTACAATGAGTTTTAGCGTCGTGTGTTACACTATACTTTTCACTACGATTGCGAGAAAATAAAATACAATATTAAATAGTTTATACTTACTTCCGTAAACGAATCCACTCGTTTTTCGATCCTCCATCACTTCATAAACTTTTTGTACAATATTTAAATAAATGATTTGTGCTTGACGGCAAAAGATTAAAATTATTTCTTTCCTATTACAGTCACACAATTCAATCAGTTTGTAATTAAGTATAGAAAACATTCTAAAGATTTCGCGCCATGGTACCTTTTTTAAAATTTCTGCTGTAGCAGCTAAGCTACACAAACACGCATTCTACGATTCACTCTGTGCACAGAGTATAAATAAGTCTATGATTTCACCGAAGAGATGCTTTTAGTTCCATTTTCAAAAATAAGAATGAGAAACTGGGGGCCTATTACGAAACTTGGTCACGATAGTCGTCCGCAGTTCGTCGGTTGTAGTTATTACAAATATTTTCAACGTAGCTATCGTAGTCCATAGTCTATTGAACGAATAATGACGGATCCACTAGAGAGAAACTGTCAAATTTACGCATTCACTTTGCAATATCGCATACGCACGTGCTTTGTAATAGAAATCAATCAGAACGAAGCACGGACGCAGCTGCGTGTATCGCATTAAACTTTTCGTAATAGACCCCCAGTATTAAGTCGAGCGAGTTTTTATTCATGATTATGAATAAAGACTTTTTCGTTTTAGTAGGCTCATTGGTAATAGACAAACATTAAAAAAGAAAAAACTTTATCCCCTAGGGCTTATTATGCTATTTTATCTCGACTCTTGTACGTTACAATGACGCACTTTTTGAGCAAGAGGAGTGAAAATTATTATTTTTTCTTGTAATAATGACGTACAAAATTAATATTTCAAGTAAGACGAAAAAGCTTTAGTTTTTCGTTTTTAAGTTTTAGTTTTTATTTATTTATAATTGTAAATGTGGAATTTTTTGAAAATTGATTATTTATTGCAAAGTTAGTTGATTCTGCACGACTGTACCAGAAACACCACACGTATCGAGTCGCTGGCTTAGTCATCGGCCCGTGCGTTTTGAGTTGCAGTCGCCGGGAGACCGAGTCGCTCGTCGACCAGTCGCCAGTGCGGTTCGGCTCGTAGACATTGTATAAAGTCGCAATCGCGTGAACATCAAACACGTTGTGTTGAGACTGTACCGGGTAGGTACCGGTAGATTATCTTTGATGTCTAATTTCGCCATGGTTGCACCAACACTGGAGGATGCAGGTAACCATCTTTGACAAATCATCTAACGGGTGTAACAAGACACTCAACGAAGCCGAAGTCCACGTATTCCGCCCATCATCAGGATCATTTTTGTCTTTTGGACTATACCTGGGAAACCAATAGCTACGAAGTTATTGAAGGTCAAAGTCAATTTTTTTTTTCAAAAATTTTATGAAATTTTATTTATTAGTTTTTTCCTAATTTTTATCTACAGAAAAATTATCAAAAATTTATGTATTTATTAACAAACAATGGCTTCAAAACGTCATCACTCAATGTATGTCATAAGCACGCACATAAACGTTGCCTTTCAACTCGGCCACACGCAGCTGTGTAGCATTCAATCGCAGGCGCGGTCTTTTGTACGAGTTACATTGCGTGGTAATGTATGCAATGATTTTTTAACACCAAAAATCAAAATCGTTTCCCAGCAATAATTTTGAACATAAATGGTCCTGATGATGGGCAGAATACGTAGACCTCGGCTTCGTTGAGGGTCTTGTTACACCCGGTATAGTCTCTTTCTGACTTAGCGAGCAATGAATTTTATTAATCCATTTGATCAATGTGCGCGGACGCCGGCGTCCGGACAACAATAGGAAATCTAGTAGTCTCATTTCCCGGACGAAATAAAAACAAACAGACAGGATGTTGATGACTTAATAATATGGGAAATCCGCTCACCTCTCATAAATAGGGGTGCAATGGAACTGGCATTGGGTGTCGATGTAATCTGAAATCATTTATTGCATTTTTAACCGACTTCATCAAAAGGAGGAGGTTCTCAATTCGATTGAATGTTTTTTTTTATCGTTGTTCGCGCGTATCTTCGACATTTATGGACTGATTTAGATGATTCTTTTTTTGTTCGATTGAGTTTACTTGCGAAATGGTCCCATTAAATTTTTTTTCAAATCGGTTCAGTAGTTTACAAGTAATCCTGAAAATACTTTGATATTAAATCAACTAACTTGACAATTTTGTTATTTATGAACCGAATTAGATGATTTTTTTTGTTGGGGAAGGGATACCTTTGTGTAGTCTTTTTAACCGACTTCAAAAAAGGAGGTACCTATTCAGTTTGTATGTATGAATTTTTCTCCGCGATTATCTCACGTTTGGCTGAGCCGATTTTTCTACCTAAATAATATACCTGCACTACCTAATACAGAAGGTACTTACACTAAAAATAAAAAAATTGTTTAAAAAACAAAAAAACCGACTTCAAAAAACTTGCCTCTGAAAAGCAAGAAATAATATACAAATCATTAGATACGCATTATCATTGTTATAATAAAACACGTCAATTGAAGTCGGGTGGGGCTGGAGTACCTACATCTTCCTTTTTTTATTCTAAAGGCGGCGACAGAACCCTAGCAAAGCGTGTACCCTACCTGTTAAACAATCTGCCTGATGATCTCATAACACTAAATACTAGAAAACGATTTAACAACAACCTTAAAAAACATTATCTATTGAACCTATGATTATTTTGAACCTTTAAAACAAACAACTTTGTGTTACCCTAAGTATGAGTATAAATGTTTAATGTTAATTTTGTTAATTTTATATAAAACCTACTTAAATTAGATTAATTTATGTACTCGCAGACAAACCTGATGTTAGGTTTTGCGAGACAAGTTGCAAACTTTGTGTACATTACTTTTTAATAATAAATAAATAAAAATAATAATTATGATAATGCGTATCTAATGATTTGTATATTATTTCTTGCTTTTCAGAGGCAGGTTTTTTGAAGTCGGTTTTTTGTTTTTTAAACAATTTTTTTAAACAACGTCTTTTTGAAGGAATTAACGTGATGTTATGTCCCACGCATCCTGCACGCATCCTGCTCGCATCCTGCACGCATCATGCTCGCATCCTGCACGCATCCCATGCCTCCCCACTAATCACAGATAACTAAATATTTATGACCCTATCCCATTCCATCAGTCAAAGTCAAATAAGCTTTATTTAAATAAACTTAATTATTAAGTACTTTTGAATAGTCTATTTTCCTACAACCCGTTCCAGACTTTTTTAATTGACAAAAAGAAAATAAAAACAAATACCTAAATAGTCATCAAATTAAGCATGAAGGGTATATGCGAGTAAGACTGGCATACTTTATAAAAGAAACCGGCCAAGTGCGTGTCGGGCCACGCGCAGTAGGGTTCAGTAGTTTTCATTATACCTTATTTAATACCACTATCATTTTTCTTTTGCAAAATAACTATGTTTTTCATAGAGTACTTACACCAAAACCGCAAATATAACTTTGTCAATAAAGTATACAAACACTATGAAAAACAAAGTTATTTTTGCAAATGAAAAATGATAGTATACGTATTAAATAAGGTATGGTATCTATAATTATGGTAACTATGGAACCCTACTGCGCGTGGCCCGACGCGCAATTTTTTCTACTTGTTTTTAGGGTTCCGTACCAAAATGGTGAAAAGGAACCCTTATGGTGTGACTCAGTCTGTCTGTCTGTCTGTCACAGCTGGATATCTCGAGAACTACTAATGGTATCAACTTGAAATTTGGAATAGTTAAAGATGACCTTTGTCCAACTATTTTTCAAATAAGAAAGAAATAAAAAAATAAATAGTTTTTTTACAACAGGGACTGAAAAGGGCGACTAGGGTATGTGGGGTATCATATGAAAGAGCGCTGTTTGCACATTTGAAATCATTTTTTTCTTTTTTTTAGGCCGCATAGTTTTCGACTTATGATGAAAAAAGTAAAAAAAAATACCGTTCCCCCTCCCCTTATCTCCAAAGTTTGCTAAGAGAAAAATCTGAAATAATTCTATGTGATAGTAGTTTATGTAAAGATTACAGGAAAAATAAAACGATGTCTCAATATAACACACTTTTTTTAGAAATTCAAAAAACAAACAAAAAAATTATTCGTTCCTCTACCAGTCAACAGATGGCCCTGACAAAAGAAAAAAATATTTAGTTCGACTAACGGTCAAGAGATGGCGCTGGACGAAGAAAAAAAAATAGTTCCACTATCGGCCAAGAGATGGTGTTGACCTAATACTGCAATAATAATTTTATTATTCTACAGCTCTGCAGTGCATTTATTATGATGGTACGGAAACCCTCGGTGCGCGAGTCCGACTCGCTCTTGCTTGACCGGTTTTTTTAACAAATCTGACGCAAACCATTGGCGTTTATAGACAGGCCACACCTAACTAGCCTAGGCCTAACTTGCCGGCGAGGCCAGTTCACGAAATTTACTCTTTCACTATGTCTTTAGAATAAGGTTGAATATTGCATAACCTTAATTGACGCTTCGCCAGAAATTTGACGAATTTTAGTACATTTTTATTGATTTCTGGAAATGTACTCGGTTATTGTGTTAGATTGATAAAAAAGCTATCCTTTTTGCATAAAAAATCATATCACTGTCGTAGAAAATTACGAAATCTGACGATTTGAAATTTATTTTTATAAGTTTTTATGGTGTTATTCAGGATTTTTTTACAGAGTTACCATGCCATTTTTCAATATTCTGTTCGGTTAATTTGCTTCTTAGTTTCTTTTTCAGTCTACAGTAATTTTTGTGAAGTAGAATTTTACATCAGTTCTTCCCATTGGATGTTCAAAAATCAGACTTTTCATCAGATCGTGAACTGGCCTCGCCTTGAGTAAATATTGTGTTTATTAATTTTTAAGATTTTAACTTGAAAAAAAATAAAAAAAATAAAAATTCAGCCGAACTGATAACCTCCTCCTTTTTTTGAAGTCGGTTAAAAACAGGTATAGATGATTGAAGTCTTAAAATAATAAATTGATTATTTAATTCATAAGAATGAAGCAATTTTTTTTTCATACTGCTTAGTTGTTGGTATACCTTAAACCGAATATCTATTTTGACGAATATGCAGTGACTGGACAACCATAATCGGGGTTTAGTCACTGCTTTTCTTAAAATTGTCGGCCTTACCACAAAAAAAAATTAAAACACTGTTCAAAAAGCTAGGTGATTGCGTGAAGTCAATTGTATTCATTTGACTGACAGTTCATATTGTATCATAATATTATGTCATCCCCATAGACTTAGAAAAATTTTCGCTGCGCTCAAGAAGACCAACAAAGCGTAGCAAAGAGAAGTTAACATTATACGGACACTGTCTGGGACGAATTGTAGGCACCGTAACGTAACTAAAACGATGCCAAAAACCCTTGAAATAAAAGATAAAGTAAAACGGAAAAATAATGTGTAGGTAGGTACTTTTCTTCCAAAGTCAATTTGACAAGACAAAAGTAATACGAAAACAATTTTCTTCTCTAACTTACACCCATAAACTTAATATTCCACTCGAATAGACGGACAAAGTTCGCTTGGCGGCGACACCAAAAGTGACATGAGCTAGTGTTTGTAAATATTTAAACGTGTGCGTGAATTTTAGAGATGCGCTCAAGTCCATTTTGGGTTGTCGATAACCATAATCATGGACGATAAATTCGTCCATGCCATAATGTATAGCTCTGATAAATAAAACACAAACAAGATTTAATCATTGTAATAAAGTAGTAGTATAACTTCAATGAAACATTTAGGTGTCATTATTATCCTCTGAAGAGAACAATTTTATCTAAATAAGGTCTCCTTTGAGGCTCCCTGCCTAATTATTTTTATGCAGTTTAACTAAGTTAATCACTATGGATTTACAGGAAATCTGGAAATATTGTTAAATTGGTACTTAAGTAAGTATAATTTACTATTTGAAAACTATCGGTTAACCCTAGAAAAACCGTACCCATATTAAAATTAAATTAATGGTACCCTGGGGTACGGCTGTACCGCAATAAAAAATGAATTAACGAAAGGATTAGAAACTTTTATTAAAAATCAACATAAGTACCTAAGTTTCTTAAACGTTAATTTCAGTTTCACTAATTACTACATACGGTTATCACACCACCTAATCATAATATTCGTAGGTACCAAAAAAACAATATAAATGCACTAAAAATATAAATAACAAATGAAATCGTAATAAAATACTTACCTACGTTGATTGTACCCTAGGGTGCTGGTGTACCCCGTCTACTCTTCAACAAAACTGACAGCCAGCGGGGGTATCCACGCGTCTCGCTGCCACTCGTAAATACACACGAGCAGAATAAAGCGTCTTATAGCAAACGTTTTTTTTTTATTTGTACCCCAGAGTACGGTTCTAGAGTTAAAAGCAGCTTTAAATAAAACTATCAGTGTTCACAAAGACAAACAAAGTTATATTGGAAATCATCGACATGAGTATCGATATCGATAATTTTTGATCAATCTCAACGTCGTATTTTCTCAAGTTCACGGACATAATATCTTTTTATCTAACACATAATGTTTAGAAATCAGCTTTTATTTAGAAAATAGACGGTTAATAGCATGATATTAGTGTATCACTTAGTGTGTTTGGGGATATATTCAACTAAAATAAGCAATATGAAAATAGTAATTGTACAATCATATTTACCTGTGAAATGAGTGTTTATTTGGGATATTGTCATAAGTAACATTACAATTCAATACAGAACACGATACCATTATTGATTTCTATAGTTATAAGAGCCAAATCGACCCGATCGCGATCAAAATCACAAAATAATCAAGTGGACGCTTTTTGACAAGATGATAAAAGACGATAAATGAAGTCAAGCTAGGTTCTGCTGTCATTTGGTTTTTAACTCTTTCTCACACATCGCATAAGCCGTAAGAATGGGTTTCTCACTCGCACCATAGTCCGTCTATTTGAGCATAGCGAAAATTTTTCTAAGTCTATGCTTACACCATAAATAAACATCACTCCGAAAAGAGTCCCAAACATCTTCCTGAGGGACAAAAAATAAACAAAATCAATTATCAGTAACCAATACATACCTAGGTGAAAACTTATTAAACTTTAAGTGCGGCCGTTGTTTAACAACACTAGAGTGGATATAGTTTCCTCACAGTACCACCCTCCCCACCAAGGTGATCCAGGATCATTATCCATCGGCCGGCCAGTCGTCTGTATTAAACTACAGCCATCTAGGGCCTTTCCACCATCGTAATGCTTGTAAACATCAGCTTGAAACCCTTGGTATACTTTTTGGACAATATTGTTTGAAAGAGACGCATCACATTTTAACTGAACAGTGGTCAATTTTTTTGTGGTAAGGCCGACTTTGTATAATAAATAATAAAAAAAAATATTTAACCTACCAGTAGTTACAGTTATTGCTGGTGTGGTGAGTGAGTTGGTGGTTGTCGCCTCGGTCGTTGGGATGGTGGTCGTTGTTTCATTTTTGTTTGTTGTGACTGTAGGACCCCACCACCTCGTGACGTAGGGCCTTATAGTCCTACAAATACCATGAAGGCCAACTTAATAATATAATTTTGCGAAAAATAATAAAATTAATACTCTGGCGATGTGTCAATAAACATGGCCCGATCGTGTCGTGCACGGAAACCCGTCGTAGATTTGATGCACCTGAGCCAAATCACCTGGGTGAATTAAGTAGTTATACTAATTGGTAGACTTAATTCACCTAGGGGAATAGGTGAATTAAAGTTTACTGATTTTTCTCTAGATTTATGTGGTCCTGGTACTTTTTCTTTACCTGCGAGGATTATCTCTCCTATACTTAAATAAGTATCCCCACCATTATGATTCCGTATTCCTACAGGAAAGAAAACATAACAAACAGCATCTTAGTTTTGATGGGATTTAAATTGTACAAATATAATTAAAGTCAACCTCCTCTAAATTTATGTTACCCTGGAACTTTGGCATCGCAGTTCAAAGAAGATAAGGATTTAAAAATATTAATAATTATTTTCATAGGGCCAGCAGTAGGTACTTAAAAAAAACAAATTTGCCATTATGAAACTATTCTTTGTGATAAAATATTAGGTGAATTAAGTATACTTATGTGTATACTTAATTCACCTAGGTACATTAAGTATACTAAAACCAGTACAGGTGAATTAAGTATACTAAAAGTGTACTTAATTCACCCAGGTGATTTGGCTCAGGTGCATTAAGTTACGACGGGGTACAGACGGAAATGCTATAATCGGACGTACATGTATTTTTTCTGCATACCTACCTATGTTTGGAAGAGAGGCTTGCAACGGGTAAGACCATAGACATAGAAATGGGTAAGACTTAGCCTTGATTAAAATGGCAAACTTGAACGCCAACTGACATGCCCGGTTTCCGAGTTTCTGTCCGAGATAAGAGGCGTCTACATTATCCCAGCTCCTTCCAGAAGCGCAGAAGCCTCCTGGGGCGTTCACAGGCTTCTAGGAGCGACCTCACGTCTTTGAGGATTTCTGCCCGGTGTGCGGCCAAACCCACGCACTCCAGGGTCACGTGGGCGGCTGTTTCCTCTGCGTCCAGGCATCCTCTACATAGGGGACTGTCTGTCGCATTCATGATGAATAGTTGTCGGTTTAAACCTAGGTGACCTGTAAGTGTACCTACAACTATTCGGAGGTCTGGACGATTAAGGCTGAGCAGTCTACAGGTCAACCGCGGCGAGACTGCAGTCATCGCCAGCTTGGACTGTCTACAGTTTGTTAGTTCTACCCTAGTATTATGTGCCGCACGAGTACGTTGCCTTACCCATGAGCGCAGTTGGCTGAACGGGAGTGGCAGAATGGGTATAGGTCCTGCCACTATTGTGGAGTGGAAGATCCCCTTCTAGCCAGCTCATCGGCGGCGTCGTTCCCGTGTGATCCACTATGCCCTTTAATCCATTGTAGGATTACTCTGTTGTTGGATGCTAAGCGATCCAACACTCGGTGGCATTCGTAGACGATACTGGAGTTGATCGTGTTGGCCTCCAGTGCTCAGGACGGCCATACTGTCGGTCAGTATGCGGACGGATGTTTAGTTCCTTCATACCTCTAGACAGGGCCGTGGTAGCTTCGTTTATTATTGCAACACATTCGCATTAAAATATCGAACTGTTGAATTTTTTTCATTTTAGCATTCACAATGCTATTTTTATATATTAAGTTACTTAATATAACTGAAAAAATATTAGAAAAAATCGACTCACCCGTAGCAGCTCAGACGGGACTCGAACCCGCACCCTTAGGATTCCGGCCCAATGCACTAACCAATTATGCTACCGAGTCGCTAGTGGGAGTGGTGAAATTTTCTAATACTTTTTACGTTTTCGCTGTAAGCCAGCGTTATTTCATCAATGTGAAAATTACCTTCAACATTCCAATGCAACATCTTTACAGATGCCAGACAATCGATTAAGATGAAACAGCTAAATATTGAATTTTTAGATTTTAGCATTCACAAAGCTATTTTTCAGTTATATGTAACTTATTATCGAACTGTGTTGGCCTAATGCTAGTGATATTTTGATATTTAGGTCTTGTGAGAATACTCCAGCTCCAGTACCAGTCCCCATCTTGGAGCCGTCCGTATAAATTCGGACTTCGTGTACCTATGCCGGAGTAATCTCGGTCGCTTTCAAATAACTGTATTTGGTATTTCTTTTCGAAAATGTATTGTTTAGGGATCCCTGTCGCATGGGGCAGCGATTAGTGACTCATGTTTCACTAGATTATTCCACAATGTGGAATGAGGACCCTCTCGGTTGTACCACAGACCCAGGTGTATAAGCCTCATAGCAGCCATGGAGGCTTCCTGTTGTATAAACAGGTCCAGGGGTGTTAGATCCAGAGCTACTTCTAGGGCGGCTGTGGGGGTAGTTCGCATGCAGCCGGTTATCGCAGAGCATGCCAACCTTTGGAATTTCTGCAGCTTGTTGATGACGGTGCTTTGCTCTGTTTTGGACCACCAGGCAACGGCTCTGTATGTGATTATGGGACGTATTTATAACAGTTTTATACAGCCACATCATTATTTTCGGTCATAGCCCCCAGCTTTTGCCGAGTAGTCTTTAACATTGGCTATATTACGAGTTATAGTATTTTAAATTAAGTGTATGCTTTAATTTTTTTTCTAACAATTTTGCACTTTGCACCTGCTGACTTATAAATTCTCCAACAAGTTCTGGGTTGGCTGGAAGAGATCTCTTTTAGAGATAAGTCCACCTTTGCTCACATTTTTTGTAACTAATTTTTTACCATCGCCACTCAAAAAAGTGCGTCTTATTCATTGATAGCAGTGAATAAAACGCGTTTTTATTCACCGAGTGATTAAAAGTATTTTGAATTTGGAACAAGCGCGTATCATAATATGAACTATGTACAAAAAAAACGTCCTGAAAGTATGGAGCTATTCCATAGATAAAGCCATAGGTTATACAATAAAAAAAAATAACCCGCCTATTTTAGTTAGGTTCTTTTTAGTGTCTTAGCTTTGGGTGCTTTTCTATCTATAGGTTCTTTTTAGTGTCTTAGCTTTGGGTTATTTTCTATCTATTATAGGGAGATTAGATGTTCATCAAGTCTGGAAAAAATTCGAAGTCTACAGATTGATGGCATGGACTGATGCCAGACTGACTGATCATGTAATCTCCCTCTTATCGTTGTTGTTTAATGTAATGGAAAGCTTCTTATTTCATATACACTTCTAAAGCTTGCGCGCGTACAGTTCATTAGAAAATTTCAAAATTTCTAATTTCACTATTTAATTTTTCTAATGTTCTAAATATTATCGATTTCCTACCTAAATATCAAAATCTGATAACCTATAAATACCTACTATAGGTATAAGTACTGCTATTTGTTTTCTCGATGTCGATGGTAAAAAGTAGAGTACACAACTCGTGAAAAAAAATTTCATCTCGGTTATATAATTTGTTGTATAATCTACTATTGTTGAACTGTTTTTAGTGCAATAATAGTAGTTTACGAAACTGATGCATAATGAGAGGTATTAACGAGTGTTTTAAAATGTACGTACCGTCCAAATACCCACTCCCCATTAGCCCAATATGGCTCATATAAATTCTCCTCTTTATATGTCTTGTCTCCCTTCTTCCCCTTCCCCTTGTTATGCCACTTGTTATCATCGCCGTCTCGTCGGTTCAAAAGTGACACTGGCACCCTGTAAACAGAAAATTTATTTTGACCCGCTTAACTGACCCGGTGACGACGTCGCTGTTGTCAATGTTTCAACGCCCTAACAATATTATGTATAATCATTGCCGAATTTAGCACTACTCGCGCCATCGGCGACATTTCTCCGGCGCCCCCTTGTGTTGCGAACGCGAAGTATTGTTGCGTAATAGTACATTATGAGACAAGTTAGCTTAGGTTGCTCATTGCGCACAAGGCTGTGGGTTGCAGCCCGAGCCGTAGGCGAGGGCGTAACTCAGCCGAGTGTGCAATAAGCAAAAGCTCACGAGTTTCATACGACGTTTTTCAACACATTTGCGAGGAAAAAACAAAGTAATTTACCACACAGCAAAAAATATAATTATGACAATTATGGGAAAAGGCGCGCAGGTTTTTTTTTTGTTTTTTTCACACGCCCAACGCAAGAATATTTTTCGAACAAAGGGGTGAGGAGCATACAGCCTACTTCAAAATTATTATTTAAGTGATAAAATGCAAATATTTTAATATTTTATAACAAAATATTGTGAATTATTAATAATTTAATAATAATAAACATTTGTTTGACTTAATTAAGGACTTACACATTTATTTATTCCAAAAATCTATATGAATTTTCAACAGCATAAAACCTCTTTGTTATTACTAAAAAAATAACTGTATTACCCGGCTAAATTGGGAATGATCGCTGTTTACTCGCATAGAACTTGCAGTAAGGTACTAATTTAACTTTGTAGGGTTAATTCTATTACGTACTAGTGTTTTATATATTATTGCACGCGTTTGTTATAGCTCGGTTTATGGCCCTAAAAGCGATGTATTAGGGCTCACTTTACGAGCAAGTGTGTTGAAAAACCTATTATGTATTCTGTGGTAAAACGGAACGGGACGCGGGCGAGGGGGGAAAGGAGAGGGAAGGGTGAAGGGGGGCTTTGGTCGGGCAGAGAGAACAACAAAAATACATAACCCGCAGTCGGGTAAAAAGTGAAGAGTGTTGGTGTAGGAGAAGTGCAAAGCAGAAGGAAGGAGAACTGGAGAAGTCCAGAAAATGGTCATCGGCAGAAATGAGTGCTAAATAGACGCAATCTCGGTAAGTGTTTTATTTGTGTGAATAAATTTCGATGAAAGGCGGCCAGAGAATGGCCGTGGTGGTCAGGGGTAGCTGTGAGGGGTGGTGGAGGCTACCAGGGGCAAAGAAGCCCCGACGGTTACCTACGCTGTCCAGAGACGGTGTGACCCGTGATGAATAAAATTAAATTCGTGGTGTATTTCATGTGAGTTTGCTACAAAGGAGTGGTCACACACACACACACTTTCATATTACTCACTCACACTTTCATATTACTCACTCACACTTTCAGATTACTCACTCACGCATCCATACTTATCAACTGTGAACGAGGCATAGGATTTTCGCACATGGGACTTTGCGACACCTTGCATAGGTACAGGGTAATTTTATACCGGGAACCTCGCAGAAGTAGATTACTAACATAATAAACAACAACGTTTGTTATATTTTTAGTCAGTTTCATCCACTAATCTTGTTATCTTGCCTGTTTGTTTTTTAACATTTTTAACAGTTTCATTCACTAACCTTGTAAATTTGCCTCTTATAGTCAAAAACTGGCCGCGCATTTATAGTAAAAAAATATATGGGCATTGTCTAAAAAGTAATGAAAAAAGTATGCAGAAAATCCAAAAATCTTTGACATCCTTTAAACGTAAATAGGTAAAACAACAGAAGGAGCCGCAGCGTTAAGAAAAGCTGAAAAGCAGTAACTATAATAGGGATGATGACTAATGAATAAAATAACGAAATACTAATAAAAATCGTAAACTTATTAAACTTTTAGAGTAGCTTGTTTACGTCTTGGTTTTATATATTGCATATTATTTATTTTATGACCCTTCAAAGTTGGGTGGACAAGTCCATTTAAAAAGTATAAAATTTATTAAAATAAATGATACCTTTAATTAGTCCGTAAAATGTATAGCAAATTTGTCTAAGAAACTATTTTGATAAACACAATATTTAATATAGCTGCCGAACAAATTTGCTAATATTTTTTTATAAAAATAATATTAATTTAATTTGTTTCTTTATATTTGGGACACCCCAGCCCAGTATGAAGAGAATATTTGTTTTCCCCAATATATTTTTTTGCCGACCAGAAAAACCCCCAGTCTGGCTACACAGAGGATTAAGCTACAGCCTAGACCGTAAAAGTTGGAGTTTTTGGCGCCATTTTGTCGGGTTCAGTTCGGTGGCTATTTTAATTATTTGCAAATTGTTTTTTTTTCTCTTTATTGATGAACAAACAGTCACAGTCAGTTTATAGTGGATATTGTGTCTTTAAAATTGGTGCAGTTTTGTGGTACTAGTATCTATACGCATCTGAACAATATGTGGGATAATTGAAATAGGTGCGATCTTGGTTGTGTGAAACTGAGACTTTTATTGTAGTGGTGGCTACCTCGACAGAACTTACCGAGCAAACTGTATCGATATAATTTGATGCCAAATACTCCAAGCAGCTGCATTGGAATGCGATGCACCCGCATTCTAATGTAAACTGAAACAATACCACTAAATTGTTTAACACTTGACACTGGCAAAAATTACAACCTGAAGAGGAGTAGATTGCCATAACAAAAATAAGAAGAAGAAGACCGTAAAAGTTAGAGGTCCTGGTTCTTTCAAAATGAAGTCCAATGTCATATCTCTAGGGTTTTTTTTAATTTGGTAATCATTCAATGAAAAAGGCAGCCCACGGTTTTCGATCAATTCCAAACGTTAAACAATCTATCTGCCTCGGGAGATTTTTTTATTATTTTTTCGATAAATAATTCGCTTAAAAGCTAACTTAAAAACTCTTGTTACTTACTCATTAATAGGTGTTGAAGGCGAGCGTTCATTGGTGGGCCGTGTCACATCCTTTATTGACGATTTTAGTTGCGAAGACATTGAAATGTTTGATACTACAGAATTTTGTCGCGATGAAATCGAGGCTTTAATGTCAGGTGAGAAATTAGAATATGTTTGCGTCGTGTCTGTAAGTAATCTATTTTTTGAAGTTGGCGATGTGCTTAAAGAGCTTCCTTGCGATGAGGCAGAAGATGTAGAGTTTAGTTTCGAGGTAATTAAAGTGTAGAGTCGTGGTGATAGCGTGATAGGTGGAGTTGTCGCATCGTTATTTAGTATGGTGAGGGAACTTGCATGTTTCACTGAAAAATAGGAATAAAAATATATTGGTTAGGGACCTAGCTTATCTAATATTATTAATTAAATAAGATATTTGGGTTGACAACAGCTTCAAACTACTTAAATTACTAAGTTCATGGAATTTTCTAGCATTGTTTTTTTTCATTTGGAAACATTTCGGCGAGTGTGCAGTGGAATTGCACAACCTAATTCCGCCATCTCTCTTCTTATTCTTCAATCAGTGGATATTTCAAAGACACTAGGCGTTTTGCTTCAAATTTTATCATCCGTACCGCTAGAGAGTACCTATGTACCGCCTTCAAGTCGCGAGTGAATATAGATAGAGTCTGGTCAATGAAAGATCAGATTGAAATGGCGGCGCCACTTTCCCTGTCAAATTAACGTTTAGAGGTTAAGGCGAGGCCAGTTCACGAAATTTACTCTTTCACTATGTCTTTAGAATAAGGTTGAATATTGCATAACTTTAATTGACCCTTCGTCAGAAATTTGTCGAATTTTAGTACATTTTTATTGATTTCTGAAATACTGGATCATTTATTGAAAATGTACTCGGTTATTGTGTTAGATCGATAAAAAAGCTATCCTTTTTAACCGACTTCCAATTGTTATGTTGTCAAATATTTATTTATTATTTATTATAATATGCAATCAATAATATACTCTAAAAGAAATTTATTAATTAATAACATTATTATTTATTACCTTCATGTTTCCACATTGAGTTCCTTTGTAAGTTTTTTTTTATTAATCTACTATTTTTGCTAAATATAATTATAATACAATGTAGTTCTTAATACTACCCCAACTAACTTTTATTTGAGCTTTAATTTCATATCTGACATGATGTTGAGCAAAATTTTATCTGCTGGGTAATTTCCGTGGTTTTTACTGTAATTTCCATGGATCGCAAATTTTCTATATTTTTTTTTAGCAAAAGTATGCATTCGCTACGTGGCGAATTTTGATATAATGTTTGAATTTGCATAAGCTTTCAATTTTTTTGTGTAATTCACTTTAATTTATTGATTTCAAAAATGCTGTGGAAATTACACGGAGAACACTTTTCCGAAGAACTACCCAAATGCTCCTATGAACATCGCCTCCTGAGCAATTAAAAAAAAAGTGTAGGTACCCCGGTATTTGCCCTGTCCCTCAGATTTCTTCACTTACTATATTTTTGGAATGAATGACTTCGAGCATAATAAATTCATAGTAAACAAAAAAGCTCGTTGTTTTACACGCACTGCGACAAATCTCGAATTCGACATTATCTTATCTCTAATCACAAATATCTCTATCAAAAATAACACTAAAATGTCTATTGCAACCAACAAACTTATTCTCGGCAATTTTCGAGATTACAAGTCGAAAGTCTTTGCAATCTCGACAATTTCTTGACTTTTTTGAGATATCTCGAATTGACACTATGTCACGCACCCGAGAATCACTTCCCTATAATGTCTGCCTGCAAGAAACGAAACGCTGTTTAACATTGATTATTTCTTGCATCGTTGGTCACCCATCCCAATCCTGATATTTTTTAAAGTGGTTACCACATGGTCACACATCTCACACCTGGGTGCCTACTGCCATGTCTTAGCGCAGTATTATAACATTCTTACCATGCTATTTCGTACTACGACCTTCATAAAGTATGATTATTGTAATAATGTTTCCGTTGGAAGTTTTGTGACGTCATCGTTCAATCGTTCACTTAAACCGTACCACGACGTGTCTTTTGACAGCTAGCATTATTGTTTTTGTGTCAAATATTGAGAAATTTTGCAGTCTTAAAAAAGTTGCTTTTTCTCGATGGAAACAAAACTATTTTGAGTTATTTTATTTAGAAATTGGAAATTGCGTCATAAACAGTAAGTGAAACGTTTTTATACATATTGTTCTTCATTGTGAATGTAATATTATAGTTGTTATGTTTCATTTCTATTTGATAACAAATACTTGTTTTCGGAGGAGCTCGGTGGCGCAGTGGTTTAGCGCCTGGCCCAGCGATTGCGGAAGTTAAGCAACGTTCGCAAGGGTCAGTCATGGGATGGGTGACCAAAAATTTATTATCACGAGCTCCTCCGTGCTTCGGAAGGCACGTTAAGCCGTTGGTCCCGGCTGCATTTGCAGTCGTTAACACCCACCAATCCGCATTGGGCCCGCGTGGTGGGTTATGGCCCATCCTCCTTACCACCCATAAGGAAGGCCTGTGCCCCAGCAGTGGGGACATCAAAAATGGCTGATGGACACACTTGTTTTCGGATGGACAGTGAAGTGAATACGAAGTATTTGAGTTTTTGGAAGCCGATAACGCAGAAACCAATAGAAATCGAAGGCAGCGTCGACTAATGTTGCGTTGAAGAAAGTGATCCCTTCGAATTAGAGGATGCTGAGTTTGTGAAACGTTATCGACTTACCAAGAAATTGGTTTATAACCTCATCGAGGAGTTGAAACCTCTGCTGAAGTCCCCTGTAAAATTAGCTGCTGCTGTTGCTGTAATTTCGTTCCATTTTCTGTGCGAGTGTTCTTTAGCCTGCAACGACCTATTATAGGCCGAAGCAATATCGTTATTGGAATTTAGAAACTCCAATAGAAGTTCTAATTTTATTGTCGTAGAATAAGAAATAAGGTGATGAAAGGAAATCTGTATTTACTTACTTTAAGTCCGACATTTAAGTTTAAAATATAAAATTTTATTAATTTACAAAGTTCAAACACAAGCGCGCTTACACATTTTTTTTAATTGTCGCATTCAGCGCATTCTTGGCCATTTTTCCCTTCTTATTATTTAGTTTTGGCAATCTACTTTCCTCTTGGAAGTAATTTTTGCCAGTGTCAAGTGTAGATAGCTAATAAGCCGTAGTGATGGCTAGCAGGGAATAGACAATTTCGCAATATCATTCGTTCTTTGGCAGGAATAAAGTATAATTACTTTGTGCAGGTTGTGGTACGAATTTGAAAAATCTTATTCTAAGCTTATAACAAAACGTTCATAAAACATGATGGATTTCTAAAAGGTGATGGTAAGCCTCCAGGCCTTATTTAAAGTTGTTTTACTTTCGTTGAATTGCAGTCACAAACGGTCACCCATCCCACACCCGGCATTTCCTAGAATTGCTTAACATTCGTCATCGCAGTCCCAAATAGTCACCCATCTAGTAACCGTTCTCATCAAAAGTAGCTTAACATTCGTTATTGCAGTCCCAAATGCACCCATCTCATTAGAAAGAGACAATTCGACACTTCGACTAACGTAACGTTTGAGATTTTCAATCTCTACCGCTATCGACCACACGTTGCATGTCGAAGGCTAGCCATCGACATATTATCTCTATGGTGACATTTCGAGAATACCAAAAACAGGTTTCAATAGACAAAATGGCGAATCCGCCATTTTATTTCGACATATCTCTATTTCGACATTTTGTCTATCGCGTGAGAATCGGCCCCATGGTAGGTACGAATAAAAAAATAAAAATAATAAAACATGGATTTATTTATCTCATACCCAAGTGATAATAATATAAGCTGGGAAAATAAATTGGGATGATGACTAATGAATAAAATAACGAAATATCAATCAGAATCGTAAACATTTTAAACTTTTAGAGTAGCTTGTATACCTCTTGGTTTTATATATTGCATATTATTTGTTTTATGACCCCTTAAAGTTGGGTGGACAAGTCCATTTAAAAAGTTTTTTTTTTTTAAATAAATGATACCTTTAATTAGTCCGTAAAATGTATAGCAAATTTGTCTAAGAAACCATTTTGATAAACACAATATTTAATATAGGTAGCTGCCGAACAAGTTTCCTACGCATTGCATACAAAGTACAAACTACTCAGGCGTGACGTCATAATTAAGTAGCCGTTAGTATGGAGCGCTTTTGGGCGAGTCCATTTGTGTGCATTTCACACTGATTCTCGGGCAGTTTTCATGCTAGCGAAATAATTTTTTTTACCAATGTTTCTTTTAAAGAGGTAATAATTATAACATAAAATAAAAAAAAGTTGTCATCATCTAAACACTGTTAACTTATCGTGTGTCAGTCAAAGGCCAAATTACCTATAAACTGATACAATAACGGCATTTATTCTAGTTACCTATTATTATGTGAGAGAATAAAATTGTTATCAGGGTGAAAATCATTTAAAATGACCAAAACGACATCGAAAAACGTCACGTCACAAAAATGACATAACAACAATGAACAAAAGCCGCATTCACAATAATAAGTTGTTTTCTTTATGATAGTTTTCGAATTGAAAAAATACTTTTTAAGAGAAACAATGTTCCTTTTTTATCTCCTTTTGACTTTAATATACGTTTAATTAATAAAACGAATAATAAAAACAAATAAAGTGTTTTATTGCATGTGGTCAATTAAAATAAGTCCTTTATTGGGCGTTGTGAATATACCTTAATATTTCATTTTTGTTATTTTTGTTACGTATTTCATTTTTGTTACGGTTTTATTTTTGTTTCCATTTTGTTACAATGGTCATTCTAAATGATTTTTACCGATCAACGGTTTGACCATAGTGATTATTTCCTCTGTGGGTTTGACAACGACAGTCCAGTTAGGTAAGTCCAATTTCGAGAAGTGACTAGCTCGAATAAGCAGCATTCAGGATGCTTCGGTAAATCTTCACGTCCAAGTTACCTCGGAGGAGCTCGGTGGCGTAGTGGTTTAGCGCCTGGCCCAGCGCTTGCGGAGGTTAAGCAACGTTCGCAAGGGTCGGTCATGGGATGGGTGACCAAAAATTTATTATCTCGAGCTCCTCCGTGCTTCGGAAGGCACGTTAAGCCGTTGGTCCCGGCTGCATTTGCAGTCGTTTACACCCACAAATCCGCATTGGGCCCGCGTGGAGGGCCCGTCCTCCTTACCACCCATAAGGAAGGCCTGTGTGTGCCCCAGCAGTGGGGACATTAAAAATGGCTGATGGACATGGACAAGTTACCTCAGTGTCCCAAGACGAAAGCCTAAGGCCAGTGTATAACACTTACCTACACAAAAAATGTAGAAAAAGCCTAATATCTTGAGTTCCATTCTTGTTAAGGCCCTAAACACGTAAACACAAATGAAACTTACTAGTTTTTTTTTATATATTTTATATGATAGGTAGCTGTAATGTAAGGCACAAATTATTGAAACAAGTTAGTGTGTAACAATTGTTTAATTTCACGGTCATCTTGTGATGTTGATTAGCTGAATAGAAAACATAGGTAAAGTTGTACAATTACTAATTTAAAGTTCATTCAATGTTCGTTTGTAACATAACTGCATTACTTACCTACGTATAACTTCAAGACTTCTTGACTTGATGCAGAAAATCGTTTTATACCTAATCATCTTTAACTAGGTATTATCAGTGCTGGATTATCCCATAAACAAATTAAGCAATGGACAACAGTGTTTGTGATACCACCGTTGTCTCTGATTTCCATAACACAAGTGCTTTAGCTACCTACTTACTTTGGGATCGGAGCAATGTATGTGATGTTGTCAAATATTATTATTATTATTATTTATTAACATTTCATTTTGTCATCATCATTATTTTTTACGTTAAGGCGGTTGTATGACCGAAAGTGGCGCCCTCAGAGGTTTTTATTTCATAAGTTATTATTAGAAAAAGATTTTAATAATGTTTATCGTGGAGGTTTTAGGGCCCTTGGTCTAGTATTTTTAGAAGGTATCACTACATGCCCTCGTAGTCATTCGTAGAAGTAGATAGCAAATGTGTCAAAAACGGCCACTTTTAGCAGTTTTGCTGTCTACTTCTAGCAATGACTACGAGGGAATGTAACGATACCGTCTAAAAATACTAGACTGTGGGCCCTAAAATCTCCACGATAAACATTTTAAAAATTGTGTATAAGAATTATAATATTAAATATAGTTCACCGCGGCGCCACTTTCGCTCAGGGTACCTTAAGATCTATAGCATATATTTTTTTAGATTTTTCACTCTCTTATTTCAAAAGTTAGAGGGGGGAACACACAAATATTGACTTGGTTTACGAGTAATAAAATAAATGTAGTGGCGATGGCGGCGCTAGTTTCACTACCTACAGCGCCTTAACATGAAGTTTGTGATTACTGCAATAGACTGATAGTATAAAATTAAACAAACTATGAACATCAGTAGGTAGGTAGGTATGTGGAAAATATGCAACTATTTTATTATTTTTCTAAGTATAAATTCCTGGATATTATGTTTAGCCAGAGACCAGTCAACATAATACCTATTTAATAGAAATCACAAAAAAAAAGTATATTTGTCGTTAAATCTGAGTCTGGGACATTATTTTTGGAGTTATCTTTTACTCACCGCTCTATCAAACCCTTTTGTTTACCTTGCAATGAAATGATTTCATTTTATGACATTTAAAAAATAAAAATAGTAACTATTTGCCCTACTAGATGGCGTTGATGGAAAGAGATGAGTCAAAATTGGCTTTTAAAAATAAACGGCTTGTACCAAAAACAAAAAACCGACTTCAAAAAACCTACCTCTAAAAAGCAAGAAATAATATTCGTAATAATAAAAATACGTCTATTGAAGTCGGGTGGGGCTGGAGTACAAATTCCTTTTTTTTATTCTAAAAGCCCCACCCGACTTCAATAGACGTATTTTTATTATTACGAATATTATTTCTTGCTTTTCAGAGGTACCTAGGTTTTTTAAAGTCGGTTTTTTGTTTTTTTTAAACAATTTTTAATTTTTTTATTTTTAGTGTAGGTACCTTGTAGGTAAGGTACCTACCTATATTATATATGTAGAAAAATCGGCTCAGCCAAACGTAAGATAATCGCGGAGAAACATACCTACTTAAATACGGGTCAAACTGAGAACCTCCTTTTTTAAGTCGGTTAAAAAACTACACTTAAGATATCCCTCTTCCAACAAAAAATAATTATCTTATTCAGTTCATAACAAAGAAGTAATACGACCAATCATCGTGGTAATTCACACAAAATCATACTATTTTCGTGCCTTTTTTCAAAATTACTTAAAAAGTACTGAACCGATTTCCAAATTTTAAAAAATGGGACCAACTTGGGAGTGTACCTAATGTAATAACGTTTGAATCATTTCAATCGGTCCAGCCGTCTTCGAGTAATCGGCGGACATACACAAAAAAAAACAAATATACAGGCGAACATAGAACCTCCTCCTTTTTTGGAAGTCGGTTAAAAAGAGGCAAGTAAGCGCTCACTGGCTGGCATCTGCCCAAAGAGAAACATTTTAGGGCTACATCTGCCAGTCTACCCGAGTACCTACTCTTCGAAAATTAGTAAAAATAAATATATTGAGACATACATTTTTATCAACGCCATCTATCGAGCCTACAGCTTTTTGTCATTTTTGTCATTATTTCGAATTACTTGCGTCGAAACCCCACCGCGCTACGTCAGGATTTAGGATTGTTATGATTTGAGCTGTAACGAGCCTGACAGCGTAAAGTACTCATTCACTTACTTTTTCCTGTGAAATAAATAAAGCACAGTAACTTACCTCGACGTATTTATTAGTAACAACACTGACAAGCCAAGGTTTAGGACACACGCATTTTTAACGTGGAATCAAATTTTAACCTTATAATAATAACACCTAGAACGATAGTTCTCTACAAAGCGCACTGTCAAAAGTGAGGCAACTGAAACAGCCAAAATGGCTCCGTTTTCAGTACCCTTAGCACGAACGAACAGCTATCGAGAAAAAAAACGCACGTAAAATTACTCGATAGACAATTCTCTATGGAAAATTTCATTTCGCTTATCGGCGATAGATGGCGTTGTACAAATTTACAATACAAAATTTAACTATCGAATGATTTTACGCGAGTTATTTTTTTCGATAGCTGTTCGTGCTAAGGGCACAGATTTTTATTCTCAATTATTACCTAATCATACCGAATAAATACAAAACAGTTTCAATTTTCCTACATTTAGGAGATAGTTAACATATTATTGGATTTTAGTTACGATTAGGTAACGTATGAAGGATATAAATCTGAAAACTAAGCCATCTATTCTTAGTATTAGTTGCCTTACCTATTTTTCATACGCAGACACGGCTTCTAGGTGTTATTATTCTAAGATTTTATCTTTAAACCAAAAATTACTTACAAAAAAATTAAGATTCAAATTCACAAAACTGGAATATTTACTTGACGTGATAAAATGGCATAAAAGGCGTAAGAACAACTTCTGAAGGATAAACATTGCATTTACTAATCATCTAATTGTTTAGTGCCATGCAGTTTTATATATGTCGTGGGATAATCGTATAAACCGGATCTTTACAAAAATCCTAGGTAGATTGTAAAAAACCGGATAATTGAAATCTAAGATAATTTTTCACAATCGTCCGAGCAATTTTTAGGATAAAATCCTAGTATGTATACTTATATATAATCGGACAATCGTAAACTTGAATGCTGATTGGATAATCTCAGAGACGATTTATAACATCTTCAGTCTGATTGGTACATATTACAACATATTACTGATGGGTTTTGGGGTTATTTCGTAATTTTGCCGAATTAAATTCTTCAATTGAAGTTTTAACAACATTAGATAATTCGTTAGAAAGTCCATTCGGGTTTTGCACAACCATATTGACAAGCGCTCTGTAGAACTTTCTTAGCTCTGTATAGAAAAGGTTTTTTTCCAGATATAACCTTATATAACTTGTCTGAACTGATCGAGCCCGGCACTTGTATAACATTCAATTCACTCACTTCACTCATCGTACATTAATGTCACTTAATTGATATTTTTTTAATACAAAACCTAAAATTCGAACAAAACACTAGAGAAATATTTGACAATAATAACAATGGACGCAGATATGTTACCGTTAGCCAATCAGAACATCCGTCAGTTCATAACGTTGACGTCATCCAATCAGCGCGCGCAAAGATATGGTAATTCTCAATTTACCTAAGATACGCTGGATTTTTGTAAAAATCCTAAACATTAATCGGACGATTGCAAAAAGATGTCTTAGATTCTAATTATCCGGTATTTTTTTACAATCATACTAGGATTTTTGTAAAAATCCTGTTTGTACAATTATCCTACGACATATGTCCACTTACTTATTAATTTTAACTGATGGTGAAGTTGTTATTTCGCGTTTTATTGCATTTTACCAGTAGTAGTCGATCTCCCAGCCATAGTCGATAGGCCACCATTTATTATTTGGCTTAACTTTCTTGGCATTAATCTTGTTTTCAATATGGTCTTCAAACGTATCTTTATTCTTGTCTTTATTCCTGTTTTTATTCCTATTATCTTTATTTCGTTTTTCCTCCCACTTCCTCTTAACTTCTGCTATTCGTTTATCCCTTTCAGCCTTTTCTTTGGCTGCTTCGTTTTTCTCTTTGTTTAATATCTCTTGGTAAGCCTTAAACACATTGGATTATTAATTTAGATTAACTATAAGCTTGTACCACAGAACAGATAATAGTACTAGCGTACAGAAGTTGCACTCCGCAAAATCGTTTAAGTAAATTGCGACTCTTGCTCCGACACAATAAAGTGCAATTTAGGTCGCACAGTGCTCCCTTCGCTCCAAAACATTCACTTAGTAGTGGCCTCTCTTTCTATCGCGTAGGTCTTATCTTTTCTGGGCGGCCAGACGGATGTAATCCACGCTCTTCATCAGTGTGGATGGGAGCGCGCGCCCTTCTTCCAAGGACGTTGAAGGTCAAATCAAAATTTGGATTAAATCTACCGTCTAGATGGATGGCATCAAGCAAGGTCACCTCTGATGGGAGGCTGGATTACATCCGTCTGGAATATGCTCTATTATACGATACGATATGATGTTATTATCTACGTAGTTGTTAGTAACATAGTAGAACTACGTTTACTTATTAGTAGATGTTCTTCACGCCACTTATGGTTTTGTTAATTAAACCAAATTCAAGTATAAATATAAACAAAATAAAAAAACCAAGCACCTTCGAATCTAAAGGCGGATCGTCAAGTTTTTCAAATTCTGGCACGTATCTCCATTTCCTTCTGATCTCGTGATTCATATTACAGAGATGGTAGAGCTCGAAGTACAACTTCTGAATCTTATCGAGTCGCTTCAAAGTTTCGAATAATGAATCTGATTCTCTAAATAAAACAATCCTTTTCACGAGCATTACCATTTTTCTGTATCTGAAAGAAAACACTAATACACTGACGGTTGGCGAGCGTTTTCAAAGCAGAGCAGGCACGGAGCCTCAATATAGAGAGAGTAACCCCTGCCTGCCTAGCATGACCACCAAAACACGATAATAGGGATGATGACTAATTAATAAAATAACGAAATACTAAGAAAAATCGTAAACATATTAAACTTTTAGAGTAGCTTGTATACCTCTTGGTTTTATATATTGCATATTATTTATTTTATGACCCTTCAAAGTTGGGTGGACAAGTCCATTTAAAAAGTATAAAATTTATTAAAATAAATGATACCTTTAATTAGTCCGTAAAATGTATAGCAAATTTGTCTAAGAAACTGTATTTGTATTTTGATAAACACAATATTTAATATAGCTGCCAAACAAATTTCCTACGCGTTGCATACAAACTACTTATTCGTGACGTCATAACTAGGAAGCGAGTCCATTTGTGTGCATTTCACACTGTGATATCTCGGGCAGTTTTCATGCTAGCGAATTAATTCTTTTACCAATGTTTCTTTTTTTGAGAGGTAATTTATGTAACATAAAATAAAAAAAATATTCGTCATGCCTATTATGATATAGTGATTTATCAAGTTTAACTGTCAAAAGACAATGGATTTTGACACAGTTGGATGTCGATAAAACGCTATATCACGTACAGGGTTATTTATAAACCACCAACAACCTCGCAGGAGTATATTACCAACATCATAAACAACAACATTAGTTCTACGACTTTTATCATAACTCAATATCATTCACCAAAAATGAATTTTCAAGTTTTTATTGTACTGTTCGACACTTTTTACGTCTATGGATGGCGGCGGGGCGGGCGGGTCGCGCGCACCAGGCGCCTTTAAAAACATAACATAATTATCATCTTTTATGTAACTAACATAGCTTTAAGATTATTGTTACTAACCCTATGGACTGTAATTGTCTGAAATAAATGAATTAATAATAATAATTTAGAAAAAAAAAAACTTTTGATGTGACTGATTTCACATTTAGAGAAGTTTAGGGTAAGCAAGGCAACTATCGATTATTTTAGAATTCTAAGATTTTTTAAATCTATCCACGTTAATTAAGAATCTTCAACAAAAATTTACAAATTTATGTAATTACCCGACTGCAAAGAAAGGGTTATGTGTTTCGCGCGTATCTTGTAAGTATGTTTGTATGTTTGTATGTATGTATGTTTGTATGTATGTTTGTATGTAATATTCTTTATTACCTCATATCTTTCAAAAACGGCTGAACGGATTTCTATGATTAAGATATCGTTAGATTGGTCTTTTCAGCCCAAGTGTTCTTAAGAAGGTGGCGTTATAAAAAAACCAACATGGCGGCTGTACGGTGCTATTATACGTAGTGAAAAAAAATTTTTTTTTTTAGAATACTGCAATATGGGTGTCAAATTAAAGGGCTTATTATAAGGATTTCAAAAAGGTATATCATGACCATAATATAATTATAAAAAAAAACAATAAAATAAAAAAAGTAAATTATATTACGCAAATGCGAGCGGCCGCTATAAACATGTCAATGAGAAATTTATATTTTGTTTGTGTATGTTAGCCACATTCATGATGAAGAAATAGGCTATATCATCCCAAAATCCCTCGGGATCGAAGCCTCAGGCTATGCCGCAGGGCACGGCTAAGTTAATCAATAGATGGCGCTGTAGCCGAGTACATCGCGGTATGGTTTTGTATTCATCATCAATAGATTTCTAGTTGCATAGACCATATCAATAGATGGCGTTGTAGCCAAATACATCTCGGTATGGTTTAGCTCTCTGTAGATTATATAAGGTCTTTTGTGTTTATACTGAAAATAAAAAGATAATAATACAAGAATCGAAGAAACGATAACGAGAAATAAGAAGAAACGATTCTCGTTTATGGTCTTTATAACAATTAACAACTTTTTTAATTGATAATTATTTTAATACGATTCCATCTAGCTAGCTAGAGTACATTCATTATTTATTATACTAGATTCCATCTATCTAATTGGAATTGGAACGCGTGTTGCCTTACTTTACTTGCATTAATATTGAAAAAAATATTAAAGAAGTAGATTTTGTTAGGTTTTGTAGGAAGCATACCTAGTTTAGTTAGGACTAAGGAATATATTATAGGGTGTTTAGGAATATCTTATTACTGAATTAGTGATTAATTACATTCTCTTTGATATCGATAAAATATTATTTAGAAAATTGGTAGCTTCTTGTATTGGTGTTCGGATTGAACCTTCTGCGTCTGAGTTTGATGGTTTACGCGGTAAAGGCAAGATCGAGCGACGTAATGCTACCTCTAATTTTATGCTGGGCGGAGACTGTGCATAAATTGCAAGGTACAACTTTAGACCGGGCAGTTGTCGATTTGAGCAGTCACCTATTTGCTAAAGGTCAAGCTTACGTGGCTTTAAGCAGAGTTCGATCTCTCGCAGGGCTTGCTGTCAGTTGTCTTGACCCTAAAAAATTCTTATTTAAACCACACGATGAAAATTCTATTAAAGAATTAGACCGTCTACGTAATTTGTAAGGAGAATATAACTAAAAAGACGTAAATAAAAAACAACTAAATTTAAAAAAAATAAAAACCCGCCTGCCTAAAAACAGACAAGTCAACAGAAAAATAAAATAGAAAAACTAAAAAACCCACATGCATTAAAAAACAAGTCAACTGAAAAGATGGAAACAAGATAATATATAAAGGCAAACTTAAAAAATATTGATGGTAGTGTTTAGATTAAAGTCAAACTTAAAAAATATTGATGGTAGTGTTTAGATTAAAGGCAAACTTAAAACATATTGATGGTAGTGTTTAGAACTTTTGTTCAACATAATAACATGCAGTCGGAGGCATAGAATTGAATGATAAGTAAAATCATTCATAATGTCACTTTCTTTATGCATGCCTCCGACTGCATGTTATTATGTTGAACAAAAGTTCTAAACACTACCATCAATATGTTTTAAGTTTGCCTTTAATCTAAACACTACCATCAATATTTTTTAAGTTTGACTTTAATCTAAACACTACCATCAATATTTTTTAAGTTTGCCTTTATATATTATCTTGTTTCCATCTTTTCAGTTGACTTGTTTTTTAATGCATGTGGGTTTTTTAGTTTTTCTATTTTATTTTTCTGTTGACTTGTCTGTTTTTAGGCAGGCGGGTTTTTATTTTTTTTAAATTTAGTTGTTTTTTTTGTAAATTACAACACGTTTTCAACATTATGTAAACATTTATTGAACGGCATTTATAATTGTAATATTTGTAAGATTTTTACTTGTAAAATTCGGACATAATAGGGAACCGAACAACTTTTCAGATAGTGTTTAAAAATAATCTTTATTCATAAATATAGCCATAAAAAATAATATTTTAATAAAATAAATCCTTTGGAGTACTTATAAACTCAAACACATAATTTATTTAAAATTGCCGCGAAAACAGCACTTCATGTCAATTCAGATCGCGTGACGTCATCCGTGAAGCAAACAAACTACAAGCCATAATAATATTACAAGTGATCAGTGCTTGGATAAATTAAGTATTTTGTAGTTCTTAATCATCATGGACTGAAAAAAATATCGTTGGTGTGTTGTACCTCGATGTGGAAATACATCAGTAACTACTCCAAATAAAATTTTCATTGATGTACCTCGAAAACCAGACATACGAAAGCAATGGTTAGACCTAGCAAGACGAAAGTGCGATGGAATGTCTGTTACTTCACCAATTTACTTTTGCGAAGATCACTTTGATGTAAGTACTGTACCTAGAGTGTTATTACACAGCCCACAACACAAATAATTATATTTAGTGTGTAGGTACCTAATGTAGGTGTTATAGGTTATGTTTTACTTAGAATGTTTTACGTGTGCTTATACAATCTTGTATTTGTGTTTTAGCTGCCAAATGACATAGAATAAAAGACAGTTTAAATTATTCTTATTCTAAATGGAAAACGAAGACTACTATTAATGACATTTAAAGTTCTTGGTCGTTCCCAACAACCTTAGACCTTTAGAGTGAGTTAAAAAACAATCAAGCAACCGCACTCTTAAGCCTCTGAACGCAACGCTTTACTTATGGCTAACCATAAATGACGTCACGCGCTGTGATTGGCGTTTGGGTTCTTAAGAGCTAATTAGATCATCCTAAATATCGGACCCGATATGAAGTCTCTCCTAAATTCAGAGCAGTGTAATTGCATTCAGGAAGCTAGGATCCGATTTAGGATCCTAGTTAGGATAGAAATTGTCTCCGACATAACGGATGCTAAATCGGAAGCACTTAGGACAGTGTAATCGCATTCAGGACGCTCGGCTCCGACACGGTAGTACCACAGCATAAATAGTACAGTCAGTCAACGCCTTTTATGTTGGCGAAAAAAAATCCGCCGCGCCGTTCGTCTAGATAGACAGTTGGCGCAACGACTAAAAGTAAATAAGGGTTGTCACTCTGTGATTTGCTTTTTTTTTTGACCTACATCAATATAAAAAACAAAAAAACCTGCCTCTGAAAAGCAAGAAATAATATATAAATCATTAGCTACGCATTATCCTTTTTATAATAAAACACGTCTATTAAAGTCGGGTGGGGCTGGAGTACCTACAACTTTCTTTTTTTATTCTAAAAGCCCCACCCGACTTCAATAGACGTGTTTTATTATAACAATGATATGATAATGCTAATGCTAATCTAATGATTTATATATTATTTCTTGCTTTTTTGAAGTCGGTTTTTTTGTTTAAACAATTTTTATTTTTTTTTTATTTTTAGTGTAAGTACCTTCTGTATTAAGTAGTGTAGGTATATTATTTAGGTAGTAAAATCGGCTCAGCCAAACGTGAGATAATCGCGGAGAAACATACATACATATATAAACTGAATACCTCCTTTTTTTGAAGTCTGTTAAAAAGACTACACAAAGGTATCCTAATTCGGTTCATAAATCACAAATAACAAAGTCGTCAAGGTAGTTGTTGTAAAGTCATAGTATTTTCGGGATTATTTAAAAACTACTGAACCGATTTGAAAAAAAAAAAAAATATGACCATCTTGCAAGAAAACTCAATCGAACAAAAAAAGAATCATCAAAATCAGTCCATAAATGTCAAGGATACGCGCGAATAACGATAAAAAAAAAGTATACAATCGAATTGAGAACATCCTCCTTTTGATGAAGTCGGTTAAAAACTAGTTCAGATTAGCGTTGAAAATGACACGTACCTACCTAGCTACCTACATATACCTCCTATTTACCTAGCTATGTATTTTTACGGCTATAAGAACATTCGTTGAACAACTGTATGATCGTAAAGCTGTGATATCGGATCCGACATTCAGGACGGTCTAATTGGCGACTGAATTTCCCGTCCTAAATCGGACACTAAATTTCGGATCCGACATTCAGGATGGTGTAATAAGCGCTTTACGCTGCAAAGATAAAAAATATTGGATTTACGCAACTTTATTTATTGGTTAAAAATTATGAATCATTGTTTTTTTCTTAAAAATCTTTATTGAGTGATATTGTTGTCTAACAAACTGTAATTTAAAACACATCTTAGATTTTTTTTCGATTACTGTCCGGTAGCCTATTGTAAGGTTTATTGAACAGCATTTGTCATAAAACTTGACAAAATATAAATTGCGCGTTGCGAGCGTGAAATGAAAAATGTTATAAGATTCGAGTTTTAGGGCAACACTCATTTCTATTGTTTCAAAAATACGTAAAATTGTGAGCAATCGAAATTGATTTCGTAATAGTTTTGCTTTCGTGCATGAATTTAATATTCATTTCGTATGATTCAAAAATACGTCCCCAGTAGAAGCTTAGTACTACGTAGCGAACTAATATCTATGGAAGTGTAATTCCGCTCAAAAATTAGCACCATACAAATTACTACCGAGTGGGCGGGCTAAAAAATTGATGCACCATTTAGTCAGCCACACGCCCGGTTCAGCTAGGGTTTTCTACGATGACGGTGCCGTCATGTTATTACGGCCGTAATTTAGCGGCGTAGAACGTTGTTATGTAAACAATAAGGCGTGGTTTCCTAGAGAGCGGAGCTGAACACCGTAGCGTCAATAAGTGGGGCCGCTATTTTCGTGACGGCCGTCAGACGGTGTAGAACAGTTCCACATCGTTTTTTCAGGATGGCGCCGAGGCCGCAGCGGTGAATGAAAATGAATTTAAACTGGTGTAAAGCGAAAGTATTCTATATATAAAAATATCCAATGCCAATACATTTGAGATTTTTTTGCATCTGTACCACGAATATAGAATAAATTAAGTATAAAACACTAAACTTTCAAACCGCTCTCCTGTATTTGCGATTTTCACATATGGGATTATACGTAGGGACCGTCGATATGTACTTAAGCTTGTCAATGGACATACATACCTCTCAAGCATTTCCGAAGTAATATACCCTGTTTCGTACTGCGGAGATTCTTCGTACATAAATCGCATATGGTTAATATCCGTGTGCCGTTGAAATGAACTCAAGTAGTACTGCCTCATAATACTAAGCAGTCGTCCATATACTTGTAAACTGTTGGTTTCCACTTGATATTTTTGTGGGAACCGTGCTTGATAGCTAGAAAATAGAATACAGTCACATCAGGCATGTCCCTAAATGATATCGTCAGTGGAAAGGCAAAATTACTGAAACGCCAATTTGGGCAAAATGAGTTTTACAAGGTTATTTGTAAAACACCAACAACCTCGTAGGAGTAAATTACTAACATCATAAACAACAACATTTGTTCTACGACTTTTATCATACATAACTCAATTCCTCAATACCTCAATACAATGAGGCGGACTCAGCATAGGCGCCGAGTCTATTTAAACATAAATTATAACAAATTTTCTATGTTAATCTCACCAATCTAATCAAATACATTTTTGCCTTCACTTAATTTGTATTGTACACATTTGTCTGGATTGCAATCTAGTTAAGAATTTCAGCGCAGTTGATGTTATTGATTTGAATGAATTGTAATCTGTGTTGTGTATTAAAATAAATAAAAAAAAATAAAAAAATACCTACATTCACCAAAAATGAATTTTCATGTTTTTAGTGTACGGTAGACGGCACGCTGGGCTATAACCTGTCAAAGGAGTTGTTCCATTTTTGTATGGGGGCTAATCCGTGGCCTACGGTCATAAAATTAAATTTTATGGTAAGAGAACAAAATAAGGAACCTGTCCATGTATCAATATATATTTTTTAAAACTGCAAACATTTTTTATTTATTTTTAAAGTTGGATAGTGAAAGTTAATAAACAGCAACCCAAAACGTTTTTCTTCCTTGGCACGACGATTTTTTACTGTCATAATGTCACATTGATGCTGTAAGTAGGCAAATAAAATGACAAATGACATATCAACAGCCAAAGTTGTCATTTTAATAGAATTAAAAATGCAAAGGAATATCCCCTAACAGCCGGCAGCCGCACAAAATGGATTTTCAGGATTAAATCAACAGTAAAAACTTGTAACAAGCATTAGAATTTATTGATATACTCGGGAGAGTAAAACTAATAGTAAGACACTTTCATTTTAAATCGAAAACTTTAAGAAATACACGATGAAGAGCACCATTATTCAAGTTTTTAAATATTTTTTTATTTATGTTTGCAGGGATTCATATTTTTTTTCTTTTTGGAAACCACGAGACAAATACTACGAGAAAAAAAAATATTATGGGTGTAGGAAAATTTTAAAAAAGTGAACCCCGGAAAGAACGACTCCTTTCTTCAATCATTTTTAAACTTTAAGGCGAGCAATTTAAGGATCAAAATTCATTGTAGATTTTTGACAGTTTTGTATAGCTTGATATGCTGCTGACTGTACTGTTCGACACTTTTTACGTCTATGGATGGCGGCGCCGGCGGGGCTGGCGGGCGGTGGGGCGGGCGGGTCACGCGCACCAGCCTGCCTAGCATGACCGATTTATATCGCGTGATATAGCATTTTATCGACAAATTCCTTCAAATTCCTTTGTCTTTTTGACAGTTAAACGTGATAAAACGCTATATCACGCGATATAAATCGGTCATGCTAGGCAGGTAGGTGCTCCGCGCGCTGCGCGTAGTGTTATGAAAGTGAAAGTGAAATAAGCTTTATTCAAATAAACTTAATTATTAAGTACTTTTGAATCGTCTATATTTTCCTACCCGTTCCAGACTTTTTTAGCTGACAAGAAGAACGGGCGCAAGAAACTTATCAGCTGTAACAGCTATAAGTAACGATATTTACAAACTTGAATATATCGTTACCAGATACTTACAACAGCCTGCCTAGCATGACCGATTTATATCGCGTGATATAGCGTTTTATCACGTTCAACTGTCAAAAAGACAAAAGAATTTGACAGTTGAGTGTCGATAAAATGCTATATCACGCGATATAAATCGGTCATGCTAGGCAGGCTGGGTGACAGGATTATTGGCAACAACATAGACTTATTAAATTACTTCAACAAAGTACTTATATTAGCAAGTTATGTGTTACATCATTTCCACGCATCTCATACGAACGGTAAATTAAACTGATATTTTTTTTGTATGAAAGTAAAATATAACGAATTATCAAAGTCGTAGAGCAAATGTTGTTGTTTATGATGTTGTTGGTAATCTACTCCTGCGAGGTTGTTGGTGTTTTACGTATTTGTGTACCCTATACAGGGTGTAATAATATACATTAGGAATCAGCGAATTTTCGATCTATTGTATCATTCCAATCGGAGCACTTTTGTGGCACTTCAGTAATCGGTAAAAATGCGGGTTTTTATTTTTGCCAGTTACTGAGGCGATACATTTTTCTGTCTTTTTTTACGAGTGTAGTTGAAGTAATATTTACTTCCCTTAAAACTACTAATCTTTCTGTAGTTTTAAAAACAATGTTGTATATTGTATAAGTATTTTTGCTCTTTACTTCTTGTAATTTGTTTGAGAATAACCCCGAATAAGTAATTTTGACTTATACCAATTGGAATGAGTATGGCAAATAAGAAGACATGTCATTATTATTTTGGTCGAGGGAATGGCGTTTAAGTAATTTTGCCTCACTATTACCTACTAATCTTGTAAACGACAACACACCATAAAGTTGATCTGCGAGTACATACATAATATAGGTTTTTAGGTCATAAAACTCGTAATTCTCTGAAGTAAAATGGCGGTCTTTCCAAAATAGGAGTCTTCGCTATAAATAAATAATAAAATAAATAAATAAATATTTGACAACATAAGGTAAGTAGCTAAAGCACTTGTGTTATAAAAATCAGAGACAACGGTGGTATGACAAACACCCAGACCTGAGACAATATATTTTTTTTTCATTTCTTTATTTTTTATGGCAGCTCCATCGAGCCAAATCACCAGACCACCAGTTTACATTCAACATAGTAATACTTAAAAACTAAGTTGTGTAGCTTGTTGGCAGTACTCCACCAAACTACACAAGTATAATGCGGCTTCAGAATCAGGGTTGCTCAGAATACTCTGAACAATCCCAACATCCAGCCTATTTATATTAAATTTACTTAAAAATAAGTTTCTTTGAGTTCGGTTCCGCTCACATTCCATCAAAAGGTGATGCACATCCTCAATTCGTTCACACGTTTCACAATTAGGTGTACTTACTTTCTTCATCATATGTGCAAACTTCCATGATGGAATATGACCGGACCTAATTCTTAGTATTAGTTTTAGTTTTTTCTACCTATATTACAGTTTATGAACCATGGTATACGAGGAGGCTCGCTCTGCATTGTTTTGTACCAGACCAGTACCCTTAGCACGAACAGCTATCGAAAAAAAACGAACGTAAAATTACTCGATAGACAATTCTCTATAGAAAATTTCATTTCGCTTATCGGCGATAGATGGCGTTGTACAAATTTCCAATACAAAGTTTATCTATCGAATGATCTGTTCGTGCTAAGGGTACAGATGCCTTTTGTTTTCGATCTTTCATTAAAATATTCCGACCACTCTTTTTGGCAAACTACTTTGAAATTGGAGAAAAGTTCTGAGCTGCACGGAATGATGATGTAATCAATTCCATATGAACAAGCAGCATTTGCTAATTTGTCAGCCTCCTCGTTACCCCTTATACCACAGAATACATAATAGTACAAGTTTTATACCACAATGCGCAGGAACCCATTGCAATCTTACTTTAATGCCGCGTGATTCAAACTGTACTATCTGCCTGATTTTGCGGAGTGCAACTTCTGTACGCTAGTGCTATTATCTATTCTGTGCGATTATATATTCTGTGCCTAAAGCCGCGATTTCATACGCCGATTTAGCATATCTACCAATTTCGGGTTGCCACTCGTACTTGACTTAAATATTGTATAATAAGTTCGATTTTAAAAGTGAATTTACCCTATAACGGAAAGATAAGCATTGTATAAGATTGGAGACAGATTTGAGTAGGCCCATGGGCGTACCCAGGTTCTGGGTCAGGTTCTGGTCAAATCTATTGTATCGCCCCCGGGGGGGGGGGGGGGGGAAATATATTGTAAAACAAGAACTTTTATTGATAACAATTGATAGTTAGTTGGAGGTAAACAAAATCCAAGGGGGGAGCTGCCCCCCTCCCCCCCCCCCCTCGGTACGCCCATGAGTAGGCCTTTACTAATAATAAAAGTACTTACGCTGATGTTAATGGTAAAAAATCTGTGAAAAGATAACATTGAAATACATTATAGTAGAAACTCATCGGCCGTTTCACCTAGAAATGGTAGGTAGGTAGAAATATTAAGAATTATGAATAATTTGATAATTATAAATATTTGTTTGACTTAATTAAAGACTTACACATTTATTAATTCCAAAAATGTATATGAATTTTCAGCAGCATAAAGCCTCTTTGTTGTTACTAAAAAAATAACTGTATTACCCGGCTAAATTAGGAATGCTCTGTTTACTCGCATAGAACTTGTAGTAAGGTACTAATTTAACTTTGTAGGGTTAATTCTATTACGTACTAGTGTAGTGTGTTATATATTATTGCACGCGTTTGTTATAGCTCGGTTTATGGTCCTAAAAGCGATGTATTAGGGCTCACTTTACGAGCAAGTGTGTTGAAAACTTATTTTTCAACAGGCCATAAACCGAGCTATAACAAACGCGTGCAATAATATATAAAACACTAGTACGTTATAGAATTAACCCTACAAAGTTAAATTAGTACCTTACTACAAGTTCTATGCGAGTAAACAGAGCATTCCCAATTTAGCCGGTTGTAACAACAAAGAGGTTTTATGCTGCTGAAAATTCATATACACTTTTGGAATAAATAAATGTGCAAGTCCTTAATTAAGTCAATCAAATATTTATTATTATCAAATTATTCATAATTCACAATATTTTGTTAAAAAATATTATTAAAATATTTGCATTTTATCACTTAAAATTATAATTTTGAAGTAGGCTGTAAGCACGCTCACCCCTTCGGTCGCAAAATATTCTTGCGTTGGGCGTGTGAAAAAAACAAAAAAAACCTGCGCGCCTTTTCCGTTAATTATCACATATTTTGTTTTTGTCGTATTTGTTGCTGTGTGGTAAATTACTTTGTTTTTTCCTCGCAAATGTGTTGAAAAACGTCGTATGAAACTCGTGAGCCAGGGACGGATACCGTTATCCAAATAATACCGGTATCTGACCAAAACATTTCGTTATCGTAACGTTACTCACGAAATACCGCTACTTATCAAGTAACGTTACTAAAATACCGATACCATAACGTTATTATGATAACGTTATTTTTAACGTTAATTTTGCGACCTGATAACGGTATTTTTAACGTTAATTTAGCGACCCTTACTTGCTGCGCCGACCGCCCCGCCCGCGCATCCGCCCGCACGCACGACACCCCCCCGCCCCGCCCCTCTCGCGCGCGGCGCGTTATTGTTTGCTTATTTACTTACTCTACTCGACGTCTATAAATTAGTGCACGCGCATCGCGCTGTTTACAATCTGTTTAATTAAAGTTCTGTTTGTGGTAATAATTGCGAAAAATGGGACGGAAGAAACAGAATAAAGTATACCGATACTTTACGATAGCAGATGAAAATAAAAATTCTACGTGTCTAGTGTGCAACAAAATATTAAATGTGAGTAAACCTACCTACTTACCCGACTTCATTAATTGAATAAATTACTTACCTAACTAAGTAGGTCTGTACTACCTACTTACCTAAGTAGGTACAATAGGCAACAGCGTCGCTTAACCACTCCTAAGGTCAAAATCGCTTGCGTGCCGCCGCGCTGTCACAACTCACAACCATACCACAGTATAATAATAAAACTGTGACCATACGTTTAGTTCGTGTATGGGTGATACGCACGCACACGAAATTTGTTGCAAACTGGTTAATCGACGCTGTTGCCCATAGTACATGTACTTCTTCTTTTCTTTAGTAGCCTTGTCCCTTCCAGACCCAGTGAGGGAAGACCCAGGGATCCCAGTGCTGGGTAATATTTCAAGGATGGATTCAGTCATAGGCAGGCATATAGGTAAATTATAAAATAACAAAAATCTAAGTGAGGTGGTCGCGGCGTACCTAGTTGTGATCGCTAGTTTTTAACGATCGTAAAAGTTAATTAAGCAACTTCGCTGTTTTTCGGTAAGTAGGTACTTGGATGGGTGACCGCCTCGAGTCCTCAACCGATTTTGTTTATCTCAGTGCTTCGGAAGGCACGTTTAACTGTTGGTCCAGGGCACAGATAGTATAAGTAGATACAGAAGGGACACTCCGCAAGATCATTATATAAAAACGGATCAAATTATTACAAAAAAAATCGGACTAAAAACATTAAAACGGACTAGTAAAAACAGACTAAAAAGTAAAAAATAAATTTTTCTGTAAATATTTATAACCCTATACCTACAGAAATTTTAAATCTAAAAACGTGGGGCGCATGCTAGAGACAATATTATGGATGATAAATTTTACAAAATGCGCCCCACGTTTTTAGATTTAAAATAGGTATAGGGTTATAAATATTTACAGAAAAAAATATTTTTTACTTTTTAGTCTGTTTTTACTAGTCCGTTTTAATGTTTTTAGTCCGATTTTTTTTGTAATAATTTGATTCGTTTTAAAAACGTGTTTTTAAAAAAGTTTTTTTTTCACAAATTTTTATTTTCTGCTTTTTAGTTAACGAGCTAAGACTAAAATATACCATCTCCTATCGGAGCACTCGTAAAGACGATTCAAACGAGCCCAAACTCGATAGGGTTGCATGGTTTTATTACAGAGTCCCAGTGGCCTTCTTCCGGCTCCATCATCAGACCCTGGAAACTATTTCCTAACAAAGTACTCGTCAATACGATTCAAACGAGCCCAAACTCGATGGGGTTGCATGGTTTCAATATTGAGTTCCTATGGCATGGACTTGAAGCTTCATCATCAGACCCTGGACCTCGTCTCCCATTAGAGTACTCGTCAAGACTATGCTAACGAGCCCAAAGACGATGGGGTTGTATGGTTTCATCATAGAGTTTCTATAGCCTTCCTCCGGCTCCATCATCAGATCCTCGGAAACTATTTCCCAACAAAGTACTCGTCAAGACGATTCAAACGAGCCCAATCTCGATGGGGTTGTATGATTTCATCATAGAGTTTCTATGGCCTTCCTCCGGCTCCATCATCAGACCCTGGAAACTATTTCCCAACAAAGAACTCGTCAAGACGATTCAAACGAGCCCAAATTTGATGGGGTTGCACGGTTTCAATATTGAGTTCCTATGGCATGACCTTTCGGCTTCATCATCAGACCCTGGACCTCGTCTCCCATTAGAGTACTCGTCAAGACGATGCTAACGAGCCCAAACACGACGGGGTTGTATGGTTTCATCATAGAGTTTCTATAGCCTTCCTCCGGCTACATCATCAGATCCTCGGAAACTATTTCCCAACAAAGTACTCGTCAAGACGATTCAAACGAGCCCAATCTCGATGGGGTTGTATGGTTTCATCATAGAGTTTCTATGGCCTTCCTCCGGCTCCATCATTAGACCCTGGAAACTATTTCCCAACAAAGAACTCGTCAAGACGATTCAAACGAGCCCAAATTTGATGGGGTTGCACGGTTTCAATATTGAGTTCCTATGGCATGACCTTTCGGCTTCATCATCAGACCCTGGACCTCGTCTCCCATTAGAGTACTCGTCAAGACGATGCTAACGAGCCCAAACACGATGGGGCTGTATGGTTTCATCATAGAGTTCCTGTGGCCTTCTTCCGATTTCATCATCAGATCAGCTCAATGACACCATAATATTGCATTGCCTTCCAATTCTGACCTATGTTCAAAGTTTCAAGTCTCTAGCTCATCGGGAAGCTAGGATAAAATCGTTCGCAAACTTTGCGGAGAAACAAACGCGAAAGCAACCTAATAAAAACGTGTTAATAAAATAGCGACTCTTGCTCCGACGCAATAAAGCGTAATTCAGAAAGTTTTCTCTCGTTCTATCGCGTAGCTCTCATCTCTTCTGACGCCATTTCGATTGTCTTCTTTAGAATATAATTGATCTGAATATTTAACTTAAAGTTATAGGTATGCCTATTTACTTAGTTGCTTATGTAGGTTGGAAAAAGGTAGGTACCTAGGTACTTATTAAAGCTACACTTGATCTTCTAAACAGAACTGTAGCTAGGTACCTATTTATCAAACTAGCTATAAGTAAATACTATAATATTTAATAATCTATTTAGGTACCAGGTACGTAAATACAAATTTTGTTAGTTAGGTAGGTACCTAGTTAGGTAGCGTAGGTACCTAAAGCGCGGAGCTTTATGTTAAAAGCCATGCCGGCCGGCTACGGACTTGAGTAACGTTACCATTACCGTTACTCAATTACCGATATCTCTAACGTTAATAGGGTAACGTTACAAGAAAAAGACAACTTAATAATTACCGATACTAATACCGGTATTTTTTACCGTTATCAGTAACGTTATTTGTATAACGTTATAACGTTACTGATAACGTTATACGATAACGTTACCCAGAAAATACCGGTATTCCTGTCCCTGTCGTGAGCTCTTGCTTATTGCACACTCGGCTGAGTTACGCTAACTTGTCTCATAATGTACTATTAGTATACATATGTACTCTTAGTCACGAATAAAAAACGCTATGTACTATAATTATACTTACATATTAGCAATAACAAGCACGTCATATTAAAAGTTATCATTTGAGTTTCCATGTCAGCTGTTTGAGAGTTCGGTTATTGTGTTTCGAAATCGTTAACAAGCAATTAATTTTGTAGGTCGTTAAAAACAACAATTTTACCTGTTAATTTCATGCCAAGTACCTAGATGTTTATTAGTATTAGAAAATGTTTTTAAGAGGATTGTCAACCACGTGGTCGCCATACAAACGGCGATAACGTTTCCCACCCTCTAAACCTTAACCTACAGCAATGAATTTTTGGTATGTTTTTGAAATGCCTAAAAACTAGGGCTGTACGTTTTGATTTTTAAAATATTCATTGTAGATTTGAAAATTAAAAAAATTGCCAAAAATTAATTACTGTAGGTTAAGGTTTAGAGGGTGGGAAACGTTATCGCCGTTTGTATGGAGACCACGTGGTTGACAATCCTCTTAACCTTAGAATAATAACACCTAGAACTAGAAGCCGTGTCCTCGTATGCAAAGTGAGGCAACTAATAGGTCACTAATTAACTGAATTTAGTGAAACTTTTTAACAACAAAAGTCATTAAATGTAATGATAGACGAAATAAAGCGACTGAGCATGGCGTAAGTTGCGCAAGACATAATATATATTATACGCATATTACGCATATGCTTATTCACGATTAAATACGGAATAATGTTATGGGGAAACAGCACAAACGTAAATGATCTCTTTAATATGCAAAAAAAATGTGTTAGAATAATAGCTCAAATAGATAATACTCAATCGTGTAGACCATACTTTATTAAATTTAATCTACTCACACTCCCATCCCTATATATATATATGACATATGTATATTACCTATAAAAATATAGAAACTTTTCCCTTAGAGTAAGACGCGTTTCTGTTACCAAAGTAAAAGATACTCACAAAAACAGATTAAACTTACCACAATCCAGAATAAAAATGCTCAATACCAGTCTTCAATAAACTACCAACCTTTATTAAAAATGAACCAAACCTCAAATTATTCTCTAAGTCATTGAAATCTTACTTAATACAAAAATGTTACTACTCTGTAAAAGAGTTTATTTAAAATATATTAAAAATATTAGGATCTGTCCAATAGTACATTATGAGACAAGTTAGCTTACCACAGCCGAGTGTGCAATAACCAAGAGCTCACGAGTTTCATACGACGTTTTTCAACACATTTGCGAGAAAAAAAACAAAGTAATTTATCACACAGCAACAAATATGGCAAAAACAAAATATGATAATTTTGGGAAAAGGCGCGCATGTTTCTTTGTTTTTTTTCACACGCCCAACGCAAGAATATTTTGCGAACAAAGGGGTGAGGAGCATACAGCCTACTACTAATACTTTAAAATTATAATTTTAAGTGATAAAATGCAAATATTTTAATATTTAATAACAAAATATTGTGAATTATGAATAATTTGATAATAATTATATATTTATTTGACTTAATTAAGAACTTACACATTTATTTATTCCAAAAATGTATAAGAATTTTCAGCAGCATAAAACCTCTTTGTTGTTAAAAAAAAAATAACTGTATTACCCGGCTAAATTGGGAATGCTCTGTTTACTCGCATAGAACTTGCAGTAAGGTACTAATTTAACTTTGTAGGGTTAATTCTATTACGAACTAGTGTTTTCTATATTATTGCTCGCGTTTGTTATAGCTCGGTTTATGGCCCTAAAAGCGATGTATTAGGGCTCACTTTACGAGCAAGTGTGTTGAAAAGATTATAACGGGTGTAACAAGACACTCAACGAAGCCGAAGTCCATGCATTCCGCCCATCATCTGGATCATTTGGGAAACCACCTAGCTACGAAGTTATTGGAGGTCAAAGTCAAAAAAAAAAATTCCAATTTTTTATGAAATCTTTCTAGATTCGTTATTTCCTAATTTTTGTCTACTGAAACATTATCAAAATTTTATGTACCTATTTCGTAACAAACAATGGCTTCAATACGTCATCACTCAATGAATTTCATGAGCACGTACATAAACCTTGTCTTTTAACTCGGCCGCACGCATCTGTGTAGCATTCACTCGCAGGCGCGGTCTGTTGTACGCGTTACATTGCGTGGAAATGTATGCAATGCTTTTTTAACACCAAAAATTAAAATCGTTTCCCAGCAATAACTTTGAACAGAAATGGTCCTGATGATGGGCAGAATACGTAGACCTTGGCTTCGTTGAGGGTCTTGTTACACCCTGTATAATATTTTTATTTTTAATCTTATTGGTTTAAGTGCCTATTCGTAAATGTTAATTGTAATAGTACTGTCAAAAATTTGCTATACCTAAATGGTCAAGTCATGCACTTTATTATTGTATTGTAACACTTCTGTACACTTAGTTGCAAATAAACTTGATTTGATTTGATTTGACAACCCCAAACTGCTGCTGCATCTCATCTACCGTACGCCGCACATTCCAACCAACACACACACAGTGACTATTACCGGGTGTAACAAGACCTTCAACGAAGCCGAGGTCTACGTATTCTGCCCATCATCAGGATCATTTCTGTTCAAAATTATCGCTGGGAAACGATTTTAATTTTTTGTGTTAAAAAAGCATTGCATACATTACCACGCAATGTAACGCGTACAAAAGACCGCGCCTGCGAGTGAATGCTACACAGCTGCGTGCGGCCGAGTTGAAAGGCAACGTTTATGTGCGTGCTCATGAAATACATTGAGTGATGACGTTTTGAAGCCATTGTTTGTTACGAAATACATAAAATTTTGAAAATGTTTCTGTAGACAAAAATTAGGAAATTACGAATAAAATAACATTTCATAAAAAATTTAAAAAAAAAATTGACTTTGACCTTCAATAACTTCGTAGCTATTGGTTTCCCAGTTGTCTAAAAGACAAAAATGGTCCTGATGATGGGCGGAATGCGTGGACTTCGGCTTCGTTGAGTGTCTTGTTACAATATTCTGTGACACGGTTGCAACAAGATTCATCACCGTGTTACTAGATGGCGCTACAGTTTCGAAGAAACACGCAGATTAGTATAGAATAGTTAACCTCGTAGTATGGAAAATATATTATGGGGAACCTACATCTCGCTAACGGAGTTCACTATATATTTGCAGCTTCTCCCCGCTTTTTGGCAGGACCTTTTATTCACTTCTCAAGCTTACGCGCTCACTAGACATGAAATAAAACACTTTTAACGGATACTAGCGCGGTTTTATTGAAAGTACTTTGGTAATTAGTTGGTATTTGGTTTGATTTTTGATTTTCCCGACGTTTCGGCACCTTTGCAGCTGCCGTGGTCACGGGGGACTGAAGCTACTTGTGAGCCTACCCTCAAGCGATGAATTTTTTTTTTTTTAGAACGTTCAGAAATTAAAATTTATCAAATTTAATTAGTTTAATTTTGGTTTGGTTTTAATTTAATTTTATATGTTAAAAAGAGAGAATCTACTGAAACTACTACCATTTCAAAAAATTGGGAGGCCCCTCCAAGAAAGAAATGGCGAAAGAAAACTTGGAGAGGAAGGCCGACCTCCGTCTTTTATATTAATTAATTTATTTGCAAAAGGAACTAACCGTATCATTAGATCTTACAGTGTGTGTTTGGGGCTTTAGCTTGTGAATGATGGGGTCCCAAGCTGGTGGAATTTTCCAACCATCATCTCTATTGAAATTAGGATATTTATTTATTTCGATAGCCTCGCGGAGCATTCTAGGAATGAATCTACGTTCCCTAGCAAGGATTTGGGGTTTGTCAAATCTAATATAATGGTTGGGCCCCTCAAGGGCGTGTTCACTCACTGCAGACTTGTTATCGCGCCTATGTTTCATGTCAGCTACATGTTCTTTAACCCGGGTCCCTATGCTTCTCTTTGTTTGCCCGATGTAATTTTTTGAAATGGTAGTAGTTTCAGTAGATTCTCTCTTTTTAACATATAAAATTAAATTAAAACCAAACCAAAATTAAACTAATTAAATTTGATAAATTTTAATTTCTGAACGTTCTAAAAAAAAAAAATTCATCGCTTGAGGGTAGGCTCACAAGTAGCTTCAGTCCCCCGTGACCACGGCAGCTGCAAAGGTGCCGAAACGTCGGGAAAATCAAAAATCAAACCAAATACCAACTAATTACCAAAGTACTTTCAATAAAACCGCGCTAGTATCCGTTAAAAGTGTTTTATTTCAGGACCTTTTATGCTGTTTTTCGTTCTTTTATTTCTATTTTATTATTAAATAATTAATCATCGGTTGGACTGCGGTCCTCGGGCTAATACCACCCATTCCGGAGGAAGATCTTCCATTTCGCCTTCCTATTAGTTACTACTGGTGGCTACTACCATACTTACATTACCATACATAATTCCTTCATGTTTGTTAAACGTCAGACTCTAAGGCCCTCCGCTGCGTCAAGCGGGATCTCGCCGCGGGAACAGGGCGCGGGAATATAGATTGCTGGTTTTTGACGGGCAGATGCTTGCGCAGTGCATGAGTAAGCTCTAATCTATGTCGCCCCGCGCGCGTGTCCCGCTTAACACAGCGGAGGGCCTAATGGTAGAGCCACGTACGTAGTCATTGAATTATATTGCTAGTACCACAGATAATATAATACATAGTGTTAATAATTCATTAGGTGGCGAGCCCTTAACATTAGTAGAGCTCATTTCGTTTTGTTGCGGTAGCCGGAGCTGCCTGAGAACTGACAGCAAATATTCTATTGCGGAGATAGGTGTATAAAAAAGCAATATTACAAAGTATTTTTTATTTCTTTATCGGTAGTACCTCTTCAGATCCCCGTACTGTCCTAGTCGCCAGGTGTCTTCCACCGGCCACTGGTGCTTGAATCGCGGCAGAGAGGTGTGCCGGACTGTAGCTCCTAGCCGACGGAGCAGTTGTTGCTCGCGATTTTTCCTTTTAAGTGCCTCTTCTAAATCCAACTTTGGGTGGGCCGAAACTGTTAAGTGTATTTTAAAGAATTTTAGTTCCAAACTCCACAAAGAGATGGCGCTGTGATGTGACCCGCAGAATCGCGGTATAGTATTTTTCCGCTCATTACCATACCATAGGCACCCATTACACACTCAATCAGATTGACAAAGATTGCCAGAGATTGATTGTGTAACGTCGTTTCAATCTGGCGTGGTTTTTATTCAATCTGGCGTGGTTTTTATTCAATCTGGCGTGGTTTTTTGTGAATCTGGCTTAGGGTTGGCACCTTTTTTTCGAGGTAATAGTATTATTTTCAAAACATTTTAGTAGGTACTTACTTTTGGGATATTTATAAAAATGTAGTCCACATTTATTTTTAACTAGCTTCCGCCCGCGACTACATCCGCGTGGGTGGACATTCGAAAAATCGCTAATTAACAAACATACAAACGAACAGAGAACTTGCAGTCTGCTTATTGCAATCTACTGCTATCCGATACATGTTTTTTTTAAGGCTGAACTGATTTAGATGAAATTTAGCGCACAGTTTATTAGCCTAGATTAAAACATAGGATACTTTTGATCTCGGTCAAAGATACCCTAGGGGTTTTTATTTTTTGAAATTAAACACACATTGAAATTAATTTGTATTAGGTACTTTTGGGAATTTTATAAAAATATAGCCCATATTTATTTTTAACTAGCTTCCTAGCTAGTACATCCGGGTGGGCATTTGAAAAATACCCTAAAAAACATACAGACGATAAGAAAAACAATCTCCTGCTTTTTTGAAGTCGGTTAAAAATATTATGGAATTGTGGCAGATTGACAATCAACCACAAGTCCACTTGTATCGGATTGTCAATCTAACACAAGTAACTGCGATCCAATATTTTTAACCGACTTCAAAAAAGCAGGAGATTGTTTTTCTTTTCGTCTGTATGTTTTTTAGGATATTTTTCAAATGTCCACCCGGATGTACTAGCTAGTTAAAAATAAATATAGGCTATATTTTTATAAAATTCCCGATGTCCTGTCCATGGATTGGACATGTCCATGTCCATGATGTCCTGTCCATGTTTAAGTCCATGTCCATGTCCATGTCCATGTCCATGTCCAGGAGATTGTTTTTCTTTTCGTCTGTATGTTTTTTAGGATATTTTTCAAATGTCCACCCGGATGTACTAGCTAGTTAAAAATAAATATAGGCTATATTTTTATAAAATTCCCGATGTCCTGTCCATGGATTGGACATGTCCATGTCCATGATGTCCTGTCCATGTCCATGTCCATGTCCATGTCCATGTCCATGTCCATGTCCATGTCCATGTCCATGTCCATGTCCATGTCCATGCTTTTTTGAAGTCGGTTAAAAATATTGGACTTTGGACTTGGACTTCAAAAAGCAGGAGATTGTTTCTCTGTTCGTCTGTATATTCGTTTTTAAGGCTGAACTGATTTAGGTGAAGTTTGGCAAACAGTTTATAGTCTGGATTAAAACTTATATTTATTTTTAACCCCACATTTATTTTTAACTAGCTTCCACTGATTACTGATTTGGATAACTGATTTTGATGAAATTTGGCACTCAGATAGATCATAGCTTGGTAATGTAGTATTGTAATTATCAATATTTGATTTTACACACACAGCGCCACCTAACCATAAACTAATCAAGGCATAAGATGGGTGCTAGACAACTGATTTTACTAGGTACCTACTTACTACTTACATTTCGAAATAGATAGGTACTTATATCTTCTATTATACTTCGTATTCGTATTATACTTCGTCACAGAAATTAAAATTCATAATTTCAATTTCATCCGGGAATCGAACCCGGGATCTCTTGCGTGGTAGACTGGCATGTTGAATACTGCACCACTCAGGTCATCGATCGATATCACGCGAAAATTGATGCAAAAAAGTTGGCAACCCTACCAATAACCACCGTGGACTGCTTGCTGGATTGACCGTGTAACGTCGCATCAAAAATCAGATTGATGTGAAACCAGATTGATGTGTGTGTTTGTAGTCATTAAAGATGAGTTTTCTGTGAGTGCGTTACTTTGTAGGCGTCCCTAGTGTTCTACACACAGCACTTGTATTGTACTATTATGTATTCTGTGCTATAGCTAGCTACCTACATACAGTTTGATTTATAAAGTGCACAAATAATAATAATGACGACGACTAATGACTAATTTTAATGACGGGAAATAGTTATTTGTTATACACGTGACCAAAATCAATTTGTGCTGCGAGTTCCGACTTTAAATTACGAACTAGCGAAGTAGTCTAGAATTGAATCACGAGCGTAGCGAGTGATTCTAATAATAGACTACTGAGCACAGTGAGTGATTTAAAGGCACGACGAGGCAGAACAAAATTTTGGTCTCGTCTCGTGTAAAACATAGGTACAACTTTTCACCTCTACCAGCGAGAAAATTTTCACGTGACTTTCTTAGTAAAAAGCTAAAATCAACTATTTTGGAGTTAGACAACTATCTTCATCATTGGACACACTCATTTTTTATAATTTATTACAAAAATAGTTCGATCAAACCTATGCTAAAAAAAAATATTCATAAAGTACCTACCTAGATTCCCGTCGTTTTGTTTTAAATTACTTTGTGTTTTTTATTTATAATCATAAAACACTAATTTGTTAATAAATTTCATTAATTTTTCTTATTTTATATTTAATTCATACATGCAACCTCATTTCGTCCATACTCTTTATTTCGAATTATCAACCTTCTTTTTTAACAATCCTTATTTAAAACTCCTTGGTATATATATATCCGTGATTTTATTTTTAATCCATGTATGACACCCTAAAGCACTCTATCTATCCTTTTCTGACATATCAATTTTACAAGTCTCATCCTCGCCACTTTATTTTTTTTCTTTCTTAAGTTGATGTTAGAAATTACTTTGCTTCACGCTCGCAGCAAAAATGATTTTGCTGCGAGTTTTTACGCGCCATAAGCGCCCTTTTCGTGATGGAGAGGTGAAAAATATATTTAAAAAAATCTAACTTAATAGCGACTTATTTTTTTCTGGAATAATCAATTTAATGAAAATCTTATTTTTTTTATTAAAAATATATCTTATAGTGGATTTTTATCATATTATATAAATTTCACTAAGACGACCTACTATTTGCAATCATTATTCAGTTTGTTTCATGGTGATAGATCGTTTAGTTCAAAAGTTATAACGTTTTGTTCACAGTAGCAAACAAGAATTTTAAAAAACCTCTAAAATATACCTACCTACATAAAAAAAAAACTTTTTTTTTTTCGTTTTCCTGTCGATAAAATCAAGCATAGCATAGATTCATTGATTTTCATTTGTGCACTCTATAAAGACTCAGGCACTGTATAATATACAAGCACAGAATACATATAAGTACCCGTACAGAAAGGACACTCTCCGTCCCAGAATCAATTACCTCACCCCACCCCGCGAGTTCGTGTGCCGAATCGTGTGCGATAATATCGATATTATCGCGAATCCAAATAAATGTAGTAGGTACAAAAACCCTATTATGTGTAATATATTGAGACTATTACTTAATTTGGTCGGATCCGCGCTAAAATCGCCATTTTTATCGCCATGCGGACCGTAGCCTTAGTCGTGTTTGTAAACGTCAACTTATTTTGTTATTCAAAGCAATGCGGCGTAACTTTTTAGTCGTTTTTGTCAACTGTCTACTAATTTTGATATTCAAAGCAATGCGTCGTACCCAACGATATATCAAAACAAAGTTTAGATGCGTTACCCGCACTCCACAATGGCAAGACGAAAGTAAGGTAATTGCCCGACTTTCAATTAGTCAGGCACAGGCTCGTGACACGTAAACACACACCACTCTCGTCAGTCAGACACTCAAAAACCGTGACATTCTGATCAAAAATGCCTTCCTGCGTCTATAAACGATGTGCAAATTATACAGCAACAGTCAGAGATCGGAAAAACCATTTCATTTCACACGTAAGTACTGTATTTAACCATAAAATTTATTTTCGTATTTTGTATTACTCTAATCGGGCATTTTTTTACAAAGAGCGAGACGCGCCAATGAGCATGCAGCGTATCAGACGAAACTTATGATGTCTGTTTATCTCTTTCTAACGACAGGGATTGCGTATGGTGGCGTTCATTTTTGTCCCACTATTGATGTAATATGTCAATGTGTGTATCTGCAGTACCTGTCGCTGTTTTAAATTGCATGATGTTGGCGCATAACGCATCTAAACTTTGTTTTGATATATCGATGGTCGTCTTAACTTTATATAAACGCCGCCGCCGCCCAAACAGTACAATCTGCACGGTAGCCCTAGACTCACACACACAGTTGTAACACGTCAATGGCGCGGTTATATGGAGTGTGCGGGGTGTGCCCAAGGGGCCGATATCGACCACTTTTTGATTACGTACGTGACGTAAGTCTGTTGCTAAAGCAGCCACTACACGCTCATGCAAGCGTCAGTCAAATCCCATCAGTCATGACAGTCACGGCTGTGACTGACGATTAACCTACCGTGTAGTAGGTAGTGTAATGGGGTGACTGATGGTTGCATGAAGTTGATTTTACAAGTTGATTTCTTTTTAAATTGCATTCCCAATGCTATTTTTATACATTACTAATAAAAATTGCATTTTTAAATTTGAGATTTTTGCATTCACAATGCTATTTTTATACAATACTAAGTAATATACTAGAAAAAATACGACTCGCACTAGATCAATACTCAGACGGGAACTCGGTAGCTCAGCGGTCAGAGCATTGGACCGGATATCCGAAGGTCGCGGGTTCGATTCCCGTCTGATATTTTCTAGTATATTATTTAGTATTGTATAAAAATAGCATTGTGAATGCAAAAATCTCAAATTTAAAAATTATATAGCTATTTCATCTTAATTGCCAAATATCTGAAAAAATATTTCAATTGAATGTCGAGGTAATTCCGCACATTGGTGAAATGACGCTGGCTTGCAGCGTAAGAGTAGGATATACTATAAGAAATTCGACGATGTCACTCACTAGTGACTCGGTAGCTCAGCGGTCAGAGCATTGGACCGGATATCCAAAGGTCGCGGGTTCGATTCCCGTCTGAGTATTGATCTGGTGCGAGTCGTATTTTTTCTAGTATATTATTTAGTATTGATTTCTTCTTTCCATCAGTCAATCAGTCAAACGTAATTCATGACTGATGGAATTTGACTGACGCTTGCATGAGCGTGTAATGGCTGCCTAACAATTCCCGATTGAAATCGTTTGAAAGCGCAGTGCAGTTGCTTTGCTGCTTTAGTTAAGATAGTTGTCACATTGGTTCTTACTAAAGCATCGATGTAACTGCGATTTCTGTCAGAGTTGATTGCAACAAAGTTACATAATTACCCCCCTGATCTAAAAGTTAACCCTTAACTATACTTATGCGAGTATTCTCACCAGTTTTCATCGGTTTCGTTTCATCTGTATCTTTTTTAGCACGAGGATAAAAAAAAAGCCTATTAAACACGGGTCTTCCAATAGTATGAAGATATCTAGGGTCTGGATTTAAAGCTTTGTCTTTTAGCGTTTCCAAGATGTGTACCGACTTATCTATGTCCACTTCTAAGGCGTGAACTTGTTCCATGGCGACTATGTAGTGAATGGGTTTGACTACCCATATAGATGCAGGCACGAATACAGATCTACCGTTTCCTTTGTCTCTGTATTCTCGATACGTTTCTAGCATGCGGCGGTATTTTTCTCGTATGTTCCCTGGAATTGGATTAGATTAGATTCATCATCATATCAGATGAAACAACAGTTTATAACCTGTCGTTTAGTTGTCATTTAGTTTATTGCTAAAAATAGCCACTTTTAGCAATAAGACTCCATTTAACTAAACGACAGACTAGAAAATAGTTTTTAAGCGATAGAAAGTACAACAAAGCTTTTTCGGAGTACACTAGAAGAACACAATTCACAATTTCGTCTTTATTCAAGCACTACGATTTTTTTCCATTGGCGGCGCTAGTGTAGCGCATAAAGCCTCTTAAGTCCCTTCTCAAAACTTGCCCATAATGATTCCAATTTGGTAAGCCTCCGAATCTGATAGGTCGTCTCTTATGCTGGCCACCTGTCGTATCTTCGTGAAGGCATCCATTATGAGCTCTTTGGCCAATGTTATCATCTTCCCTTTGTCTGTTATGATAGAATAGTCATAAACGTAGTGGTAGTGGGTATACGCTGTGACGACACCTAAGAAAATAATTCAGCACCTTGGTTAGATTATTCTTAGGAGCCCGTACACATTTTGCCGCTGATTGCCGCTCTCTCGCTCGCTCATTTCATGTTTTCTCAAGATTTCTTAAATCTGAGTGCGTAATTGAAAAATCTGTCTCGGCTACTTTTCGCAATAGATTGCACCGCGCGCCTGAAACTTACTGTTGGGCGTTTAAAGCAGGCCAGCTGCAAAACCTTCATGCAAAACCGAGTTCAATAGAGGATACACACGTAAGGTTATGCATGACGGTTTTACCAAAGGCATAACCGAGCGACAAGGTTGCTTGAACAGGCATCGATAACTGCACAGTTTTGTCGCATACACGCTAGGTTATGCATGACGGTTTTAACCTTACAGGCATAACCATCATGCATAACCTATCGTGTATAGCCGGCTTAATTTGTAAACAGATCTATATACAGTGATGCTTAGTTGCTTACTGAAAACAGTATTTTTGTATAAGTACTTTTTTTGTTCAATAGTAAAATGTATAATTATAGTGAAAAACAGTATGACAGTATAATACTGTTTTTAACAGTATAGTTGGCAACCCTAGCTAGCGACACGCACATAATCAAAGCCACGTATTCACTAGGGGACAAAGTCGCTCGACATGTCGCAAGCAGTCGCGGGACGTTTACGTGAGACTGTCCGACGACAATGTCCGTCGACATTTTGTCGTCCACATACCGAAGTTGTGGTCGTGATGTAACGATCAATTGCGATTGTAATTTTTTTTGTCAATGCCATTGTTGGAGAAATTGACAATCGCATCCTCTATACTACACAGATAGCTAGCACCTACTTATAGTTTTTTTTATTCAATATTTTTGCTACATAAGTTGTAAAGAAAGAAAGGGAAATAAAAGTAGAAATCAAACAAAATAGGTACTTACTCGTACAAATACTCAAAAAAAATATTTGCGAAAACATTTTCGATACCTAGCTAAGTAAGTAGGTAGATTAGGCGCTTACTTTGTCTAATAAAAATTATCGCATTTAATTGGCATGTTATATAGCAGCTATTTTGATTTGATTGCATTTAAATCGAATAATTTTGATTGTCTTAATTTAAGTAACCACAAATTTTAGACAAGATTGAAATGTATTTACTTAAGTAGCGGCCGCCCACGACTTCGTATGCTTGGAAAGTTTTATTGCTATCCCTCGGGAAAAATACTTTTTTCATCCATCCATCTTAAGAGGATTACTGCGCTACACTAGCGCCGCCAATGGAAAAAAAATCGTAGTGCTCAAATAAAGACGAAATTGTGAATTGTGTTCTTCTAGTGTACTCCGAATAAGCTTTGTTGTACTTTTTTATCGTTTAAACAATATTTTATAACCTGTCGTTTAGTTTATTGCTAAATTGGCCAGCAATAAAACTCCATTAAACTAAACGACAGACTAGAAAATATAGTTTAAGCGATAAAAAGTACCACAAATCATATACGGAGTACACTAGAAGAACACAATTCACAATTTCGTCTTGATTTTTTTTCCATTTGCGGCGCTAGTATAGCGCATAAACGCTCTTAAGAGGTAAGAGGCAAAAACTGTTCAGTTGTATTGTAGCTGCACCATGATTACGTAACTTTGTTGCAATCAACTCTGACAGAAATCGCAGTTACATTGCTGCTTTATCTTACTTAAAGCAGCAATGTAACTGCGGTTTTAATCGATTTCTATCGAGAATTGTTAGCAACAGAGAAGCAACAGAGTTACGTAATCAGCCCCCGGGTCCCTAATGCAGCCATTACACGGTAGGTTTTGCTGTCAGTCCGTGACTGACGATTGACCGTGTAATGTAGTGACTGATGGTTGCATGAAGTTTGATATTTTGTTCTTCCATCAGTCAAACGTAAAATTCATGACTGATGGAATTGAACGACGCTTGCATGAGCATGTAATGGCTGCCTTACGCGCGATGTCAGTCTGTGCTCCGTTCACTTTTTGTCATTCCTATTAACTATGTATGGAGCTTATGCGGCATCGATAACAGCGCCATCAATTTGTGAATTACCAACTAGACTACTGAAATTACTTTAATTAAAATTGTAGAAAATTTAATTTCTTTACAGAAATATGAACAAAAACCCTAAAAACGCTTCCTAACAAAACGAAAAACCCTTTTATTTCGCGAAAAAAATGTCTTATTTTTACTAGCTGCGTCTCTTGACTTCAATGGACCTAAACTACTATAAAATATGTCCATCGGCCATTTTTGATGTCCCCACTGCTGGGGCGCAGGCCTTCCTTATGGGTGGTAAGGAGGATGGGCCAAAACCCACCACGCGGGCCCAATGCGGATTGGTGGGTGTTAACGACTGCGAATGCAGCCGGGACCAACGGCTTAACGTGCCTTCCGAAGCACGGAGGAGCTCGAGATAATACATTTTTGGTCACCCATCCCATGACCGACCCTTGCGAACTGTTATATCCGAAAATTGTATCCCAAATTGCTGAATCTACAGTTTTATGCTGATGCAGCAATTTGGGCACCCACGACTTCGGCGACTGCCTCTTCGAGTCAGTCTACCCATATCCCGCGACTAGTGTGGTTGTTTCCGAAAACCTAATTATAAATTCACTGTTTTGAAGGACAATTAAATTTCTTTTCACAGCTTATAACTATTTCCTTTTTTAAAAAGACTCCTAAGTTTTCCGGCTGGGCCAGGCGCTAAACCACTGCGCCACCGAGCTCCACAAAATATAGTTAGCATTATAAAAGTACATAACAAATTAACCTGTAAAATTAACGCTTCTTTATGGTAGTTTTTTTTAAATACTGAAACAAGTGCCAAGACGTAAAATAAAAAAATGTAGTTTACGTAAATTTTGATTATTGTGTACTTTTTCAGAAACTACTTAATAAATAATTGTAGCATTTTTTATACCAAATTGAGCTATCCGAAAATGATGCCACACTTTACGTATTCGCTAAACCACACGAGAGTACCTGGCCGAAATCAACAGGTTATTGGAGTATTTTTTTTGAAAAAAACTACAAAACCGTTGAAAACTGTTGAACTCGGCCAGGTACTTTCACGAAATCAACAGGCTTTTGTAGTTAATTATATGGCTACAAAAGCCTTGTCTTGCTGAAATCAACAGTGTAGAGTCTGTCTGCACTATGTTAGACTATACCTAGTTTTGTCTTCATTTTACCATTGAAAATGGTCATCAGATGCAAATCGCCTGAGACGTATTTTTGGCCATAGCTCCGAGGATTTTAGAAGGATCGAGATGGGAATAGTACCCAAAGTTGAGGAATTCATCGAGACACGTGTGAACGTTTCAATTTAGAAAATCGGCGTGTATTTTTTTTAATTTTAAAAAACTAAATTAGCTATATTTTATTTTATTTTAAATTAAATTATATTAGTTAGGAACAGCCTGCAGATCAGTTTCCATCAAGCGGCCAAACTTTATCACGGCTTGTAAGTTGTAACTACGATTTTTTTTGTATAGGTCTCATACCTACAAATGGTTTACTGGAATAAAAAGTCGATTTTAATTTTAATTATTTTATTCTTTCTGGTTGTGCGGGCGATAAAAATGGACTGTATTGATTTTGGAGCGGAGAAAGCTACTGAAAATATACGCGAAAGTCGACAAAAACAGTGGAAATTTGGAAAGGGCACAATACCTTGACCGCCTCGTTGGGTGCGAGATGCTTGAGGTTGCCGGGGACGTCCCTGGTCCTGGCTGCAGCAGGTTCCTTGAGTTCCACTTTCACTGAACAGTTCATACACACGGTTTTTGCGTGTTTAGGCCACTAAATCCAAAATTAATGCGAAAAATCGGTGCGAGCGCGCGAGCGGCCAAGCGGGTCCATTGCGTCTTTTATATCAAAGTGTTGGCAGCATTGCATTGCGGTGCAACTTTGTACCGCTAGATGGCGGTGACAGTTGTCTCGCTCTTTCATACGCGAGCCAAGATATGTGCGATGGAGAAAGGAAATGGAAGTTTGGACGGGAGAGTCGACAACTATTTAATTAAATAAATTTAAATCGGCGATGCAACATGCAAATAAAAACGCGGCACATTTAAATCTATACCGGCGCAACCATTTCCCCCCGGCTTGAAGGGTTACCTTCAATAAAAGGAAAGAACAAACTACCTATATAGTTGCTTCTAAGCTAAACTATTAACTAAACTATAATGCTATTGAACTAAACCAAGTTAAACCTATTCGAACAAGCTAAATTATGATTGTGGTTGAAGTTACTGTTGATTAGGCAAAGGACAAAGACGAATAACTGGACGTAAATACGAGCCAGTTGCGGTTTTAACACGAACTATACGGGTGATCCCATTTGACCCAGGAAAAACTTCTTCTACTAGCCCAAGCGGCCAATGTAATGGAGGCATGTTTTCGGTTAAAATAACTACGACAGTACCGACAGTAATAGGGTTCGATGGAGTATTCCATTTCTGACGTGACTGTAGCGTATGCAAATAGTCTGTTCTCCAACGCTTCCAAAACGATTGAACGAGCTTATCCAATAAGGCGTGACGCGTGAGAAGATGAAGTCGATCTTCCTCTATTTCTAAAGCGGGCAAATATTTTAACGGTGTCACATTTAAAAAGTGCGCTGGAGTCAGTGCAAGCGGCTCCGAGGGATCACTAGACAAGGTTCTACAAAGAGGACGCGTGTTCATAACGGCCTCGACTTGAGTGAGCACGGTGCTCAGCTCTTCGAACGTAAGAATCTGTTCGCCTATAACGCGAAACAGATGCGACTTAAAACTTTTAATGTTAGCTTCCCAATTGCCACCAAAGTGGCTAGCGGCGGGCGTATTGAACGACCACTCAATGCGGTTTTCAGCTAATACGTGGGCGAATTCCGTGTTAAAATGTTTCGACCGTAGAAAATTATGTAGTTCAGAGAGGCTACGACGAGCTCCGACGTAATTCGTACCGTTGTCCGAATACATTCGAGATACGGAACCCCGACGCGACAAAAATCTTTTAAATGCAGCCATGAAGCATGGCGTGCTCAAATCACTAGCTAATTCAATATGAACGGCGCGAGTCGTCATACAAATGAAAAGACAGACATAAGCTTTCGTGGAGCGTATACCACGACCGCGATAAGCTGTTACCCTGAGGGGGCCCCCGTAATCAGAGCCTGTGTGTACGAATGCTTTAGCAGCCTGAACAACGCGACAAGAACGATGGTCGGCCATTTCGGGCGCGATTGACTTCGGGCGAAGTTTGAAACACGGAATACATCTAATGAACTATCGAACGAATCAAATTGCGTGCGGAAAGAATCCAGTATTTCTGGCGCAAAATCGACATTAATAAATCTGGACCAGCGTGACAATTCACCTTATGGTGATATTCGACTAAAAGATCAACGATATGATCTTTGCGCGGGAGAACTATAGGATGCATTTGATCATAGTTTAATTCGGACTGGCTCAAGCGACCACCAACTCGAATGAGGCCATCCTTCAAAAAAGGTTTCAAATGTTGAAAAGCGCGACTACAAGGTTTATTAATTTCTAAATTTCTAATTTCAGACGAAAAATAAAATCGATGAAGTTCACGAAGTACAATTAACTCGGCCTTGTTCAAGTCAGAGGCGGTAACGTACTCGCGACGCGGAAGGATTTTCAAAAATCGACAAATAAAAACAACACTACGCAAAAGAATCGACCACGAGGATACACGACTAGCCAACGCTAAGATAGTCGATCTTTCGGCGGGCGGTGCGGTAGCAACTAAAGAGGTTTTCTTTTCCTCTGGTGGTGTGGACACAATGGTGGGGTTGAAAGGACTTACAGGCCATTCATCAGGTGGGGTTCGGCACCAGGAGGAGCCATGAAACCACAACGGATGGTTCAAAATTTGTGCAGGTGTTAACCCACGAGTCAAACAATCGGCAGGGTTGTCCGTACCTGAGACGTGATAAAAGTTTTGCGGCGCCAATTCCGACTGAATTTTTGCCACCCTATTTGCGACAAATGTATCCCAACGATGGGGCGAAGAATGTGTCCAACACAAAGCTACGGTCGAGTCCGAGAATGCGAAAATTCTATCTATATTTATGCGGTTGCGACAACTATTAATAATTGAACTAACGAGCTGGGCTAGAAGTAATATAGCGCACAGCTCGAGACGAGCGAGAGAAACTACTTTACTAGGGGCTACTTTAGATTTAGCGCTGATGAGGTGGAGCGAAATGTCATCACCATTACGAACGTGGAAGTACACAACACCCCCGTACGCTTTCTCGCTAGCGTCTGCGAAACCTAAAATTGTTACAATACTATCATTTGAGATGCCAACATGGCGCGGTATTCTAATTTGCTCGAGCACCGGAAGCTCGGCTCTAAAGCGGTCCCACAATTTAACAATGTGGTCAGGAGGAGTGTCGTCCCAGTCGCAGTTGGACAGCCAAAGTTCCTTTATAAGAAGCTTTGCATACAAGACGACAGGTGCTACAAATCCCATAACATCCCATATGCGTGCGATACACGACAATATGGTGCGCTTAGTACAGGTTGACGGTGTAGGGCAAACTTTCAAACTAAACATGTCGGACGAAGGTGACCAACACAAACCGAGAACCTTATGCGTATCATTACCATCAAACTCCTTGACAGTTGACAAGCGATGCGTCGGTGGAATCGAATCCAAGACCGATTGCGAATTACTATTCCATTTTACGAGATCAAAATTACCAGCCTTCATGAGATCAATAACTTCAGCCGCAGTTGCGACAGCTTGATATTCACTCTGCACAGAATAAATATAGTCGTCCATATACAGACCGGTTTCTACAGTCTCCTTAGCCTTTGGGTATTTGTCCCCCTCATCGGCGGCGAGCTGCTTGACAGTGCGAAGAGCGTGGAAGGGACTGGATTTAAGTCCAAAACAAACGCGATTAAATTCGTAAACCTGTAAAGGTTCCTGCGGCGAAAATCTATACAAAATGCGTTGGAATCGGCGATCCGATTCGCGAACACCAATACAAAGAAACATTTGTCTAATGTCGGCTGAAAGCGCGACAGCGAATAAGCGAAAGTTAACTATAATTTCAAACAAATTACCTTGGAGATTTTGACCACTATGTAAAATATCGTTTACCGAAACATTCGAACTAGTTTTGGCGCTGCCGTCTAAAACAACGCGCAACTTGGTGGTTAGTTTATCCTCACGGATAACTCCATGGTGCGGTATGATATACGAAGGAGCATGCTTCGTCTCTTCAGCTTCGGGAGGCGCGGGTCTAATAAAGCCTTTATCCAAATATTCGATTATTACGTTATCGTAAGCCTCCTTCAACTTTGGAGATGCTTGCATTTTTCGTTCTAAACAGAAGAAGCGTTTTTCGGCTGACTGATAAGAATCTCCAAGCGAATTAACATCACCCTTAAAGGGGAGTGCGACAATATAACGACCATCGCTATCGCGAGTAGTCGTGCGACTATAAAACTCTTCACAAAGTTTATCATCAGGGCTGACAACAGGAGGTACGTTCACCTCTTCCATCTCCCAGAATTTACGGACGGTGGAGTCCAGCGGCTCGACGGCGCAACAATATGACATTGTCGAGTTACAATCTAAACAAGCGGGTGCGGAACCAACAATAACAAAACCAAGAACCGTCTCTAAGGCGAGAGGCGCGGGGTGCGACGAGTGACCTTGAACCTTACGCTGCAACAGGAGGTGCGGGAAAATCGAAGCGCCAACTAACAAATCAATATCTCCTGAAACGGCGTAAGTATCATCGGCCAAAGGCAAATCTCTAAAATTAGTCAATAATGCGGTATTGACTGCGACAGTCGGTAAAAGTTCGGTTACTTTATCGACAACTAGCGAATCCATCGAAAAACTAAGGTTATAATCAAAACGCGAGTGAAATTTAATTCCTACAGAACCTTGAACGGCTTTAGTGGAACCCCCAATACCTTTCACAACATTACAGGCAGGGCGGTTATTTATATGCAAACCAAGACGACTACAACAATTATTACTAATAAAATTACTTTGAGAAGCACTATCTAAAAGTGCGCGTACACTATGTCCCCTACCATGTGAATCGTATACAATCACCCGAGCGGTTGCGAGAAGTACCGTAGTAGGGCTTGTGTGCAAACTCGATAACGAGCACAAAGCAACATCGTTCGGCTGCGGGCGCGCGGCAGTGGCGCCGCGGTCGCCAGGAGCGGGCGGGGACGAAAACACGCGAGAGCGCTCCGAGTCGCCGCTCCACGGCGCGGGCGGCTGTGACGTCACAGCGAGCGGACTACGGCTAGGCATGGCGTGGTCGGACACGGCAGGTTCATTACTAACTACAAGCGAATTATTTCCATTAACGCGCGAAGTACCAACTGTGTTTAAATTGGACGCGGCATTATTATTTTCAAAGTGTAATAATGAATGGTGTTTACCATTACACTTGCGACAAAAATGATTCGAATTACAAATTGAAACACGATGTTTCTCACTGAGACAATTGATACATAAATTATTAGCACGAACAAATCTATAGCGATCGCTAGGGGTGAGCTTATTAAACTCCGAACATTTATAAAGTTGTTCGTGATGACCCTGACACAAAGAACACTTTTTCGAATGCGCCGCTTGCGAAGTTGCGGGTTCGAAATTAACAAAAGAATGCGTGGATTTCGTGGCGTGCGGAGAGTGCGTCGGTGGCCTATTGTTACGATTATTCGGACTAATTTTCGTAACTCCGTGGTTTAACGAAGTTCGTTGCAAAATTCTAATATGTTGACGAACGAAAGTTTCTAAATCGTCGAACTTAGGTATTTGATAGCCACGTCTATCCATTTCGAATAAGCGAACGGTTTCGGAATCTAATTTCTTTAACCCAATATACAAAAATAAAAAGTCACAGAGGTCATCGACCTTGAGATTCTTAAGGGCGCGAACAGCTGATGCAAAAGTATCTAAGAATTTTTCTAAGTCGTGTTCATTGCAGGAAGAACTATTTTTCAAATTAAATATTTGATCTAAATAAGCGGTTGTTACTAAACGTTTATCTTCGTATTTGACCTTCAATGTATTCAAAATTAAACTATAATTTTCGGCGCAAAGCGTTATCCCGGCGCAAATGGTTTTTGCTTTCCCGGTAAGCTTACTGACTAAATAATGTAATTTTTCGTGATCCGATAACGAATTATTATTATGGATCGTGTTTTCAAAACTAGCGAAAAACAAGGGCCAATTTTTTATATCGCCATCAAATTCTGGTATTTGGATGGGCGGTAATTTAGGTCGGTCCCGTTTTAACAAATCGAAACCGGCTAACCCGGGTTTCGACTCGGTAACTACTACGGGCGCTTGCAATGACTTGGCGACACGTTTTATTCGACAAAATAAATCTTCGAATGACGACATGGCGTCGTAATTTACTAAGAAATTGGCATTCAATTCTAATTCAACGGAGTTTATTTTATCGAGAATATTTTCGAAATCTAAGCGCAAAGTATCTACAGTTTCTAGCGAAGATAAAAACAAATCTTTTATTGATTCATCGGCGGTCTGCGATGAATAATCACAAATCAATTGCATACGCCTAAAAAGGCTATCCTTTTTAGCATGTAATATTTTTAACTGTGTCTCCGGAGTCATTTTCGGAGGCATTGCTACAACAACAAACTAACTAAAACCATTGATATATCAAAACAAAGTTTAGATGCGTTATGCGCCAACATCATGCAATTTAAAACAGCGACAGGTACTGCAGATACACACATTGACATATTACATCAATAGTGGGACAAAAATGAACGCCACCATACGGAATCCCTGTCGTTAGAAAGAGATAAACAGACATCATAAGTTTCGTCTGATGCGCTGCATGCTCATTGGCGCGTCTCGCTCTTTGTAAAAAAATGGCCGATTAGAGTAATACAAAATACGAAAATACATTTTACGGTTAAATACAGTACTTACGTGTGAAATAAAACATTTTTCCGATCTCTGACTGTTGCTGTATAATTTGCACATCGTTTATAGACGCAGGAAGGCATTTTTGATCAGAATGTCACGGTTTTTTAGTGTCTGTCTGACGAGAGTGATGTGTGTTTACGTGTCACGAGCCTGTGTCTGACTAATTGAAAGTCGGGCAATTACCTTACTTTCGTCTTGCCATTGTGGAGTGCGGGTAACGCATCTAAACTTTGTTTTGATATATCAATGACTAAAACTGCTAAACTAACGAACGATCAAATTGAAAGCGGTGAAGATCAGCGACGCGAGCGAGCGTAAGTACTTAGTGCGAGCGTGACTACCTACCCGCGCACAAAATATATTACTATGCGGTACAGTCGAAACTACGAACTATTATGCGAAATAAAGTATTTAAATGCGTTCATTCCCTATGGAATGAAAAACTACTATGCGTTTATTCCTTATGGAATAAAAACTAATGCGATTTTATGATGAACTATTGCGAAATTTGCGAACTATGGCGAACTATAGGTTGGTAGGTACTACGTACTAACGACTTTAAAATGGATCAAATCCGGATCGTATGGACCAGAAAATGGTTGTGCGGGCGATAAAAATGGACTGTATTGATTTTGGAGCGGAGAAAGCTACTGAAAATATACGCGAAAGTCGACAAAAACAGTGGAAATTTGGAAAGGGCACAATACCTTGACCGCCTCGTTGGGTGCGAGATGCTTGAGGTTGCCGGGGACGTCCCTGGTCCTGGCTGCAGCAGGTTCCTTGAGTTCCACTTTCACTGAACAGTTCATACACACGGTTTTTGCGTGTTTAGGCCACTAAATCCAAAATTAATGCGAAAAATCGGTGCGAGCGCGCGAGCGGCCAAGCGGGTCCATTGCGTCTTTTATATCAAAGTGTTGGCAGCATTGCATTGCGGTGCAACTTTGTACCGCTAGATGGCGGTGACAGTTGTCTCGCTCTTTCATACGCGAGCCAAGATATGTGCGATGGAGAAAGGAAATGGAAGTTTGGACGGGAGAGTCGACAACTATTTAATTAAATAAATTTAAATCGGCGATGCAACATGCAAATAAAAACGCGGCACATTTAAATCTATACCGGCGCAACCACTTTCCAACATCAAAATAATTTTCTATAACGTTAAATTTAATCATTAAACCAAAGGAATACATATACATACATAGTACCTGCAACAATTATATATAGCTACAAGATATGGGCTATAATATATTATGTATTCTGTGATATGGTTTAACATTTCATTGACTGCATCTTCAATCTTCAATCTTTACATTATACAACGTGTAAAGCTAGAGTTTCCTAAGATGACGGCACAGAATATATAATAGTACTAACGTATGACGGTGCCGTCATATTAAGGCCGTAATTTACAACGTTCTACGCCGCTAAATGACGGCCGTAATATGACGGCACCGTCATCCTAGGAAACCCTAGCTTAACAGAATAGGGATGTTGACTAATGAATAAAATAACGAAATACTAATAAAAATCGTAAACATATTAAACTTTTAGAGTAGCTTGTATACCTCTTGGTTTTATATATTGCATATTATTTGTTTTATGACCCTTCAAAGTTGGGTGGACAAGTCCATTTAAAAAGTATTAAATTTATTAAAATAAATGATACCTTTAATTAGTCCGTAAAATGTATAGCAAATTTGTCGAAGAAACCATTTTGATAAACACAATATTTAATATAGCTGCTGAACAAATTTCCTATGCGTTGCATACAAACTAGCACGGCGTGACGTCATAACGTGCAAGCCATTAGTATGGAGCGTTTTTGATCGAGTCCATTTGTGCGCATTTCACACTGTGATATCTCGGGCAGTTTTCATGCTAGCGAATTAATTCTTTTACCAATGTTTCTTTTTTTGAGAGGTAATTTATGTAACATAAAATAAAAAAAATAGTCAACATCCCTATTATGGCTGAACCAGATTATCGGTAGATAGGGACCCAACTGAATAACTTTACTATGGGACCGAAATCGCGAAAAAAATTCTGCTGTTTCATACATTTTCATTCGTTATTAATTTTTGTATAGGTAGGTAAGTACCTAAAAACCGTTTTTTTCGTGATTTGAGAGTTGCTCCCAAAGTTGTTCAGTTTGATGGTCCCTATCTACATATTCTGACACATTTTGACGCTGACTGCCGCTCTCTCGCTCGCACAATTCGTGTTTTCTCAAGATTTCTTAAATCTGAGTGCGTAATTGAAAAATGTTTTTCGGCCACTTTTCGCAATATAAGATTACGGACATTTCAACCTATATTTCAGTTTCGAGTTGCTTATGTACAAGAAGATATAATTTTTGCCAGTTCAAATAACTGTTAGAATCGACAACTTTTTGTACTTTAGCAAAAAAAATCTGAAATACTTATATTTTAAAATATCCTCAATCTTATATTGCGAAAAGTGGCCGAGACACATTTTTCAATTACACACTAAAGACCAATGATATTAAACGTAAAGATAGGTTATGCGCCAACATCATTGCTATTTAAAACAGCGTAAAGGTACTATAGATACACACATTGGCCGCTGCATGCGCATTGGCTGCCAATTGACAGCGCGTCGGCTGTCTCCTTCACTCCCACACGCAAAGCAGACAGCTCGCTCTTTGTACAATATGGCCGAATAAAGTAATAGAAAATACATATTTTTATTAAATACAGTACTTACGTGTGAAATAAAGCATTTTTCCGATCTCTAACCGTTGCTGTATAATTTGTACATCGTCTAAAAACGCAAGTAGACATATTTTTATGGTATTTCACAATTTTATTGCGTCTGATTGACGAGAGCCGCGTGTGTTACCGTGTCGCGAGACTGTGCCCGACTAATTGAAAGTCGGGCAATTACCTGACTTTCGTCTTGCCATTGTGAAGCTCGGGTAACCTATCTTTACATTTAATATCATTGCTAAAGACTGGTTTACATTATCTTAGTCTTTAGTAGAGTACTTTAGTAGCGTGCGAGTAGATTCGAATGCGAGTGCTTTAGTAGTTTTGGCACAGAATACATAATAGTACAAGTGTTTTGGTGCCTTCCCAGTGAGCGTTTACATGCTTCCAGTACAGTGTCATTTGACTAAAGCACTCTACTAAATTTAGATGCTTTACATGCTTCCAGTGCGAGGAAAGTGTCGCGCGGGGGGTGAGCGGGCGGCGCGGGCGCGCGGGGGCACAGAATACATAATAGTACAAGTGCGGGGGGTTCTACTAGAAAGCGATGATTCCAGTTTTTTTTTTATTAAATAAACAAATTTACATTTTTATCTTAATCTAAATAGTGCAACAAAAAGGCTGAAAGGCTACTAGAACGTTACTCTCTTTAGTCATAAGACGACCGTTTACATGTTTCAACTAAAGCACTCTACTAAAGACTAAGATAATGTAAACCAGCCATTAGATTTAATAAATCTTGAGAAAACAAAATGTGCGAGCGAGGTGCTGCGGCAGTCAGCGGCAAAATGTGTACGGGCTCTTAACTCTGTAACACTTTGTTTTATTATTTTCAAACATGGTTAGCTAAAACCTGTGCTTATTATCAGCAGGTGTGCTCGGTGGCATTTCGTGCAAAGGGTGCTTATTATGAATAGAACGGACGATTTCAATGAGATGGTTCAGTTCTATAGCTTGATTAGCTATCTGTTCATATGCATTTATATGTTCAATCGGTTTCCAATCGTAATACAACCTTTTTAGAGTCAAAGATATATCCGACATGATATTGTATTTATCAGTTACATCTCCCATCAAGTAACCTATTTCGAATGATGAAGAATTCAAGTAATACGAGTTGATAAGTTCTGCTCTTTTGACTTTCAGGTCGCTGTCGCGGACACTCTCATACATAAGACGGAACAGTTTTAATTTCATGTCAGCGTCTTCAGATGCGTATGTAGCAGTAGCTGGATCCAACTCCCTTCTGTAAGCTGGTACAATAGGCGGGCTGTAAAAAAATATATCTCTATTAATAAAAAAATAAAAAAATAGTAGATTGTACCATAAGGGGGCAAAATAATATTTTTACGGCGAGGGCGCTTATTTGAATCCAGAACGAAGTGAGGGATTCTAGAGTAGAATCCCGAGCGTAGCGAGGGATTCTTTAGTAGAATCCTGAACGTAGCGAGGGATTCCAAGTACGTCGCCCGAGCCAAAAATATATTTTGCGGCCGAGGATACACACTACTTTTCATCACCCTCTATGAGAAAATAAAAGGCGCCTCATATTTTATTGTATTATTATTATTTGATAAAACATACAGTAACAAAAAAGACGTTTTTTAATATTTTTTTTCTTAATTTTTACTGACAAATTATGTGCTCATCAAGGACTTTCATTTGATACCCATATTGCAAAAAAAAAAAACTTTTTTTACTGAAAAATTTATGTAATTTTGGAATGTGCTCATCATGGCCTTTCATTTGATACCCATATTGAAAAGTTGAAAAATCTTGGTTTTTTTAAGGAAAAAAGGAGAAAAAGAGAAAATAAAAAACTAAGAAATAATTTTTAACTTTTTTTTTAAAGAAGAATAAGACAGAATTATTGGTTTGTGTGGCCAAAAACAATATTTGCGTTTGAGTTCATTGGCGCTGAACACTAAGATGTTCCAAATTCAATAAGTGCGCGTAAAAGATAATTGCGGCGCACTTATTTATATTTATATAAAAAGGATTAAAAACTCATTAGGTACTGCCCGCTAAAAATTTCATATAGAAAACACCACCTTTGGGTGCACATAAAGGCGAACCAAGTCGTCCTTTTCGAATAGATGGGATGAAAAATCTATTTCAACTTATGTTTTTTTTTTAATATAGGTTTGAGCCAAGTTTGAGCCTAGTCTCTCGACTGGGCCCATTGTATAAATCCTGATTCACTATAATCCGGGTTCACACATATCAGTTCCGTCACAGTACCGCCATCGCCACCGTGATAATTCTTTCATACATTCCTATCAGTGTCAGTGACAAGACAGTGCTCTCAGTGTCAGTGAACGCGTGTTCATGAGAATGTATGAAAAAACTAGCGGCCGCCCGCGGTTTCAACCGCGTGGTTCCCGTTCCCGTGAGAATATTAAAAGTATTCTATGTTTTAATCTAGGCTATCTTATATCTGTCTGCAAAATTTTAATCAAATCCGTTCAATAGTTTTTGCGTGATTGGGGAACAAACATCCAAACCCACACACTTTCACATTTATAAATTAAAATTACTAGCGGCCGCCCGCGGTTTCACCCGCGTGGTTCCCGTTCCCGTGGGAATATCGGAATAAAAGTATTCTATGTTTTAATCTAGGCTATCCAATATCTGTCTGCAAAATTTCAACCAAATCCGTTCAATAGTTTTTGCGTGATTGAGGAACAAACATCCAAACCCACAAACTTTCACATTTATAATATTAGTAGGATTATAGTAGGATTAAGTAGGAAGTAGGATTATCACGGTGGTGGCAGAACTGCAACATCACAAATACAGGTTACCTAGCCCAATTTACACAGATTAGGTATGTGTAAACAAGTGTAAATTGGGCTAGGTAACCAGGGGGGTAATTACATAACTTTGTTGCAATCAACTCTGACAGAAATCGCAGTTACATCGCTGCTTTAGTAAGAACCAATGTGACAACTATCTTAACTAAAGCAGCAATGCAACTGCGCTTTCAATCGATTTCAATCGAGAATAATATTGTTAGCAACAGACTTACGTAATCCGTACCTACCTATACCGTATAGATAGGCTATACGTGTGATGTGACGACTAACCATAGTTAACGCTACCTTTACTCATCGATTTAACATCGATTTAACTTATATAATTTTCAATATCGAGTTTGCATGAATTTATTTTATTAATATCTAAATGAATCACTTTTATATTTTAATGTAATAATATATTTATAATAAATATAGTATGATATGATTTAATGAAACTAATTAATTGTGATTGTAAATTAATGTTATTATTATGAATGTGGAATCAATAAAGCTATTTTATTATTATTATTACTTACATGTCGCGCAAGCGCTGCGCTTCCACGGACACCTGGCGAGGGTCCTGCTCCTGTCCATCTATCGCAGTTTCCTTGAGCAGCATGATCTTCAGCACCCATGACACCTCGTTGAAGATGTTCTTCTGTATGTCCGTCAGTGACAATTCTTGCGATGCGGTGGTCGTGGAAGCTAAGGAGAAGAAATAATTAATCGTTATTTTGACTCATTCAAAACTTGCGCTTGCAAAACGCTTATTAAAATATATTCTTTCAGTTGCCTAGTCGCTCTCAGCGCATTCGTGACACTCGTACACATGGCGTATTTGCACCCAGATTTAGTAGGACCATAGCAGGACAACGCGCGCCGCTGCGTCGTATCATGCACTCGTATAATAATAAAATGTCTGATTTAGACATATTTCAAAAGTCTCTTAACCAGTTTAAAAATAGCATTCATTTGGAATTAGAAATTAAATAAGAAAATATTAATTTAGATAATTTTTAATTTTCTGTTTTCGTATTTTGGGCCTGTTTCAAAAGTTACACAAAAAATATATATTTAGATTACAGTATTCAATTAACTAATTTATTTTTAAGCACTTTATCTTACCTTTAGCTTTGGAATTATGTTTTATTAACTTTCGCTCAGTAGCATGCATGTTATGTATTATTTAAGTTAATATTACTCTGCGGACAATGTTGTTGGTTACATAATTAGTACTATTTTCTTATATCTGTCACATTGGTAAGCATAATTATGTAATTGTTTTTTGTTCCAAATAAATAAAAAAAAAAAGACTTTCCGCCCGCTCACAGAAGTTCTGTAGTGATTCCGTCATCACCCACCGCCTTGTGGTTTTTCAGCTGTTTGAGAGCCATACTGATCAAGTCCGGCATATCTTGGGTATAGTGTCAAATAAGCTTGGCTCTGGGGTCTTTAGCCTTGCTTTCGACAGGTGTCTGAGAAAATATTACGCATCAGTCAAATTCCATCAGTCATGACAGTCACGGTTGTGACTGACGATTAACCTACCGTGTAATGGGGTGACTGATGGTTGCATGAAGTTGATATCTTCTTTCCATCAGTCTATCAGTCAAACGTAATTCATGACTGATGGAATTTGATTGACGCTTGCATGAGCGTGTAATGGCTGCCTAACAATTCCCGATTGAAATCAGGCTTCGATGAAATGATGCGATCATGCGACCGTTGTCAGATTTCAGCTTCGTCATCTGGCTTTGCCCAATAGACAGATCTCTCGCGAACACTAAGGAGCATTTATGCCTTCCGATAGCCGTCTATTTAGCTGCCGATAAGGATGAGCATATCCTCTGAATTAACGTTATTCCAATTAATAACGTTACTTTTTTACCCGACTGCAAAGAAAGGGTTATGTGTTTCGCGCGTATCTTGTAAGTAAGTTAAGTAAGTATGTTTGTATGTAATATTCTTTATTACCTCATATCTTTCAAACGGCTGAACGGATTTCTATGATTAAGATATCGTTAGATTTGTCTTTTCAGCCCAAGTGTTCTTAATACGTAGTGAAAAACAATTTTTTTTTAGAATACTGCAATATGGGTGTCATATTAAAGGGCATAATATAAGGATTTCAAAAAGGTATATCATGACCGTAAATAATATATAATAGCTAAAAAGAGATAAATAAAAAAATAAATAAAAAAACCCTCCTGCATAAAAAGACAAATCAACTGAAAAGATGGAAACAAGATTAAATAAATATTAAAGGCAACATGTCATAATAACATGCAGTCGGAGGCATGCATAAAGAAAGTGACATTATGAATGATTTAAATTAAATGCCTCCGACTGCATGTTATTATGACATGTTGCCTTTAATATGTATTTAATCTTGTTTCCATCTTTTCAGTTGACTTGTCTTTTTTTACCGATATTTTTTTAAATGAATATTAAAACAATGCTTGTACCTCTAACACCTAGAACGATAGTTCTCTACAAAGCGCACTGTCAAAAGTGAGGCAACTGAAACAGCCAAAATGGCTCCGTTTTCAGATTTTTATTCTCCATTATTACCTAATCATACCGAATAAGTACAAAACAGTTCAATTTTCCTACATATTTTATTAGATTAGTTATTATATTATATTAGTTATTATATTATATTCGTTATTATATAATTATATTATTAAAGGTTGTCTCTTAGCGATAAGGCCGCCTTTGGTCACCATAGTTTTAAGTTTTATGTTATTGTATTTCCTGTAATGTGTGTGCAATAAAGTGTTTATCTATCTATCTATCTATATTATTGGATTTTAGTTACGATTAGGTAATATAACGTATGAAGGATATATAGTTAAATCTGAAAACTTAGCCATTTTGGCTTAGTATTAGTTGCCTCACTTTGCATACGAGGACTCGGCTTCTAGGTGTTATTATTCTAAGGTGTACGTATGGCACAGATCGTTAGCATACTTTTTACTAGTAATTTAATAGAAAACCAGTGCAATTTAGATTCTTCGTTAAAAAAAAAACATTCATCGTTGACGTACGACCCAAATGGTGCCTTGACCTTTAGACGCAATCGCAACGTCTGTCCAACATTTCGGGCCAATAAAAATACAACAGCGATTTTTCTGCTTTTTAGGGGGATTTTTAAATCGCTTACCGTCTATCCTTTGTATAAAACAGCATGTAAACGGGAGGTTACCACTTCGCTGCTTTCGCTTATCTATAATAAGACTGAATTACTGTTGTCCATTGTCGAGTAATTCCCAGTTATTATTGTAAACATTTTTTCTTTACTTTTAAAAATACTCATTTGAATTGTACACTCACTCACACCTCAACATACACTCACATACATCTACACACTTACTCACCGAGAGGGCTAACACTATACAAAAGTTTTTTTATTTTTTACATATTATAATTTTAGGTGTTTCATACTTTCTCTGTAATTGTTGTACTTGGTTGGCTGGACACATTTCTTTCTTAAATATATGCATATTGCCACAGAAACCTGTTTTTGGTATTCTCGAAATGTCACCATAGAGATAATATGTCGATGGCTAGCCTTCGACATGCAACGTGTGGTCGATAGCGGTAGAGATTGAAAATCTCAAACGTTACGTTAGTCGAAGTGTCGAATTGTCTCTTTCTAATGAGATGGGTGCATTTGGGACTGCAATAACGAATGTTAAGCTACTTTTGATGAGAACGGTTACTAGATGGGTGACTATTTGGGACTGCGATGACGAATGTTAAGCAATTCTAGGAAATGCCGGGTGTGGGATGGGTGACCGTTTGTGACTGCAATTCAACGAAAGTAAAACAACTTTAAATAAGGCCAGGTGTGAGATGTGTGGCCATGTGGTAACCACTTTAAAAATATCAGGATTGGGATGGGTGACCGACGATGCAAGAAATAATCAATGTTAAACAGCGTTTCGTTTCTTGCAGGCAGACATTATAGGGAAGTGATTCTCGGGTGCGTGACATAGTGTCAATTCGAGATATCTCAAAAAAGTCAAGAAATCGTCGAGATTGCAAAGACTTTCGACTTGTAATCTCGAAAATTGCCGAGAATAAGTTTGTTGGTTGCAATAGACATTTTAGTGTTATTTTTGATAGAGCTATTTGTGATTAGAGATAAGATAATGTCGAATTCGAGATTTGTCGCAGTGCGTGTAAAACAACGAGCTTTTTTGTTTACTATGAATTTATTATGCTCGAAGTCATTCATTCCAAAAATATAGTAAGTGAAGAAATCTGAGGGACAGGGCAAATACCGGGGTACCTACACTTTTTTTTAAATTGCTCAGGAGGCGATGTTCATAGGAGCATTTACCCTATTCGTAGGAAAATTGAAAAGCGTGCGTCAACTAAAGTAGGTATTTTATATTGCCAAGAAAAACCAATTACATTAAACCCATGGGCCAGGCTATAACGCTATTCACGCTGTCGCGAAGCTTTTCGATGTCGTGTTGCACAGTTAGAAACTTTGAACCAAGGTATTAGAGTTTAATTTCACTTAAGGGCCTGCAAAACGTAGCGTCAATGAAAACATATAATGTTTTGTCGCATAGTTATAAGAATCCACTCATTTTGAAAGGTAGAAAAAACATATCCTGAATGAGATACATAGCTATAAATAATTTCAAGTAAAAGCTTAGTTAGTGAAAAAAAAAAATTTTTCTAAAAAGTTTTTTCGTCGCGAAATATTTGAAATTTTCAGCGGCAACTAGCATATTTTTTTCAAATTACAAATCGAACATAAGATGAATTAAAGAGTTACCTAAAAAAAAGGACGTAAATGTTATCGATCACTATTAAAATCAAAATAAACAGGTTTTTAGCGCCTGAAAAATGTAAAGAGACATTCATTTTGAAAAATATTTGCTGGCGCGGGCAGGGTGAACGCCCGGGGGCTTGCAACTCGATTAAGCAGCGCCTTAAAGGAAACATTTTAAAGAGATTTCATGAAAATAAACTTTAACCCCTTGACTAATAGTTTCTAAATTGTACAACACGACCACGAAAAGCCTCGTGACAGATATAGGTAATAGTCTGGCCGGGCTAAGTTGACTCTTCTTAATATTGCAGGGGTGGCCAAACTTAGGACTTGTGAGGTTTGCTTCTGTTTAATAAATATTCCTTGCGGTTGACTGCTAGGTAGAGTTTGGATGTCATTAAGTTGTTATATCGCCTTCGCGGTCGACCTCTTGGCCATCCCATTGCTTTAGTATTTTCCATCACCAATAGTCGATCTCCCAACCATACACCAAAGGCCACGGCCCCCTATTCTGTCTCTTCTTGGTCGCCGACATCTTCTCTTGCCAATCCAAGTCCAACTTTTCATCTACGGACATTCCTTTTGGTATCCTTGTTCTCTTTCGCCTAGACTTAGTTCTAATGTCAACAACATATCTTGTCGATTTACCCTTTTCTTTTCCCTTTCCTTTTCCCTTTGCTTTTGTAAATGAGTATTTGTCTGCTCCGTCATCATAATTATCACCCGGATAACGGTCAGATCTAACGAGCCATTTCCTTTCAATCTCATGAAGCATATTGCACAGATGTTCTATCGTCCAATATTTCATTTCCACGTCATACAACATCATTATCGATTCCATAGGATAGAAATACCTTTGGTTACTGTGAGTCGTGTTGTATATGTCCAGCATTTTTCTATAATTCTCGTGTATTAGGAACATCACGAAACCAACTTCGTAATCTATTGATCTTATACTGCCTAACTTCAGCTGTTCCATAGCAGACATGCGTTGGTCCGTGTCCTTAATTATGTCTGAAGTGATATTTTGGATAAACAGTGTAATATCATATTCTTTGTCACTCAATGGTAAAAATTCTGCTTTTGCATCTGCTATATCTGCGTCTGTAAGCAAATGTGCAACCTTTTTAGGGTTCCGTAGCCAAAAAGGCAAAAAAACGGAACCCTTATAGATTCGTCATGTCTGTCTGTCTGTCCGTCCGTCCGTATGTCACAGCCATTTTATTCTGAAAGTATTAGAATTACACAGTTGAAACTTAGTAGGTAGATGTATTCTGTTAACCGCTTAACGATTCAAAAATAAAAAAATAAGTTTAAGGGGGGCTCCCCATACATGGAACTGAAACTGAAAAAATTTTTTTTCTTCATACCAATACGTGCGGTGTCTGTAGATAGGTCTTCAAAAATGACATTGAGGTTCCTAGTTTTTTCTCAAAGTCAATCGTTTGAAAGATAAACATTGCCAAAGTGGTAAAATGTGTGTCCCCCCCTCTAACTTTTGAAATAGGCGAGTGAAAAATCTAAAAAAATATATGCTATAGATCTTAATAAAAACTTTCACTGAAAATTGGTTTGAACGAGATATAGTAATTAGTTTTCGAGATATATCATATTTTCCAAAACCGCAAATATAACTTTGTCATTCATACCAACACTGAGAAAAACAAAGTTATTTTTACAAACGAAAAATGATAGTGGTATTAAATATGGTATGGTATATATATAAGGTAACTACGGAACCGTACGGCGCGTAGCCCGACACGCACTTGGCCGGTTTTTTTTAACTTTCAATCGCGACTTCGTACGCTTGGACTTTCAGAAATCCCTAGTGAACCTTGATTTTCTAATTGTATCTTTTTAACCTACTTCCAAAAAAGGAGGAGGTTCTATGTTCGTCTGTATATATATATTTTTTTGTGTATGTCCACCGATTACTCGAAGACGGCTGGACCGATTGAAATGATTCAAACGTTATTACATTAGGTATACTTCCAAGTTAGTCCCATTTTTTGAAATTTGAAAATCGGTTCAGTACTTTTCAAGTAATCTTGAAAAAAGCACGAAAATAGTACGATTTTGTGTGAATTACCTCGATGATAATGGTCGTATTACTTCTTTGTTTTATGAACTGAATAAGATGATTATTTTTTTTGTTGGAAGAGGGATATCTAGTGTAGTTCTTTAACCGACTTAGAAAAAGAAAGTTCTCAGTTTGACCCGTATGTATGTATGTTTCTCCGCGATTATCTTACGTTTAGCTGAGCCGATTTTTCTACATAATACCTTACCTACACTAAAAATAAAAAAAATAAAAATTGTTTAAAAAAAACAAAAAACCGACTTCAAAAAACCTACCTCTAAAAAGCAAGAAATAATATTCGTAATAATAAAAATACGTCTATTGAAGTCGGGTGGGGCTTTTAGAGAAAAAAAAAAGGAATTTGTACTACAGCCTTACCCGACTTCAATAATAATATTATTTCTTGCTTTTTAACACGTTCACGGACACTCCGTCTGAGGACGTTGAAAGAATTAATTTTGATATGACACACCGTCTGTAGACGGCAAGTTTTGTTGCTTTGAAACTGACGTCTCGTCAGCAGACGACCGATTTACTAAGCAGCATAAGGGAGCACGTGACCCTGTATCACAACACGAAATATTTTATCTTCCTAGTGTCACTGCAAAAGATTTTTCACTCCTCTTGCTCAAAAAGTGCGTCATTGTAACGTACAAGAGTCGAGATAAAATAGCATAATAAGCCCTAGGGGAATAAAGTTTTTTCTTTTTTAATGTTTGTCTATTACCAATGAGCGTACTAAAACGAAAAAGTTTTTATTCATAATCACGAATAAAAACTCGCTCGACTTAATACTGGGGGTCTATTACGAAAAGTTTAATGCGATACACGCGGCCTCGTCCGTGCTTCGTTCTGATTGATTCCTATTACAAAGCACTTGCGTATGCGATATTGCAAAGTGATTGCGTAAATTTGACAGTTTCTCTCTAGTGGATCCGTCATTATTCGTTCAATAGACTATGGACTACGATAGCTATATTGAAAATAATTTGTAATAACTATAACCGACGAACTGCGGACGACTATCGTGACCAAGTTTCGTAATAGGCCCCCAGTTTCTCATTCTTATTTTTGAAAATGGAACTAAAAGCATCTCTTCGGTAAAATCATAGACTTATTTATACTCTGTGTACAGAGTGAATCGTAGAATGCGTGTTTGTGTTGCTTAGCTGCTACAGCAGAAATTTAAAAAGGTACCATGGCGCGAAATCTTTAGATTTTTTTTATAATTACAAACTGATTGAATTGTGTGACTGTAATTGGAAAGAAATAATTTTAATCTTCTGCCGTCAAGCACAAATCATTTATTTAAATATTGTACAAAAAGTTTATGAAGTGGAGGAAAAAAAAACGAGTGGATTCGTTTACGGAAGTAAGTAAGTAGGTATAAACTATTTAATATTGTATTTTATTTTCTCGCAATCGTAGTGAAAAGTATAGTGTAACACACGACGCTAAAACCCATTGTAACTCGGTTTCTATTTATTCCCTCGCTAAAGCTCGGGAATAAAAATACCTCGTATGCAATGGGTACTTTTAGCGTCTTGTATAACAATCTACTATTATGTCAAGTTTTAGGAAGGTTTGTATGTGTGTGTTGGCGCACACATCGAAATGGGTGTTGTGACATGTCGTCGGCAGCCGGCCGATTTTCGAACACGTTCGTTCGCGCAGTCGCCCGGTGTCACAGTACGAGAAGGTCATGCGCATCGCAATCGGAGCGGCTACAACCAGTTTCTAGATGATTTTGTATTGAAGTAATAAGCATACGGTGAGTAGGTACATACAATATATCAAAGTAAAAGTTGATAATTGTATGTATTTGTGGTTACTGACTGATATATGATCGGGGTGTTTTGTTTGGGTTATTTATCGACTTTGGGAGACGAATAGGTATACTTACTTAGCGTAAATTCTGCCCCTTTTGCAGATGGCTTATGATATAGCAGATGACTGAATATGGTCGGGGTGTTTTGTTTGGGTTATTTATCGACTTTGGGAGACTAATAGGTATACTTACTTAGCGTAAATTCTGCCCCTTTTCACAATACACATGTTTTGTAGTATGAAGCGTGACGGCCCGTCCGCAAACGTTGTCGTTTGTAGCCGGTATCGTCATAGCACATATGTACTTCAAGTCAAAGCGTGACGTTTCGTCTGCAGACGTTGACGTCCATGAACGAGTTTGTCACAGCACATGTGTAGAAGTATGGCATAGGTGACATTGCGTCTTCAGCCGTCATGAAAAAATGTATGGGATTTCGAAGTGTCATATTTCAAATTATTCTTTCAACGTCCTCAGACGGAGTGTCCGTGAACGTGTTAAAGGTAGGTTTTTTGAAGTCGGTTTTTTTTTCTATAATGTGCAATAAAGTCTTTATTATTGTTATAATTGTACGCTTAGGAATTCACGCGCAAAAGTGACCCGGTCCTTTAAGGTTTGCGTGGGAATATGGATCCAACACGGTAGAGACTATCCCCAGCAAATCCACAGGAACTATGGAATCTACTGGTTAAGAGGATTGTCAAGCAAACGGTCTCCATACAAACGGCGATAACGTTTCCCACCCTCTAAACCTTAACCTACAGCAATGAATTTTTGGTATGTTTTTGAAATGCCTAAAAACTAGGGCTGTACGTTTTGATTTTTAAAATATTCATTGTAGATTTGAAAATATTGGCACTTCTGTGTTTTGTATGAAATCACTAAAATGCATATATTTAGAAATCTATTATAGATATTTAAAAAATCAAAACGTACAGCCCTAGTATTTAGGCATTTCAAAAAAATACCAAAAATTTATTACTGTAGGTTAAGGTTTAGAGGGTGGGAAACGTTATCGCCGTTTGTATGGAGACCGTTTGATTGACAATCCTCTTAAGGACTAGTGGGCTATTGATGGACTATGATTTGGGCTCAGGGCTATGGGAAGAGACTATCGGACACCATAATCATAGTCTCCCAGACTGAAAAATTGGCAGGCGGTGACTAGGCAAGGACTAAATGGGCTCTCCAAAAAATAGCCGCGATGGCAATTATTATTATTATTAAATCCAGGATACAATTACATGCACAAATTATTGACTTTAAAAGCACAACTCTCATCATCCTCGAAAATTGTTACACGCGACTCGCTATAGGGATGTTGACTAATGAATAAAATAACGAAATACTAATCAAAATCGTAAACATATTAAACTTTTAGAGTAGCTTGTATACCTCTTGGTTTTATATATTGCATATTATTTGTTTTATGACCCTTCAAAGTTGGGTGGACAAGTCCATTTAAAAAGTATAAAATTTATTAAAATAAATAATACCTTTAATTAGTCCGTAAAATGTATAGCAAATTTGTCTTAGAAACTATTTTGATAAACACAATATTTAATATAGCTGCCGAACAAATTTCCTACGCGTTGCATACAAACTAGCACGGCGTGACGTCATAACGTGCAAGCCATTAGTATGGAGCGTTTTTGATCGAGTCCATTTGTGTGCATTTCACACTGTGATATCTCGGGCAGTTTTCATGCTAGCGAATTAATTCTTTTACCAATGTTTCTTTTTTTGAGAGGTAATTTATGTAACATAAAATAAAAAAAATAGTCAACATCCCTATTGTAGGCAAAAAACGTTTCTCAAGATTCTAGCTTTTAAAAATTATCTCATTAGATGCAATAATGTTTGTAGTATTCGCCGAAGACAACTTTAGTTCACGAAATTTACTCTTTCACTCATTATGTCTTTAGAATAAGGTTGAATATTTAATTGACGCTTCGCCAGAAATTTAGTACATTTTTATTGATTTCTAAAATACTGGATCATTTATTAAAAATGTACTCAGTTATTGTGTTAGATCGAAAAATCATATCACTGTCGTTGAAAATAAAGAAATCTTGGAAATTGGATTGGATTGGAAATTTATTTTTATAAGTTTTTATGGTGTTATTCAGGTTTTTTTACAGAGTTACCATGCCATTTTTCAATATTCTGTTCGGTTATTGTGTTTCTTTGTTTCTTTTTCGGTCTACAGTAATATTTGTGAAGTAGAATTCTACATCAGTTCTTCACATTGGAAGTTCAAAAATCAATCTTTTCATCAGATCGTGAACTGGCCTCGCCTTAAAACCATTCATCATTTACCTATAAAAAAGAAAGTAAGTACTATAACATGACAATTTACTTACAGAAAAGTAACAAAATTAGTAACAGGAACATCTTGTTTATTACACCTTTTGATTAAACTGTTTATCGCAGTTCGAATAACTAATTGTTATTAGGTACAGTTATCGTAAAGTAGGTAAGTACTGCGAAATTATAATTAGGAATTATTAAAATCAGTTAAATTAATTTCAGATAACGAATGAAATTAAACTTCACATAGTTTTCGATTAAAAAAGAATTAACAGGTATTTTTATTAAAACGCGGTGTAAGAATTTTATTATTTGTCGCTTTATTTAACCCTTAAAAATTTGCCTTTTAGTTTACCTAGTTCGTTTTTACCACTTGTCATGGTGTCGCAAATAAATCGTAAATAATAATAATAAATGCTTGGACAATTTCACACAGAGCCATCTAGCCCCAAACTAAGCAAAGCTTGTAATATCGGTCAATTTCAATCGATAGATGACACCACTGACATAACACATTTATTTGATTGAATCAGGCGTCACTTGGCGGAAGTCCCAAACCATTTTGAAAAAATAAATATAATATGTAGCTTACTTCCGCAAACAAAATATGCAAGATGCACCGCCCGCCCGCCCGCAAAAATATGCACATGCACACCACAAAATATAAGTGCACAATACCTGTATTTAGCAAGACAGCAACACACCTGTTGCTGTCTTGCTAAATACGAGTTGGGTTGGGCTGGGTTGGGGCGAAACACGTGTAGAGTAGCCTAATTGGTGAAGGTGCAAGGTGTGTTGCTGTCTTGCTAAATGCAGGTATTGTGCACTTATATTTTGTGGTGTGCATGTGCATATTTTTGCGGGCGGGCAGGCGGTGCATCTTGCATATTTTGTTTGCGGAAGTAAGCTACATATATTTCTTTTTTCAAAATAACACATTTAGTTATGATTTAAATAAAATTCTTACATCACGTTTATAAATTACCTACATATTCTTTTAAATATGTAGGTAATTAACAGTAATGTATAAAATTCAGTGAAATCAAAAGTGACCTACGTTATTTTAAATAAAAAACAACAATTCAGCAAGTTGATTATTATTTTCAACATGTTGAAAATTTGGCTAATACTTCTATGTAAGTTATATTTTGTTATTCTTATAAGTAGAGGGATTACTTACTTTTTGTACTCGGTTTGGTTGGTGGTAGGGCTTATTTCAAGTCTGGCTAGCTACCACCACCTTACCTAAGTCTGGCGGAATAAATCTATGTTCATAATTCATAATTGTTTATTTGCCATAAATAGGGTATAACAGTGATGGTCAGAAATTATATAAATGTTGCTTAAACCTATTTAGCCATACAATGATAGCATGCAAATCTTAATTTTTACATTATTGGGATCGATTGTCCATGCATCATTCATGTTTCATATCATTCAATTTCATGTTTATTTTTTTACTTGTTTATGTTGTAAGAATTCATCGAGGGAGTAGAAAGTATTTTCGAGTAACCATTCACGCAGGACTATTTTAAATTTTTTCAAAGGTAGACATTTTATGGTATCACATAACAGTTTTTCAAGTAGCACTTTGATACAGGTATATTGCCTAGTACTAGCCTTTTAGGATTTCTATTACTCCTACTTGTCAAATCTTTAGACTGTGTAAATTTATTTATGTTTTGATATGTGAAAACTCCCACTTCACAAATGTAAATGCATGGCAGTGGAAGTATTTTTAAGCATTTAAAGTAGGGTCGGCAAGGTTCATCTGGAGCAATGTGACATATTGCACGAACACGAACACACCTTTTTTGTGCAATATGCTTTTTTAGTTTCTGTTCCATTTCCCCAGATAAGTAGGCCGTATCTAAGAACAGATTCCACATAGGCGAAATATGTGGTTAGTGCGGTGTTTCTACATGCTATCATACTAAGCTTATGTAAAGCATATGCAAAACTATTTAACTTGTTGCATACTTTTTCCACATGTTATTTCCAGTTAAGTTTTGAATCGATCGTTCTTGACAATATCTTTTCTACCTATTCGAGATTCTACACAATAAAAAAAATTGTTGTGTTCCTGCAGTTAGACTTAAGATAGCCAGTTCCTCAGTGGTGAGGATTCCGGGTGTAGTGCGTTTCCACCTTCGGCCTTATCGCCACTTAACATCAGGTGAGGTGAAGGCCAAGCACTATACCATTGTGCATAAAAAAAACTTCTTGTCAGACCTGAGGTTTGACTAGCCAAACCTAGAGCAAGCGTCATTCAATTCCATCAGTCATGAATTACGCTTCACTGATGGAAGAACAAATCAACTTCATGCAACCATCAGTCACTACATTACACGGTAGGTTAATCGTCAGCCACGGCCGTGACTGTGGTTAAACTGACAGCAAAACCTACCGTGTAATGGATGCCTTATGGTTCTTGGTATGTACTTGGGCAGTAAGATGCCGCGCTTGTACGGGCGTGTGGCGCCCTCTGCTCACTTGTGCCTTCGAAGGCACGCACAGCACAGCAGCGGTAGGTGCTTATCGCGCGACCTTGAGCGAGTGAAAGAGGCCAGGGGGTCGATTTTTGAATCATTAGAATTCCAAATCGTATATGAAATCGCAAGATTCGTATGCGAATCCCTAAAATTGCTATTTTTGAATATTCATACTCGTGAATTCTGAAACGAGTGGTCGGTCCGACCTACTCGTTTTCGAACCAGTCGAAATGACGTGAGAGAGAGAGAGAAATATCAAAATCTAATGACTGACAGACAATGACATTATAACTTTTTAATTTACGTTCCGTTCCCCCGTAACTCTTTACCGGTTTTTAAAATCAACGAGTTATGGCTTTCCGGTTTCTATTTTTTCTGCGTGAAATGAAAAATGTTATAAGATTCGAGTTTTAGGGCAACACTCATTTCTATTGTTTCAAAAATACCGGCCAAGTGCGTGTCGGGCTGAAATGAATGACAAAGTTATATTTGCGGTTTTGGAAAATATGATATATCTCGAAAACTAATTACTATATCTCGTTCAAACCAATTTTCAGTGAAAGTTTTTATTAAGATCTATAGCATATATTTTTTTTTAGATTTTTCACTCACCTATTTCTAAAGTTAGAGGGGGGGGGACACACATTTTATATATATTCTTTATTGCACTAATAATTATTGTTACATAATTTATAACTTTATAATTTTATAATTTTACCACTTTGGCAGTGTTTATCTTTCAAACGGTTGACTTTGAGAAAAAGTTGTCTTAGGAACCTTAATGTCATTTTTGAAGAACTATCTATCGACTCCCCGCACGTATTGGTTTAAAGAAATTTTTTTTTTCATTATCAGTTCCATGTATGGGTAGCCCCCCCTTAATCTTTATTTTTTTATTTTCTCGTTCAAACCAATTTTTAGTAAAAGTTTTTATTAAGATCTATAGCATATATTTTTTTTTTATTTTTCACTCACCTATTTCAAAAGTTAGAGGGGGCGGGGGACACACATTTTACCACTTTGGCAATGTTTATCTTTCAAACGGTTGACTTTGAGAAAAAATTGTCTTAAGAACCTCAACGTCATTTTTAAAGACCTATCTATAGACACCCCGCACGTATTGGTATGAAGAAAAATTTTTTTTCAGTTTCAGTTCCATGTATGGGTAGCCCCCCTTAATCTTTATTTTTTTAGCACGAACAGCTATCGAGAAAAAAAACGTGCGTAAAATTACTCGATAGACAATTCTCTATGGAAAATTTCATTTCGCTTATCGGCGATAGATGGCGCTGTACAAATTTCCAATACAATATTTATCTATCGAAAGATTTTACGCGCGTTATTTTTTTCGATAGCTGTTCGTGCTAAGGGTACTGAATACATCTACCTACTAAGTTTCAACTGTGTAATCCTAATACTTTCGGAATAAAATGGCTGTGACATACGGACGGACGGACGGACAGACAGACAGACATGACGAATCTATAAGGGTTCCGTTTTTTGCCATTTTGGCTACGGAACCCTAAAAATACGTAAAATTGGGAGCAATCGAATTTGATTTCGTATACGTTTTGCTTTCGTGCATGAATTTAAGATTCATTTCGAATGATTCAAAAATACGTCCCCTGCTTATGTACTAATTAATTGTTTTTCAGTTTTCCATCATTGTTTGTGCCCGCCGCCATCACAACCACCATATAATATGAACAGGATGAGGCGCTACAAAGCCGATATTATATTGAATCTGACATACTATTTATGTAAAGGTAACTAATATTACAATGCAGTTATATAACAATGTACAACAGGGGGTCTATTACGAAAAGTTTAATGCGATACACGCAGCTGCGTCCGTGCTTCGTTTTGATTATAAAAGCACTTGCGTATGTGATATCGCGGAGTGATTGCGTAAGTTTGGCAGTTTCTCTCTAAAGTATCCGACATCATTGAAGTGAAGTGAAATAAGCTTTCTTCAAATAAACTTAATTATTAAGTACTTTTGAATCGTCTATATTTTCCTACCACCCGTTCCAGACTTTTTTAGCTGACAAGAAGAACGGGCGCAAGAAACTTATCAGCTGTAACAGCCATAGGGCGGTTTTCCACTTACCGGCACGGCGACGGGACGGCGACGGCGACGGCCCGGCGACGGCCCGGCGACGGGCCGGCGCTCCGTTTTTCCACTAGACGGCGACGGCACGGCGACGGCGACGGCGGCGCGGGCTACGCTCAGTACAGACACGCACGCCAATTTTACAAGACTTAAAAATGTCCTCGTCTAGTCGTCGTACTATTTATTTGCTCTACCTTTTACATTTAAGGAGAAAATATCTACAAAGTAGAAAAGTAAATCTTTGGGTCGATACACTTATTAAAGTTAGGTATTTAAAGGGTTCTTACTATACTTTATTTGATAAACTAAAAATGAACAATAAGCAATTCTTTAACTATTTTCGAATGACTCAAGAAACATTTAATTATCTGTTGGAGAGTTTATGTGAAACAATCCAAAAGAAGGATACAAAATTTTTTCAAAAACAGTTTTCGACTGAACGCACCGATCGAAAAACAGTTTATCCACTAACGCCATCTGTGCAATCAGTTGAATTTGAATATTACGTATGCCGTACCGTAGAGTTTGCCAAAACTGTGTTGGTATGGCTTATGCAGCGAATAGAATAGATGGCGCTAGCACAATAAAGAAAAAAAGATATCGAAAAAACTGTAAATCTACAGTTGAAACTATATAGGTACTAATAATTATTACCAATTTTTATTATATTTGGAATTTATCACTTAACCTAACTATTACAATAATGTACCTACGTACAAATGACTTTTATGTTGTGGTATAAATAATAAGAATATCTTGTAATATGCTGTAAGTATAAAAAAATTAAATATGGTAATTTGTAATTTATATCACTTAAAAAAACAATATCAAACTTATGTTTGTAGTTCATTTCATACAAAATAAGTGCATACGACCTCAAATGTAAGCTTGTTAACAATAAGGTTGCGTTCGCGACTGTACAGGCTGAACCCTGCCCCGCGCGCGCACACACGCACGCACACGGCTACGTACGTATACAAAACACACACAGATTTGCCGGCCGGCGGCGGCATCGGTGGGGGTCAACGGGCCGTGCCGTCGCCGTCCCGTCGCCGTGCCGGTAAGTGGAAAAGCGTGCCATATAAACTCATACATTTATGCTGCCACGGCAGCCGTCGCCGGGCCGTCGCCGTCGCCGTCCCGTCGCCGTGCCGGTAAGTGGAAAACCGCCCATAAGTAACGATATTTACAAACTTGAATATCGTTACCAGGGTAACATAACATAATTACAACAGGGTGACAGATTATTGGCAACAACATAGACTTTTTATATTACTTCAACAAAGTACTTATATTAGCAAGTTATGTGTTACATCATTTCCACGCATTTTGATCTTTAAGATAATCGTCAACTTTATAATAACCCATGTGCGTTTTTTTAACATGGTTTTTATATTCATGCAAAGGAAGATCAATCACTTGTTGTGGAACTTTAATAATAAAGGCTATGCCTTTCCCCATAAATTAACCTCTCGTTTTTGCAAGCCTAAATCTTGGAACATTCGTTCAATAGTCTATATGGGCAGGAGTTTTTGGCGGCATTTTGTCTAGTGCAGTTCGGTGGCTATTTTAATTATTTGCAAATTGTTTCATAGTGGATATTGTGTCTTAAAATTGGTGCAGTTTTGTGGTACAAGTGTCTACGCATCTGAACAATGTGTGGGATGATTGAAATAGGTGCGATCTTGGTTGTGTGAAGCCGAGACTTTTATTGTAATGGTGGCTACCTCGGCAGAACTTACCGAGTAAACTGTATCGATATATTTGATGCCAAATGCTCCAAGCAGCATTGAAATGCGATGCACCCGCATTCTAATGTAAACTGAAACAATACCACTGAATTATTTAACACTTGACACTGGCAAAAATTACTCCTTGAAGAGGAGTAGATTGCCATAACAAAAATAAGAAGATAAGTCTATGGGCAACGATGGCCAAATTCATAGAGTACATTATTAATACAAGAGATAGGAGTTATCAGTCAGATCTAATGAATGATCAACGCTATCTAGCCACAGAATATCTAGCGAAATGTGACAAAATGTGTACAGTACGATAATATATAGGTACTAGACTAGTAGGTTTCTTTAGTATGTCTTGACTTGTAATTTTTTAGGGAGGTAGGTAACCGGGCTATGTTTCTCCATTTCTTGAAGAAATTTTTAAATAATATAATTAATTGTAAATCAACTTTGACTATATAAAACTGTGAAAGCCACACGATAACGCGATTCAGCACAGGATAGCCAGAAGTGACTTACTTCAGAGCTATAAAAAGACGTTTAATAATAATAATAAAAACACTTTATTGCACACTAAGACAGGACATATTACAAAGAAAAACAATAAACAGAGAAAGCACACAAAAGGCGGCCTTATTGCTAAATAGCAATTTCTTCCAGGCAACCTTGGGTAATAGAGTGAGAGAAGAAGAGGACAGTGGAAAGTGGGTGCAAATATGGGAAGGAGAACAGATATAGTAGATATACAAGAATAAATAGAAAGAAATAAAGTTTTCTAGATTACTTGAAGTGATAATAAGGAGAGGAATTAAGTTAGATAGTAGAAAGGAAATGTCTTCTGACTTCATCGTGAAAGGAATTCGGAGAACGAGCCATCCTGATACCCTCCGGGAGTAAATTCCACAGACGTACAGCATGCACAGAGAAAGAATATGAGAGGAAATCGGTTGAGTGGTGAGGGATTTCTAGAGTGAGATTGGAAGAAGAACGCAACGTGCACTGTGTGGATGAGGAGCGGAAGGAGAAACATTCTTTGAGATAGGCTGGGGACGCTGGATGGAAAAGAATGGAGTAAAGAAGCGTAAGAGTATGTAAGTCCCTGCGCCGGCGAATAGAGAGCCAATTGAGCTTAGAACGCAGGTGGGATACGTGGTACGTGCACTGAGAGAAAAAACAACAAGTTTTCAAGCTGCCAGCAACATTATTTCAGGTTAAAATAGCGCCAATCTGCTCTTTGGTTGAAGCTACAAGTTTAAACTTGTTAAATCGACCACGTTGATTCAACAAGCAACTTATCATGTTATTTTGACATTACATCAGGTTGAATCTACGTTAAATTTTCTAGTTGTTGTAACATGACAAGCTTGTTGATTCAGCAGTTAGCTTGTTAATTTATCTTGTTGCTCTAACATGTTGACGCATATAGTTTTAACCTGATTGACACGTTGATTCAACAAGCTATTTATCATGTTATTTTGACATTACATCAGGCTAAATCTACGTTAAGTTTTCTTGTTGTTGTAACATGAAAAGCTTGTTGATTCAGCAGTTAGCTTGTTAATTTATCTTGTTGCTCTTACATGTTAAAGCATATTAGTTTTGACCTGATTGACACGTTGATTCAACAAGCAACTTATCATGTTATTTTGACGTTACATCAGGTTAAATCTACGTTAAATTTTCTAGTTGATGTAACATGACAAGCTTGTTGATTCAGCAGTTGGCTTGTTAATTTATCTTGTTGCTCTAACATGTTGAAGCATATAGTTTTGACCTGCTTGCCACGTTGATTTAACAACCTACTTATCATGTTATTTTGACATTACATCAGGTTGAATCTACGTTAAGTTTTCTTGTTGTTGCAACATGAAAAGCTTGTTGATTCAGCAGTTAGCTTGAAATATATCTTGTTGCTCTTACATGTTGAAGCATATAGGTTTGACCTGCTTGCCACGTTGATTCAACAACCTACTTATCATGTTATTTTGACATTACGTCAGGTTGAATCTACGTTAAGTTTTCTTGTTGTTGTTACATTACGTGCTTGTTCTATCAACATGTTGTTTGCTATGTTTACTTGTTGAATCTGCATTATGTGCTTGTTCTAATTACAATTAACTTGTTGCTTTATCTTTCTGTTATTACATGACGTGCTTGTTTCATTAACAATTTGCTTGTTGTGAGATCTTGTTGAATCTGCATTTTGTACTGTTATTTTCTCCACAGGTAGATTTTTATTACCCACCAAATTTTGTATACTTGCTCAGACCATTAATCTAAACAACTTTTGTTACGGGAACAACTCTAAAATCACGAAAAAAACGGGTGTTTTATACAAAAGTTCATTACTTGACAAAAATGTATAAAACAGCCGATTTCTCAACGTGATTTCAGAGTTGCTCCTGTGAAAATTGTTCAGGTTGATGGACTGAGTAAGTAGGTATACACAATTTGGCAGGTAATAAAAAATCTACCTGTGGAGAAAATAACAGTACTTACATAAAAAAAACAGATTAAACAAGATCTCACAACAAGCAAATTGTTAATGAAACAAGCACGTCATGTAATAACAGAAAGATAAAGCAACAAGTTAACTGTAGGTAGTGGCTGTTGCTAGTGATGAAATATCAACCTGAATAAGTTTTTTATGTTTTGTTGATCATAGAGAAGGAAGATTCAAAAACTAAACATAAATGACTAGAGATGTAGGTACAAAAAACAGATTCAAGCTCTCGAAACAAGCCAACTATGGATGGAACAAGCACGTAACAACACTAAGATAAAAATAACTGTAAACAGTATACAAACACAATACCAAAACAATTGCAAACAAACAAATATGTTAGAACAAATACGGATCATGTAGAGAAAACAAGATGAATTATTATAATTGGGGCGGATGACTGTCAATATTATTGTGATACTGGTCTATCATAATATTTCAAATTGTTCGCTGATATGCGTGTATCACGCCATAAAATTGATAATGTATTCGCCCCATTAACTACTGTTTGATAATATTTTTTTTGGAATCTCCATAATAACACTCTTTTGGACAACACCGACAAAATATTATAGTATATATTTTTAAATTTTAACTAAACACACTCCAGTTTTCTCATTATTAGGGTGTTGCAAATGAGTACCTAATTATCCTTAAATATAATTGTAAAGAAAAACAAGTAAATTGAGATCTTATTATTTATTTAAAAAAATTACAACACTTTCTGGGTCCACTTTTACTTCTCTTAACTAGTTACACAAAACCAAACTGAGACACTTTCAGCACATTCGAAAAAATAAATCGAAATCCCGATTACATTACAATAACATGTGCATACTCATAAATCTCATAATACTGCTACCCGCAGCAACAACGCAGCATTCGTTTCTACCATCTGAAATAGAAAGGAACAGATAAGTAAAAAAAATAGTAGAACTTCTGGATGGAAATCGGTTTGGATGTAATTATTAAATATCCAGGTGGGTATATCTAAACATTTATATTACTTATCTTAAGATATATTATACACACATCAACAGTTACTTTGTCTAGAGATACAGGTGTTATTTACATACAAACGAGGTAACTTTGAAACCTTGGTTTCCTGCCAGGGATGTACTGTGCTGTGATCTGATGATGGCTATATAGGGAGTTAATGGAGGAGATACAGATCGCTATACACACCCAACTGATCTGACCAACATTCTAAAAGATTGAAGGATATGTTTAAAAAAACTGCGAAAATAGCATGATGTATGGATCCTCAAACTGAGAACTCTGACACTTCCAAAGGTTTTTTTAGAATGCTGATCAGATCAGTTGGGTGTGTATAGCGATCTGAATCTCCTCTATTCACTCTCTGGATGGCCAGCACGGTACATCCCTGGCAGAAAACCAAGGCTTCAAAGTTACCTCGTTTGTATGAAAATAACATCTGTATCCCTACTATCCCTAGACAAAGTTGATGAGTATATTATGATATATGGACATACATTGCGGACAGCTGCAATGCAGTAACTCAAATTCACACCTAACTTTTACATGTGTGACCATAACTCCTGACAATCTCAGAGGTGAGAACCATAAAATTAAATAAAAATGAAGAGACTTACCACTTATGGAATCAATACAGTTCTGTATCGCTTGTTTGATGTCCTGCCATCCTTTTTTGGTAGTTGATAATATTTGAATACAAGAAGTCCTTGTTGTTCATCTACATGTGATTAAAATCTTGCAACAGCTGTAATGAAGATAAGATGTTAATTACAAAAAACCCCGATCTCCGAACTCTCCCACGGATTACTATAATATTAGTGTAATATACAGTGTTTGCATAACGATTCAAGACCTTTAGGATACAATATATCTTAGTAAAACGTGTGTTTATTTTTAAATGGTACCAAAAAATTATTTGTAAATACATATTTGTTGGTACGAATAAAATAAAAAATATAACACATTTTACTCTGTTCCTTATACTCCAATGTATGACCTCCTAATATTCCTACATCACCATTAAGGGCCTGTCCACATTGAGCACGCCGCAGAAATTTTGCAGTGCGGTGCAACAATATGAAAATTAAATAGAATTATATTTATGAACCTAAAAAGTTAAAAACACTAGAGGCTTGTAAAATTAAAAAGATGCCAAGGAGAAAAATGCAATATTCAGAAAAAATAATATGGTCGCAAGAAAAAAGATTAATAAAAATAAGTACCTAATGAATTTCTTCACTATGCATTTTATTGATGTTAACGGTGTCTCCTCGGTTGCAGAACTAGTTTCTTATCAAACAGAACTCCTCAAACTCATCGGCGAAGATCACTTCTAGACATCTGGCTAGACGACTTCTCAGTGTCTGGTCAAGTAAGCCTGGATTTTTATGGCCACAATTTAAAATCGCTTTCCCATCAATTAATTAATTTCAGTACCTGTAACATCAATTACGTATAGATATAAAAAATACTAGCTACTGCGACTCGTATGTGCAGAAATGTTTTGCACTAGGAATTTTTAGATTTCAGTACCTGTGAATTTTTAGATTTCAGGCGTTCACAATGCTATTTTTATAAGATAATTAATTTAATAGAAAAATACTAGAAAAAGTTGACTCACCTGGTAGTACCTACCCGTCTGAGCTTTACATAGAGTTTATTTAGGCTTTACTTAGGAACCTGATCTCTCAGCATAAGAAGGTCCAGGTCATCTCATTTTGATGTTGAAATTAATCGTGTTTGTTCATGATGTTGATGTGACTGCACACAAAAAAAAAAACACTTTTTAGAGCAAATTATAATTTAGAACACCTTCATATTTCCATACAAACAAAATCTTCTGTAAGAAGACAGTAGGTACAGTACCAATTGAGTAAAAGAAAATTAAACTTGTAATGCAATTAGTAGTACTTTCATTTAGTAGGTAGGTACCTACTTTCACAAAATATTCTTTCATCAAGTTAGAGCCGCACTCTTGATAAGCTGTAGGCTATCAGTTTATCAGATTTTTCGTCCTCCGAAATCCCATGTCAAACTGGTGCTCTTCAAATTTACCAACCTATCTACTTTTTCGGTATGTACAAAAGTACATTATGTACTCGTTTCTTCAAAAACTTTTCTTTGTTTAATTCCTATTAAAGCAATAAACCGAGGAAAGTCACACAACACACAAGTAAAACCCAAAGAGAATATAATCACTACGTTTGTAAAACCGGCACTCCATTAGACACACAGCTCACAGCACAGAGGCGCGTTCCAAACCTACACCGTGACGTTCGGTTGACACAACCGTGTCGTTCCAAACGTCAGAGCGTTGCAACCAAACAACCATCAAAAATGATGGTTGTAAAACGCTCTGACGTTTGTCTATAGAAAAAATGTCAATGTCATTTGACATTATTTTGTATTTTTGATGTTTTTATGTCTAATTTTTAAAATAATCATGGTAGATCCTCAAAAAACGGATTTTATTTGATTTAGTATAAAGAAAAGTTTAAATTATTCGTATTCCAAATGGAAAATGAAGAATTTGTATTGACATTGACATTTAAAGCTCTTGGTCGTTCCAAATCTTAGAGCGAGTTAAAAAACAACCATACAACCGACGCTCGAACGTTCTGAACGCAACCCTGCACGTAATCAAGCATGTCCAGACCTGTCGTCACAGGTCTGGACTGGATGTTGCGTACAAAGTTCATTTTTATTATTATTATTACTCTTGACTTGAGTCAACAAGATTTAAGCGCGAATACCAACAACCAACCATAATAATATCACCTTTGTATAACATTTTCAATTCAAACCCTCCTTTTGGTCAGCGGTGGCGCAAAAATATTTAGGTAGGTAGTAGGTACTTAGGTACCTAAGCTAGGCTAAGATTTAAAAATCTTTGTTGGTAGGTAAACTTAATGGTTTTTTTCGGTTGGCTCTTCTCCGGATGGACGATACCGTTTTGGAATGGTGGTCAAACTGGGGGTCATGTCTGCTATTGTTATCGTCATAATCGTGTTTCAATGGTGTTTGCAATTCTTGTTTCTTATACCCAAAACCATAACACATTGTATTTCTTAAACCCAAAACGGAAACATTATTGTGTCTCAATTTTGGGTTTAAGAAACAGTAATACCTACCATTCAAACACCATTGAAAAACGATTTTGCGAATAACATTAGCAGAATTGAGTCACCCCAGGTTAGGGTTGCCAAAATGTCTTTGGCGAAATATAGTATTTTTCAAATTAAGCTATAAAAAATATAGTACTTACACTTAAAAAAATATAGTACCTAGGTATTTAATAGGCAAATATATTTTTTTACTTTTTATTTTTATAAAAACTATATTTTTTAGTTTTTGCATTTTTCAACAAGTTTTAGATATTTTTGGAGTCTTTTTTGTATCTTTCGCTTTTTAATCACACTTGAATTGAACTTGACGCACTTTCGTTATCGCTACCACTTTCAATAACTAATTTAGTTATATTTCTCAAAGAAAGAATAATGTTATATTTTGCGGCTAATTCCCAACAAAATCTCAAAACAAAAAAGAGCAGACCAACCAATGACCAGCCCCCCTACCATGACTGTCAAAAGTTATATTAAAGCAATGTTGTAAATGAGATGGCGCTATACGCGATGATAGCTCTGTCCCTATAACAACATTACTTTAAGGTTGCTGTAAGAGCTAAGAGTACGGCCTCAGTTTGAAGCTTTTGAATTTGACATTGATGCAATAAGACAGATACTTTCAGAATTCAGATACAATATACACTACACGCTATCGAATCAGTCAAAATGCACGATCACTAAAAAATTAAAGATTTGTTTCTAGCGTTCGATGTTAAAAATATAGTATTTTTGCGTACTATATATTTCTTCAACAGTATATAGTACGCCGACCCGAAATATAGTACAATACTATATATTATAGTACGGTTGGCAACCCTACCCCCAGGTAGGTAGTCGAGTTCATTGTGTTATTCACCAACTGAACACAAGAGACTGGACACACGTGTGTCCAGTTTGTGAAACTCAAAATTAGTAAGTAAGTATCACTTATTATTTCGTCATCTGGACACGTCAAGATTTTAACGCGTGTCCACATAGTGAAACATAAATTAAATCACATTTATGTTTTCGCCAACTTAGTGGAGACCAGGTTTTGAAAAAGTTAAGGTCTAGAAGCAAATCGTATTACTTTTTGGTAACCGATGTTTTCTTATTAACTCGACCCCGCTGAATCAAAAACTACTAGAAAAAAAATACCAGTTGCCAACCCCTCCCCTCCCCCCTTCCCTCTCCAAAGTGTCCCTCGCCGTTTTTTCATTTTACAAAACAACTTTTACAGATGGGAGCAAATTATCAAAGAAGAAGTTAATTTACATTAAATTTTCTAGACATCAATGCTAAATTTATATCTATACGATAAGTAGTTTTTTTAAATACAGCCTTCGACATTGTAGTACAGGCAACTATTATATATTCTGTGGTACAGGCCCATGATTTATTGATTTGTATAAAATTTTCCAAAAAACCGATTTTCGTTGGACTCGGCTTCGCCATACAGACTACTGGTATGTAGGTAGGTACTTGTTTGGTAAGTTTTCTTGAATACAAAAAGTACGATTGCCACTTACGGGTACTTAGCTTTGATTTAACAAAGATGGCGGCCGATCCATTTTATAAAGCGGTATTTCTAGATAACTACTGAACCGATTTACTCAAATAAGGTGTTGAATGCAAGGAAATGTAATGCACTATTTGTAAATATGTAATGCACTATTTGTATGTAAAGCTAATATCAAATTAAATATTAAAAAAACGACGTTTTGACCAAAAAAATATTACTTATTTAAATATTTTGTTAACCGTTACGATTGTAGAAAAGCTTATTGTAGGTAAAACGTGTTGTAACTTTTATCAGCTTTTTAATAAATCTTAAATTATTACAATCAAGTAAATAATAATAAACGAGGCTACAGTCGTGTGACGTAACAAAGATGGCGGCCGGCCCTTTACATTATGCGGTATTTCTAGATAACAACACCGATTTACTTAAATAGCGCGCGTACGAGCCAGTCGCCACACTATCCTGCCTGCCTAGCATGACCGATTTATATCGCGTGATATAGCGTTTTATCACGTTCAACTGTCAAAAAGACAAAAGAATTTGACAGTTGAGTGTCGATAAAATGCTATATCACGCGATATAAATCGGTCATGCTAGGCAGGCTGGGCACTATCGCTGATAGGTGGGACTGTCCTATTCTACAGCACTGGATTAGCCTGCATGTTGCCCAGTAGCCCCTGTTTTAAGACACTTTCTTGTCTATTTATTTGTTCACAAATTTTGCAAATGATTTTATTGTGTTTGTTACCTGCCTAATTATTTACTTATATGTTTTTAATAATTTAATTTTTGTTGATTTAATTTTTTATTATTAATGATGTTAATTTAATCAAGTATTTTTGTTTTTAATAATTTTATTAGAATGAATTTTTAATAATCTTATTTTAATATGTTTAATAACAGTTTCATTTATTTTAATTTTAATTATTGTTTTTAATTATATTTATTTTAATAATTTTATTTTTCGACATTTGTAGCTGTGATAATTTTAATTAAGTAAGTAATTGACATGTACCAATAATCTGTAATGTAATTTTCCATCAAACGTTAACTAAACTAACATATTTTGAAGTCGTTACTAACAATAATGGATCTTTGTTATCTGCAAATAAATAAATTATAATTATTATTATTACTATAAATAAGGTGTCGAATGAAAAAAAAAGTAATGGGGATTATTTTATAATATGATGTATGATGAATATTAAAACAATGCGTGCACGTATAATTATCACACTTTTTTACTAGTAATATAATAGAAAACCAGTCCAGTTACATCAATTTAGATTCTTCGTACTAGGACTCCAGTCACTAAAACGACTGTAGCTTCGTTGTTTACTACTCGATTGTAATAATTTAAGGTTTATTATATAAACCTATATTTTTTTTTTAATTATATAATTTAAGCTGATAAAAGTTGAAACACGTTTTATAATAAGCTAAATTTCCACAATCCTAAAGCATCAATTACACTACACAATCTTAAGCATGCGATTTTAAGACTCAGCGTAGTGTAAACAGAGTAAGACAGTAAGAATCTTAAAATCGCGCAGCCGAGCCCGCTCGATTTTCAGATTTTTAAAATTGTGTGGTCTAATTGTACCGCACGATTTATCGAGTCTAACTGTACCTTCGACGGACGGCACGTCAGATGTAACAGTTGTACTACAAAAACAAACTTTATTACCTAAGGCATAAAGGCGTTCTCAAGGTCAACATGTGGAAGTAATGTGACAGACAGAGACTGATAGACGATACTGCCACAGTAAAAGATAAGTTCAAATAGCAATGTTGGTTTTCTAACACGTTTTTATATGGTCGTTATCTTGTTTATTTATTTATTTATATCAAATAATCATTTGTTTGTCTTCAAATTTTGATCTTTATCTTAAATTAAATCTTTATAAAGCCTTATATGGTCACCCATCTTTCTTTTGACCACACAAAAAGTGGCTGCAAAATCTTTATTAAGCCTCATATGGTCACCCATCTTGCTTTTGACTACACAAAAAGTGGGTGCATAATCTTTATTAAGCCTAATATGGTCACCCATCTTGCTTTTGGCCACACTAAAAGTGGCCGCACGATATTTATCGACCTAATTTAGTCACCCATCTTGTTTTTTGCCACACAAAAAGTTGTTTGTTGCTGTTGTTTAACAACTGACATTTTATGATTCAGCGGGGTCGAATTAATAAGAAAACATCGGTTACCAAAAACTTCGTCTCGCGTCTAGACTCATAACGGAGGCCTTTTTTCCAGTATATGTCTTGTCTATCTGGACTCCGTTCGCATTTTACCCGAATTCATAACAAAGTACAGTCACGCAGATAAATGTTTTGTGTCACAATCATTATCAGCCACAGCCACTAAACGTCCCACTCCTGCAGTTTGATGGTCTCTATGTACCATATTCGGCTTTATAAGGCTATCACCATGTACACTCTATATTGTCTTGTCTTATAATAATATTATATGGTTTTATTAATCTATATCATATTTGTCTTAGTAAAATTATTGAGATATTTAACAATAACTGATACTCTATTTCCACTGTCAAATATTGTTGTTACACAGTTGGGTAGAATAATTATTGTTTGTAAAATGACCTATTTTAGAATTGTTATATCATAAGTATGCTCTAACAACATAACATTGATGATTATTTTTTGAACAAATTGTTTGGTAATAGCCTTATAAAGACGAATTTGGTAGATAGGAGAACCATCAAACTGAACAACTTTTACTATGGGACCAACCCTGAAATCGCGAAAAAAAACAGCTGTATACATAGCATACATTTTGATATTTTTGTCATTAATTTTTGTAGTTCAATGATGAATGATTATTGTTTGTAAAATACCCATTTTAGTATTGTTATGTCATACAAATACATTTTTTTTTGTGATAAAGAATTATTTTTCAAATCCACGATACATTCTACCGTAAACATGGTCTATTGCATAAGTATGCTCTATTGATGATTATTTTGATATTTGATTTTATTATTTTATGCCACCTCTATACTAGGTACTCAAGGTTGAACCACAAAATAGAGAGAGTAATAATAATTGTGGTTGAACGTTTCAACTCCACTCTCGTATACTTAAACTTTACTTCAACGAGATTTACCAAGCAAGCAAGCTTTACAAGTTTGTATAGGAGTGGAGTGTATCTTTTAAGGCTAAGAAAGTCATTGCGTTTAACCTTGAAAATTACATTTTGTTGAGTTCAATTATGTATGTCCTTATTTGATTTTTCAGTGATATCAGAAGTAATGACTTTAAATTATTAGATATATTTAGATTGTAATGAAAGTACCTATAGGTAATCAAAAAAGTAACATTAGCTAACGGCCGAATAAGTTAAGTTAAAGTCTCCTTAACTTTAAGAAAGCTGTCAGTTATAGAGTCTCTGTCAAATCTGACAAGAAGTATTTTGAATTTAAGGTGGCCTTAACTTTAAATTTTGTTTGAGTATTTGACGGTAGGTATATTATCTTGTCTTCATATTAATATCATAATACTATTTAATTGTTGCATATTTGTTTTATTTCTACATTTTAAGCTAATAAGGTTGAAAAGCAAAAAAGTATGGCAGCTTTTACATAAAATCGCTTATTAACTCAACTGTACCCTTTTTTTTCGCAAAAAAAACTGGGCGTGTCCAGATGACGAATTGCTAATTTTAAGTTTGACCAACTGGACACACGTGTGTCCAGTTTTTTGTGTCCAGTTGGTGAATTACCCAGTTCTCATATTATCTTTGCACTGTTGAACTTTGTCGTACTCGTATCTAGTAATTATTGTGTCAATTTGTACAGAAAGTTAAAGACGATGTCAAAAATCTTAATGCGACATAGTCCAAAAATGCACAGCTGATATTATTGAACTCGACCTACCTACGGATATTATCTCAACATTGCGTTTGAATAAAAAGCGACCTTAACGTGTAAGTCATAATGGGTTAATTTGCAATACCTACACTGTTTTTAACTGAATTGGTATCATCGAAATTGGAACTTATGAATATTTTTTATTTTTCTTTATAAAGTTTCATAGGCCTTTAATTTCTTGACTCATAGAAAAACATTACTAAAAATCAATCATGGAAAATATTCATCGCTATATTATCAACATGTTACCTTATAATCTAACAGTTTGCCACACTAGGTGGGCATTATATGCCTCTATTTATTTATCTTTACATTAGGTAGGTAGGTACCTACCTAGGTACCGTAAACTGCTGCAAGTTTGCCCCTAAGCTACAATTTTGCCTAATCTAGTAAAACTAACATTACTACATAACCGCCATCTATTTTTTACTTTTGATAATGGGAGAAATACCTTCATTTTATTGGCAACCCATTTCATTATTATTCGAAGTGGCAACACCGTCACTTTTTTGTCTGTTAGCTGTCATCGGTCACAAACGGAGTGCACGTTTTTTATGTCAGTGCTAAACTTTTGGTTTATCCTTAGAAAAATCGAAAATTTCAGTTCTCTTAGTGTTTACGGGGTAAGCAAATGTGCTCTTTCTCCTGTTTATTATGTTTTTTCTTGTAAATGAGAGCATTTACGACTAAAACGATAGCAGGCAATGTTGTGAAGGCTTCTCGGTCACTTAGTGACTCAAGTTTGCCTAGCCCTAGGGTTGTCACCAGTTACTCAACTACGGTGAAGCGTTTGGAGGGTAATGATTTTTGCCGTCTATGTATGTTTTGTTTAGTTATTAAATAAAAAGATATATTTACACCTATAAAATGTGAAAAAAATCTTACATAAATAAATATTGTTTTTTTTAATTGACCAAGAGAGCACGAAGCGCTATTTAATTTCATAACTTAAAAAAAATTGATATAAGAATTATGATTCTTTTGTACGCCAATAGTGGCATATAAAGTAATTAATGTTTTGTTATTTTAATTTTGTAATTTTTTAACAAAAATATTGGACAATATTTTAATTTGACTTAATTAAAACTAATAGAGGAAAATTAGTTTGTTAACGTCAGAAATGACTCTATTATCACGTTTGATTTGGTCAAAAGGGTATTACATTGTGTTGGTACAAAAAAACTTTAATTGTTTTTATTGAATATAGTAAGTCTTTTGAATTTTGTTTTTTTATTTGGAGCAGCCCTTACTATGCTTAAAACTTACTATGAAAATATTAACTGATACTGCTCAATGTTTGCCTGCTTGTGCCCAACTTTGCCTGCTTGCCAGAAAAAAAAACTATGGTTATATATGGTAACCCATGCACATCTCTATGGTAACACATTGTCTATGGTTCTATAATTAAGACCAGTTTTTCAATGCGGCTCGTATTTTTGCTAATAATCTTCTAGGCAATGTTGGGGTATTTTATCACAACTTTGCCTACAACTTTGACGTTTTCTGGAGATCAATCTAACAGTAGTTTTGGTGTTATGAACCTTAAGATATTTGGCATACATCTCCAATTCGCGCGCTAATGTAAAAATGGGCACAGATAATAAATACTTGAAGAGATATTTAAAAAAAACCCTAAATTTCGTGCAAAGTTGCAGCAGTTTACGGTACTAAAAATATCGAGGTTATTACAAATGACCTTCATTGCAGTTTTTTTGCCTGCCGCCTCCTCTGTAATCTATACCTACACGCAGCAGCGCGTCAAGCTAAGTTCATGAAATCCGGCCAATTGCGAGTCAGACTCGCTCACCGAGGGTTCCGTACCATCGTAGGTACAAGATTTAATACCTACTATGAACCTTACAAAATCACGTTTCTTGTATTGGCTCCAGGCTTGCCAACCGTCCGGTTTTCGACCGGACTGTTGGGTTTTGGAATGAGTTGTTGGGGGTCTGGTCAATATCTTCCGACCGGACGCGATTTGTCCGGTCTGGGCGCGACGTTGCCAATTCACCAGCGACGGGCGTAGTTGGCGGCAACGCGCAAGCCGCGGGGACGCCCGCCGCCCGCGGGTGGCGGGAAGGGCGCCCCGCGAGCGCGACGCGAGTCCCGACTCGCGACGCGACGCAGTGTCAGTTCGTTGAGTACCTACCTACATACGATCATCTGCGTTTTATCTAGTTACCTACGTCCTTACAAGATCTGTTTACAAGATCAAGTTTAGCTTTGATAAGTTTGTAGGTAATTATCGTAGGTACTTAGATTAGGTAGGTTGGTAGTACCTTGTAGGTACCTATACCAATTTCTGTTTTTGGTAGGTACAGTCGACGGCACATAATAATGAATTACCTACCTACAATGTGTAACAGAATTATGGCTAAACCAGAATATGGTAGATTGGGACCATCAAGCTGAACAACTTTTACTAGGTATGTGACCAACTCTGAAATCACGAAAACAAATCAGCGGTTTCACACATTTTCATATTGTCGTCATGAATTTTTGTATGAAACAGCTATTTTTTTCCCGATTTCTGAGTTAGTTCCATAGTAAAAGTTGTTCAGTTTGGTGATCCCTCTCTAACATACGTATTTTGGTTTAGCCATTAATTCTGTTAGGTACACGTTGTAACGTAAGTAGGTACCTATACCACCTAGGTACCTACGTAATATTTCGGAGTTCAACTGTTTAACTTAACGTGCTGACAGTTGACACTGAGAAATGAAATAATTTTCTAATCTACGAGATACCTATACACTAACTACGCACGTCAGCTCGGTAAGTTTAGTATACCTAGTTGAACTACAAAAACAGCTCTTGTACGACAACGGTTCGGTACGACGGCGGCATAAAGGCTGCCTCATAGGTAGTCTGATGTGCGTTGACTGTACATACCTAGCCTAGTTTTATTTGAAAAGTAATTTGTTCACATTAAAGTACACATTATAAACACAATATGTTTGATGACCCCACTGCTGGGGCACAGGTCTTCCTTATGGGTGGTAAGGAGGATGGGCCATAACCCACCACGCGGGCCCAATGCGGATTGGTGTGTGTTAACGATTGCAAATGCAGCCGGGACCAACGGCTGAACGTGCCTTCTGAAGCACGGAGGAGCTCGAGATAATAAATTTTGGTCACCCATCCCATGACCGACCCTTGCGAACGTTGCTTAACTTCCGCAATCGCTGGGCCTAAACCACTGCTCCACCGAGCTCCTTACAATGCTAACACAATAACTTGTAGGTATTCAGATGAATTCTTATTTAAAAGAAGACAACCCTGAAGTCGTTAGAAGAAATAAGAGCTACGCGATAGAAAGAGAGGCAACTTCTAGGTGAATATAACTATAGGCAAGGGAGCGATGTGCGACCTGAATTGCACTTTGTTGCGTCTGGGATAGAGTCGCTATTTATTTAAATGACTTTGCGGAGTGGATCTTCTGTACTTGTACTATTATGTTTTCTAAATCGAAATGAGCAATGTTCTTATAATAAGGTATGTTGTTACTTCAACAAGTACATACTGAGAGCAATGTTAATTTAACAATTTCGGGAATAACAATTTTAAATGACGTCTCGTTATTTCAACCGTGGTAACGTTATTTCTACTACATATCAACACAGTGTAGTTTCAACAAATTATATTGTTATAACAACCAAACAGCCCTTGTAGATTTAACAAGACGCCAACTTGTTACTGCTACAAGTTTGTGTTTGTGTTGTTAATTCAACAAGTACAAATTGTTGACCATATACTTATTGTTGATTTTACTAAATCGGCAATGTCAATTTTAAATGACGCCATGTTATTTTAACCGCTGTAACGTTGTTTCAACAAGATACCATTTAACAAGTTACACAATGTAGTTTCAACAAATTATATTGTTATAACAACCAAACAGTCCTTGTAGATTCAACAAGACGCCAACTTGTTACTGCTACAAGTTTGTGTTTTATGTTGTTACTTCAACAAGTACAAATTGTTGACCATATATTGTTGATTTTACTAAATCGGCAATGTCAATTTTAAATGACACCATGTTATTTCAACCGCTGTAACGTAGTTTCAACAAGATACCATTTAACAAGTTACACAGTGTGGTTTCAACAAATTATATTGTTATAACAACAAAACAGTCCTTGTAGATTCAACAAGACGCCAACTTGTTACTGCTACAAGTTTGTGTTTTATGTTGTTACTTCAACAAGTACAAATTGTTGACCATATATTGTTGATTTTACTAAATCGGCAATGTCAATTTTAAATGACGCCATGTTATTTCAACCGCTGTAACGTTGTTGCAACAAGATACCATTTAACAAGTTACACAGTGTAGTTTCAACAAATTATATTGTTATAACAACCAAACAGTCCTTGTAGATTCAACAAGACGCCAACTTGTTGCTGCTACAAGTTTGTTTTTTATGTTGTTACTTCAACAAGTACAAATTATTGACCATATATTGTTGATTTTACTAAATCGGCAATGTCAATTTTAAATGACGCCATGTTATTTCAACCGCTGTAACGTTGTTGCAACAAGATACCATTTAACAAGTTACACAGTGTAGTTTCAACAAATTATATTGTTATAACAACCAAACAGTCCTTGTAGATTCAACAAGACGCCAACTTGTTACTGCTACAAGTTTGTTTTTTATGTTGTTACTTCAACAAGTACAAATTATTGACCATATATTGTTGATTTTACTAAATTGGCAATGTCAATTTTAAATGACGCCATGTTATTTCAACCGCTGTAACGTTGTTGCAACAAGATACCATTTAACAAGTTACACAGTGTAGTTTCAACAAATTATATTGTTATAACAACCAAACAGTCCTTGTTGATTTAACAAGACGCCAACTTGTTACTGCTACAAGTTTGTGTTTTATGTTGTTACTACAACAAGTACAATTTTTTGACCATATACTGTTGATTTTACTAAATCGGCAATGTCAATTTTACATGACGCCATGTTATTTCAACCGCTGTAACGTTGTTTCAACAAGATAGCATTTAACAAGATACACCATGTAGTTTCAACAAGTTATACTGTAATAACAACAAACAAGCATGTTGATTTAACGTGATACCAAATAGTATCTGATGCAAGTTCAAGTTTTAGTTGAAGCTACAAGTCGATTTTGTTAAATCAACATGAAGCAGGTTGTTTCAAACAAATTTTTGGTTGTTTCAACTAAATACCCGTTAACAAGTTTAATCTTGTTCTTTGTACAAAATCGACTTGTAATGTTAACATTGCGTTTGTTTCGATTAACAAAAATACTGTTATTTCAAACAGATAACCACTTAACAAGTCGAACTTGTTCAAATTACGAACCCGATTTCTCTCAGTGTGGGATACGTTTAAATTGTAAGTTATCTGTAAAATTATCTCTTTGCTATCCATTCTCGAGATAAGTTGCAGTGGATCACTGTCATTGTATAGTTTTTTTTTGTTTTCCAGTTGGTTCCTTCCTTCCACAAACATTATTATTTTTAAATGCGTGGAGACGTAGCACAACGTATTGCAAAAAAAATGCGTATTTTTGGACATTTATATACAAGTTTTCGTATGTGTCGGAACACCAGACGCGCACAATATGCTAATAAATTAAGAATACCACCTTGTAAAACAGCATTTTTCAAGAAAGGCGTACTGCACTTAGCACCTCGTATTTACAATAAGATTCCAGAACCACTAAAGCAATTACCAGTGCCAATTTTCAGAAAAAAAAATTGAAACAAATACTTATTGAGAAATGTTATTATTCTATACAGGATTTTCTTTGTGACAATTTACTCATATAGGCACAGTTTTTATATTTAAATTTGATTTGTAATTTATAAAAAACATAAAATATAGAGAGTTTGAAACTCTTATTTAAAACTTATATTTGCGGTTTTGGAAAATATGATATATCTCGAAAACTAATTACTATATCTCGTTCAAACCAATTTTCAGTGAAAGTTTTTATTAAGATCTATAACATATATTTTTTTTTATTTTTCAGTCTCCTATTTCAAAAGTTAGAGGGGGGGGGGACACACATTTTACCACTTTGGTAAAATGTGTTTATCTTTCAAACGGTTGACTTTGAGAAATATTTGTCTTAGGAACCTCAATGTCATTTTTGAAGACCTATCTATAGACACCCCGCACGTATTAGTATGAAGAAAAATTTTTTTTCAGTTACAATTCTATGTATGGGGAGCCCCCCTTAACCTTATTTGTTTTTTATTTTTGTGTTAAAATCGTTAAGCGGTTAACAGAATACATCTATAACTGTGTAATCCTAATACTTTCGGAATAAAATGGCTGTGACATACGGACGGACGGACAGACAGACATGACGAATCTATAAGGGTTCCGTTTTTTGCCATTTTGGCTACGGAACCCTAAAAAGGCGCGAAACGCAAGTTTGACATTGACAAGACCACAGAACAATATACTACTAGGGGACAATACAGACATGACACTCACGCAGATGACAGTTGCGAAATTTTTTTTATGAGTCCGGCTCTATTGAGAAAAATGCGTTTCGTTACATATCTCATTTGTTCAAAATAAATAACTCTTTTCCCCCGGTGTCTAAAAATATATTTCTTTCTAGAAGTTACTGTTCTGAAGGCAAAGGTTTAGGTTTTTTCTAATTTTATATTTTTTTGTGTACAAATCTCGCCATCATTCTTGAAGATCTATATTTTAAGCCCTTTATTGTTTTAGTAAGTAGGTACATGTTTTTGTTGACTGCCCAATAAATAAATAAATAAAAATTTGCATTCACGGTTGTTAAATATATTAAGGCAATGTTAGGTAGTATGGAAAAAGCAAAACTTTAAAATTCTCCATACAAAACAGTAATTTCATTCATAAACCCCTATACGTAGGTATAATGAAGATCACAAATAGAGATATATATATAATGTTTGTTTTACTTTCAGATGCAACCCTTAAGCTTTGGCATGCTGATAGAGTGCAAAACAGGTAGAATATCTACTTTGATCAAGAATAAGAGGCCCTAGATATCCGGTACCTCGAAATAAGATAGATAGATAGATAGATAGATAACATCTTTATTTGTACAACTACAGACACACACATAAAACAGTACATAAAACTAATGAAACTTAAATGACTTAAAATTATCACACTAATATTAAAGTATGTGTACTGTAGCAGTGCAAGAAGGTCACAGCTCAGCGTTGTATTTGCTTTTTTAGAGCAAATCACTGATTTTCAGCCGCAACCATAGAGGGCCCGCCGAGGCAAAAAGTGCTCGGGATTTATTATAAACATGCATATTATGATCATTAATATAAAATCAATATAAAACAAATTAAATTAGTAATTGGATTCTATGTGCTAAATTAAAAGAATATTCATAGTATTATACATTCCAATAACGCCCAACATTCAAATTGGGAGCTTATTCTGTACAAAGTATTATCATTTTTGTTTCGGCTGGCGGGCGCGCCGAATCGAGTCGAGTCGGATCACAATAATACCACAGTACATATTATATAAGTTTTTGTGATATATAAGTTTTTCAAACAGTTTAGGAGCTCCATGGAAACGGTCGAATTTGACGGCTGACGTCACTCTAAGAGCTCTAAGCAAAGTTCGCAGTACTTTAGTCGGGGTTGTCACATCGCGTGGATTAGTTCACCGAGACTATTGTTACTTACTTTTATTGATTCGCCAAAATGATTCGTCAGAGTCTGAACTCTAAGCAAAGTTCGCAGTACTTTAGTCGGGGTTGTCACATCGCGTGGATTAGTTCACCGAGACTATTGTTACTTACTTTTATTGATTCGCCAAAATGATTCGTCAGAGTCTTAGAGTAAGACGCGTTTGAAGCCGCGATGCTCGAAGCTCCGATGGATACGTGGCCCCCCGCAAATACGAATATGTAGTAGGGTGGATATGCCTAACTCCAGCCCCCCCCTAATTCCAGCCCCCAATACGTTTTTGCTTTGCTTTAATTAAAAAACAATAAAAATCGGAAACTGTTTAATGAAACCACATCCCTACTTAATCCTCGACGTTGGAAATCAGTATTACCCCGTCACGTCACCTACAATTCACACAACGAGCAATAATGATCACCGAGACCGAGTAGAGGTGACTATGTTTGAAAAACAGCATAAAACATCGATCGATGCGAACTTTGGGAAGTGTGTTTACAAGGGCAAGATGCTATTTTTTATGGTTTTAGGGTTTGATACTAGTAATAAATTAGTTACATAACGTTTTAAGATTACTAGTTTGTAATTAAATTTACTAATTTCGAAAAAAATAGGGGGGCTGGAGTTTGACTATGTGATTTTCCATAACTTTCTATTATCAGCCGGGGGCTGATGTTGGGTATTTAACTTTCGTTTAAGTAATCAATCTCATCTTAATTTGCTCGTCTTTAGGTTGGAATTTGTAGTGCTATTCACTTGAATTACTAACCCTGCACCCAATGGCCTAAATACAGCCGGGTGAATAATGTTTAATTCCTAAGTTATTTGTTCCGCAAATTAGGGGCTGGTATTAGGAAATACATATGAACCTAACATCAGCCGGTCATCAAAACTTTACGGCAATATACAGGGTGTTCACAATATGATTTTAATTATTTTGTTTTTTTATATTAGATGTAAAAAAAATCATAAAAATCAAAATCATACTTATTAAGATCATAATAATCAATCATAGAAACAGAACAGAAATTCAATATATAAAATGTATATCGAATTTTACTTCTTGGAAAATGCTTTTTTTCAAGAAGTAAAATTCAAAAAAGGTTTCAAATAATTAAAACGATCTCGAACTTGTAGATTATATGTATATTAATAATAAGAATGAAGTTATTAAACCAAAGTTATTTTTTATTACGCAATTTTTAATATATTTATATATTTTAAGTTGATTAATATCTACAGGAGAGGTATAAGTTTCAATGACTTGATATGGGAACCATAATTTTAAAGCCTCTAGTATTTTATTATCATTATTAGAGTTACCAAATGAATATTCTTTAATCTCATACAAACATGGTTGTTTTATTTTAGAACATCCTGTACCCGGCTGGAATTAGGGAACGAAGCGGCTGATATTAGGGCAAAGGCGGCTGGAATTAGGGTTTTTCGCCCGTCGTGCATTTAAACGATTCTCTATTTTTTTCCCACAAAACTACGTAAAACTAAGTACTATTTCCGTAATAAAGATCAATCAAGCTACCTTAAACTATATCAACAATAATTTTAAGACTGTAATTGTGGCAGCAACAGAGATTCAAAGTTGAAAAATCTTAGGGGGGGCTGGTAATAGGCATATTCACCCTACCTACCTACCTATTCTAACGATAGGAGTAGTCACAGTTCTCTACCACCCGTAACGTTACACGTTAGTACTATTATAATATATTCTGTGACGTTACATTTATTTACATATTAATGTTGCCTTTTCAGATGCGATCCGACGGAGTGCAATGACAAAAGGGCCTAAGTGACGTTAGCTCTTCTACTGTTTGAAAAAACTTATAATATAAATATGTACTGTGATAATACGCCTCCATACATTTACTATGAAACTGCGTACAGACCGGTTTACATTGGATTATTTTTAGTAGAGTGCTTTAGTAGTGTGCGAGTCGAATCGAATGCAAGTGCTTTAGTAGTTTTGGTGCCTTTCCAGTAAGCGTTTACATGCTTCAAGTACAGTGTCATTTGACTAAAGCACTCTACTAAATACGCTACTAAAATGTCGATTTACATGGTTCCAGTGCGAGGAAAGTGTCGCGCGGGGGGTGAGCGGGCGGCGCGGGCGCGAGGGGGTGCTACTGGAAAGCGATGATTCCAGTTGAAAGGCTACTAGAACGTTACCTACTCTCTTTAGTCAAAAGACGACCGTTTACATGTTTCAACTAAAGCACTCTCCTAAAGCACTCTACTAAAGACTAAGATAATGTAAAGTGAGTCGAATCGACCCCGCGCATCGCTCGGCAGGCGAATTTCTGCGGCATTATTTGACATTTTGTGTTAAAACTTTTTTTTAATACCATGTTGTGGTTGTGGTAGATGGTGGCAAAGGTATAATTTCCATTCTGCTGTTACTTTTGCACATTTGTAAAGTCGAAGAGACTTTAATTTTTTTTTATTATGCAACGGAAAATTCTGAAACTTTTTTCCTAAAAAAAATATTCCAATTTAATTTTTTTCGGACATTCCCCATTGATAGAATTTTACGTAATAGTAGATTGTATTATAAGGGAGCAAAATAATATTTTTACGGCAAGGGCGCATTTTGAATCCAGAGAGAATCCTGAACGTAACGAGGGATTCAAAGTACCTAGGTCGCCCGAGCCAAAATATATTTTGCGCCCGAGTGATACACTCTACTTTTCATCACCCTCTCTATAAGAAAATAAAAGGCGCCTCATATTTTATTGCATTATTATTATTTAAAACAAGTAGGTAACAAAAAAGACCTTTTTTTATATTTGAAAAAAAATATTAAATAATATTTTAGTGACAAAATATATATATATATATAAACATATAAGCGTTCGATTTCATTGACGCTGAACATTAAGATGTTCCAAATTCAATAAGTGCGCGTAAAAGATAATTGCGGAGGATTAAAAACTCATTACTGCCCGCTAAAAGATTTTTATGGAAACTTTGGGTGCACATAAAGGCGAACCAAGTCGTCCTTTTCGAATAGATGGGATGAAAAATATTTTTTTAGGTATAAAGGCAGTCTGTCGTACGAGCTGGGAACTATATCGGCAGGTATCCAAGATACATTCAGGAGAATGTTAAAAACGTATAAGAAGCATGCCAATTTGACGTATTTTCGCGTTGAAAACTTTCCTACTAAAGCTGCCTACCTAGGATTAAGTTGGCAAGATAATGTATATGGGATAGAAGAATATTTTCAAACACATATGATGGACTACTTTGGAATGAGTAAGTATTTATGATCCTTTCAAAATCAAATCAAAATCAAAAAATCATTTATTCAGTCTAGGCTGTTACAAGCACTTGTGAATGTCAAAGAAGCTACGCCATCGGTTCGCAAACCCTGAGCGGGAGACCTTGTAACGAGAAGAACCGGCAAGAAACTCGTCAAGGGCTGCTTTTTTCTCCCTGTATATTTCATACAGAGTCGTCAACATTGAAAAATGAGCTCCACATTTAAAGTGAGGTCATTTTCCATCACAATAATTAACAAAAGTTTGTACACAATGGGTAGGTAGGTTCAAATTAAATACCTACTACATATCGGATAGGTAATTGTGAGAGTAAATAACTTTCAACTAGTTGAGAAATCAGTAATCAGTAACGTCAGTACCCTTAGCACGAACAGCTATCGAAAAAAATAACTCGCGTAAAATCATTCGATAGTGCAATTTAGTATGGAAAATTTGTACAACGCCATCTACCGCCGAATAGCGAAACTAAATTTTCCATAGATAATTTTCTATCGTGTAATTTTACGCACGTTTTTTCTCTCGATAGCTGTTCGTGCTAAGGGTACAGATGACGTTGTTGTACACGCGCAACTGTGTGTGTCAGTCTAGGGCAGGGATGCACAGACTGCGGCCCGCGGGCCACATGTGGCCCGTCGGCAATATGCCAGTGGCCCGCCAGAAATAATTATTCCCTCATACATTTGAAAAACAAATTTTTTTTGGCTTGTTTTATGTTTTTAATTTGTGCTGGTGGCCCGTCATTAGTTCATCATTTGCCCAAGTGGCACATGGTCTCAATAAGTCTGTGCATCCCTGGTCTAGGGGCTACCGTCACAGAATATATAATAGACCGTGCAGTTTGTACTGGATGAGCGGCGTTCACTTCATCATTGCCGCTACCTCCCGGCCCGCTTCGTCATACCGCACCCCCTGCGTCGCCTGTCTAGTACGGCTAGCAATTTGCATTGCTAGCCGTACTAGAAAGGCGACGCAAGCTTTGCAGCTTAATTTTTGTTTCTGTTGATTTAATCATAACGTTCGTTATTTGTGTTGTTATAAAGATTAAAGGAGTAAAGGTCCTACATAATGGCGAACCTAACTTGTTATATAAATTAATGACACTCTTTGAACAAGAAAAAAATGAAAAACAGTTGAAAAACATGATTACTTTTTTGTCTCTGTAGACCCGTTATGACGTCACAGCTAACGGTACTGAGGGTCTAGCCAAAGTAACATTGGCAAATCTTCGTTATCGCTTCGCTTTCGAAACATATATGGGATTGACATAAGGTTTCGTTAACAATCGAATTTTAAAACGTCAAATCCATACATGTTTCGAAGCGAAGCGATAACGAAAATTTGCAAATGTTACTTTGGCTAGGGGGGCTGTTACCGTAAGCTGTGACGTCATAACGGTCGTCGACGGCAATCACGAAGTGAACGCGTAGTACCTTATTCAAACTTTTTGGTAAATAAAGTTACAACGCATTGAATAGAAAACGAGTAATCTAATGTAATCTCCTTGTTTTTTATTATTATACAGGTGTAACAAAAACTCTGTCCAATCCGTGAAGGGATGATTAGGTAGGTACTTATAAAGTTTCGATTCTATTCACGCAATCCTCTTTGATTAATGAGTAAAAATAATCCCTGGTTAAAATAGAATAAATGAGAAATGGAGAACTCATCAACTCACATTGCAACACCAAAGGCAGCGGCACGACAAGTAGTGACGTCATGAGGTCAAGACCGCCAGACCAGCGGCACAGAATATATAATAGTACTAACCAGCGGGGCTCCGGCTAAAACAATGAAGTTCATGTTAACTGTAATTTGACAGATGGATGTGATACATTTCTTTGGTACTTAAGTTTTTATTTGTGCCAAAACGAAGCAGCAATGTATAACATACATGTCAAATTACAGTTAACATGAACTTCATTGTTTTTAGCCGGTAGCCCCGCAGAACACAAATTAATAACAATTTCCAGAAACTATGATTTTATATGCAGCATGCCTGCGTATTTTTTTTCGATAGCTGTTCGTGCTAAACGAACAGCTATCGAAAAAAAATACGCGCGTAAAATCATTCGATAGTGCAATTTTGTATTGGAAATTTGTACAGCGCCATCTACCGCCGAATAGCGAAATTAAAATTTCCATAGATAATTTTCTATCGAGTAATTTTACGCGCGTTTTTTTTCTCGATAGCTGTTCGTGCTAAGGGTACTGAAAACAGCTTTTTAATATGAAGTTTTATTCGCGGATCATTCTGCTGGAACACCAATGTGAGATCTGCTGCGAAGATGCTACTCCATATTTCCACCACCAATACCTAAATTAATATTGAATGAAAACTGACACTTTCTAAATTTTTGTGGAAAAGTGATTTTCGAAATTTTCGAATCGAAAAAAATAGAAATTATGATAATTTGATAATTAGTTGCATCCCCGTGAAAAACAAGCTAGCCACTTCCATCGTTTAATAAAAAACACCCGCAGATGACGTCGTCAGCATGCGACACGAAAATCGCTCTATCTTCGTCTAACTAACTCTACATATTCAACTAAAAACCTCGTAGATCCTCATTTTGACAATGACGTTGACAGTTTTTTTTACCAGTTTGGGTTTGGACACAAACTTTCACATTTATAATTAGAATAACTTTTTAATGTCAACGCCGGTTTTTATCGATATTTCGTTTTTTAGAAGTTTTGAAAAAAGTCCCTAAAGAAAATGTTAAAAATCGGCTTTTATAAATTACTTAAAAAGTACCCATAATTTTTTGTGAAGCCTGTCGATAAATATTAAAATTTGCTTTATAAAATGTGTTATAAAATCGCAACGGATGGACCGATTTCCATAATTTAAAAACTATATTGATGAGAAAGCTTAGTGGTTTGGAGTTGATTTGTCAACCTAGTACTGATTCTCATTAACATTCAGATAAAAATCGGTAAATATTAAATAATTTGTTTAGAATATAAATGTTCTAATGAAATGAAATTGAAAATTATTTAGAATATAAATATTCTAATGAAAATTAAAAGTGTTCTGTAATAGGTTTTATGCTTTAAACCAGGTTTATGAAACCGCCAAATATTATGAATACTGGGATAGATAATGCTAAATATATATGCATAATGATAAATAATAATGGAACATTATTAATTGCAATGGTGTTTTTTTTAAAGTAATCTATTTTAGAATTAAGAGAACTAGAGAGTGTCTAACTAAAGTGGATAAAAATAATTGATTTGTTTTTTATTAAACGATGGAAGTGGCTAGCTTGTTTTTCACGGGGATGCAACTAATTATCAAATTATCATAATTTCTATTTTTTTCGATTCGAAAATTTCGAAAATCACTTTTCCACAAAAATTTAGAAAGTGTCAGTTTTCATTCAATATTAATTTAGGTATTGGTGGTGGAAATATGGAGTAGCATCTTCGCAGCAGATCTCACATTGGTGTTCCAGCAGAATGATCCGCGAATAAAACTTCATATTAAAAAGCTGTTTTCAGTACCCTTAGCACGAACAGCTATCGAGAAAAAAAACGCGCGTAAAATTACTCGATAGAAAATTATCTATGGAAATTTTAATTTCGCTATTCGGCGGTAGATGGCGCTGTACAAATTTCCAATACAAAATTGCACTATCGAATGATTTTACGCGCGTATTTTTTTTCGATAGCTGTTCGTTTAGCACGAAAAGTGATTTTCGAAATTTTCGAATCGAAAAAAATAGAAATTATGATAATTTGATAATTAGTTGCATCCCCGTGAAAAACAAGCTAGCCACTTCCATCGTTTAATAAAAAACAAATCAATTATTTTTATCCACTTTAGTTAGACACTCTCTAGTTCTCTTAATTCTAAAATAGATTACTTTAAAAAAAACACCATTGCAATTAATAATGTTCCATTATTATTTATCATTATGCATATATATTTAGCATTATCTATCCCAGTATTCATAATATTTGGCGGTTTCATAAACCTGGTTTAAAGCATAAAACCTATTACAGAACACTTTTAATTTTCATTAGAATATTTATATTCTAAATAATTTTCAATTTCATTTCATTAGAACATTTATATTCTAAACAAATTATTTAATATTTACCGATTTTTATCTGAATGTTAATGAGAATCAGTACTAGGTTGACAAATCAACTCCAAACCACTAAGCTTTCTCATCAATATAGTTTTTAAATTATGGAAATCGGTCCATCCGTTGCGATTTTATAACACATTTTATAAAGCAAATTTTAATATTTATCGACAGGCTTCACAAAAAATTATGGGTACTTTTTAAGTAATTTATAAAAGCCGATTTTTAACATTTTCTTTAGGGACTTTTTTCAAAACTTCTAAAAAACGAAATATCGATAAAAACCGGCGTTGACATTAAAAAGTTATTCTAATTATAAATGTGAAAGTTTGTGTCCAAACCCAAACTGGTAAAAAAAACTGTCAACGTCATTGTCAAAATGAGGATCTACGAGGTTTTTAGTTGAATATGTAGAGTTAGTTAGACGAAGATAGAGCGATTTTCGTGTCGCATGCTGACGACGTCATCTGCGGGTGTTTGTTCGGGCGATCGTGGCACGTGACATCAGTGATGTTATACGTACCATTATCATGGTATTAGTACCATTATTTAGGTTATCGTACCATGTACCTTTGGACTTCCATCATGGTACGCAAAAGTACCATTATTTTCACCTCTTTCATCTAAACCAACTTTTCGTGTAATGGAATGAACATAATGTTTCGTTTCTGCTTTTAATGCTTAAGTAGCATGGCTTAGAAAAATAATAAGTACCTAGTTAAAATGTTAATTTTTTTTTACTTTTCGTGGTTAAAACGGGCCATGGCGAACGATAACTCAGCGATTAGCCTGCTGAAATGCACCAATGTCAACAGTAAGTTAAGGTGTGAATGCGGCTTTTCTGTTCGAATTCGATTCGAAATCAAGAAGATTGTAGGTAATTCATGCTCGAAATCCCATTCCCAAGTAACTACGCAAGCTTGTAATAATATCTCAGACCGTATAAGACTAAAAAGCCGTAGGTACCATTTTTTTTTCTGAAGTACCATGATTTTGACAGTCTGATGTCATTATTCCTGAGTTGCCATCTAACATCCCTGCGTGACATCATCGCATGTTCCGCAAGGGCCGGCCGTGTTTTTTAAACTCACTTTTTAAAACTTTAATAATTTTGTCATTTCTTGATGGATTTGAGAAATTTAAACAGAGATTTACTCAGATATTGATATTGTATTTGATGTGATATACAAAATTGATGTTGATCCTCAAAATGTTATTTTATTTATTTTTATTTTATTTAATCTTTATTGCTTAAAATAAAAACAGCAAATGGCGGACTTAATGCCCAAGGGCATTCTCTACCAGTCAACCGGTAAGTTGTTAAGGAGAAAAATCGCGGCGGCAATAAACAAAACTTATTAAAAAAACCTGAATCAAAAAAAATATAATAATTCTAGATACCGATCCATTGTTCTTGATCTGCTCGATCAGTTCTGAAAATCAGTGCTGTAAATCGAAATAAACAGTTTCTTCAAAAAAAATCACAGATTTCGCATCCCGCAAGAATCGGAGCATTGAAAATGAATACAAAAAATTACGAAAAAAAAAAAAAAAACAAAATCAAATCAAATGCAAAATCATATTATTTTTCTAAGGTACCTACTTATTTATTTTTCCGATTGTGACATTCGGTTTCGCGTCGTGTCGTGTCACAAAAGCGCCCGCTGAATGTCTCGATGCAACCGGAAAAACTATTTACCGACAATGATAAATATCATTGTTTACCGATTTCTAAAATTCATCATGCACTGCTCGTCTGCTTTCGCATCTTTTAACACCATTACCATGACGATCGGTCAATAAAATCCTAAAAGCTACATCACTTTTTAATTACGGAAATATCAGTTTTTCTACAATTCCAAATCTAAAGGGACCACCTACGGGTCACAATTATTAACCGATTTTGAAAAATGTTTTGCCATTTTTTTATTTTATTTTTATTTTATTACTTTGGGAAACATACAGCTTTAAATAATACATAGTAATAAACAAAATATTAGTACATCCGCCAAAAAGTTTCCACCACTAAATAGTACATTACGTTGAACAGACTAATGTAAGCAAACAGATGTAAGAAATTATTAAGTAAATAATGACATTACAACAAAAAAGTCTTTTTTTTTCTTTAAAAGTTTTGAATGTAGCAAATTTGGTATTAAAAATAAGTAATCTAATAACATTTTAACAAAAATTGTTTAGACCAGGTAATAAAAAACATTAAGGTTGTAGTTTACTAATACAAATTTTGAACGTTTCATTTTTAAATTTAGCAAATTTGGTATTAAATAAATCTATATCACTAAAATTCACATTATAGTTTTTCATAGCTCTTAGTATGTATGTATCGGTTTTTACCGTAATTGGTTCTACAATAAGGTACCGAGAAAGTATCACATGAACGCAGTCTAGCTCCAGAACATTTAAGCAATATCTTACTTAACAAATAAGGAGAATCGATCTGATTATTCAAGATTTTGTACAAAAAGGTTTGATCTCGTACTTCTCTGCGCGATTCAAGAGGTATTATCATTTTATGAAACTTATAGAACTTATATCTAAGCCTTTTAATTAATTTATCCTGTATTTTTCCACCATCTTTTTGTATTCAGAATACTGCGGGTTCCAAACAGTGGATGCGTATTCTAAGTGAGATCTGACAAGCGAGTTATACAATACGAGAAGAGTATCAGGGTCAGTAAAATCAACGGTCTGTCTAAAGATGAATCCAAGCATTTTATAGGCTTTACTAGTGATATGATTTATGTGCGATGAAAATAGAAAAAAGTAGAATAATGCCCAGGTCCCTCACCTAGGTAACTCTTTTGAGAATTTTGTCATTGAGTTGATAATCAAGTATTATTGGTTGTTTTTTCTACAAAAAGTGATAGAATGACACTTATCAACATTAAGAAAGAGTTTGTTAAGGCGGCAATATTCGAATAATCTATTTAAATCATTTTGTAGTAAGATGCAATCTTCAATAGATTTAACAGTAGTAAAAATTTTAGTATCATCAGCAAACAATAAAAATTTAGAATTTAAAAAACACTTAATTACATCATTAATAAAAATATTAAAAAGTAAAGGGCCGAGGTGAGAGCCCTGAGGAACACCGGATGTAACAGGTATAAAGTTAGATATGAGCCCTTGATTATGTAGCTAAACTAATACCCTAGGACCTTTTTTTTTATTTTTTCTAAAGTCGGTTTTTTTCCGAAATATTTACAATTTAATAAACAAACACCTCCCCAAAAACCCGACTTTTATTAAACTTTTCAAAATTCCTTCCTGCCTGCCTAGCATGACCGATTTATATCGCGTGATATAGCATTTTATCGACACTCAACTGTCAAATTCTTTTGTCTTTTTGACAGCTAAACGTGATAAAACCCTATATCACGCGATATAAATCGGTCATGCTAGGCAGGCAGGCTGATATTCATCGTGTGATAAAACTAAAATAATATTTACATTAATATTCCCTATTGGATTGGATTCTTTGAGAGGCCCCGCAACATCGACCTCTATATTATTACACTGGAGTGGCTGCTGTCAAACTGTACTGTTAGTGGCGTTTCAAATAGGCATAAAAACTTTGCTGTCAAACCATACAGACAGCCAGTCCAGTTAAGGTGGTACCCTGAGCGAAAGTGGCGCCGCGGTGAATTATATTTAATATTATAATTCTACCTACTTCTAATTTTAAAAATGTTTATCGTGGAGATTTTAGGGCCCACAGTCTAGTATTTTTAGACGGTATCGTTACATTCCCTCGTAGTCACTGCTAGAAGTAGATAGCAAAACTGCTAAAAGTGGCCGTTTTTAACACATTTGCTATCTACTTCTACGAATGACTACGAGGGCATGTAGTGATACCTTCTAAAAATATTAGACCATGGGCCCTAAAATCTCCACGATAAACATTATTAAAATCTTTTTCTATCAATAACTTATTAATTAAAAACCTCTGAGGGCGCCACTTTCGGTCATACAACCGCCTTAAATAGAAAAAAAAATCAGGTCAGTGCCCCGCAAACATGTTGATTTTTTTATTCCCAACTTTTTTGTTTTTGGATATTTTTAGAAGGTGATTTTAACTCTCTGCGCACGGAAAAAAACATGTTCAATGAGATTTTGAACGCCTATCTTGAGCGAGCTAAGCTGGCCAAGACAACCAAGTTTCGCCAAAGGCGTAAGACTGCGAACCGCAGAAGTGTCACCGTGTCGTACGCTGATAAAGAATCAATATTAAAACGACGGCTGAAATATGAAAAGTGGACGGATGATGACCGTCATGATATAGATGCTCTTTTTAACGGAAATTTCGATTGAAATGGATAAAATAAATTATACAGAGTGTTTCATAATAACCGGAAAATGCTTTTTATTTACTTGATTGAATCAGGCGTCACTTGGCGGAAGTCCCAAACCATTTTGAAAAAAGAAATATATTATTATGTAGCTTACTTCCGCAAACAAACTTGTTTGCGGAAGTAAGCTACATATATTTCTTTTTTCAAAATGCTTTTTATTTGTATGGAAAACTTCAAAGTGACAACCCTAGACGCAAATAGACTATTCTTTTACATAATCAGTCCCATTAATGGGCAAAACCTAAACACAAATTTAAGAGTCTAGATTTAGCACTATGCAGTTTATTGAGTTATGATAAAAGTCGCAGAACAAAGAATGTTGTTGTTTATGATGTTGCGGTAATCTACTCCTGCGAGGTTGTTGGTGTTTTACAAATACCTACCCCATTTCATTGAAATGTATTACTACGTATAGAATCGACCTCGCGGCCCCGATTTTTGCTCCACGCGTTGAGGTCAATTGACCTCAACTCATTTAGTCACTCGCCAACGCTCACCGCGAACGCACGGTGTAATTGTGCCGATAAAAATGCCGACCTGTGTGTTGAAGACGTACAAAAATCGCTCCACTACGAAGCAAAAAAATAGTGGAGTGACTTATCATCGGTAAGTAAACAAAACATCAACATAAACCAACCAAAACTAATTTTTATACATTATTTCTACTGACCCGACATTTTGAATGAAAATCATAGATTATGAAAAGTGAACCATACAGATTGTATACGTAGGTACTAAATTAGGACAGGTGAACTAATAACACAGTTTTACAATATAAGTTTATTGTTCTATAGCAGTGGTTCCTAACCTGGGGGTAATTACCCCCGCAGGGGTAAATTAGCTATTTCACGGGGGTAACAAAGAGCCTAATTATAAGGATAAAACTAGCACTTTGTGAGTTTCCCGCGGTTTCCGGACAAGGATCTGGGTTAGTAAATATTTTTCCAAGTTGCCATAGTAATATTTACCTACCTAATAAAAAAATATATTCAACGACACCAAATGATTAGGTACTATTAGTGCGGGTACTAAATGTCCATCCTCCTTTTTATTTTTTGAATAAGTATCAGAATACACCTAATTATCTAATTAAATTACGTTTTTATTATAATTTTATGCAATAATTACTAAGTAGGTATATCATAATCATTATGAAGAATGTGTCACATCTGTGTGCATGTTACTTTTTCTTTGACAACTCTGCGCGTGCGTAGCCGCCATCTTTGCGATCGCTGCGACAATAATGTACCGTAGACTGCCCTTTCTATACGTAGTAATATATTTCAATGCCCCATTTATAATGTACTATCACTCCCGCCCGCGCCGACGCGCGTCGCTCGATCGCCTTGAAGTTGCTCATTTCATTCGGCCAGCGACACGCACTTAACACCGCGCGTATTTTTGTACCGCCCTATGGCAACCCTATTTGTGAGGGCATGAGTAGGTAATACGTCTCCCTATTTAATTAATTTTATTTGGCAGTAAAAATATACATTAAACTCTTTAAAACTACTGAACAGCTCATAAAACATGTTAATTGAAGAATAAATATTCATGAAAATTTCTCTCATTTTACATTATTATTACTTTTGTGATTGTACAGTTTGGACTGTTTCAAGATTTTTCTGTTATGGGACATAAAAATGTTTTTCATATTGCTGATTATTAAATTGAGTACGATGTAAGTAACTGAGTAAAGGCGGATTCCGGGGTCCCAAGATACGTTGGTCGTTCTTATATTCTTTATAAAGACAAATTGCATTTTGAGCCCCGTTTAAGATGCCGAACGGCAACGGGAGCTCAACGAACACTGGTGTCTCATACAGGACATTGACGCGACCAACGTAGCTTGAGCCCCGGACACGGCAGAGTCCGGCCTAGCATGAATCCGTCTTACAGCTTGATTATATATCCTTGCGGGTATAAGTTGATATATGGTTAATTTAATTTCGCTTGTTTTTTGGTTGTTTCGACTATTGGTTGCTATGGAAAATTTCATTTCGCTTTTTGGCTATAGATGGCGCTGTACAAAGTTCCCATAGAAAATTACTCTATGCGCTACACTAGCGCCGCCAATGGAAAAAAAATCGTAGTGCGTAAATAAAGACGAAATTGTGAATTGTGTTTATTTTTATTTTTTTTATTTATTTTATTTTTTAAGTAGGTACTCCGAAAAGGCTTTGTTGTACCACAGAATATATAATGTTGTACTACGCGTTCACTTCATCATTGCCGCTACCTCCCGGCCCGCTTCGTTATACCGCACCCCCTGCGTCGCCTCTCTAGTACGGCTAGCAATGCAAAGCTTAATTTTTGTTTCTGTTGATTTTATCATTACGTTCGTTATTTGTGTTGTTAAAATGATTAAAAGATTAAAGTTCCTACATAATAGCGAATAAATAAATGACACTCTTTGAACAAGAAAAAAATGAAAAACAGTTGAAAAACATGATTACTTTTTTGTCTACAGTACCGTTAGCTGTGACGTCATAACGGTCGTCGACGGCAATGACGATGTGAACGCGTAGTACTTTCTATTGCTTAAAAAATATTTTCTAGTCTGTCATTTAGTTTAATGGAGTTTTATTGCTATAAAAGTGGTCACTTTTAGCAATAAACTAAACGACAGGTTTTAAAATATTACAAAAGTACAACAAATCTTTTTCGGAGTACCTACCTACACTAGAAGAAAACTATTCACAATTTCGTCTTTATTTAAGCACTACCATTTTTTTATTGGCGGCGCTAGTGTTGGACATGTTGGGAATTAGACATTCTGGACCTAAAGGGCTATTTTTAATCCCATCCTTTATCTGCGCGGGAAATGTCTGGGAAATATTTTTTTTATTATTATTCCAGTTCAAAATGCGCCGGCTTCGTAGATGTGACACGGCTGGAACCGTATTTAAGCGTCGACACCTTTCAAGCGTTCAATATGAGCAAAGGTAGGGTTGCCACCATCTGGCAGGCTGATTATCTAACTAAAAAACCGGCCAAGTGCGAGTCGGACTCACGCACGAAGGGTTCCGTACCAAAAAACGAAAAAAAAAAAAAAACACTGTTGTATGGGAGCCCCTCTTAAAAAATATTTTATTATGTTTTTAGTAGGTATTTGTTATTAGAGCGGCAACAGAAATTCAACATCTGTAAAAATTTCAACTGTCTAGCTATCACGGTTCATAGTCACTATCACTGGGGCCCTATTTTTGAATCCTTCGACTGGCGTCGAGCGCTCTTTTCTACTTATTTTCGTTCGACATTTGACTCAATCTCCATACATTTGAGTCAAATGTCAAACGAAAATCAGTAGAAAAGAGCGCTCGACTCCAGTCAAGCGATTCCAAAATAGGGCCCCAGAGTCTTAGTAATAAGGTCCTGCTAGGCGATTGCGTAAAGTCAATCGTATTCATTTGACAGTTCATATTGTATCATAATATATGTCATCCCATACAAATTGTAGCCGATGGAATACGATATGAACTGTCAAATGAATAAGATTACCTTACGCAATTCCACCCCTGTTTTTACCCATTGTGTATACGGACTAGGGTTACCAGATGACAGGAATTTTCCTGACATGTCAGGAATTAAAGGCATCTGTCAGGAAAACAGGGAAAAACTGCAGTTGTCAGGGATTTTTGAAATCCCACATAAAGTGTAAGTACGTGTTTAATGACAACACATATTTTGTTAATTATTTTGGTGAGAAAAAATTAAAACGTCAATTAGTTACCTACATTAAGAATGTAGATGTAGGAAATTTCCTGAAAAGTCAGAAAATCTCATTATTAGAATAGAATAGAATAGAATATCATTTATTTGCATTTGATCTGGTAACCCTATACGGAATCCTAAAAACCATATGATAGCGACGGGGTCAAGTCTGCTAATGTTATCGTCAAAACTTCTTGCCAACTGCCACCAGGACTTCGCTAGCGCAGTCCTTGCTATTGCCCATACTTGACTATGCAGATGTCAGCTATCTCGATCTCACAGAAGAGCAACTAAATAAACTTGAGCGGCTTCAAAATTTTTGCATCAGATTTGTGTTTGGACTTCGCAAATATGACCATATCTCCGAATTTCGTAAAAAGCTCAAGTGGTTGCCTATTCGCCTTCGCCGGAATATGCATATTCTTTCCCTATTGTTTAATATTCTCTTTAATCCTACCACCCCTTCTTATCTTAAAGATCGTTTCAAATTTGCTAAAGATTCCCACTCCCGTTCCTTAAGGTCATCAGAAAACTTGCTAATGGAAATGCCGATACATTCTACTATGTTCTACGATCGATCTTTTTCGGTACAGGCTGTCCGTCTATGGAATGCTTTGCCGATAGCGATAAGGACTGCTCAATCTCAGCACACTTTTAAAAAGCTAGTCAAAGAGCACTATCTTACTTTTTAAATTATATTTCTCATGGTCTTACAACTGGATTTAACTTCAATAATTTCCTCTACGCATTGTAGGTATTATGTATTATATGTAGGTTTATTATATTTTGGTATGTATATAGTATATTATATTAGTTACATTTTATCATATATTTATGTAGTTATTCGAGTTTAGTAGGATTATTATTATTACTTTATTAAATTTGCACACGTCCAACTACCCCATCACATTTATCTTAATTCCTGTCCATCCCAAGGTTGCCTGGAAGAAATCGCTTTTTAGTGATAAGGCCGCCATTTGTATGTCTCCTTTATGTTTGTATTGTTACTTGTTTGTTCTGTGTGTATACAATAAAGAGTATATAAATAAATAAATAAATAAATAAAATCGTGGTTCAATGGTGTTTCCATGGTATTGCTCTTTGACACAGTTCTTGTTTATTAAACCCAAAACCGAAACACATTGTGTTTCTTAAACCCAAAACGGAAACATTTTCCGTGTTATTACAAAAGATTTCTAAACACTGTTTAACTAAACACATGTTTAAATATGATGCTGTCTCTGTCAATCAATATTGTCAAAAAAGTGACAACATCATATTTAATGTGTTTAGTTAAACAGTGTTTAAAAATCTTTTGTAATAAAGCCGATTGTGTCTCGATTTTGGGTTTTAGAAACAAGAACTGTGTCAAAAAGCATTAAAAAAATAAAAATAAAATAAAAATAAAATAAAATCACTTTATTTCAGACAGTGTCCATAATGAAATTTATACATACACATTTATAATTAATAAAAAAAAAAAAAAACATAAGATAAAAATAAAATCAAAAATAAAATCCAATCAATAAAATCAAAATAATATCTAATCAATAAAATCAATTTAAATTAAAATATAAATAAAATTCAGTTAAAACTTATAATAAATTCAAATTTCCTAATTTAAGTAGCGACCTCCCGCAGTCGCACCGGGTACCAGCACATGCACTTGTACCCAGTGCCTCCGCAGTGGGCAGTCCGGCTTCTCGCTGAGCACCTTCAGGATGAGGTTGGTGCTCCCGCGCACTCTGCGCTGGAGGGAGGCGATGCGGCGTCGCAGCACCGTGTAAAAACCATCTGTGCGCGCATGCGCGAACATCGCTGACGCGCTGCAGTAGCGCGGGAGCCCCAACATCGCCCTAAAGGCGTTATTATATTGTACTCGGAGAGCGTTGATGGCCCGCTGGGTGTAGTTGACCCACAGATTGCACGTGTACAAGGTCTGGCAGAACGCTTTAAAAAGCGTGATTTTTACATCTGCGCTACATCGTGCGAATCTGCGTGCCAACATATTACAGCGGACCGCCATCGCCCTCCTTTCCCTTTCAATGTCTCTGTCGTCTTTCAAATCTTCAGTGACAACATGGCCGAGGTATTTGAACTCCCTCACCCTACCGAGAGCGACCCCGTTCAGCAGCACAGGTGCCACATTCTCCAACTTACGACCCTTGGCCTGAAATATCAGGAGCTCACTCTTTTTGACATTGTACAGGAGGCCGTGTGCGGTCGCGTACTCCTCACAAACTCCTATCAACTTCCTGAGACCGGCGATTGATGGGCTGAGCAACACCATATCGTCAGCGTAACTAATACTGTTGATAATATGACCGTCGATAGAACAGCCGACACCGGTGTTGCTCAGTTCAACAATCAGCCGGTTTACGTAAAGGTTGAAGAGTGAAGGAGACGTCAAACCTCCCTGCCTCACTCCACACTCCAACCAGTATTCATCAGAAAGCTCACCAAGCCATTTGACCTGGTTAGTTTGGTGACTGTACCAATATCTGAAGATATTGATAAACTCACCCGGCACACCAGTACCTCTCAATTTGTGCCAGAGAATATCATATCTAACCAGGTCAAATGCCTTAGAGAGATCAAGAAATGCTGCATAGACTGGCGTGTGCCTGTCGGTGTAGTACCTGACGGTCTGCTTGAGGGACATAATAGCGTTTTCGGTCGACAGTCCCGGTCTGAAACCGAACTGACCATCGTGAAAGAAAAGGTGGTCTTTAAGTTGTCGCTCAAGCAGGCCGTCAAGCACCTTAGATGTTATGGTGGCTAATGAAATCGGGCGGTAGTTGCTCTTGTCAGAGTTATCACCTGTTTTATTCTTAATTATAGGCACTACCACCGTCTTCATCAGCTCATTGGGTAGATAGCAATGCCTGATACAGAGCGTGAAGAGCAAACCCAAAAGCCTCGAGAGGTGTGGCCCCGCATATATGAAATGTTCAATGCTGAGGCCGTCGTGTCCGGGGGACTTGCCTCGAGTCATACCTTTTATTATAAGTGCAACTTGCTTGGCTGTTACTCGGTCCGGCACCCCTGACACCACGGCCTCCGCATCCCTAGTCTCATCACCTTTCATTGGCGACTCAACTTGAAAGTGACATTTAAACATGTTCGCTATGTCACTCGCGTTACTAATGCCATTGACACTCACCGGGACGCTAGGTTTAGAGCTTAACTTTTTTGTATGCTTCCAAAAACCCCGAAAGTCTTTATTTTTATGTTTTGTGGCCAAAATATTCATTTTAATTAATTCTTGATTTCTTTGACAATATTTTAACTTAGATTTAAAATTTATCCTGGATTCGCGCATTTCATTATAGATGTTACCACTACTGGGCCGGCCGTACCATACCCAGGTCAAAAACTTTTCCCTAGCGTCACGGTGAGCGTCACGGACGTATTTGTTCCAACCCACAATAGGACGGCCGCGGTTTGGTCTGCCACCTCCCCCCACAGGACCCACATAGCTAGAGACAGCGGCCTCCTGCAATGTCGTAACAATAGTAGTGTAAAGAGTGTCTATGGCAGCTAAGTGAACCGGACTCTTATCGTCACACATATAATCACAACAATCATTAAATTCAAAAGGAAAGTCAACATTTTTAAGTTTGTCATTACAAAGTTTTCTATATGTCTCTATTATACTTAAGTCCCTGTCACCCCATATAACCATGTTAGTTTTAGCAGGCGGCAGCTTGATAGCCGGGCGGACCGTCTGGCCGTCTGACCGACCGGCATTACCATACATTTAATATTTTGAAGAAAAGATTTTATAATCTTGAATTTGTTTCCTTTTTTCCATATTTTATGTTAATGTTTTTTTTAATTTGATATTGCTTTGTTTTTAACGCCACTATACCTACCTTGAAAAGGTGAAATTGTAATACCTAGGTATATCATCTTTAATTTACTCAATACTATTGTATGTAGGTAGGTACCATTTTATTACAAATTTCATGTGGAATAAATGAATATGAATATAAAAATATCATTGGTTGAACCACGATTTTGACGTTGACATTAGCAGATTTGACCCCCTCGGAATCGTCGCTGCCAAACTCGATTTGGTACCAGCAATCGAGTTGCTGATAACGCCTCCAGCGAACAACCAACTAACAAAAACTAGCACTTGTGCAAGGAAATGCTCCAAAATTCGTATTATCTAACTCAGTAGCCGCGACAGCGACGAATTCGCGATTTCTTCTGTCAAACGGTTTGACAGCGACGATACCGTAACTATTATAGTAGGTACCTACTTATATCTCTGTGTTTTCAGTTAGATAATCAGCTTGCCGGTTTCTCCAGATCTGTATCTGTAGCACGAATAGCTATCTGTACCCTTAGCACGAACAACTATCGAGAAAAAACGCGCGTAAAATTACTCGATAGACAATTCTCTATGGAAAATTTCATTTCGCTTATCGGCGATAGACGGCGTTATACAAATTTCTACTATATCTCCTCTTAGGATACTAATATCTCTGGATACAATTCTTATAAACTAGCTTCCGCCCGCGACTTCGTCCGCGTGGACATTCGATAAAATCCTCATGTTTTAATTTCATTAAATTCTGATCAGCCGTTTTTACGTGGTTAGGCCCCCACCAAGCGAGCAGCCTCGTGCGAGGCCCGTACGGCAAACGTCTTGCCTGGCAACTTGCGAGGCAACGCGCTTGGTGGAAGGAAACCCGCCTAACCTAATCACGTAAAAACGGCTGATCAGAATATTCAGAATTTAATGAAATTAAAACATGAGGATTTTATCGAATGTCCACGCGGACGAAGTCGCGGGCGGTATTCTGTGACTATACTGCTTATCATTGCTAAAAATAAATGAATTGGCGGCGCTAGTGGACAGCTATAAGCGCCTATTTTATTAATTTCTGGGGGTTTTGGAACATCCCTTTTTTGTCACCAAATCTCATTTTCAGAATATAAAAAGTTTAACTTGAGTGAATTCGACGCACTCGCTAATAATACCATGAAAATAACAAGAAGGTGGGATCATCAACCACATATCTACTATAAATACCCGAGCTACTTTCATCACAAGGGTACGGGTGGGGAGACTAAGGAGGAACGAATGAGTTGCTTCCTGAACGCACAAACCTACATATTGGCGTAAGTACCTACATCTTGGCCAGCAAGCAGCGAACTAAAATATATGGAAGTGTAATTGCAAACAAATAGCTTAATTTTAAAAAAAAAAAACAAAAAACCGACTTCAAAAAACCTGCCTCTTAAAAGCAAGAAATAATATATACAAATCATTAGATACGCATTAAGTATCATTGTTATAATAAAACACGTCTATTAAAGTCGGGTGGGGCTGGAGTACATCTTCCTTTTTTTATACTATGCTCAATATGTAAGGCTGGTGACCCATTATCAATAAAAATATCAATATACTCCTGTAGCAGTTTATTAAGATCGTCACATTGGCTAGCAGACAACATAGAGTTAGAAAAAGCGGTATCAAAGTTTATTTGTTTTTTTAAATGCCGACTTGCCGACATCTTTACAATAGTCCGGGAAGAGATTCCTCTAGTTGGGTGACAGCTCTACCTCGGCTTCTTCGACGTTCATTTTTGCATCCTCCATCATGTAATCTAAGAAAGGCGAATAGCCATCTAACACTGTCGTTGGGACATGTTTTACCTCTACATCGATTGGGATCAGCTTATAAACACAGGCACTCTCCTCCGGCAGTGCTGCTTCCTTCATCTTGAGGGGAGCCTTCCAAGTGCGTGCAGTCTCGATCGCAGCTACACTTCTTGGTTCAATCGCGCAGGACTTGTAGGAATTGCTCCTATTGGTGTAGGCTTTCTCTTCAAGCAAAGGAAATCTTCTCCGTAGAGTTCATATTTGACTTCCGGGTTGTCGTTAAAATACCACATAAATTGTGGTGCATCCAGTATCATTCCCGCATCGACAAGAAAACCGATTCCCAATAGTGTTTTGTTTTCCCGAGAATCAGGCAGTACTATAAAAGAAGTGGGAAATGGTCCGTCCACATAAGGAGACGATGACCGTTACGGTCAACTTGGTTTGTTCTTTGGGAACACCATCTGCCAAAGTAATATTCAAAACTTTAGGGATGAACTGGTAGCCCTTTTCCTTCAAGGCAGTATAAAGGGTAACGAAGCTACATTTGTTTTTGCACATGTATCTACATAAGCAATTCCTTGCAAGTCACCGATGCTAATTGATATGGCCGGTCGTGAGCGAATATCAATGCGAGCTACTGTGTTGTCGCGAGAGAACAAAAGTTTACTGGTTCCGTAGTTATCTCTTTCTTTGAACAAACTGGGCAACTGGTTCTTACAAAACCCGGAGTCCCGCATCCATAGCATCTGATCTTTGGTTGTGATGGGTAAGGGGCTTGCGTTCCATTATCAGTGCCTTCAACCTTCGGTGTTTTTAGGAAAGGTTTTGGGTTCTTCTTGCGTCTGGAACATTTCGCTGTTGTATGTCCCACTAGTTTGCAGTAATTACAACGTAACTTCTTTTTGTCAAACCTAGTTTTCGCGTCAGGTTCATAGTTGCTGGTATGTTTGTATCTACGGTTCCACTGTTATTCTTCTCATTAAATATTAGTTTTATGTCCCTTGCAGCATCAATGAGCTGTTCAAATGTGTGAAACGCTGAACGGGGAAGCTTCTCTCGGATATTTATATGTAGAAGGTTTACAAATTATATGTATCTATTTGTACTTCTTCGGAAACTGCATCCGTTTGTACATAGCGAACTGCATCCTTTTCCCTCTTATGAATTCCTCTGTGGCGACTGTAAAAAGCTGTTTCGTCGACAAAATTTCATGAAGAATGATGCTTCTTAGGAGCAAGACTATTTCGTAAATTTTCCTCAAATTGGGGCCAAGTCGTGATTTTATGTTTGACCCCTTGCCACCACTTGCCAGCTTCGTCTCGTAATAATAAAGGGAGACCCGCCAACTTCTCAGAGTCCGTTTTATTTTCGATTTCTTTAAACGTTTTAACTGCCGCCAAGACAGCTTCCAGCGCCTCCGCGTCCCGGGCGCCGTCATAGGATGCTTTACAATAAGCGAATGAACTGCGCTTACTTGTTCCCAGTGTGGCTAACAGCTTCTCAACAGTACTTAGCACTAATAAAAATCAAAATACTTTATGAAATCTGTCTCAACACTCATAGACTCAAATTAAGAGATTTACCCGTCGCTACAAAACAACCACCCAGTTCCATGGCCTCACTTGCAGTCCCGAACGCCCGCCACACCTTCGTTCTCGCCCATTCCTATCCCTACCTCTCTCATATTTCTTTTCGTTATTGCTTCCCTTCCCACAGTCAATTCCACGAATTCAAAGATGTTAAGTCAGCACTTGTTGTTTGTTGCTTTAGATAAAGGCCCCTTTGTCACAATGCTCTACGTTAAAATCTTGAGATGTTTATTAAGGTCACAAACTTTGATATTTATTAGCGTTTTTTAAATAACACTTACACAACGTTTTAACAGTCGTCTACAAGTGGCAGGAGATTTTGTAGTTATAAATTGTTATTTTTATTACGGACACAAGTTGTGAATGAAATCTATCAATATTTAATAATTTATAAACCATTAAAACACTTTCAATACTTTTGATAGTAAAATGAAATAAACTTAAATATTTTTCCCAATAATTAACACTTAGTGTCACAATATTGTTTCACGATTTTGGGCTTAAGAAACAAGAACTGTGTCAATAAGCATTACCATTCAAACACCATTGAACCACGATTTTGACGTTAACATTAGCTGTGTGTCTGTCCATGTATTTGTTGATTGTGTTATTCGTCTATTGTGTTTATAAAATGTAATTGGCCTTCTGCACGCTTTGGTGTGAAACTGTGAGTGCAGTGGCCAATTGAAATTTAAATAAATTTAAATTAAATATTCATGCGTGCAACTATTAAATTAAAGATACTTTTTCAGATACGAGGATATACGGACATACTATCAAATAAGGTTCTTGTATGTAAACAACTTAGAATACGAAATAGGTTACCTGGTACATGAAATAATTTCTAGGTACCAGATGATGCTGGAGTTGTACCAAGTGGTTGTCAGAAAGTTTATCAATGCGGTGAGTGAGTTAAGGCACGGAATACATAATAGTACAAGGAAGGTATTAAGGCGATTAGTATCCTCACAGTGGCGCCCTCACCTTAATTAAATTTATTGCTCGCTAAGTACATACTGTATCGAAAATTCAAACGTTGAGATTTAAGCTAAGGCACAGAATACATAATAGTACAAGTACAGAAGATCCACTCCGCAAAGTCATTTAAATAAATAGCGACTCTATCCCAGACGCAATAAAGTGCAATTCAGGTCGCACACCGCTCTTGCCTACAGTTATTATTATAGTTTATATTAGTTATTATTTACCTAGAAGTTGCCTCTCTTTCTATCGCGTAGCTCTTATTTCTTCTAACGACTTCAGGGTTGTCTTCTTTTAAATAATAATTAATCTGAATACCTAATTTATTACAAGTTATTGTGTTAGCATTGTGATGCAATATGCCTTCATTTTGGTTAATCATGCAAACGAACGACGCGACAATACGCGAACGCGGAGCGTGAATGAGTATCGAAATCGAACTAATGTTGCTAACGTGCGACCCGGCCGGCACGCGGCGGCCCTCTGAAATTAGTCCGTCCGAACCTGTACGCCGGCTACTTGTAGCTTCGTACCTAAAGAGCGGAGTGTGCCTAGCCTGGCTAAGGTTATACTTTATTTACAAACAATAAAACAATAACCTCACCTAACCTAATAGTAGGTGGTAGTGCTAAAAGTGGCCATGGCCACTTTTGCTCTTTTGCCTACTACTACTACAACTATATTTTAGAAAGTTTATTATTTGTAAATAAACTAAACTAAATAAAATAAAGTTAGGCGGTAGACCCGCTGCGCACACCGGATGCGTAGACACGCGCGTGGTCATGCGCGTAGTTATGCACGTACCCCCCTGACACACCGGGTTACGCATACGTCTACGCATACGCATACGCATACGCATACGCAACGTAGCCTGTCCACCCAGTCACCCAATTAATTAATTCCCTTTTTATTATCATTTTCAGCCAGATAAGACTTATGCCCCCGTACCTTATATGATGTACATGTACTCAAACATATTGGAGTACGGAATGACGGTGATACATCTATGCAATATGCTCCACGAGTTACCCAAAAAATACCAAAAGAAGAAGAAGTTAAGCGTTTTCGATAATATTGATAAGGCTCTAGATGGTAAGTCATACATCATCACTCAGACTTATAATTAATTATTTTGTAAAATCAATGCCGGGAGTTTTTGGCCCCATTTTGTAGAGATCAGTTCGGTGACTATTTTAATTATTTGCAAATTGATTATAGTGGATATTGTGTTTTAAAATTGGTGCAGTTTTGTGGTACGAGTTTCCACGCAACTGAACAATATGTGGGATAATTGAAATAGGCGCGATCTTGGTTGTGTGAAGCTGAGGCTTTTATTGTAGTGGTGGCTACCTCGGCAGAACTTACCGAGTAAACTGTCTTGAATACTTGGTGCCAAATGCTCTAAGTAGCATTGGAATGCGATGCACCCGCATTCTAATGTAAACTGAAACAATAACCTACCACTAAACTTTTTAACACTTGACACAGTTGACACTGGCAAAAATTACTCCCTAAAGAGGAGAGTAGATTACCCAACAAAAAAATGAGAAAAAGAAGAAATCATGGATGTAGCTCTTTCCATGAGTGGGTCTCCAGCTTCCTCATAGGCTATAGAGAAATTCTAAGCATGCCATATTTTAAAGCATAATAGCAGCAATCAAACTTCCAGACATAATAATTGCAGCCACCATAAGCTCGTTACCATGAGTTGTTTTATGTGTGCGAGCTGGCGACACGTGTCTATAGCTTACACATGCCGTTAAGGCAAACCAGTGAGGCAAACCAATTTAAAGTCCAAGTATTCTATAAAAAAATATTTGAAGAATGCTCTCTCAGATTTATATTAATAAGTAGCTAATCTGTATGCACTCTGTTTAATGTTTCTTGTTAGGTTACTTTAAATTAACTCCAACACCTATATTGTATGTATTTTGTTAAGAACTAGAGCATAGTTTTATATTTCGCCGACAAACTGTTATGCAGTTTAGCGAAATTTAATTGTATTATTTTTTCTATCTTTTTCAGTAATAAATAAATTTAAAAAAAAACTTACGCTTCTACGCCCGGAAAATGAGAAACAATAGATTTTCTATTGTGTCTCGGTCGCCAGCGACCGCTCGGGCGTTAATGAATTAAAAGGATAGAAATACCGTTAAAAAAAATAACGATACAAAAAAAATACGTTAAAAATACCGTTAAAACATTTTATCGGTGAATTTACCGGTAAAATAACGTTAAAATTATTGTGCCGGTAAAATTACCGTTAAATATTACGTTAAACTTTACCAGTACAGTAGGTAGTACCGGTAAAATTAACGGTAAAAAAACGCTATTAATTAGAATAACGTTGATTTTAAAGTAACGGTAACAAAAAGTAAGAAATAACGTCAAAATTACCGTTATTTACTGAAATAACGTTAATTTCAAGCAACGTATTATTTATTGACATAACGTTAATTTTAAAAGTAACGGTAAAAAAGTAAGAAATAACGTTACATTTAAAAATAACGTTATCAATCCCTGACCCACCCACCCTGATACTAATAATTGAAACTAGCGGCCGCCTGCGACTTCGCCTGCGTGGAAAGTTTTTTGCTAACCCTCGGGAACAGTAGGTACCTACTTTTATTAGCCTCTGCTGGCGACTTCGTCCGCGTCATTTCTACTATGTCCGCGTGGACACGATAGAGAAAGGACCCCAAACCAATAGTTAGAAAAATGTAGTTTCAGTTAAATGTCCGGATTTTGATAGTAGTAGTAGTAATAGAAGTACTAATACTTTGTTATATAGGTATGGTACAAAATCAGCGAAATCTCTGAAAGGTACTCGGAAACAATGGTAGCACCCATATAGAGACTTTTACTCAGGGCACCGAAATCTATAACATATCAAAATCGAAACCACATTTTCCTAAAACTATAGGTTCGGGGTCCTTTCTTTACCGTGGCGTGGACAATAGAAAAAGGGATGTATTTAATAGCACTTTAAATTTGATGAAACCAGCTATAAAATTGTATAGCATCACTTTAAAATAATGATAGATGTATAATTTAATACTATCACTACAAAATAATGGTTTGCACTTTAACAATTTTGTCAGCACTTTAAAATAATAAAAGATCTATAATTTAATATTATCACTACAAAAATAATGGTTTGCACTATAACTGTGTCCCAACTCCGAAACCATTTAGTTTCTGTCCAACCATGTCTGACCACTGTTAAAATGAGAGGCAATGGGGTTGGTAAACTTTTCCAAAACTGTTGTGAATTATATATTTTCTGGTAGCTTTTGGCTTTGGAGTCAGGAATAACAAATTGCGGAATTATATAATGCTACATTTTAATTTAAATAAAAAATATTATTTTTCATTTACAGCATAGTACAATAAATCACTATTACGGCTGTATGCGTAGGTTATGCCTTTGCTCCAAAGACTTTCTATGTTGTTGCTCAAAACAAAAAAAACAAAGGTATGATTACTCTTTGTCACTGTCTGTCAAATCTGTCAATCAGATTTTTAAATCAGTAAATGCAAAGGAACTTCGTGTTCAGCCGTATGTTTGATATTTTATCGCGATAATAATATAAAAAAAAAATTGGTTAACAAGGTAAAATAAAGAAATCATAATATTATTTTCTTTATTCTTCAAACTTGTGCTATCAAAAAAAAATATAAATCAATTCTTTTCGAAAAAGTTTACCAACCCCATTCTTTTCTATTCTATTCCGTTTTATTCCGTTCTATTCTGTTCTATTCTATTCTATTCTTTTCTATTCAATAAATTTTGAAGCTAAACATTTTAAAGTGTGTTACATTATTTTTAAAGTGCATTTATATATTCCCCATAGAAAAATCCCCAGGTAGGTATTCCTTTTTCCCGCGATTTAACAATAAGGCGTCCACGGGGGTTATTCACGATTGTCGGAATGCAACTTTCCGTATCGAATCGGAAAGTCTCCCGAAACACGCGATTCACGATTATCGGATCGAATATTTTTGACATTACTTTGTCGATTGAATTCGATTTAGTATCCGAGAGCATATTTCTATCGGAAAGAGATCCGAACAATATAAGAAGGTAAGATTGTTAAAAAACATAACAGGTGATAAATAAAGGTAAAAAAACTTGAAATTTAACAACATTTGAGACCCTAAACATAGTAAATAATATTTTAATTTTTGTGCTGTACTGTACCTATAGTTTCTAGGTTATATTCTATGAAAATTAAATGTATGAAAGTGAGACTAATTAGACGCTGGTCGTAGGAACCTAATATTTTTTAGGGTTCTAAAAAATATTAGGTAGGTATTATTTTTGAGTCCACTGTGGTCAAATATAAAAACTAAGCATTTTTCATCACTCACTGATTTTTCCATTACACTTTTTTTTCCAAAACAAACAAAACACTTTGAAAGGCACAAGGCGCTGACAAGTTTTTTGCGCCCATTTTTCTTGTCAGCTAAAAGACGTCATAATGGGTGATAGGGTAAAAAAATTGACGATTTAAAAATGCTTATTATGTGAGCTTATTTAAATAAAGTATATTTCATTTCATTTCGTTTCGTTTCGTTTCATTTCATTTCATTCCAGTTTAAATGATCTCTTTAGTGTATGAAAGCTAGTACTACGGAGAGCTCAAGCTGTTTTCCAGGTTCTACCCACCCGAATTAGATGAACATGAAACATAGCTTAGGTTTTAAGTTGGACCCCATGCTACCAATCTGTGGAAATTCCATCAAAATCCGTTCAGTGGTTTTTGAGTTATTTGCGCACAAACATTTAGAATCTTCTTATGTATAGACGAACATTATTATCTAATATCTTTAAAAACGCGTTAAAAACCTGTGTTCCTAATCTAATAAAATTATTATCTAATTCAGAAATAGGCAGACCACCCAGACCGTCCCGTATGACCGTGGAAAGACCAAACTATGACAAAAAAGTGGCAGAAATCGAGGATCAAATAGCAGCAGAGAAGAAAAGGAGGCAGAGACAGTACAAGAGGGACAGGCATGAGGCCATGAACAATAACAACTGGAAACCACCTGAAAGGGATAGAAAACAAAAGCAGTACGTTTACCGCTGCCTACACCAAGTATTTTTTTTGAGGTTAAGCAACTTTCGCAAGGGTCGATCTTGGGGTGGGTGACCAAAAATGTATTATCTCGAGTTCCTCCGTGCTTCGGATCTGAAGGCACGTTAAGCCGTTGGTCTCGGCTGCATTTGTAGTCGTTAACACCCACCAATCCGCATTGGGCCCGCGTGGTGGATTATATGGCCCGTCCTCCTTATCCACCCAAAAGGAAGGCCTGTGCCCCAGCAGTGGAAACATAAAAAAAAATATCTGATGGACAATTTTGTCAGTTTTGAGTTTCAATTAGCATGTCCATCACAAATATTCGAATTTCTAAAGATGCATCGGCAAGATGTGACACAAAACGCAAAAATACGCTTTTTATATGCAAATGTATAGACAGGCAAGATTTCATCAACTTTAACATTTTTTAAGGTTTAGCCCTAAAAATGCAACTTTAACATTTTTTAAGGTTTAGCCCTAAAAATAGCGTCAGGATGGAATATAATAGAATATATTTTATTGCCAATATTAGTTCAGGCAATGTAGTTTTTCTGTGAAAGAACGCTCAAAAAAGGTAGGTATAGAGGGAAAGGCGTGGAACACAATTTTTGACTTCGTAACTTTGGGCGAGTAGCCTGCACTAATAGACATGAAAATTTTCTATAATAATACCTACCAAAACAGACAAGGTAAGTTTTAACCAATTAAATTAATAGTCTAATTTGTTTTTTTGCAGCTTTTGGCCTCTGCATTATGGCTGGTCTATCGAGCACTGGTAATCATACGAAGTATCCATAATATTGTACTCTATGGAAGTATCTACGAGGTTTCTCAATACCTAAGTTTTTATTTCTTTCTTTCTTTCATCAAAAATGTTGCGTCCTGGGATTTTCAACTTAGTGCTGCTACACGACAACAGATGGCGCTAAGTGAAAATTCAATAATGATTGAAATTTTACTTAGCGCCATCTGTTGTCGAGTAGCAGCACTAAGTTGTAAATCCCAGGAAGCAGCATTTAAATTATAAAAATTCAATGCAACTATTTTTTTCTTATCAAATTTATGTTATTATTAATACAAATATCATATTAATAAACACAGATATTAAATGGCGACTTATTTAAATTTTATCTATTTTCATTATCACCCACGTCGAAGTCACATGTAATGTAATCGTGTGGCGTCATCATTTGTACCTACATGTTATGTTTTACGACAAGAAAAGATAATCAGTGTGTTTTCGCGCGCCATCCGTCACGTGTGTCGTATACCTAATATAAATAATACCCTACCAATTTCAATTGACACCATAACCTATACATTTTATAACCGGGCTCTGTGACGACTCTTTATTTATACATATTTACTTTTCTTTGCAAAAGAATACCTATAACCTTTCTGCGCTGTGAGGTGAAGTGTTTTCTTTGGATTGAAAGTTCTATAATCTGTGAGTATTGAACCTATAATTTGTTTACAAGTTATCATTACAGAAGTAAGGGGGTATGTATAGGTATGCGCTACACTAGCGCCGCCAATGGGGAAAAATCATAGTGCATAAAGACGAAATTGTGAATTGTGTTCTTCTAGTGTACCTACTCCGAATAAGATTTGTGGTAGGTACTTTTTATCGTTTAAACAATATTTTATAACCTATCGTTTAGTTGTCGTTTAGGTTATTGCTAATAGTGGTCACTTTTAGCAATAAAACTCCAATAAACTAAATTACAGACTAGAAAATATTGTTTAAGCGATAAAAAGTGCCACAAATCTTATTCGGAGTAGGTACAGTAGAAGAACACAATTCACAATTTTCGTCTTTATTTAAGCACTATGTTTTTTTTTCCATTGGCCGCGCTAGTGTAGCGCATATAAACCCTCTTGCGATAGAGTAATTTTGTATGGGAAAATTGTACAGCGCCATCTACCGCCGAAAAGAGAAACATTTTTTTCCATAGATAAACTAAATAGGTACTTTAGTTAAGGCTCAGTTATGCGGAAACATTTGCCTTTATCTTTTTCTTTACGTGTAAAAAGTATGTACAAAAACCTTACTTCTGCACTTTTTGATGTTTTTCGTTGATTTTTCGCCATATTATCTTTAGCACAAATCTTTCTTGAATAAAAGTCCATAGAGCTACTGCAAAGTACGTTAAAGTGTATTTTGATAGTTTCCGCTATATTTACGCCAAAAATGTAACCCTACACAAGCACTTTTGATGTTATTCTGTTTTTTTACAATCATCTGTGATGCATGATGTTGTAGCTACTAGAGAATCTCTTAGTATTTTTCATTGTTTGTACTAGTTTTAAAATGCATTTGAAACGACAGTGTCCACTTTTGGTTTAAATGGATTTTAAATCTTACAGAAATATTGAAAACTGTTGAAGAGTTATTCAAAAAATATTAGAAACAATTTAAGAGGGCATTATGTTAAAAATAATATATAATAATAATAAATGAATTTGCGGCGCTAGTTGACGGGTATAAGGGCCTTAAGTAACTAAAATAGCTTCCTAAAGGAGTCGTTCTTTCCTGGGTTCACTTTTTTAAAATTTTCCTACACCCATAATATTTTTTTTTCTCGTAGATTTCTCTCGTGGAACAAGGTTACAAAAATAAAAAATAAAAAATCCCTGTCAACATAAATAAAAAAATATTTAAAAACTCGAATAATGGTGCTCTTCATCGTGTATTTCTTAATGTTTTCGCTTTAAAATGAAAGTGTCTTACTATTAACTTTACTCTCCCGAGGACAGTGGGGGTACAATGGAACGAAAAAGTCCTTTCTATTTTTAAAAAAATCTGTGCCTTATTAATTTTATTTTTTTGTTATAAACAATCAAGTACACTTCTTACACTATCGATTGACTACAAATTTGAGATCAATAATTAACCTTAAACCTAAGAAAAATGTATTCTTGCAAAAGCCCTCTTCTGTTCCAATGTGCCCCAGGTCTGGGGTACAATGAAACAGTACCTGGGGTACATTGGAACAGGACTAATAACTACGTGAAATGTATCATTATATTAACCAAGTTTATACTTGTTTAACACCTTTTCAGGGAATGAATATATATTGCTCTGGCGCTTTGTTTTCCCTGCCAAGTTTGGACTTGGCAGCACCAGCTCTATATCCGAAATTGACGCCATATCAGGTTCCAAAGGGAAATAAAAACTATTATCAATTTTGGCACTTCGGCGCATATAACTAATGTCATATTCGTTATTTTGGTCAACATCCGATAATAGTTGTCCGATGAACAATGTACAATGGAACGCTGTTCCATAGTACCGTTCCGTTGTGCCCCATAGGGTATCGAAAATTTCAAACGCTAACTTATAAATTGTAGGTTATGTTTTCTACTTCACACTTAACTGCAATTGACAGCTAAAATGATGAACATTTATAGAAAAAATACCACTTGCCTGCTATTAAAACTTTTTCTTCAAAAACGAAAGTTCTTCTGATCGAAATTTCAACTTTTTTCTGTTAAAAACAATTTTTTTCTTCTCCCGACCTTTGTTTTACAGACCAGCCATTTTTGAGTGCGTTATCACGTGACACATCGGGTCGCTGTTATTGGCCCAAAAGAAAGCGCGCGGATTCATTTAAATTTTAAAAAGTTATCGCCGTTGTTCCATTGTGCCCCGTGTACCATTGTGCCCCCACTGTCCCTATATCAATAAATTCTAATGCTTGTTACAAGTTTTTACTGTTGATTTAATCCTGAAAATTCATTTTGTGCGGCTGCCGGCTGTTAGGGGATATTCCTTTGCATTTTTATTTCTATTAAAATGACTACATTGGCTGTTGATATGTCATTTGTCATTTTATTTGTCATCTGACAGCATCAATGTGATATATGACAGTAAAAAATCGATGTTGCCAAGGTAGAAAACCCTTTTGGGTTGCTGTTTTATTAACTTTAACTATCCCACTTTAAAAATAAAAAAGAATGTTTGCAGATTTAAAAAAAAAATCTTGGTACATGGACAGGTTCCTTATTTTGTTCTCTTTCCATAAAATATAATTTTATGACTGTAGGCCACGGGTTACCCAAATGGGCCCAGCCTCCATACAAAAATGGAACATCTCCTTTCTCACTTCATTAGCATTTAGCCAACAGCCTTCATACAGCCTTGCATTGCACGTCGTAACTAGAGATGGGATTCTACCCGGTAAATACCGGGTAAATACCCAACGTACCCAAAATGAAGGTATTTACCCAGGTAAATACCCAAAGGGTGGGTATTTACTTTCCAACTATTTTTTAAGTCTCTTATTAGTCTCTTATACTATTTAAATGTTGCTTGATCTGTCATAGAGGTGTAGAGCATCTGGCATGTTTGCTAAAAACAGGTCCAACGACTTTTTTACTCTGTAATGCGATTAGTTTGCCCATGTCAACCAGTAGTTGACACGAGTTTGAGTACCTACCTGAAATGCCCGTGTCAACTACTGGTTGACATGGGCTAGCGCGCGAGAGAGGCCTCGATTTATTGAATTATACTTATCTCTTTTACTCTTAGGGACATTTCTGAACGTTTGTCTCGTTATTCTGTGAAATTTGCTAGCTGTACAATCCATAAACAAGCATTAGGTCTCTGAGAGAAAAAAAATTTAAAATTCTTATTGAACGTGGTGGTCTGTCGAAAAGTGTATTGTGTTTTCTGTGTTTTGAGTGATTTTAGTATTTTGTATAGACAAGTGTATGTTTTTATTTTTTAACATAATCTTTATATTTTATTTATTTTTTATCTTATTGACGTACTTTAAAATAAAAAACCATAGGTCATCGCTTTAATTTATGGTACGATTTTTAATAAAAGTGCGCTCTCAAACGCGCCATCTCAATGTTTACCTCATCGTAATACTTTACCGGAATCGCGTTTTGAGAAACAAAAGACGTAGTGGAGCCGGAAATCGCTTATTTTCATTAAAATTGTGCACATTGTGATGAAAGCGTGATTCTTTTACCATACGTAAGTTACACTACAGTGATCGTTTTAAGATGTGGATGCAATCTGGATTTGACCCCTAACAGATTATAGAGGTCAAATTGTTCATCACAGACCTATCACTTCGACGCGCATGATGTTTGTCGTAATAACTGCAAATTTACAGCTACTAGGGCAAGTGTGGTATCATTTTCGGATAAATAAAAGACGGCCAATAGATTTCTGAAATAAAAAACAAACCTTTACATACTAGAAAATAAATAACCGAAATTCCGAACCCCAAAAATCGAAAATGTTATTAACAAAAAAATATTTTCCAGTTACGATAAATTTGAGAAACGATTACGATACGATAATTAGAAAGCCACATTAATACAGATTTAAAAAAATATAAGTTTAATTGGAACAGTGTCATAAAAAATACGTTTAAAAAAGAAAACAAAAAACCGACTTCAAAAAACCTACCTCTAAAAAGCAAGAAATAATATTCGTAATAATAAAAATACGTCTATTGAAGTCGGGTGGGGCTGGAGTACAAATTCCTTTTTTTTTATTCTAAAAGCCCCACTCGACTTCAATAGACGTATTTTTATTATTACGAATATTATTTCTTGCTTTTTAGAGGTAGGTTTTTTGAAGTCGGTTTTTTGTTTTCTTTTAAACAATTTTTTTATTTTTAGTGTAGGTACACCTTGTAGGTAAGGTATATTATATATGTAAAAAAATTATAATTATGATTCTGTGAATCCTATATACATGTATGGGGCACTATGGGGTGTCAGATTAAAGGTAATTAAGTGTTCTATAATGTTATAATACAAAACATAAGCTGAGTAGTACAGTTACGAAAATATATTAAACTATATGGAAATTCAATCTTTAAAACTCCCCATTTTTTATTTTATTTTAAAATACCGTAAATATTAAACTGATAATTTTAGTGCAAACAAAAAATATGTTGATAAATTCCATTTAATGCAGATTTAAAAAAAAAAATTTTAATAACCTTTACAAACAATAAATAGCTTTTTTTTTTAAATAATCTTTTTATTTCAAAATTTCTTATAAGTAAATTAAGTAGGCTTTACAAAAGTATAGGACCAAGTAACTTAAAAAACACTTCATTAATATAGTTTTTTTGAAGAAACTGAAAAAAATTGTAAGTTTTTCGAGCAGCACAGGGTTGCAGAGCTGCATACTTCGGTATGAACTACTTTCAAGGGGCATAACAACATTTATACAATCGTGTTACCTGTGCGATTTTTGCCTTTTTGTGTTGATTTTGAGTGGCCTTTTTTGGTTTTTCAAATAATTTACAAATATATCGTACTTCTTAGTTTTCGTTTTTTTTTAATTTTCTTTAAAACAATAACATTAAAGTATTATAATATTTATAGTATATTTGGAAACAGCTATTTATTAGCTTTCATTGGATAGCCATATTGTTATACTTTAATACAAAAAACCTTTTATAAAGGAAATAGACGGCGCACTTTACATTTTTACATTTTTAGTTTCAGACGGTTTACATTTTTTTTTTCGCTATTTATTGTTTGTAAAGGTACTTGAAAATTATATTTTTTCAAATCTGCATTAAATTGAATTTATCAACATATTTTTTGTTTGCACTAAAATTATCAGTTTATTATTTACGGTAATTTAAAATAAAATAAAAAATTAAAGTTTTTAAAAATTTAATTTCCATATTATAATTTAATATATTTTCGTAACTGTACTACTCAGCCTATGTTTTGTATTATAACATTATAGAACACTTTATTCCCTTTAATCTGACACCGGATTCATAGAATCATAATTATCAGGTTTTTTTTTCAAAATGCGTCCGTCGCCATTTTGATGACGTCATATCTCCGGAACAAAACACTTCACAGGCGGTCTCCCGACGGTTTTTAAGAGAAAATAAAATGTTAAACAACATATAAAAATTTAGTGCTGGTATCACAGAGATAACTGTAACGGCCTTTAATAAAACGCATTTTTAAGATTTTTTTATGTATTGCCGCGCTGTGTATAATATTTATAACCGACTTCCAAAAAAGGAGGAGGTTCTATGTTCGTCTGTATATTTGTTTTTTTTTGTGTATGTCCACCGATTACTCGAGACGGCTGGACCGATCTTATTGAAATGAGATGATGAAATTATTCAAACGTTATTACATTAGGTACACTCCCAAGTTGGTCCCATTTTTTAAAATTTGGAAATCGGTTCAGTACTTTTCAAGTAATTTTGAAAAAAGCACGAAAATAGTATGATTTTGTGCGAATTACCTCGATAATTGGTCGTATTACTTCTTTGTTTATGAACTGAATAAGATAATATTTTTTTTGTTGGAAGAGGGATATCTTAAGTGTAGTTTTTTAACCGACTTAAAAAAGGAAGTTCTCATTTTGACCCGTATTTAAGTATGTTTCTCCGCGATTATCTTACGTTTGGCTGAGCCGATTTTTCTACATATATAATATACCTTACCTACAAGGTGTACCTACACTAAAAATAAAAAAATAAAAAAATTGTTTAAAAGAAAACAAAAAACCGACTTCAAAAAACCTACCTCTAAAAAGCAAGAAATAATATTCGTAATAATAAAAATACGTCTATTGAAGTCGGGTGGGGCTGGAGTACAAATTCCTTTTTTTTTATTCTAAAAGCCCCACTCGACTTCAATAGACGTATTTTTATTATTACGAATATTATTTCTTGCTTTTTAGAGGTAGGTTTTTTGAAGTCGGTTTTTTGTTTTCTTTTAAACAATTTTTTTATTTTTTTATTTTTAGTGTAGGTACACCTTGTAGGTAAGGTATATTATATATGTAGAAAAATCGGCTCAGCCAAACGTAAGATAATCGCGGAGAAACATACTTAAATACGGGTCAAAATGAGAACTTCCTTTTTTAAGTCGGTTAAAAAACTACACTTAAGATATCCCTCTTCCAACAAAAAAAATATTATCTTATTCAGTTCATAAACAAAGTAATACGACCAATTATCGAGGTAATTCGCACAAAATCATACTATTTTCGTGCTTTTTTCAAAATTACTTGAAAAGTACTGAACCGATTTCCAAATTTTAAAAAATGGGACCAACTTGGGAGTGTACCTAATGTAATAACGTTTGAATAATTTCATCATCTCATTTCAATAAGATCGGTCCAGCCGTCTCGAGTAATCGGTGGACATACACAAAAAAAAACAAATATACAGACGAACATAGAACCTCCTCCTTTTTTGGAAGTCGGTTATAAATATTATACACAGCGCGGCAATACATAAAAAAATCTTAAAAATGCGTTTTATTAAAGGCCGTTACAGTTATCTCTGTGATACCAGCACTAAATTTTTATATGTTGTTTAACATTTTATTTTCTCTTAAAAACCGTCGGGAGACCGCCTGTGAAGTGTTTTGTTCCGGAGATATGACGTCATCAAAATGGCGACGGACGCATTTTGAAAAAAAAACCTGATAATTATGATTCTATGAATCCGGTGTCAGATTAAAGGGCATAAAGTGTTCTATAATGTTATAATACAAAACATAGGCTGAGTAGTACAGTTACGAAAATATATTAAATTATAATATGGAAATTAAATTTTTAAAAACTTTAATTTTTTATTTTATTTTAAATTACCGTAAATAATAAACTGATAATTTTAGTGCAAACAAAAAATATGTTGATAAATTCAATTTAATGCAGATTTGAAAAAATATAATTTTCAAGTACCTTTACAAACAATAAATAGCGAAAAAAAAAATGTAAACCGTCTGAAACTAAAAATGTAAAAATGTAAAGTGCGCCGTCTATTTCCTTTATAAAAGGTTTTTTGTATTAAAGTATAACAATATGGCTATCCAATGAAAGCTAATAAATAGCTGTTTCCAAATATACTATAAATATTATAATACTTTAATGTTATTGTTTTAAAGAAAATTAAAAAAAACGAAAACTAAGAAGTACGATATATTTGTAAATTATTTGAAAAACCAAAAAAGGCCACTCAAAATCAACACAAAAAGGCAAAAATCGCACAGGTAACACGATTGTATAAATGTTGTTATGCCCCTTGAAAGTAGTTCATACCGAAGTATGCAGCTCTGCAACCCTGTGCTGCTCGAAAAACTTACCATTTTTTTCAGTTTCTTCAAAAAAACTATATTAATGAAGTGTTTTTTAAGTTACTTGGTCCTATACTTTTGTAAAGCCTACTTAATTTACTTATAAGAAATTTTGAAATAAAAAGATATTATTTAAAAAAAAAACGCTATTTATTGTTTGTAAAGGTTATTAAAAAATTTTTTTTTTAAATCTGCATTAAATGGAATTTATCAACATATTTTTTGTTTGCACTAAAATTATCAGTTTAATATTTACGGTATTTTAAAATAAAATAAAAAATGGGGAGTTTTAAAGATTGAATTTCCATATAGTTTAATATATTTTCGTAACTGTACTACTCAGCTTATGTTTTGTATTATAACATTATAGAACACTTAATTACCTTTAATCTGACACCCCATAGTGCCCCATACATGTATATAGGATTCACAGAATCATAATTATATTTTTTTTTTAAAAATACGTTCGTCGCCATTTTGATGACGTTATATCTCTGGAACAAGGCACTTCACAGGTGGATTCCCGACGGTTTTTAAGAGAAAACAAAATGTTAAACAACATATAAAAATTTGGTGCTGGTATCACAGAGATAACTGCACCGGCCTTTAACAGAACGCATTTTTAAGATTTTTTTATGTAATTACCGCACTGTGTATAATATTTTTAAACGCGTTTTTTTATCAAACTGTTCCAATTAAACTTATATTTTTTAAATCTGTATTATATTAATGTGGCTTTCAAATCATATTTTTTTATGCCGATATTTGTACTTTTTTCTTTCAGCAACCAGTAATCAGTACAATTCAGTACTCATTTGAATATCTCTCAAATGTAAAAAATCACTTTTGCTGCCTAAACTACTGAACCGATTTTGATGATTGAGGTGTCATTGGAAAGGGGGTGATGTGTAGATGTGTTTTCATATGTCAGTTTTCAGCTAAATAGGAAGGGTATTAGCTTCGTAAAAAGACATAAAACGGAATAATACGGAATAAAACGTCCTCTATATCGAATTTGACCTCTAAAGTACGTTAGGGGTCAAATCCAGATAGCCTCCACACCTAAAAATAATCACAGTGGTGTCCCCTAAGCATGGTAAAAATTCATCATCTTTTATCACGATGCGCACAATTTTATCAATTTCCGGCCCCACTAACTGCATTCTATAGCTGTATTCCTACTTATCATAAAAACACAACACTTGATAGTGTAACATATCGAGTTAAGTCGCAATGAACGCTTTAACGGGAATCGAGCTGCCCGGTGGCGAGGGGCCGGCAAGGGTGGAAAATTGACGGGCAAAGCTCGAGTGATTACGACGGGCGCCCGGGGCAACCGAGCGGTTAGAGTAGGGCATATTTTGAAAAGACTGATTAACAACAATACCGCTATAATTATTAATGACTGTTCGTAACTACCAGTACAATATCCATTTTTTTTAAATTATGTAGTAAAGTAATTCAATTCATAATGTAACTAACTAAATTGTTATTTTTTAATTTATTTTTGTTATAGAACACAACTAACCAAATAGTCGGAAATGAAAATCATCTCTCCTGTTAGTCAATAATCAAAATAATATATTTTTTTTGTACCTAAACATAAAACTAAACTTAAATGAATAAAAAGAAAGACGAAAAGAAAAAATACTACTAAACCACATCGTGCTTATTGTTTTTACCCATGCTTTTGGGTATTTACCCGGTAAATACCCGGTATATACCCAAATTGGGTATTTACCCGGTAAATACCCATCGGGTATTTACCCACCGCCCATCTCTAGTCGTAACACGGTTGCATCTGTGATTACATAATGATTGTAGATATTATGTCATAAAAAAGTGCCAAAACATTCGATCTTGTTTGTAAGTAGGCAGTTTTTGTAATGACCAAAAAAGGTTATCGCATAATATGTAACTTTGATAAACGTTCAGTTTGATGATCCTTATGTATACACGACAGCACGCTAAGTTAAACAGTTGAACTACGAAAACAGCTCTTATTGCGTACTGCATAAAGGCGTTCTCAAGGCCAACATGTATAGCCTGATGTGTTGCTGACTGTACCATATTGGGCTTTAGAAGTTTTTTGTAACATGCTGTATAAGGTCATTTTGAACTTACCATCCAAATGTCGAAGATGTGTCCATTCCATGCTAGTTGCATGTTTAGTTAACAACTTTCTCTAAGGAACACAAACACATGGCCAAATACAGAGTGGAGAGGACAATGCGACAATAAATTAAATTTCGTATATCTAGTATCGCTCCCAGTCTGCCTGTAAAATATCTATTAAAAATACCCAGTAGTTTAGTCACAAGAAACATTTTTTCGTTTTTAACATTTTCCACATGCTGTATCTATTACTAAGCTTTTGTCGAAAACATTTAAATTGTCGCATTGTCCTCTCCACTCTGTATATGTAAAAGCAAAATCGACTATCCATACAAATCAAAGTGATCAGCGTGATCACCAAAATTTTGTGGCATAACCGCATAACTAGGTTATTTACTTATTTGTCAGTAACAAACATTAAACGAATTCATGACTGGGCCCCTATTTTTGAATCGCTCGTCTGGCGTCGAGCGCTCTTTCTACTGATTTTCGTTCGACATTTGACTCAAATTGAGTCAAAAAATAGGGGCCCTGATGGCGCTTGCATGAGCGTGTAATGGACGCCTTACAAGTACGGTTACTGGTAAATATATTCATATATTCATAATATATTATGTTAATTATAAATAGGTAACCAACATCCAGAAAAGGATGTTCTATTAGGTTGCAATATTTTTTATTGTTTGTTACCTACTTACCGTTACCACAGAATTCTGTAATTTGTAAACTTATTTAAAAAAAATATCTTTTTTACCATCGCCACTCAAAAAAGTGCGTCTTATTCATTGATAACAGTGAATAAAACGCGTTTTTATTCACCGAGTGAATAAAAATATTTTGAATTTGGAACAAGCGCGCATCGCATGAATTAGGTACAAAAAAAAATAAAAGGTGCTGAAAGTATGGAGCTATTCCATAGATCCCGCCAATTTTATTTAGGTTCTTTTTAGTGTCTTATCTTTGGGTTCTCTTCTAAAAAATATCCCGCTAAATCAATTAGGTCCTTTTTAGTGTCTTATATTTGGGTTCTTTTTTATATATTTGAGGGAGATTAGTTGTTCAGTCTTGCATTAGTCCCATCAGTCTGGTACGATCTTCAGTCTGTAAAAATTCAAAGTCTATACAAACTGATGAAGTGGACTGATGCCAGACTGATCATGTAGTTTCCCTCTTAGTTAGCTCGGTGGCTCAGTGGTTTAGCGCCTGGCCCAGCGATTGCGGAAGTTAAGCAACGTTCGCAAGGGTCGGTCATGGGATGGGTGACCAAAAATGTATTATCTCGAGCTCCTCCGTGCTTCAGAAGGCACGTTAAGCCGTTGGTCCCGGCTGCATTTGCAGTCGTTAACACCCACCAATCCGCATTGGGCCCGCGTGGTGGGTTATGGGCCGTCCTCCTTACCACCCATAAGGAAGGCCTGTGCCCCACAGTGGGGACATCAAAAATGGCTGATGGACAACTATAAATACTATAGGGACTGCTATTTTTTTTTCTCGCAGTCAATGGTAAAAAGTAGAGTACACAACACAACTCGTGAAAAAAAAATTTCATCTCGGTCCTTTGTATCCCTCGCTTCGCTCAGGATTCTACTTTTGACTTCCTCGCTACGCTCGGGATTCAACTCTAGAATCCTTCGCTGCTCTCGGGATCCAACTTAGTCCCTCGAAATAAATTCCCTCTTTTTTCACTTGTTGTATAATCTACTATTTTTTTATCTTACCCAAGTATTTGGAAATAAATAATTACTTATTATTCACATTTATTTCCTATTTTGACAACCCTTGCACATTTGCGGCTGATTGCGTAGTACCTACACGGGCGGCGGCACGCGGCGGCGTCGTCCAACATCAAAGGCGTTTAACAACTGTATGGATCGTTAAACTGTGGTTTCATCTAGGTTGTAATAATATAATATATAGTAAACGAAACGGCCGCGCAGCGTGATTTTTAGTTAGTTTAATCCACTATTAAAAAAAACGGCTGCGCAGCGCAATTTTTGGTAAAAATGTACTTCTCCGCCACACGAATTTGGGTATGGGGGGAGAGGGGTGGGGGCAGGGGGGGGGGTCCCTACTGCACTCCAAAACCACCCCCCCTAGCAAACACATACTTCCAGAGATATTGAAGGTTAAGTTTGAGGTTGTGAAGGTAAAAGTTAAGTATATAGACTGTTGCATTAGGGTTTGGGGGTAGAAGGGGGGAGGGGGGGAGAATGGGGTTCCGTAAGAGGCTCTCAGGGGTTCCGCAAAAATTCACGAGTTGATAAATTCCTTGGTAATGTATACTTACTTATCTTTTTGTTCTAACTAAATAAATATTTTATAATATCTTAACAGTCCTTCTTTTAAAGTCATTCATACTAACTTACAAGATGTCCTGTCAAACATAGCTAACTATAACTACATGGCTATCGTAATCGCGTTCATTTGACAGATGGATGTGATACAATACATTGCTAGTTTCCTTTTTGGCACAAATATCTTTTAAAATTAGACATTAGGGGGCTAAGGGTGACCCGAGACCTACCGGTTTCTTTTTTTTGCTTTGCTGGTCTACTTTGCTGTTTAGACCGCCGGCCAACCAGGGTCATTTCAATCTATCGCATATTGGGACTAGACCAAATTGACAAGATAGCCATTAGCTGTCTGGGTTGCGAAGTAGGAAGCTTATGGGAGATATGCCACCCTGAACATGGTCTCTGATTGCTAAAAATAAATCGATCGCATATTTATATAAATGGTGAACAGGGTCGTAGGTGGCATCATTACCTACCTGAACTATTTTTTTGTGTTTTCATAACGATCGTTTAAGGAACAAAGCTCAAAAGAACATACATATATGTAAAATGTACTTAGATTGAAAATATGCGATAGATTGAAAATGAGCCTCTTGACCGGCGGTCCATTGCCGAACAGCAAAGCAAAGAAAAGAAACCGGTAGGTCTGGAGGGACCCTAATTGTCTAATTTAAAAATTGATCGCAATCGTTTTCAATTGGCAGATGGATGTGACACATTGCTGCATTTCTTTGGTAGGTTTTTATTTGTGCCAAAAAGAAGCTTCAATGTGTTACATCCATTGCGATAGATTTTGAAATTAGACAATAGAAAGGCAGTTCCAAATGTATCCGATTGGGCAGCGCCACTGTTGTTGGAGACCTGTCAAAACAAAGGCCTCATTCCGGAACAGCTGACCTATCCCATGACCTTGCTTTAAGGTGGTACGGTGAGCTCAGTAGCGCCACCAATGGAAATAAATCATTTACGTTGTATCAAGGGCTTAGAATAAAAGTTTTGGATATTTTGCGCAAATAGAAGAGTAAAGTGCAATTTTTAAATATTTTTTCATGGTCTCAAATATAAACAATAAGTTATGAATGTGGATATTGCTAAATGTGGCCGCTTTTGGCACTAGTGACATGCACGACTTATTGCTTAAGTTTGAGTTCTTGAAACTATATTTAGAAAATGCATTTTAATCTTTTATTTGCGCAAAATCATCAAAACTTTTAATCTAAACCCTTGATACAAAGTAAATGATTTATTTCCATTGATGGCGCTACTGAGCTCGACGAACCACCTTAACCAGTCTAGGCCCGCCGTTGCCCAGAGGCAACGGTCGCGAGGTCCTACCTTGTCAAGCACCGCCGTTGCCTGGGGGACTCAGAGGTGACTCAGAGATCGCACGCCTTATTGTCTATGAAATAGGGTTTAGACAATAAGGCGTGCGATCTCTGAGTCACCTCTGAGTCCCCCAGGCAACGGCGGTGCTTGACAAGGTACGGACCTCGCGACCGTTGCCTCTGGGCAACGGCGGGCCTAGACAGGTAAGCTCGTACCAGCTCGTACTAATAACAACGTGCTGGTGGTTGTTCAATCGATTTTCCACGGCTTGCTTTATGAATAATATATTTGAAGGATTTAACTTAAGTGGTCTTGAGACAGGGCGATTTATCTATAGGTACATCTCAAGAATTTCAACTAGTATTATAGTACGAGCAGCGACTGTAATGGTAAGATTGCCTACGTCATCTGATACCACGATGAAACCCATGGAAAATGATCTGTACCCTTAGCACGAACAGCTATCGAGAAAAAAAACGCACGTAAAATTACTCGATAGACAATTCTCTATGGAAAAATTCATTTCGCTTATCGGCGATAGATGGCGCTGTACAAATTTCCAATACAAAATGTATCTATCGAATGATTTTACGCGCGTTATTTTTTTCGACAGTTGTTCGTGGTAAGGGTACAGAAAAGTGATGCTTACCTTAGATATTAATTTATTAGTTATTAGTTAGATATATATTAGTTATAAACTATTTTATGCTCTTTTTACTGGGTTAAATGTGTTTGTGTTAACTTAACCTGCGCCTAAAGTGGCCACATTAGACGTTAAGATTATAACTACACGAACACAGTTAAACTAGGAATTTAACGCATACAAAATTAGTTTATGACTAAATACTAGTTTTTCTTTTTTTTTTATTAAACATAGTTATTTCGTTGTAATGGTTTTTTCGTGATTGGCGGCGCTAGTGGAGGCTTTGTGCGATCTTCAGAGTATGCATAGGTAACCACTTGTTTCCCAAGAAAAATAAAACTGACAAATGAAACATGACTGTATGGATTTGAGTGACATAGGAAACAATCATTCTATATTATAACAGTCGCATTGAGTTCGCAGCAAAGTATTATTTGCGATGTTCGCAATAATTGTATGTTTTCGTTCACGTAATTGCTAAAGATGTTACCGTCAAAGTGCGTAAATCAGTGAGAATGCACATTAACTACTTAGTTAATCTGCAGATTGCTGCTTAGCAATAAGGCCGCCTCTTGTATGCTTTTTTCTCTGTAACTGTCCTTCTTTCTGTAATTCTTTTTGTGTGTGCAATAAAGTGTAATTTATTATTATTATTATTATTATTAACTGGTCGAGTCAGTTATAGTGCGAAAAATTGATTCATTTCGTACATTATCTAGGTACAGTCAGCAGCAGTTATCAAGCTATACAAAACTGTCAAAAATCTATAATGAATTTTGAACCTTAAGGTGATTAGTACCCTCAAGTTGCGCCCTCATCTTAATTAAATTTATTGCTCGCTAAGTACAAAATGTATTAAAAATTCAATCGTTGAGATTAAAGCTAAGGTTCTACAGTTTATTTACAAATAATAACCTCTGTAAGATATAGTTCGTTGTAGTAGTAGTAGGCAAATGTGCCAAAAGTGGCCACTTTTTGCTCTTTTGCCTACTACTACTACAACGAACTATAATTTACTCAGATTATAGTTTAAAATAAACTATAGAAGTGAAATAAAACACTTTTAACGGATACTAGCGCGGTTTTATTGAAAGTACTTTGGTAATTAGTTGGTATTTGGTCTGATTTTTGATTTTCAAAGAACATGTAGCTGACATGAAACATAGGCGCGATAACAAGTCTGCAGTGAGTGAACACGCCTTTGAGGGGCCCAACCATTATATTAGATTTGACAAACCCCAAATCCTTGCTAGGGAACGTAGATTCATTCCTAGAATGCTCCGCGAGGCTATCGAAATAAATAAATATCCTAATTTCAATAGAGATGATGGTTGGAAAATTCCACCAGCTTGGGACCCCATCATTCACAAGCTAAAGCCCCAAACACACACTGTAAGATCTAATGATACGGTTAGTTCCTTTTGCAAATAAATTAATTAATATAAAAGACGGAGGTCGGCCTTCCTCTCCAAGTTTTCTTTCGCCATTTCTTTCTTGGAGGGGCCTCCCAATTTTTTGAAATGGTAGTAGTTTCAGTAGATTCTCTCTTTTTAACATATAAAATTAAATTAAAACCAAACCAAAATTAAACTAATTAAATTTGATAAATTTTAATTTCTGAACGTTCTAAAAAATTCATCGCTTGAGGGTAGGCTCACAAGTAGCTTCAGTCCCCCGTGACCACGGCAGCTGCAAAGGTGCCGAAACGTCGGGAAAATCAAAAATCAGACCAAATACCAACTAATTACCAAAGTACTTTCAATAAAACCGCGCTAGTATCCGTTAAAAGTGTTTTATTTCATGTCTAGTGAGCGCGTAAGCTTGAGAAGTGAATATAAACTATAGAACCTTAGCTTCAATCTCAACGTTTGAATTTTCGATACATTATGAACTTAGCGAGCAATACATTTATTTATGGTGAGGGCGCCACTGTGAGGAAGCTAATCGCCTTAAACAGCTCAATTTAAAGTTTAAAAATGATTGAAGAAGTTTGACACATTGTAATTAAGCCCAGCGTGCCGTTGACCGTACCTACTACTTACCTTTGGCAGCGGCCAGCGAAGGCACAGAAACGACGCTTATGTAAAATTTACTTTCAATATAATTCTTTTACTCAAATTTCCTGATTTGCTTTAAATAGAATATCATTGTTTTCGCTATAATACATTACTTTCTTTCCTGACGTAGCCGTTTTTTGATTGCAAACTAAGAAGTTACAGTCCCTTGGGGCTTACCATCAGCAAATATGAAACCGTTCAGTTCAAAAGCAGGCCTTAAACAGGACTGCTTAAGGCTTGCTTTCATACTAACCGTTGGGGTCATAGTACTAAAAAGGAAGGCAGTTCAATATAAGCCCTGCTATAAGGGCTCATAGTAAGGCCCCTTAGCTATTTCACTCACTGTCTTCCACACTTTAACGGTGTAGCATGCGATAATGTGCAAATTAACTAGTTAAAGTGCTAAAATCTGCTACTTTAAGGGTGCAACGTTAGATTAACTAGTTAATTCGCACATTAACCGATTCCGCACATTAGCGGTAACATACAAACTACAAATTACTATCAAGGTCATGTTTTTTATCTCACACTCATCACACCACAGAAATAGTACGTGCCTGCCTAGCATGACCGATTTATATCGCGTGATATAGCATTTTATCGACACTGAACTGTCAAATTCCTTTGTCTTTTTGACAGTTAAACGTGATAAAACGCTATATCACGCGATATAAATCGGTCATGCTAGGCAGGCTAAGTAAGTTTAATCTCGGAATTTATTTATTCATTTGTTTTAGCAAAAAGCAATAAATCAATAATATACCTAACTTGTCTTGAATTCAATGACAATAGAGGCCGGCGTTCGCAAGGGTCGGTCATGGGATGGGTGACCAAAAATGTATTATCTCGAGCTCCTCCGTGCTTTGGAAGGCACGTTAAGCCGTTGGTCCCGGCTGCATTTGCCGTCGTTAACACCCACCAATCCGCATTGGGCCCGCGTGGTGGGTTATGGCCCGTCCTCTTTACCACCCATAAGGAAGGCCTGTGCCCCAGCAGTGGGGACATCAAAAATGGCTGATGGACACACAGAGGCCGGCGTCCACTAGGTGTAGGTAGGTACCTACGCCGAATCGTGCTGAACTTCGAAAATACCTTTTTTCGCCGATAACTTATTTTTTTAACACGGAACACCGCCCACAAAAAGTATAGTTACACAAAATGGGGTTGGTAAACTTTTTCGAAAAGAATTGTTTTATATTTTTTTTTGATAGCAAAAGTTTGAAAAATAAAGAAAATAATATTATGATTTTTTTATTTCACCTTGTTAACTAAATATTTTTTTTTATATTATTATCGCGATAAAATATCGAACATACGGCTGAACACGAAGTTCCTTTGCATTTACTGGTTTAAAAATCTGATTAACAGATTTGACAGACAGTGACAAAGAGTAATCATACCTTTGTTTTTTTTGTTTTGAGCAACAACAAAGAAAGTCTTTGGAGCAAAGGCATAACCTACGCATACAGCCGTAATAGTGATTTATTGTACTATGCTGTAAATGAAAAATTTAAATTTTTATTTAAATTAAAATGAAGCATTATATAATTCCGCAATTTGTTATTCCTGACTCCAAAGCCAAAAGCTACCAGAAAATATATAATTCACAACAGTTTTGGAAAAGTTTACCAACTCCATTAAACCTGTACGTGTTAATTGCCTTTAAATCATCATTGATATAGGTACTTAAATAAACGTCTAGATTTAGACCATAGATAAGATAAAAATATCTTATCAAAATTACAGAAAAACGAATAAACTTGGTTGAAGGACGCGCCGCCGGCGGCGGCGCTGCTCTAACAATTTATGCAAACAATACATAAATACCAAAATAGATCCATATATGGTTATGTCGATAATCAATGCCAAAAATAATAATTCATAACACATACAACCAAAATATCGACGCATAAAACAACTATTTTCAAAATACCGAACATCCTAAATGTCGAAGATCGATAGACCGAAACATGAAATCCCGAAAGTTAAAATTACCGATAAATCGAAATCCCGAAAGTGAAAATGTAGATACTATAACACAGAATATATAATATAATGCGAAGTGTTACCGCACGTTAAACTCGATAGAGTACCTAATTTATTGTCTATGAGAAATTTAATTTTGCTTTTTGCTAATTCTGCTTTACAAATTTCCCATACAAAATTACCCTATCGAATGTTTTTACGCGCGTTATTTTTTCGATAGCAGTAGTAGGCACCCATAACACTTGTACTATTATGTATTCTGTGCTATAACACGAACAGCTATCGAAAAAAATAACGCGCGTAAAAACATTTGATAGAGTAATTTTGAAATTTGTACAGCACCATCTACCGCCGAGAAGCGAAATGAAATTTCGTTTTTTTTTTCGATAGCTGTTCGATCTTTTGGCACTGAAGAGTGAAGAGGCAGGATCGCTGCCATTGCGCCAGGGGCCTTACCACAGAATACATAATTATGGCCTTACTATGAGCTCGTAAAGCAGGACTTATATTGAACTGCCTTACTTTTTCGTACCATGACCTCGATTTTAGCTCGAGTTTAGTTCATAAGCAGTCCTGCGGGTCTACCGGCTAAAAACAATGAAGTTAATGTTAACTGTAATTTGACAGATGTATGTAATACATTGCTACTATAAAAACTTAACAAAAAAAGAAGCAATGTATCATATCCATCTGTCAAATTACAGTTAACATTAACTTCATTATTTTTAGCCGGTAGACCCGCTGTTAAGGCCCTCCGCTGCGTCAAGCGGGATCCCGCCGCGGGTACACGGCGCGGGAATATAGATTGCTGGTTTTAACGGACAGATGCTTGCGCAGTGCATGAGTAAGCTCTAATCTATGTCGCCCCGCGCGCGTGTCCCGCTTGACACAGCGGAGGGCCTCAGGCCTCCTTTTGAACTGAACGGCTTAAGAATGGTTTCTTATTTGCTGATGGTAAGCCCCCAGGTGGTCGTCAAAATAACTAAGTACCTAATTATAAGTTTTATTCTTCAGATGCTAATACGCCATGTCGGATTCATTGCTGGATGACGTACTGCCCACCATGAGGAGTTTAAGTCCTGATGTGGAATCAATGGCGGCCGTCAACAGGAAGTTTATATCGGTAAGTTGTTTACAGTGGATAAATGAATGGTGACAAGCAAGCGGTTTTATAAAGGGTGTAAAAAGACCCTTAATTAAGGCGCTGTAGGTAGTAAAACTAGCGCCGCCACTACATTTTTTTATTGCTCGTACACCGAGCTTAACTCAAAGTGGCCACTTTTGGCAATTATGGATTTTAAAACTTACAGAATGAATGTTAAATAACTGTTGAATAGTTATTCAAAAAATATTAGAGACAATTTAAGAGATTATTACATGAGATTTTTTTAAATATTGACTTGGTTTAAGAGTAATAGTTGTCACATTGGTTCTTACTAAAGCATCGATGTAACTGCGATTTCTGTCAGTAGGTACCCTTAGCATGAATAGACAATTCTCTATAGAAAATTTCATTTCGCTTATCGGCGATAGATGGCGTTGTACAAAATACAAAATTTAACTATCGAATGATTTTACGCGAGTTATTTTTTCCGATAGCTGTTCGTGCTAAGGGTACTGAGTTGATTGCAACAAAGTTACATTATTACCCCCGGAAATCAATAGGGTCCTACCGGCTAATACTTTCGCTTCAACTTAAAACAGATAAATCGAAGTAAGGAATTTCGTATTGGTCTATTTGCCGAAGTTTTTTGCAAGATATTGATGTTCGTGTGACATTATGAATTGGGGTTCCCATTTTGGCCTGATTGGGGCTCGATTTATATCTGTTTCAATTTCAAGCTCAGCAGACTTGTCGTAGTTCGATGCGTTAGCCGGTTACGGCCTTTTTATTCGCCCTATTTTTTCAAGATTTTTATGTACTTAAACCAACAAATTTTATCCAATTTTTTGTCCAAAGATACATTATTTAATTAATTGGGTGACAACAACAAGAACAACAGTAGGTACCTTACCTGTGTTAGCAGTTAGCATAATTATTTAAGATATTAGGCTAGGTAGGTAGTTAGTTATGTAATTTCAAATTTAAAACCGGTTCTTCTACATATTTTTTTACTCCACACTCTGACCTTTGATCGGAAAGACTCATAGATCCTACATAACAAAATTGACGTTTTGCCTTGCATAGGTACTAGGTACAGATAATAAATAAAATAAAAATAAAAATAAAATAATTTTTTACCATCGCCACTCAAAAAAGTGCGTCTTATTCATTGATGACAGTGAATAAAACGCGTTTTTATTCACCGAGTGAATAAAAATATTTTGAATTTGGAACAAGCGCGCATCGTATGAATTAGGTACAAAAAAAATAAAAGATGCTGAAAGTATGGAGCTATTCCATAAATAAAGATATAGTTCTACAATTAAATGAAAAAAATAATCCCGCCAATTTTATTTAGGTTCTTTTAAGTGTCTTATCTTTGGGTTCTTTTCTAAAAAATATCCCGCTAAATCAATTAGGACTTTTTAGTGTCTTATATTTGGGTTCTTTTTTATATATTTGAGGGAGATTAGTTGTTCAGTCTTGCATCAGTCCATTCCATCAGTCTGGTACGATCTTCAGTCTGTAAAGTCTATACAAACTGATGAAGTGGACTGATGCCAGACTGATCATGTAGTTTCCCTCTTAGTTAGCTCGGTGGCGCAGTGGTTTAGCGCCTGGTCCAGCGATTGCGGAAGTTAAGCAACGTTCGCAAGGGTCGGTCATGGGATGGGTGACCAAAAATGTATTATCTCGAGCTCCTCCGTGCTTCAGAAGGCACGTTAAGCCGTTGGTCCCGGCTGCATTTGCAGTCGTTAACACCCACCAATCCGCATTGGGCCCGCGTGGTGGGTTATGGCCCGTCCTCCTTACCACCCATAAGGAAGGCCTGTGCCCCACAGTGGGAACATCAAAAATGGCTGATGGACAACTATAAATAGGTACTATAGGTACTGCTATTTTTTTTTCTCGCAGTCAATGGTAAAAAGTAGAGTACCTACACAACTCGTGAAAAAAAAATTTCATCTCGGTCCTTTGTACCTATCCCTCGAACTAAATTCCCTCTTTTTTCACTTGTTGTATAATCTACTATTATTTCAGACAGTGTCAGTTTCAGACAGTGTATAATACTATGTACATAGGTGGGCCTAGCACCTTTTATACAAGTTGTCTTCTCAACTTAGCATGGGTGCTAGTGTCACCAATTTTTTTTTATTTTGTAACCGTTTGTGTCAAATCTGTACTATGTATGTAACAACATAATGTGAAATACTTTTATGAAATAAATTATTTATTATTATTGTATCTCAGCTGGAAACTCTCGGGCCGGATCTTATTATTATAATTATTATTATTATTATAGGTACTACCTATAGTGCCTACTTACCATACCTAGGTACCACAGACTCTATGTGTAGGTACCTCAAAATGTATCGAAAATTCACACGTACCGATTGAAGCTAAAGTTCTTTATTTTATTTTATTTACAAATAACCAATAACCTCAGTAAAATATAGTTAGTAGCCACTTTAGGCTGTTTTGCTCAATGATAATGCTATTATCTTTTTATTTCTGCAAGATAATGAAGACAATTTTATTATAGATGACATAGGTAGGTAGGTACCTACCTACCCTACATATAAACAAATGTTTTAATCTAAAACCCTATCCTCTATCTACCTATACCTACACTACACCTCAAACTCGTTTGTTAGGAACTTCGATCAATTAAATTCGATAAAAATTAAATAGATAGGTACCTAACTGTAGGTACCCTTAGCACGAACAGCTATCGAGAAAAAAAACTCGCGAAAAAATTACTCGATAGACAATTCTCTATGGAAAATTTCATTTCGCTTATCGGCGATAGATGGCGCTGTACAAATTTCCAATACAAAATTTATCTGTCGAATGATTTTACGCGCGTTATTTTTTTCGATAGCTGTTCGTGCTTATGCTACTGACTGATAACTCTTTAATTTAATAAATGATGTCATTCCTTCCTATTATCAATCGGTATCGGTCGGTAAAGTTGTAATTGTGACGCAATAAATAAACACCACTAAATATTACTATAATACCTATTGAGAAGTGTAATTATGATAAGGAATGTGTTAAAATAACTAAACTTGTAGAGTAATTTTCTGTAAAACAAATTAAAAACACATATTTTTAAAAATTATGAATGGCACACACCGCCATCTAGTGTCGAGTAGCAAAGTTTTACGTACATAGTAATTTATAAATATTTTATAGATGGCGTATCAAACCTAATGCTGTGGAAATTCCCATAATTATAGGAATTGTTATTTACCTACCATTTTCACTATGTTTTCACGAGGCGATTAATTAAATTTCGTCTTTACCACAGAATAAATAATACTAGCGTGTCGTACTTTGAAACCGTAGAAAGAGAAACCTACGTTTGAAACACACAAATATGTTTATCTTCCTCTAACGTATACAGCTGTCTCGTTCTAATTGTCAGGCACTATGATGACTCGTTTGTTTTTCCCGTCTTCGTCGTTCGAGTTCGATCGGAAGTCAGTCACAAATAGAATTATGCTGTCGAATGTTCTTGTTTTGATTAATTCGACATTATTATAACATTTACACGGAATTTTATCAACGAAAAGTGCTAGTGCCTATTTGGATTGTTTAACCAATTGGATCTTGCAGTGCTGAAAAGTGTTTTACACGACAAAAAAAGTGTTACTTGTGAATCGGTGTACACTAAAGTGAACCTTAAGGTTTTCTAGTGAATTTACGTGTTTTTGTGGTTAAATATTCCATTATTGTGGTGAAACGGAGCGGAACGTAAGACCAACATTGCAGCAGCGATGAATTAAAAAAATTAAACAGCCGAATATAACCTACTTTTTGACATAACCTATTTTAAAAAAGTACCTACATGGTATATCAATCTTTTCTTCATGGCTTAATATTAAAGGCTCTTGGTATGTTATCCTTGGTTGGTATGTGACAAAACTCTTTTTTTTTATCAGATTTTTTTTGTTTGTCTACTCTACAAGGTACCTACCTTATTTTTTTGTTTTATTAAACAAAGCAAGGTTATCTAATCGTTAATTTGCTAGCTTATCAGAATCTGATAAGAATAGTTAGGGATGTAAAAAAACTGTAAAAAGTAATATTTTTTATAAATTATTAATACCTTACCTTTGACCTTACAATAATAACTTTTAACCTAAAATAGTCTGTATTTATAAAGAATTTTATTTAACCTCATTTTTAACCTAATCTTGGTAAGTAACATAAACTTTTTACTTATTTTATTACTTCATAAAGCTTTAAAAAATCTTCACCAACCAACCTTCTGACCAAATCAACCATCAATTTAAATATCAGAATCACACTTGGCTGCGAAAAAAATTTATTATTATATGTAAGTACAAATTAATTCAACTGCCTTTTTGTAATTTATTACCTATTATCTAAATAAAATAAAACTAATATGATCAAAACAAGTATCTTCACTGAGTGTTGTCATAAACCCTTCGGACTCAGGTACCTGTCACTTTATAAACATTTTTTATTTTATTTTTTCTAATATTTTTTCTAATATATTAAATTAGGTACCTATCTCGCAAAAAAATTTGATTCAAAATCAAAAACCCCCTACTTATGGTCATTGTTATAATGTTAAACAATTTTATTTATACTTAGACTATTTTTTATGGGTGAAATGGTCCCGACCAAGGTGACTGATCACCCGCCCGGCTTCGCTGGCGTCCCCCCTTATAAATAATAAACTATTTTTGTTGATTAGACCAGCGATTCCCAAATTCTATTCTATTCAAGGCTACGGAACTGTTTTCTGGATTAGCTACAGAAGTTTTTTGTGAAATTCTTTGTATGTAACTTAGAATTATTTACATGATGGCACTCAGAAATAGGACTGGCATTTTTGAGATTATCCTCATAAGACAAAGCATTATTTTAAGCAAGCTAGAGTTAAGACCGAGACGGTCCTTTAAAAAAATATCAATTTTTTTATACTCTGTCAGCTTCGATCAAGAATATCCTAGATAACGCTTCACAAACTAAAACAGTACGCAAAAATGGCACCTCAAATAGCGTCCCACTTACAAATTTGGCGCTTATTTTGTACATAATCACCTCTTATTTTGTAAAAACTCACATTTAATATCTTTTATTTTGTACAAAATAAACTTATTATGTACAAAAACACATCTTTTATTACTTACTTTTTGCAAAATAAGCAACCTGTTTGTAAGTGGGACGCTATTTGACGTGCCATTTTTAAGACTCTGATCGGACATCTAGTGTATTCTTGATCGAAGTCTGTCAGTCCCAGCAGTTGCAGAACAGAATATCGGGTCATTTTGAACTTACCATCCAAATTTCAAGGATGTGTACGTCCAGTCCATGAAACTAAACAACTTTCTCTAAAAAACATTGACGAATTTCGCCACAAAATTTTGGTCATCCCATACTAAATTGATCTAAATCAATATTTTGGTCATCCCATACTAAATACTAAAATGATCTCGTTGATTTAAATCACGATTTTTATTGCATGATATTTTTTAATAAAAATCACTGATTTAAATCAAAATCCAAAACAAAAAAGGAAAAAATTAATTAAATGCTGGGAGTGCATATCATCAACTATTATGTTCGAAGCAATTTTAATACAAAGTATGATAGGTGCAAGTGGTGCAAGCATGCTAAGTTATTTATCACAATAAAAATTAATACAATCAAATATTAGATATTTTTTTTGTGCCAGTAAAAATATCAATGAATTGATTACCTACTTTCATTCATGACATGCAATGCAAGTAAATAAAATTATTAATCACAGTTCCTAATGTTTGTTTTCAGAAATAAAAATGTTGCCCACAAGAAAAACTAGGCTAACTAATGATCGCAAAACCTAATAAAAATAAACAAATAAATAAAAACACATGTTTTTTAATCTGAATTTTTTGATTAAAAAAATTAAAAAAACTTGATTTTCTGCAACCCTGACTGCTCACTGCTGGGGCATAAGCCTTACTTATGGGTGGATAAGGAGGATGGGCCATAATTCACCACGCAGGCCCATTGCGGATTGGTGGATCTTTAAGTGAGCATAAAATTCCTCCTTTCATCAACACAGATCATTATTCTAGTCTATGTTAGGCCCCTACTTAGGGTTGCCAGGTCCAAAAACACAAAAGCCGGACTCGGCGCTTAATTTGGACTTTTTACCCTAAAAGCCGGATATAGGTACCTTTTTAATAGCTAATCAATTAATCATATCTTTTTTAAAGCTGGACATACGAGTATGTTCTGAGAGTTTTTGGCGCCATTTTGTCGAGTTCGGTTCGGTGACTATTTTGATTATTTGCAAATAGAAAAGAGAAGTGTCTTAAAATTGGTGCAGTTTTGTGGTACAAGTGTCTACGCAACTGAACAGTATGTGGGATGATTGAAATAGGCGCGATCTTACCGAGTAAACTGTCTTGATATGCTTGGTGCCAAATGCTCCAAGCAGCATTGGAATGCGATACACCCGCATTCTTATAAAAATTGAAACAGTATCTACCACTGAACTATTCAACACTTGACACTGGCAAAAATTACTCCCTAAAAGAGGAGAGTAGATTGCCAAACTAAAGAAGAAGAAGAGTATGTTCTAAAAACCGCATGATATTTATCAACGCCATGCGAACAGCCACGAACAGCGGTCTCGGACTCGGAGCGGGCCAGTCGTGTCTTTAAAGGGATTCAAATACCGTTAAAAAAATAACGATACAAAAAAAATAACGTTAAAAATTATTATCATTATTAAACAGGCGAGCAGTTGTTGCAACTGATAGTGCCTGTATCCTGCAATCTTTGCTCTATTCTACTTTATTCCGTTAAAAAAAATAACGATACAAAAAAATAACTTTAAAAATACCGTTAAAACATTTTATCACATTTTACACCGTTAAAATAATGTTAAAATTATTGTACCGGTAAAATTACCGTTAAATATTTGTACCGGTAAATCGTCGGTTAAGAAGTAACGTTATTAATTGGAATAACGTTAATTTTAAAGTAACGGTAACAAAAAGTAAGAAATAACGTTACATTTAAAAATATCTTTATCAATCCCTGCAGGCCGGACGCAGTCAAATTTGGCCGGACCGGACAAGAAATATGTCCGGCTGCCGAACACGCAACCCTATACTTATTGATGTTATGATGAGTAATACGATAAGCGTTAGGTCCCCTACGTCACAAAATGTTCTTTCTTACGTGGCCAACTTCGATATTATTACCGGTTTCTATGACTGTTACTACAGAATACATAATAATATGCTGTGACGTCATTTTTTAGTTAAATATTTAACGTTTTTTTACGAGTCCAGGGTCAGCGGCTAAGTACACATTGGGCCTACCTATCTAGAGCTATATTTTTCAAAAAAAAAAGGGTGGCCTGGCCTCCATTGCAGTTGTCTCTTTTTGAGTAAAAGGTTTAAAAAAAATCAGTTTTTTTGTAAGAATTCTGGGGTGGGCAGGGCACGTAAAAAAATAACCGCCAGGACCACTAGCGATTGGGATTGTATGTAGGGAATGCAATCTCGTCTCGCCGAGATCCCGATCTCGCGAGATCTCGGCCATATTTTACGAGATTGTATCTCGTCAAATTTCGTACGAGATCTCGCGAGATAACGAGATCGACAAATGCAGCGTGACGACGTGTATTTCATAGTGCGGCTGCGCGCAAACTGAATCCTGGCCGGCCGGCGGCCCTGCGGCCGCGCCCGCCTGGCGCGGGCACAGGACAAGAGGGGTAGGCGTTCTTGCGGGGGACGAGGTCCGGCTCATTTTGCAAGGCGGCGCGCGTGCGTTTGTTTACAATTGCAACGAAATAATTTGTTTTGGAGACAGTTTTGTGTTTTAATTAGTTTCGCAAAAATATTACACTACACTATTAATGTTCCTATTACTCTTAATTATTGAAACTAAAGTAATAATTTACAAAAGACTAAATATAGATAATTATTGTTTGTTACCAATATTGTAAGAATTTGAACTGATTAGCTACATACAGTACCTAGGTATAATAATTATAGACATAAACAATTGTTATTAGAGTTAGAGACAAAATAATAAGTACTCTGTTGATTTTTAAAATAAAACTTACATTATTTTTATAACTAAGCAAAGCAGTTTCTATTTAATTACATATCATGTCAATAACTAGTTCTTAAAACAAGCATTTGCATATGTTTTAATTGCGATTCTTCCAATCTCGCGAGATCCCGTAATTTGCGAGATCTCGCGAGACTGGGTTTTGAGTCTCGCGAGATCTCGCTTGGCGGAAATCTCGTACGAGATTGCATTCCCTAATTGTATGTAGGTAGGTTTAGGTACCTACTTGTTCTAATTACTAAACAGCTTTTGACAGTTCTCTATAGAATTAACTAGGAAAGTTAGTCCAACCCGCATCGCATGCATGCGTACAATAATTAGATGCAGTTCATTTAGCGAGAGAGAAATTATTTTCGTACCTAACCAGCATTGAGGCTAGATAGTTTAAAAATAACTCGGAGAGATACTCGCACAAAACTTAATTTTACGCTAAAATATTTTAACGACCGTTTAATTGGATGCTCTTCAGAATATTATAGAAGCTATCATTCTATTCCACTCATAGACTTTTATTGCGATAAATATGGATTAATTTTTATTCGCGGTCAGGCTGTCAAATCAATGAATGTTTTTAAAGCTAGTTATAATTATACCTACCTACCTCAGTGACTAATAACGGGGGTGCGGGCGTTCGTACTTCGTTAAATCTTCGTCGTATCGTATCTCAAAGGGGTCCCTCTTAGGCAGCCATTACATGCTCATGCAAGCGTCATTCAATTCCATCAGTCATGAATTACGTTTGACTGATGGAAGAACAAATCAACTTCATGCAACCATCAGTCACTACAGTACACGGTAGGTTAATCGTCAGTCACAGCCGTGACCGTGGTTAAACTGACAGCAAAAACTACCGTGTATTGCTGCCTTATGATACCTGTAAACCTCTTACTTTCTCGATCAGTTCCTATTTTTTTGTAGGTACCTACTAGGACTCGGGGATAATAGATGGATTCAGAGATGGGCCAAATATAAAATACTTAATACAATATCACGGAAATCAGAATATATAATAGTACACAATATAAGCGTGGGCCGAGGAACGTTAATTAAAATAATCAATCGTTTTGACGTCATTGACGTGCTAAATCGGTGTGATGACAGATGAAATTTTGCTCCAAGTTACTTGAACTCGTAAAGTAAAACGCACTCGCAACGTTAGTACTATTATATATTCTGTGCTCGCACGCTATTTGAATACCTATTGTTTTTGCTGGCCGATTTAATAAACGGCGGGTTATGATCGCGGGCTGGATTGAATCCTGTCGCAGGCCGGACTCGGCCCTCCATTTCCCCATCCCTGCTAGGTAGACGTACGAAATTATCTGTATATAAGTTCTTGCCTAACTTGTTTAGGCTACTCCTAGCAAAAAATTTGCTTGCACCAACCTTAAGCCATTCCTAAATCCACTTAGGACATTCCTAACTTTATGACCTCGAATAGGACGCGCCCAACGCGTTAGGCGATACCTAAGTAGTATTTTTGTGTTACAGCATGGAGGTTTCCTTAGCCTGTCCAACTTTACTTGACAAACAGCAAAATAAAAAAGTATTTTTATGTCTTTTTCTGTCATTTGTCAAAGACATTCTTCTTCTTATTTTTGCTATGTCAATCTACTCTCCTCTTTAGGGTGTAATTTTAGCCAGTATCAAGTGTTGCATAGTTCAGTGATTTGACAAATTCAAACAGATTTTGTTTTTTTTAAATAATAGATCATAAATAATCTATCATTTTAATCGTTCGTCATTCGTATAACATTCGCTTTACTAGGCAATTCCAATTCAGAAACGAAAGATTGCAACTTTTTTATAAACTTTGATTTTTTTAAAGACCTGGCAACTCTGGTTGCGGATGACGTCAACGTGGATGTTAATGTGACAAGGTTCCATCGTATTAGCAATTTGCGGGGAGAGTACAGCTTGTAATGTTCTTGACCAACTAGTGTTCCAATATTTTTAGCTGTTACATCAACAGTCGATAATACAAAGAACATCGACCTCATTCGACCATCGGCCTTGGCAAGGTCATTCTATTTATTAGTGTTTAAAAACTTCGTCCGAATAAAATTTATTTTGGCGGGTTAATAGTTTATTAGAATGTACGAATTGGCGAGAAAAATCTTTTGCATTTTGTCTATGGTAAACAGACGAGGTAAGGTCAAGGAGTTCTCAATGACGAACGTGAAATCTTTTTGTGCGTTCTTTCTAATCTGATCTGAGTATTTAAAAACAAATAAAACATTCTAGTGCTTTTCATTTTCAGTCTGAAGTTTGTCAGGCACTTTTATGTTATTATGTAGGTATATGTTACGGCTAATACCAGAAGTAGTTTTAGCCGGCTAAAACTAGGTGTAGCTGATAGCCGTTGGTTTAAACTAGGTGTAACCAATCTGCTTTACTCCTGTACGTCCCGAATAAGGTCAGAAATTTAAGGCGTTGCGCGAAGCGCAGCGGAGCGAGAGCTTTAAATTTCGAGGTTATTTTTTTAACAGAAAACAGATATATATATTTTTTAATACCCCATAAATTACCTAGTTTTAACCGGCTACACCTAGTAGTAGCCGCTAGCAAATCGGTTACACTACACCTAGGTTTATTTAACCAATCCAATAGTTACAAGCTACACCTAGTTTTAGCCGGCTAAAACTAGAATTAGCCGCACTTCGGGTAAGGTATTAGCCGTAATATATTAAATTATATTTATGTATTACACTGTGATTAATTTGATTTTATTGTCTTTAGTGTTACCTATTATTTTGTGACAATAGTAGGTAGGTACTTACTTGAATCAATACTAAAGATAATTAGTGTATGGCGAACAAAAAGGTGCATTGATCGTGTAATAAAAACAGTTCACTAAACTCGGCTACGCCTACATTGCCGATTTAACCTTTGGTCAACAATATTAGTCGGAAACTTAAAGTGTAGTTCCTGATCTGTTCTTCTCTTCTAGTAGAGATTCCTAACATCAAGCCTTTTTTCAATATTTTCATTGATCAAGTCAAGCAAGACCCAATAATCAATTCACAGATGATGATGATGAGGGATATAGGTTTAATCCAGATTAGTTGCCATTTTATTTTTAACAGACTTCAAAAAAGGAGGTTCTCAACAATTAATATCATTGGTTCTCAATAATCTTAGTTACTCGATCTTCGAGCAGCGACGGCTTTGTGAAGCCCGTCTTACTCTAAGTACTCGATTAGCTACTCAAAAGACGGCTGGACCGATCTGAAAAAACTTTTTTGATTTGTAACGTTTGATATTAATTAATATAAAGAATGAGGAATGAGAGCTCGATGGTGCAGTAGTTTAGCGCCTGGCCCGACGATTGTAGCGGTTAAGCAACTTTCGCAAGGGTCAGTCATGGGATGGGTGACCAAAAATTTATTATCTCGAGCTCCTCCGTGCTTCGGAAGGCACATTAAGCCGTTGGTCCCGGCTGCATTTGCAGTCATTAACACCCACCAATCCGCATTGGGCCCGCGTGGTGGGTTATGGCTCGTCCTCCTTATCCTAAGGAAGGCCTGTGCCCAATCAGTGGGGACATTAAAAAATTGCTGATGGTCAATTCAATACTATAAAGAATGAACGACTTTAAAAAAGTTTCGACACGATATTAAACTTTTTTGTGGTTGGGGACGTTGGGTAGGTAGTGGCTAAGGAATAATCTCCATTATGCCGTTACTTCTGTACTTTTTCGAAGACGAAGTTATTTTATTAGAATTTGCAAACTGTCCTTCAGTCCTTTGTAAACTGAGTATTTTTGTGGCGGTTGGCAACACCATCATCCGATGTGATGTGGCAACACCACACCGCCCCGCTTTATTTCTGGACAATCAAACACGGTTGCTTGCATACCAAGAAATTTCTCTCGCGTCGCGTTTTATTTATGATGTCATCATAATACGAGTTGCATTTAACTTCATATTATTGTTGTCAGTGCAAGAACGAGATTTATACAAGGTCTCTTAACGAGGTCATGATGTGATCCACTTTACTTTGATGCATTATATTTGGCTTGCAAATTGAAATAACTGGAGACACATCAAGGAAAAGCGAAACCTTGATAGTTAACTGTTTAATAATTGGTATAATAATAATATTTAGAGGAATTCCCGTTACAGTACCTTGTAAAAGTGATTTTCTTGTAAATAATAAGTAAATAGCGTAGACACATTCAGATTAGTTAGTAAGACATAATTTAATTTTTCATTACTGATTGCTCTGACTGGTTTAAAGACTGGTTTACATTATCTTAGTCTTTAGTAGAGTACTTTAGTTAAAACATGTCGTCGGTCATCGGTCAAACGGTCGTCTTATGACTAAAGAGAGTAACGTTCTAGTAGCCTTTCAACTGGAATCATCGCTTTCCAGTAGAACCCCCTGCGCGCCCGCGCCGCCCGCTCACCCCCCGCGCGACACTTTCCTCGCACTGGAAGCATGTAAATCGACATTTTAGTAGCGTATTTAGTAGAGTGCTTTAGTCAAATGACACTGTACTGGAAGCATGTAAGCGCTCACTAGAAAGGCACCAAAACTACTAAAGCACTCTACTAAAAATGATCTAATGTATACCAGCCTTAAGATTACTTCTAGAGTATGATTCACACAACACAACACTCATAAACTCTGACGTAGATATTTCGTTTTCCGAACATGATTTTGGCAGAGATTTAAAATCTCTGGACTTTGTCTAGGTTCTAGTGTCTACTAAATGTTCTAGTGCCTAACAACTTAATTATGTGGTTGTAGCCACATAATTAATGCTTCTTTAAATCCATGGTCCGAAGTAAATCCCTAAATAATGTCTATGGTATCTTTACCCAGCATGACTGTAACATGTTTTGTCTATGGTTTTTCTCAAACACTATCTCGCGCTTTTCTCGATTTCAATCTTACTGTAAGGCTAAATTACGCTTTACAGCTGAAAGTTTAATTGCTATAATAATGAAATTATTCCCGAGGTCGTTTTGCCAAAGAGGTTGACTCGAGGTTGGACTTATTTCCTCGAAACGCAAATAGTTTTATCACTACTACTTTTCAGGAAGCTTTTGACTAAGGATAAGGATGTTTCTAAATTATTATTATATTGTTACGTTTTCTTCCACTGCCCAAAATGTATTTATACCATTCCCCCTCTAAAAAGGGGAATGGTAAATGGTTGGAAAACAGTGAATAAAAATTACTACTATTAATCACTATTTTGATGTTTGAATTTAGAACACAATTCGACCTCCATCTCAAATTCTCAATGCACAAACTCCTTTTGCAAAGAATACTCCACTACACATGCAAACTCACTTTCTTTTTGGTTGCTTTCTCGTTTGTGTGTTTGTTTGTTCGTTTGTTTCTCCACAAAGTTTGCGAACGATTTTATACTAGCTTCCCGATGAGCTAGAGACTTGAAACTTTGAACATAGGTCAGAACTAAAAGGCAATGCAATATTATGGTGTCATTGAGCTGATCTGATGATGAAGCCGGAAGAAGGCCACAGGAACTCTATGATGAAACTTCGTTTTTGGGCTCGTTAGACGTCTTGACGAGTACTCTAATGGGAGACGAGGTCCAGGGTCTGATGATGAAGCTGAAAGGCCATGCCATAGGAACTCAATATTGAAACCGTGCAACCCCAGGACTCGTTTGAATCGTCTTGACGAGTTCTTTGTTGGGAAATAGTTTCCAGGGTCTGATGATGGAGCCGGAAGAAGGACACAGGAACTCTTTAATAAAACCACGCTACCCCATCGAGATTGGGCTCGTTTGAATAGTCTTGAGGAGTACTTGGTTGAGAAATAGTTTCCAGGGTCTGATTATGAAGGCAGAAGAAGGCCACTGGGACTCTGTAATAAAACCATGCAACTCCATCGAGTTTAAGCTCGTTTGAATCGTCTTGACGAGTGTTCCGATAGGAGATGATATATTTTTAGTGTTAGCTCGTTAACTAAAAATCAGAAAATAATAATTTACTAAAAAAAATCTTTTCTAAAAACACGTTTATAAAACAGACTAAATTCTCGTACCTAGTCATAGTAATGCTATTAAGTATAGTACCTAAGCAACTCTTGAATAACACGGATTTATATCGAGGTCTAGGTACCTATCACGAACCACTCGCGTCGTCGGTCAGGATTCTTCTGTGGTCCTCGATTTAACCGTTCTTTATTCACTAATTTCACGTAAAATAAAAATGCTATAAAATACCTACCTAAGTCTTTGCTAAAAGTTAACTTAAATGTTGAACCTCTAACAAAGCGTAACGCATAACGATTCTCCACGTAACGGTAACGCGCCATTTTGGAGCACACTTTATGGTTTTAGAAAACTGGCTGTTGCGAATTCTTCGACAGAATGGCAAAATTTAAAAAATTAAAAAAAAAACACTGATGTCTTCCAAACCAGACTATTATGTGCTGTGCTGTGGTCTTTTAGTTTGCGGTTTTTACAGTACGTCAAGTTAAAGAATGGGCATCGTGTTTTTGCTTTTCTTGGGAATGACGTTGACATTTATTTCATTGTAATAAAGTTGAAATCGTAAATGACTTTTAGGGCTAAACTACTTTTTGTTAATCATCGTCACTTGTCTTCGCTTTTTCTCGTGGGCAAGAATCTTATATTCATAATATAAGGTTATTGCTTGTGGGTCGTCGCTCGTCTTCGCTCTGTCTAGGAGGCTTTTTCGTCTGTTCCTTTGTTCATATCTGCTCTGCGCTTTTGTCTTCGCAGAAAATGGTCGCCGCCGCCGTTCTACCACGTCGTTGTGCAACTCAATCCGCCGATATCTCGTTGCTTTTTGCTTCGATCTCGGACGAGCCCTCACTTATAGTATCAATAAAAGAGATATTGGCTCGGGAATACTGTATTTCTTGCAATATAAATAATTAACAATTACGTCTTTCATCTGACACTAATCTTCCTTCCCTCTCGCACACACACCTCTCCCTGTTGCTCTTCCTTCCGGTCCATTCCATGTCTTTCACCCATCCTAGACGATTGTTTCCGATGTTTTCCGGTGCATTCTTTATCTTGAAGTAGGTAGGTAAGTACTGTAATTTGATTTTTTATTTAACAACAAGACTGCTAAATTATATTAGGTAGGTACCTACCTATTTATTTTCTTTATAGAAAATATGGAATGGAATGAGCTATTGTATTGTGATCACGTATCACGTCACGTTGCGTGCGACCTATCCTCATTTCATATAGTTAAGAATGTTGCTCTAAGCAAATTCTACCTGTTTGGGACAAAATCAACGTCAAAATCCAGTGCAAACTGATAACACAGTACTTATAGAAACTAACATCTATCTTTTTTTTTAACATAACATTTATCTGTACCTAAATCTGTACTGTGCTTATAATAACCGTATAACTAGTGGCTCTATGAGAACTGTCCAGCATTTCATTCATTTTTCTTTATTCTTTAAAAAACCTTCTTCGTGTATTTGATTCCATCATCTCCATTTCTATTCAAGTAGGTATTCCTTAAGTTATAGTAGACATTGAAATGGCCCTAAATAGTACTCGGTGTCCTAGACTCGCGATGGCAAGGTTAGCATGCAGTTATACCTACCTACTATAATGGTTTGTAATTTATCATGGCTTACTTTTATTCTTGTAAGTTAAAAACGGCATTTTTGCTTTAAAAAAACGGTAGGTAGGTTCGGAGTTTTGGACCTCCTTTATAGATATTATATTACCGTGTCCTTTATTATGGGGAGTTTTCACTGTACCTACTGTGTAGGTACTATTAGTTATTCTGCGATATGAGGTGCCCATACGATACGGTCGATCGCGAGAGGTTTTAAGGGGCCATAATAGGAAAACATGGTTTGCGCGGGCCATATTTTTATATAGAAAACGTAAAGTTGTAGTCACAAAAAAAACATACAACAAGCTAAAGAGATTATCTAGTACCTACAAGTATTAAATTGCGTATAAACCTCACAGATGTTTGTAAAAAAAAATCAGAATATCATCAAAAGCGCTTGTCGCGGGCCATATTTTTGGCGTAAATAATAGCGGAAACGTATTGAATTCTACATCAAAATACACTTTAACGTACTGAGCAGTTGCTCCAATAACTTTTTTAAAAAAAAGATAATTGTGCTAAAGATTATGATGAAAAAACAACGAAAAACATCGAAAAAGTGCAGAAGTGAGATTATTTTCCATACTCTTTACACATAAAGAAAAAGACAGAGACAAGTGATTTCGCGTAACGGAGCCTTAAGGTCGATCGCCAAGAATAACAGATTTGACAATTTGCACCCAATGTAGTTTTACGATATCATGATCGATACGAAAATTATGATGTCAAAGCAGGGCGGCCATCTTGGTTGACCGCTCAGTTTCCCGCCATATTTTACGTCACTCCGCTATTTTTTTCGTCAACGACCGACTAGAGTTCAAGGTTAGCGCGGCCAGTACTAGAAACTGAGGAATAAATATTTTTCTTGTAAATTACGTGTGGTTACGATGCGATGCCACGCACGGCTCGCGGCCGAAAAATTTCTGAATGCTAAAATTGTAAAAGATTTCGTTTTTGAATTCCACGTTCTTGTTTTTCCACATTTTTGAAAAGTTTTTGCTTTCAGATAAAAAAGCCATGGTTAAGTACATTTATCTGTATAAATTGTGATTGTTGCAATAAATGTTTTCATTCAACTTATACAAAAATGCATAGGGTAGGTATTATGATATGTCGCAGCGCAGCTAACACATCTAATTAATCATTAACGGCCCAGCCGTTACATTAAACGGCGCCCGCCACCGTAACAATTAAGCCAAAGCGTCTAATCTTCGTCTAATACAACATTAAATGAACGGGCTAGCAAATTGAACTATTTTTCAATGTCTTGACTAGACAAGTTATTAAACGTTATTAAACCGAGTAATTTGCCTAGCCGTTTAATAAAATGGCTGGGTGTCATTTAGGCCGATTAGAATAAAATGGTTCTAAATTTAAATATACGGCAGGCAAAAATCAAAACAGTGTTAAATAATTTTAATGATTTTTTGTCATCTTCATTCAATATGATTTTTTATCCTTTTTTTCTTCAATCGCAGTATAATTTATCACAAATTCAGTTCAGCCTGCCTAGCATGACTGATTTATATCGCGTGATATAGCGTTTTATCACGTTTAACTGTCAAAAAGACAAAGGAGTTTGACAGTTCAGTGTCGATAAAATGCTATATCACGCGATATAAATCGGTCATGCTAGGCAGGCAGGTAAAAACAATTAAGAAAATTGTATTTTTATCGCGCTATAGCATGACGAATGTCAGTATGAGAGCAGAATAAAATATAGTCATGTATTTCTTCTTCTTTTTTTGATGTGGCAATCTACTCCTCTTCAGGGAGTAATTTTGCCAGTGTCAAGTGTTAAATAATTCAGTGGTATTGTTTCGGTTTACATTAGAATGCGGGTGCATCGCATTCCAATGCTGCTTGGAGCATTTGGCATCAAATATATCGATACAGTTTACTCGGTTAGTTCTGCCGAGGTAGCCACCATTACAATAAAAGTCTTAGCTTCACGCAACCAAGATCGCACCTATTTCAATTATCCCACATATTGTTCAGATGCGTAGACACTTGTACCACAAAACTGCACCAATTTTAAGACACAATATCCACTATAAAACAATTTGCAAATAATTAAAATAGCCACCGAACTGAACCCGACAAAAAGGCGCCAAAAACTCCCAGCCATGTATTTAGTGGTATGAGTAACGCATTTTGATGTTATGAGAGGAACGAACGCTTATTTTGAAGTGACTCGAGCGCAAGTTTGAGGTAAAAAATATCACTGATAAAATTATGCGTATTATGATGACGTGTTCCATTTAACTGCTGCCTCTTATGTTTGTTTTTAATCCATTTGGTTAGGCCGCATCGAGTGAGAGAAGTGCCTGGCTTAAAAAGCCAAATAACAAGTTACTTCAAAATTGGTGGGTAGATAGAATAGATACAGACCCAGATTACTCCTGTGCCCAGACTTAAACAAAACAGGTTTTCAATAAAACAAAAAAAAACTTACATTCTACTTCCACACCACTGCACGTTAGTACTAAGTATTATATATTCTGTGCCACTGCTGTGTTTTCATTTCACCTAATGTCACAGAATATGTATAGTTCTGAGCTATGTGGAGCTCAGTGGCGCAGTGGTTTAGCGCCTGGCCCAGCGATTGCGGATGTTAAGCAACGTTCGCAAGGGTCGGTCATGGGATGGGCGACCAAAAATTTATTATTTCGAGCTCCTCCGTGCTTCAGAAGGCACGTTAAGCCGTTGGCCCCGGCCGCATTTGCAGTCGTTAACACCCACTAATCCGCATTGGGCCCGCTCCTTATCCAACCCATAAGGAAGGCCTGTGCCCCAGCAGTGGGGACATTAAAAATGGCTGATGGACATGTAATAGTTCTAACGCTAATGTTTTCTTAATAAACAAGAAAAAAACATGAAATTCCTTTTAACTAAATAAAATAGGTAGGTACTTACCTATTTTTATATTTCAAGAAAATCTGAACAACCCGAACGTTGTGCAGTGATATGATATAATTCGAAAGCGTAAGCCAGGGAAAGTTGGATTTATGCGTAAAATCTATTGTAACAGCGAAAGTAGTGTATGATGTGTACGTGTCCGTAGAATTCGCGCCAAACGGTTGCTTATTTTTTTAGGCAAACGCGTTTTACAGCCATTGAATTTTTCTTTTAATAAACTACCTACGGTCTAAGGAAAGTTTATTAATGCGATGGACAATCAAGGAGTGTCATTTCAAAAGGTCAAAAAAATTATTTAATTTTTAGCATTAGTAGCTATCAATTGGGTTGGTAAACTTTTTCGCAGAGAATTGTTTTATATTTTTTTTTGATAGCACAAGTTTGAAGAATAAAGAAAATAATATTATGATTTTTTTATTTTACCTTGTTAACTAAATATATTTTTTTATATTATTATCGCGATAAAATATCAAACATACGGCTGAACACGAAGTTCCTTTGCATTTACTGATTTAAAAAACTGATTGACAGATTTGACAGACAGTGACAAAGAGTAATCATACCTTTGTTTTTTTTTGTTTTGAGCAACAACATAGAAAGTCTTTGTAGCAAACGCATAACCTACGCATACAGCCGTAATAGTGATTTATTGTACTATGCTGTAAATTAAAAATTTAAATATTTATTAAAATTAAAATGAAGCATTATATAATTCCGCAATTTGTTATTCCTGACTCCAAATCTAAAAGCTACCAGAAAATATATTACCTAAATATAAAAAGTTTACCAACCCCATTGCGTATTCAAAACAAATACGCTTATTTCTTATACAAATACTCATTCCACGTTATTTTGCTCACATTATTATTTTATGTACCTCACAAAGAGGCTTATTTCCAATAGTAATACTAGTAGTTCTGAACAAAGTGACTTAATTCACAAAATGTTCTGAACAAAGTGACTTATCTTCAAACCACAGAAATAGTACAAGTATCCAAACTATTGAGCAATGTTTTCCTGCCATTAATAAACTTTAAAATTAATTTGCTACTGTCAGAGTCAGCTAAATATGAGTCTTTTTATGGTGAAAGGAAAAAAATATACATAAATAAATCACATAGAGGTTTTTTGCATTTATTAAAAAATCGGATAAGGGAAAATTAGTCCTTTTGAAATGACATTCCTTAGTGAGGGCTTTTCAAAGTGACATTTAAAAAATAAAAAAGTAACTATTTGCCTCACTAGATGGCGTTGATGAAAGAGAAGTGACAAAATTTGAAAAATAAACGGTCTGTCTGTACCAAAGAGGAATGTAAGCGCTCGCTGGCTGACATCTGCCCAAAAAGAAACCTTTTTGCCTAGGTACTTGGGTACTCTTCGAAGCTTAGGAAAAAAAATTGACACATACATTTTTATCAACGCCATCTATCGAGCCTACAGTTTTTTGTCATTTTGAAAAGCCCTCGTTGTATATTAAGTGGATTGTCAACCACGTGGTCTCCATACAAACGGCGATAACGTTTCCCACCCTCTACACCTTAACCTACAGCAATGAGTTTTTGGTATGTTTTTGAAATGCCTAAAAACTAGGGCCGTACGTTATGATTTTTTAAATATTCATTATAGATTTGAAAATATTGGCACTTCTGTGTTTTGTATGAAATCACTAAAATGCAAATATTTCGAAATCTATTATAGATATTTAAAAAATCAAAACGTACAGCCCTAGTATTTAGGCATTTCAAAATAATACCAAAAATTAATTACTGTAGGTTAAGGTTTAGAGGGTGGGAAACGTTATCGCCGTTTGTATGGAGACCACGTGGTTGACAATCCTCTTAACGTCTTCAGAAATCAGCTGGTGCACTATTTCTGAACGCTGCGCTGTTTACATTGATGTGTAAACACGAGCAGATCCAAAATGATCCATAAACTCAATCATACAGCTCTCGGAACACGTTTTAAGCAATAACCATTTAATAAAGACCCGGTTTTCTACACCAGATAAAGCTTTCAAGTGTCTATAGAAACTAGCCAGCATCGCTTATATTTGGATGGCAGCCATAGGTAGGGAAACGGCCTCTATGTCATTACCAAAGTCGGAAAATCTGCAAGAAGAGAAAGTTCATTGCATTAATATTTTTGGATGCAACAACGCATAAACTTTAAATATTTTCGGGGGTTATTTTCGGTCAATTAATATTCAAGGCTGTATGATGATTTATGCCTTCGTCATTAAGAAAAATAATTTCGCGCCTAAAATATACATTAAGTACTCATTAAAAAAGAAAATGTTTCGCCACCTTTATCAATCAATCACTAGGTTACTAAAAATGTTTGTATTGTACTTGCTGAAGATATTTTAATCTATGTTCAGCTCGTTTTAAGGCCAAGGGGATGTCCTTTATGCCAACAAACATGGAAACAAGTCTAGGCATCGATTCTCGCGTTACTTCGAAGCTTCGAACCAAATTTGGGTAGTACGTAGGTGGAAGGGCTAAATGGCCTTTATATTGCAACACTAATGTATTTTACCGCCATAATTTTTTTATTGACGTCTCTTAAAGGGTATTATTGTGATATTATTAAAAGTATGATGAACTTAGTAAATAATTCGAAATTTATATTTAGAAATGAAATCTTAAAACCAGATTTCAAAAAACTACAAAAAAACAGCTTCTTGAGATGAAAATATAAAACCAGATTTTAAAAAAATTACAAAATTACAGCTTCCTTAAAGAAAACGTAGCGTTTAAAGAAAACTCGATGAGAACGAGGTTGCTTAGTAATATTTAAAGATAAAAATATAAAACCAGATTTTAAAAAATCCACAAAATAAGAGCTTCTTAAAAAAACGTAACATTTAAACAAAAACTCGATTAGAAACGAAATTGCTTTTATTTAGAGATGAAATTACGTAAAACCAGATTTAAAAAAATCTACAAAAAAAGGTTTTTAAGAGAAAACGTTACGTTTACTATAATTTCAGAGTTAATTTTAACAGTGAAAGTGGTTTTTTGACAACTTAAAAGATTATCATACATTGTATGACCTTATATAAAAATATCGTAACAATAAGTTTCTTGCCACGTTATTTATCTACAATGATAACGTTTACAAATACTTATCTATTGATTGGAGCATAATTATGTACTCCAAACAGTATGAGTAATGTTTGATCCGAGTATCAACCAGTAAAACTTGGTCTATCATCCCTACTTCGAATTAAGAGCAATGATAAAGTTGATAGGGTTGTCAATGTCATGATTTTTATAACTTTAACTGTGTATGCAATATTCTAATGTGGGCTAACGATAGTACAGTGAGACGAGCAGTTGTTCGATAGACAGCGTCGGAGAGAGTTATGTCTTTAGAATTACAAAATAAAGTACTTGTTTATCAGTATCAGTATTATTTATTAAAACAATCATGAAAAATTCATGTTTCGGTAACACCTTTGTTGCACACTTGTAACAATAAAAGTCAAATATTTATTGTGTGTCAATCAAATGCTGTTATTGTGTAAAAGAATATTGGTTGAAATTAAAATAAACACGATTTAAATCGTAAAGGTGTTACTTGTTACTATTCGGTAGGTTGTACTTATGATTGCCATTAAGTTTGGTAAAAAAGCGTTAATATTTGAGCGTGGAAAACCGGCGATTGACAGCCCTTATCTTGAAAATGCAAAAACAAAAGACTACAGCTGGCTGGTCAATGTTCGCGCGTTTCACACGCGTTGCTCAAAACTCCGCAGTTTCTCAGTTTGTTTTGACGCGTCCGTGCGGGCGCACGTGCGTACTAAAACAGAACAAAGACGTCGTCGACCGTCGTAGATTTTGAATCTTGCAATTCTAAATTCGAATTTTGGAAAAATTCGGAAAACGTCCGTCTCTATATTTCAACTTTTTTGAGCGAAACACGGTATGATAAAATAAAAAAATAAAACGAAATTCAAATTGCGCGCGTTCGAACGTAAACAAAGGAGATTGTGCTAGGTGATAGTGCTCGCGAAATTCGTTTTCGGAAGTTGTGATGTTGGTAATTAATATTTTCTCGAGAAAGATTAATATAAAATTTAAATAAATTGGGGCTGGATTGGTTGTTTGGCTCGTTAGTGATAAATTTTACTACTATGGACTGAGTAAAGTTAAATCATTCATTTTATCTTGTTTTATAAAGTTTTATTCCATGTTTTCGAAGCAGGTACAATTTTAAAGTGTGTTGTGTCCATTAAGTTAATTACATTCTTTGACACTAAACAAATGACAACTTTACAATAGATCTATTGAATTGTAATCACTTGAATACATTAAATGTCGCGTTATTTAGTGTAAGCAACGGATTCATTCGGTAACGAGGTTTTATTCGGCTGTTTGTTAAAAGAAAACTTTCTTTTTTTTTCTCAAAAAAAAACTTACATCTGCTGCAACATTCAAGGTCATACGTCTTTGTCTCAATTCAGGTAACAACGTGCTGTGAAAAATTTGGCGCCGCACCAAAAAAGACTTCAGACTTTCTCATAATAAGTGAATCAGTGACAATGTTTCTAAATACGATGAAAACATATGTGAACCAACACCTCGTGAACAAGTGACGTTTCGTCAAAATGTCACCCGTCAAACGAAAAAAGAGGATCGACGAAGAAGTATCATTCAAATTGATATTTGAAAGGACTCATTCATAGCTAAGTGCATAAAACCTCAAAGGTACCATTGATCTCACAGTATTTTAGTGCTCAACTTATTAAATAAGTTAAAAAAAAGAGACTGATCGCAACGCTAGATTTTATAATTCAAACGCCTTTTATTACCAAATAAAACAATGATTGCGTTAAAGAAACTTTATGGAGATGAGTTATTAAGACTAGCTCTAGTCTTAAGCCTGTTAAAGGCTGATCCTAACGACTACTTAGAAAGAGAAACCCAACAACTTCTCACCGGCTTACATATATCAAATAGTTCAGATTGGTCCATAGATCAAGAAGCACAAACTCTCATTAGACCGAGATACGTGCACCCAAAATCCTTGGACAACATCTTAATAAATTATGAAAGAGAACTTTTTGAAGAACTGAACTCTTTAGGGCGATACGCGACGCATATAGAAAACAATGAACGGATGTGGCGTAACAGTGGGCCGATAATTCATACATATTTACTGAACGACGTCGCCACTGATACTGTGGCACCACCACTTGTGGCTTCGGCTGAAAACGAACAAGATGGTGTTTCAGCGGACGAAAACGTAGCGCAGGAAGTTAAAGTTACCGAAGAAGAGAGCCAACCTGACGCTGTAGTAACATTATCAGCTGATTTCTTATCCAATCACAGCGAATCAGATGTTTTCGCTGAAATCGCTTCCCGTTCTTTTGACGTCAGCGAGTTTTTTCAACCAAACGAAATGCAAATTAAAAAGGAACAGCAGGACGACGAGTTCAGAGAGGTTACAATAAAGAAAGAACGTAACACAGAAGATCTGTACAGTGATAATGCTCACGATGATTTCGTACCATACTTCACGACTAAATCGGAGAAATTCGAAGATTCAGTGTTTCATCAGAATGTAGCTGATTTGCAAGATTATGGGGAGCTGTTCGATGTTAAAGAGTTGAGGAACGAATTCGAATTAGATGTGAAGCAGCAACAGCAAGACTTGGAGCAATACCTTATTGAGAACACTCCTTTAGAAATGGACGCTGAAGTTTATGATTTAGCTCCAATGTTTGAGGAAGAGCTGGTTTTGGATATGAAGAGGGAAAGAGCTAGCACTAGTTTTACGTCGGCCAGCTCTAGTGGTGTCAGTGACATGGACTTGTCTTCTGTGAAGGATATCAAGTCGGAAATTGATGAAGAACAGCATACTGGGGATGAGCTGACGCAGGAAGTGAGTATTGCATGTACTTTTATTAATAATATTTAGACTAAATTATAACATGGTGTATTGGTGTCCGTCCCCCGAAAAAGCTAAATGCTTATACCAAATTATACTAGGATAGAAACTATAATTATTATTATACTAGCGAATGTTTTTAATCCTATACCTTTTCAAAAATCGTATAATACAAAAATTTCGTCGCTTTTTTTCTCCTATTGATAGGAAGATGAGCATGTGTAGTAGGACTAGGAAGTAGGTACTAACAATTTTACAAACTTTTGAACTTCGTAATGTAGCTAATAGTTCAATAAATTTTTACCAAACAATTTTCAAATAATTGTTGAATTTCATTTGGAGACATTATTTATCTTTAACTTTTAGCTGGTAGTCAATTTTAAATGTATGTTTCTTTACTTCAAGTACACGGTGCAATTTGACACGTTCTGTAAGGTCAAAATTTGAATACATTTTCGAAACGTCAGTTGTCAACAGATTGTCTAGCTCTGTCTCTTTTCATCACAGACAGAAGGTAAAAAAGAGGTGGATATACTCCAAATTTGGTTTATTTTGTTGACACAATCTTTAATATTGCTTGCTTGCGATGTATTTTTAAAATTACAATTGCAAAGTATGCGTTTGACATTTGACCTAAAACAATGCGTTGACTGAGTAGAAGTATATTTAAGCCAAATTGAGCCTTATCGTTAAGTACGTATACTTTTGATTATAATAGAACCCTTATTTTACTATGGAATTTTTATTTACTTTAGATATTTTAGTTTTCACGCCTTTTGATTTTTGCTTAATTTCGATAAAAGGGTTTTATGGGACCAATAACGTTGTCAAGTTTGTCAACGTCGTAATCGTACCTCTAAATGTCCTAATTGTCACAGATAACAGTCACTTTCGCAAAACGTGTCATTCACATTTTTTTCTCAAACCAACAATTTTGAGAAAAGAAAGAAAAAAAAAATTGAATGACATTCTGCGAAAGATGACGTTTTGCGAAAGTGACCATTTGCGAAAATGACGATCTGCGTCAAAACCAAGTGAAAATTTAGTTCTTAACACTTCAACGCCCGGAAAATGAGACACAATAGATTTTCTATTGTTGTCCGGCCGCATGAAATATTATTTTCTAAACATTTAAGTACCTACCTACATATTTCAAGTAGGTACACATTTTGAATAATTAATCTCCCGTTTAATCAATAATATTTTTAAAAACAAATGATTACGTATTCATTAAAAATAGCTTAGTAACTAAGGTACTAGACGTTAGTACTATTATATATTCTGTGGTACTAGCAAGGTATACGTCATACTCATACATAATAACGAAATGAATGACGAATTTTTGTAGACTTTTTGACCGTCATCAGTGTCATCACCTGATGTTATAGGATGAATAGGGTTGCCAAAAGAAATTGTTAATAATTATGACAATTTGATTTAACAAGAAAACATTTAAATTAAGTATGTTTAAATAATGATATTAAAGTTTAAAAGATAGGTACCTATGTGAGAACTGTCAAAAACTGTGTAGGTAGATACTATAAGTATAAATAGGACAAATAGGGATAAACGGACTATAACAGGAGTCTCCCAATCCTAGCTAAGGCCTGCGGGCCAGCTCCGGACCGCGAGCACCAACAATCCGGCCCGCGAAAGCAGCCCGGATTTTACCAACAATACAAGACAACCTGAGTGGTGCAGTGGTCAACATGCCGCCTACCACGCAAGAGGTCCCGGGTTCGATTCCCGGCCGGGCAGAAATTGAAATGATGAATTTTAATTTCTGTGACGGGTCTGGGTGTTACTATGTATAATAAGTATATATTTAAAAAAAAGTATATAAGTAGTATATCAGTTGTTTAGCACCCATATTACAAGCTTTGCTTAGTTTGGGGCTAGATGGCACTGTGTGAAATTGTCCAAGCATTTATCTTATTTATCTAATACTGTAATTTACAGTATGTTGGTGCAATGAGCTAGCTAGATCCTGGGCCCTGGGACTTCGTAGGGGAGTTAGTCTGGCCCTTATGCTAAAGCATTTGGTTCTAAAGGCCGATTATATTATACCTGACCTCATTTAACATAGTCCTACAACTATTATGCATATTATCCGCTGTATCACTACACTATCCCTATCCATGACATCTGTGTTTATTTAAAGGCATGTCACTGACATTATTTGAAGTAAGACTTTTTGTATTTTGACTATCACCATGGCAATTTTTAAGCTATCTAAGAAATAGCTTTTGGACAGGTAAAACGTAAAAATCTAAGTTCAAAAATGTTTCTGACGGGACTGTCATCAGGAAATTTTTATGTTTTTAAAGATGATGTAATTTATTAATAAAAGATTTGAAAGTTATTAAGTATCATTGTTAGCTTTAAAATCGATTTTATTGTTTATTTCGTAACAATTTAGTGACTAGTCGATTGCAAACGTATGCCAAATACTGAAAAATCCCAACAAGTTGGTATTTTTTATTTGACACATTTTCCCCGTAGAAATAGATCACAAGATAGAACCCGATATTTGATTTATTTCTGTGCATCACCTGTTGCAGTCACTTTTTTTTCTTATTCCCAGATATTTCGAATTACGTCTTGTTTTGTACTGTTACTACAACATGTGAAATATCAGTATGGGTATGACTCAACTGCAAGGTTGCTTATACCGCATTAGAACATCGAACAGATGTATTTGATGACCTCAGTGATCCAGTGGTTAGCACGTGCCATCGTTACATTGGTGACCCTAGTTCAATTCCCGAACGAGACAATTATGTCTCTGTAAATACTATTTTGTTGGTTACAACTGTTTAGACTTAAAACTCTGGTTGTGGCGCGTGGTGGCAAAGGTATAATTTCTATTCTGCTGTTACTTTGTATATTTGTGAAGTCGAAGTCGACTTTAATTTTTTTTTTTTTTTTTTAGTTTTTTGAAACTTTTTCACGCAACCAAATATTCTGAAACTTTTTTCTATTACTAAGGGAGCTTATTCCTACCTATAGGTGTTTGGTAACACCTATAGCTTACTGTAGGTAAGGTAGGTTAGGCACCAGAATTACCATGTACGGTCAGCAACGAAAGTTGTTTAACACTTAATTACTTTGTCATAGTTATTTTTTGTCTAATATTTCAAACTGTGAGGCATCTGTCAAAAAAGTTGCTATGACAAAGTATTGCTGACTGTACCTACCTACGTCTCAATAATATTAAAGTCAGGAACGCTTAATATTCGTATGCCGATCTGCAGGTTCATCGACCTTTTTAGGCCACTCAACTTAGCTTAATTTGAGATTATGAGAGAAACACGTAAAAACACGTGAATGGGCAAAATTCGCAGTAGCTACAAGAAAACCGGGCAAGTGCGATTAGGATTCGCGCACGAAGTGTTCCGTACCAAAAAACGGCAAAAAAAATAATAATAACGTTTGTTGTATGGGAGCCCCACTTGAATATTTATTTTATTCTATTTTTAGTATTTGTTGTTATAGCGGCAACAGAAATAACATCATCTGTGAAAATTTCAACTGTCACAGACAGACAGACAGACGACAGTGGAGTCTTATTAAATAAAATAGGGTCCCGTTTTTACCCTTTCGTTACGGAACCCTAAAAATACTATACTCTCATATTGTTTTACTGTAGTAGGTAGCCGTGCCACGAACATACATCCATCGAAAAAAATAACGCGCGTAAAAACATTCGATAGAGTAATTTTGTATGGGAAATTTGTACAGCGCCATCTACCGTCGAAAAGCGCTACGTACTCATCGCTTATTAGATTAGATCGCGTCACAATATAGGGTTAAAGATCGCTGAACAACAAGCGAATGATGCAGGAATCTATACTGTCTTTCAAACACATAAGATACATTTTCGCTCACCTTTGAGGCAGGTATAAGCGATCTTTTTACGTGACGCCTACTATACCGAGTCACAAATAATCGATCCACATATTTAGGGTTGCTATATTTTCCACGAACCAAATAGGTACCTACGGGACGTCTTGACTCTCGACGTACAACGACCAAAAAAAACTTGCCGAAATGCCGTATTTTCCTTCGAGTCACACTGAAACGAGTCACACTCACACTGTGACTGGTTGAGAAAAAAATTCGCAACGAGTAACAGGGGTGACTCGATGCGAATTTTTATTCATCCAGTAACACTGGTACGCGTATTGGCAGCCCTAGCGACAACAGAGGACGTTCGCCCGGTCTGTGGGTCCCCAGAGGGCCCAGACCCAGACAGGCTACCCAGGTCGATTACCTTCCTCACTTCAGAGTTCAGACCCTGAATAGACGCAAAATGTTTTGAACTTTCCCGAAGGTCGTTCCTGTAAAAGTGTAAATATGACCTTTAGGCATAACAAGCCTTTATCAGCAGTATTAAATTCACAATCTAATACCGCGTTATTCAAAAGTTACAAGTGATATAAAATTTTATTCACATTTTTGTACCTAGGGTTGTCACTTCTGGTCTATTGACTAACTAATACCAAAATAAATTATCTTTTGTATTTTTGATGTTTTATTGATGAAAAATATTATTGGTAGGTATCCGGATATAAAATGTGACAGAAGAAAAAAGAAATTCTCTGAAAAAAAAATATATTTTCTGAATAACGCGGTATTAGATTGTGAATTTAATACTGCTGATAAAAGCTTGTTTAAGCTATCGTTTAATATAAGAACTCTTTCTAATACGGCATTTTAGTGGAACAAAAAAATTAAACCGAAAATGATAAATAAATTTATAATAATATCTTGATAGGATCTTAGTAAATCTCTATCTAAACTTGTCAAAAGTTGTAGTATTGTATGTCTATTTAATTGAAATAATCAAAATTTAATTATTTAGTTATTTTTTAAAATATTTTACGTGATTTCCGGACCCAAAAGCAAACTTTGAATTTTTATTCCAGAATATCCTATAAGCAATATGAATTTTTGAGTATTTTTCTGATGTTTGTAATGGTAATAAGATAACTATTGTTTGCTTCAATTCTTCAATAAAACCAATAAAAAATGTAGGTCTTTAAAACACGGATGGGCTTTAAAACCACTGAGTCGGTCGATAACACCATCCGTCTATAGGGAAGGCCTGCTGCTGATGATGAATGATGATACAGAAATATGGTGATCACTTTCATATCACACTTTCATCGTCATCATCATCAAAACTAAAGCACTTACGTCACAGAATACATAATAGTACCTTATGTTAAGGAAATCATTAACAATAATTTTAATTTTCTTTTTACCCGACTGGGGGTTATGTATTTCGCGCGTATCTTGTAAGTATGTATGTTTGTATGTAATATTCTTTATTATCGTTAGATTGGTCTTTTCAGCCCAAGTGTTCTTAAGAAGGTGGCGTTATAAAAAAACCAACATGGCGGCTGTACGGTGCTATTATACGTAGTGAAAAAAAAAATTTTTTTTTAGAATACTGCAATATGGGTGTCAAATTAAAGGGCTTATTATAAGGATTTCAAAAAGGTATATCATGACCGTAAAATATAATAACTAAAAAGAGATAAATAAAAAAATAAATTAAAAAAATTTAAAAACCCGCCTGCATAAAAAGACAAGTCGACTGAAAAGATGGAAACAAGATTAAATAAATATTAAAGGCAACATGTCATAATAAAATGCAGTCGGAGGCATATAATTCAATTATTCATAATGTCACTTTCTTTATGCATGCCTCCGACTGCATGTTATTATGACATGTTGCCTTTAATATTTATTTAATCTTGTTTCCATCTTTTCAGTCGACTTGTCTTTTTATGCAGGCGGGTTTTTTAATTTTTTTAATTTATTTTTTACCCTGGTTGTGCACCCTACCACACAAAGTCTCCACATCACCCTATGGTTGACTGGTAGAGAATGCCTAAGGCATTAAGTCCGCCATTGTACAAATTGTGCATCAAGAATTTAATTAATTAAATAATTAGAGTGACATGGTATTAATACTTCCGAGGCCGCCAGTCAGAGTGTAGGTAGGTACTAGGTAGGTGTAGGTACATTGAAAGTGATAGTATTTGCCACACGTGTTCCTACTTAAAAATAGATTTTATTATTATTATTGTATCGCTTGTTGATATAACGTTTTCACGTGCTAGCTTTTTAGTTTGCAACTACGTAAATTAACTGCGCAGTGATATTGGCTTGAATTAATAATAACAATATTTACTATCGTGTTTTTGTCTATCTATAATCCACATCTCAAGGTCACCCAGCGTGCAATGGAGAGAGCCATGCTCGGCGTTTCCCTGCGTGATCGAATCAGAAACGAAGAGATCCGCAAGAGAACTAAAGTAACCGACATCGCTCGAAGGATTGCTCAGCTGAAGTGGCAATGGGCGGGACACATAGCGAGAAGAACCGATGGCCGTTGGGGCGGAAAGGTTCTGGAATGGCGACCACGCACCGGACGGCGCTCCGTGGGTAGGCCCCCGACAAGGTGGACCGACGATCTCGTGAAGGTCGCGGGAAGCCGCTGGATGCGGGCAGCGCAGGACCGATCGTCGTGGAGATCCTTAGGGGAGGCCTACCTATACCCAGCAGTGGGTGTCGTGCGGCTGATATGATGATGATAATCCACATCACTGAGGAACTGGCTATTTTACCTCTAACTGCCGGAACTAGAAATACCAGATATAAATAATAAATAAATAAATAAATGCTTGGACAATTTCACACAGCGCCATCTAGCCCCAAACTAAGCAAAGCTTGTAATATGGGTGCTAGACAACTGATATAATACTTATATACTTTTTAAATATATACTTATTATACATAGTAACACCCAGACCCATCACAGAAGTTAAAATTCATCATTTCAATTTCTGCCCGGCCGGGAATCGAACCCGGGACCTCTTGCGTGGTAGGCGGCATGTTGACCACTGCACCACATAGGTCGACAAATGTAATGGTATATCTGAAAATCTTGACAAAAAGCCTGATTTCTGCTAAAAAGTCCTGACATTTTGCTAAAGACTTACGATTACACGTAGGTAATGCTACAGCAGCATTATACATATACATATATATGTAAGAAATATATACAAAACCAGACAATTTATAAAGATATGTTTTATTAATAAGAATACTTATAAAAAAAATATTATAATTATGACATTAAGGTGGTAAATTGTCATTAAAATTTAAATAAATGTTGATTTTAGTCAATTGTCTTATTAAATGTAAATAAAATAATCGTAATGCATTCGTTATCGTCGCTATTACGAATATTACGATGCATGTACGGTATCGTAATAGAATCGTTGCATCGCTACTTTTGACAGCTTTGTTTTAGGTACAGTCAGCAGCACATGAGGTTATACAAAACTGCCAAAAATTTGTAATTTGTAATTTATTTTGAACTTTAATAGCTTTGCATTTAAGTATAACCAGCGGGTCTACTGCCTAACTCTATCGCTTTGACTCTGGCTTTGGTTTATGACGTCACGTCAGTGCACTGTCCGTCCTCGTTATCGTGTTATGATATGACAAGAGGGCCTAGCCAAAGTAACATTTGCAAATCTTCGTTATCGCTTCGCTTTCGAAACATGTATGGGATTGACATAAGGTTTCGTTAACTATCGAAATTTAAAATGTCAAATCCATACATGTTTCGAAGCGAAACGATAACGAAAATTTGCAAATGTTACTTTGGCTAGGGGGGCTGGACAGACAGAGCATTGCTGTCGCTCTGGCTAAAGCTTTGAGTAAGGCGGTAGGGCCCGTACTATTATCTAATCTGTGGTTATAACATTGATTGAATATAATTCCCCTGTCGTGGAAGCCCAGCTTGACCGTACTTATTTCATAACTAATGAGCTGTTTTCCAAAGGCAGTTTAAAAAAAAGTACCTAGTAGGTACCTTAAAGACGGCTAGATGTCGTTGTTCAAGTAACTTTTTAAGAAAAAAGCAAAGGATGAAAAGAGTCAATGCCAAATTTTGACGTTGTTATGGCAATCTACTCCTCTTCAGGGAGTAATTTTTGCCAGTGTCAAGTGTTGAATAATTAAGTGGTATTCTCAGTTGCTAGGAAAAAAATAAAAAAACTACCTAGTTGAATAGCGCCATCTATAAACATAAATAAAATAAATATAAATAAATATTTGACAACATCATATACATTGCTCCGATTCCAAAAATAATCTAAAATTCTTAACTGTCAGAAAACCGCTCATTGGGTGAAGGGAGCCGAATTAAATAATCTGTCACTTTTAAATGGCATTTTAATTAAAATCACGGGTAATTTACCAAATATAGGATAAACTAACTATTACTCTAAATTGAAGCCTATTTAATGTGTGATCCACAGTACTTTTCTCCCGTTCGTAAGTCGTAAAATACTCGCAGTGCGTGGGCGTTTATTGCTAATGCAAACGACCGACCGACCTTGTCTCGCCTTGACCTCTCCCGACCGCATTTTGACAGAATTGAGAACTCCTGTGATTGGAAACAGATGTTCCCGACTTTGTATGCTAGCGCCATCTATTAGCACAGAATACATAATAGTGCTATTAGTGAGGTTTTGTAAACTAATATTTTCGAATGTGAACTTGTGAATAGAGTTTATTTAAAGTTGTTAATTTATTCCTTAGTTAGGTAGGTACTATGTATTTGTACTTGTATGTTCTTATCGATACAATTTTGTAATATTAATAATAACAAATCTTTATTATCTCATCAGAAACACTGTTATCTTCCATCTAAGAATTACCTAGGTAGGTATCTGTTTTTTTACAATCGTACAAAACGGCCTCTTTTATTTACTTTACACACAGTACTGTAACTACTGTATAACTGGTTTCGTCAATTTCACAATAATGTTGAAGTATTTCACAATATTTTTGTCTAGTACAGTAGCGGCAACTATCGGCGTATTAAATAAAAGCACTAAAATGGTGTTGCCACTCGTCAACAGATGGCGCCTCTTCTTAGCGCCCTCTTGTGTTAGAATATAGAACTAAGACGATCACTTTGTCTGAAGTAGTTTTATCCGCGCCTAATAGATGGTGACTCAGTTCTCGTATCATATTTTTATTTTATTATCTGTTTTAACTTTCCTACGGCTATTTTTATTCTATTATTCATAGGCATAAATTTTATTTTTAGGTATTTCGTGGAATTCTAGTCCCTTCATCCTTCTTATTTATTTACAGAATGTGATATAAAAACCTATGGTTCTAGCTGCAATCACTAGATGGCAGTAGTTTAAACAGAACAAGCCTTCCCGATTTGTAGCTTGCTACGCGAATGCTACGAAGTTGCTACGGAATGGGCAATTTTTTTGTAATTAGTTTATCAATTTTTTTTTTTATTATTACTTATATCAATTATTGATATTAATGTTTAATAATTATTATATAAACACAAACTTTAATGTTAAGGTACTAATTGGTTGGTTTAGTTAATTTTCCTTGCGTTGTTTGTGAGAAATCGTTGAAGATATTTTTTTAATTCCGTTACCAATTAAAATTTTTCGTAGTTAGTTGTGCATCATTACGTCTTTATTACCTACTTACTAGTGTTGTTATTATTACAACGATTTTTATCGCTAGAATAGAAATACAACGATACTCGCATAGTATCATAGCTACGCCAATAACTCCAAACTTATTTTATTTTCTTTACGACAGCAAAAAGCTGGGATGTTAATTGATGTAAAACAGAGATCGGGCAACTGATTACAAATCATTACAAGACGACCGACGCCATCTTTGCGGTGCGATGGCGCGCCGTGATAGCGCGGGGACGATGATCGCCAAGTATCATTTGAAAATGGAATTGGATTTGTTTTCTTAATTCTTAATGGCTTTTGGATCTTTTTTCGTAAAGCCACATGAAATCTATAACATTCTGTCTATCAAATGATTTTACGATTTCTTTCGATAGCTGTTCGTGCTAAGGCTACTGTACTTATAGCAGTGTTAACAAATGCGTATCTTTCCAAGTACTTTTCTTATTTTTACTTATTTTTTTTGTTTTTCTTTGTTCCCAGGACATGGACCTCATCGAGGTGCTGTGGAAGCAGGATGTGGACATGGGATTCTGTCTCGAGGACCCAGTGCAGTTGGTGAGATTTAATTTCTTATTGGACATCATTAAATAAGTCAGAGGCTTGAGTGTACATTTTCAAGTGTCCAAACGTTACTATAACGTTTGCGTTAGTCTTAGAGCAAGACAGGCTTCTGTACCAGAAGGAGTAGCCATACGAAGCGTTCCCCTCTGCCAAAGTACAGGCCCAAATGGGTATACGCGTTAATAAAACTAGTTGCGCCCGGATTTCTTTCTAGACAGAGTCCAGTCGCGTATGTGAGTATGCCGAACTGCACTTGTGTACACACTCCCCCCCCCCCCCGCAAAAAATGCCAGAATAATTTTGAATAGAGTAATAATCGCTAAGGCTCCTCCCTTCCATAGAAAGCCGGCGTTGCTCTAAGGCGTTAATGCGTAATGATGTAAAAACCTCGAGGCATCGAGTTCTACTTTTGAAGCCTCGAAGCGGATTGGCAGGATTCAGTGAGCTCGGTAGGCTTGTAATCCCGAGCCTAGCCGAGACACGAGCTCTCCGAGCCACGCCTCGAGGCTTCAAAAGAGTTCGAGCCTTTAAAAGAGCCAGAACCTATTTTAAAAGAGCTCGAGCCTTCAAAAAAGCTCGTCTCTTAAAATGAACGCGAGCCTCAAAAGTTAGAGTTTATGTTTATGACTTTAATATCTATTTGAAATATTATTATTTACAGAGATATTAGCTAGCCATTATTACCCAGGATACAGAAGCTTTTACACAATATCGCAGTATAAGCGTGTGCGACAACTAACCCCAATTCTTCACTATGAACTATTTTATCAAAGAAAGAAAGAAAGAAAGAAATGCATTTTTATTTTGGACATACACAACGAATACACAACTTGACTATACATAAAAGAGACAAATCACAAAAACACTAAAATAACACATTGTGCAACGTTTTGATGCCAAAACTGTGCTCAACTCAGTATAAGCAGCAGGCTAGGCCTAATCACACTAGGCAAAGCACAATTACCTCATTAAATGCAATATGTTTGTAGTTTTTTTCGGATACAACTGACACTGTATAGCGCCATCTATACTGGCAGTATTATAAAGCTGATAGCACAGATTATGCTGACCAGGGATTGAAATACCGTTAAAAAAACGATACAAAAAATAGCGTTAAAATACCGTTAAAACATTTTATCGCTAAATTTACCGGTAAAAATAACGATAAAATTATTGTACCGGTAAAATTACCGTTAAATATAGCGTTAAACTTTACCGGTACAATAGTACTTACCGGTACAATAGTACTTACCGGTAAAATTATCGGTAAAAAAGTAACGTTATTAATTGGAATAACGTTAATTTTAAAGTAACGGTAACAAAAAGTAAGAAATAAGTTTAAAATTAACGTTACTTACTGAAATAACGTTAATTTCAATATAACGTTATCTAAAGTAACGTTATTTATTGACATAACGTTAATGTTAAAAGTAACGGTAAAAAAGTAAGAAATAACGTTACATTTAAAAATACCGTTATCAATCCCTGCTCAAACACGATAGTAAAGTTTGGACATTTGAAAACTTACAGCCTTCTTTCTATCTGTACCCCTTGCACGAACACCTACCGCGAAAAAAACGCGCGTAATAGTACGCGATAGAGTAATTTTATTGTTACCTATGGAAAATATAATTTCGCTTTTCGGCTGAAGATGGCGCTGTACAAATTCTCATACAAAAATCACCCTACCTTTTTATAACGCGCGTTTTTAATCGATATCTGCACCCATAGCACGAATAGCTATCGAAAAAAATAACACGCGTAAAAAAACGATAGTAATTTTGTATGGGAAATTAGTACAGCGCCATCTATCGCCGAAAAGCGAAATGAAATTTTACATAGATAAATTATCGAGTAGTAGTTTACGTTTTACGCGTGTTTTTTTTTTGATGTTCGTGTATGGGGTACTAAAGAAGTTTTCATCTATGTACTGGAGTCCAATCGCGGTAATTCTGAACGATAAAACCACAAACGTTTCGTTGTTATTTAGGTTATATTTACCTAAAATTCTTCGGTTTAGCTTCATAAGTTTCACTTAAATTGTCCCAGATTGTAATCCTAGACTCCTTAGGCAGAGTATTCAACAATTTTAACAAAACTAAAGCGAGTATTTTTCTGTAAACGAAACTGAAACGGTAACGATTTAGCTCTGGTTTTATCGTTGAAAATTAGCGCGATTAGGCTGCAGGAATTGTATTAACTTCTTTTATAGGAGGGTCCCCAAGCCACTAAAGTGGCGGGAAGCGAAGCAGAGAAGAACGAGAAGCTGTCAGAGACAATCCAGAAGCAACAAGCGGAAGCAGATGACATAGAGAAGGTGAAGGCGTCGCTGTTGGACCCGGAAGTTAAAGAGGTATGTCCTAACTAAATAGTTTTGTCTATGGTTTTGTCTTGTATGCTTGTGATTACATTTCTTTTTTTTATGCACAACGGGATAGTGCTTAGCGTTCACCTCACCTGATGTTAAGTGACGATAAGGCCGAAGGTGGAAGCGCACTACACCCGGAATCCTCATCACTGAGGAACTGGCTATCTTACCTCTAACTGCCGGAACACAACAATTTATAAATTGTTGTTACGGCGTCAGACTTAGGTTTGATATTTAACATCATATATTACATTTTGATATTTTCGGAGCATTGAAAATGAACCCAAAAATTTACGAAAAACCAAAATCAAATCAAATGCAAAATCCTATTATATCTATTTATTTTTACCTGCCTCGACGCGGCCGAAATATTATTAACCGATTTTCAAAATTCCAACGAATTCACTTCTCGTCTGCTTCTGCATCTTTTAGCACTATTACCACGACGCGACGATCGGTCAATAATCATAGGTCACAATTTTATTAACCGATTTTCAAAAAAAAAATCGTTTTTTTCTAGCCAAACTAGTACTCTAGGACCCATTTTTTAATTTTTTCTCAAGTCGGTTTTTTTTCCGAAATATTTACAATTTAGCAAACAAACACCTCCCAAAAAACCCGAATTTACCCGTATTTTGCATAATTCCAAAAAAAGTCACCAGTAGATTTACAAAATTCAAACGTTCACACATGTCTCGATAAATTCCTCAACTTTTGGCACTATTCCCATCTCGATTCCCATATCGATATGGCCAAAAATACGTTTTAGGCGATTTGCACCGATAACCATTTTCAATGGTACTTGCGGGGACTGAAAATCTGTGTTTTTTTTTTATTTCACGCGGTAAATTTTTTATTAGATCTTTTTTCACAGGACGACCCATGGGCTGGCCTTTCCTACACCGTGGATACGGAAACAGGTACGTACATTCATCTATATCTATTCTATATGATTATATAATTAATAATTATAATAATAATTTCTGTAAATTCTTAATGTTTGTGCGCGAATCACGCAAAAACCGCTGAACGGATTTTGATAGGATTTTTACAATTTGGTAACTGAATTTACAGTACTTATTATTACAATTATGTAATATATAATAATATAAAATCTAACTTAAAATCTAAGCCATGTTTCATCTAATTCGGGTGGGTAGAACCAAGGAAACAGCTTGCACTCCCCGTAGTACTAGCATTCATACAACTCGTCGTTTTCTTGTAAGTTGCGGGAAAAACCGGCCAAGTGCGTGTCGGTCCACGCGCCGTAGGGTTCCGTAGTTACCTTATACCATACCATATTTAATACCACTATCAATTTTCGTCTGTAAAAATAACTTTGTTTTCACAATGTTGGTATGAATGACAAAGTTATATTTGCGATTTTGGAAAACATCTCGAAAACTTATTACTTACTAGGTATATCTCGTTCAAACCAATTTTCATTGAAAGTTTTTATTAAGATCTATAGCATATTTTTTTTTTCACTCTCTTATTTCAAGCCTGTTGTTATTTTTTTATTTTTATTATTACTATTGTAAAATGTATTGTCTATGCCATACAAACATATTCGAATACAATCTTAATACATACCTATTAATTCTATACCTTGATAACCATAGGGACGTAACCCCTCGAAATTCGTTTCCTTATGTTTCGTATATAATATCATTCGTATATAAGGGACGGCCCCTATTCGAAGGGGTGGCTTGATCCTACCAATTCTATTCGAAATTGATACTAGGAGTAAGTATTAGCCAATTTTTTGAAATATCTACCCTTGTAGCACGAACAGTACCCTTAGCACGAACAGCTATCGAAAAAAATAACGCGCGTAAAATCATTCGATAGTTAAATTTTGTATTGAAAATTTGTACAGCGCCATCTATCGCCGATAAGCGAAATGAAATTTTCCATAGGGAATTGTCTATCGAGTAATTTTACGCGCGTTTTTTTCTCGATAGCTGTTCGTGCTAAGGGTACAGTTGTCGAGAAAAAAACGCGTGTAAAAGTAGTAAAAAAAAATCATCATCAAAAAATAAATATAATATAAAGTAATAATTAAAAATAGGCAACGATTATTGTTTATTATCTTATTTATATAGTGTCATTTCTTAAAACTTGTGCCTACCAAATAATTGCGTTAAAGAAACATTTTTATCTTTTTAATAACATTTTTATCGTTTTGTTTTACTCGTTGAATTTCTATTAAGTAAGTCAGCGAACTAAAATCTATGGAAAAAAATGGCTCAAAATTGGCACCATACGAAAAGTACAACTATGTGGATATAGCTATAAATGCTGGCATTTAATTATGCAGCACAAAGCGTCTGAACACTGGTTGCTTATTAGCGACCATAACTTTAGATATTCTATACTTAAACGAAAAAATAAGATACGTTTTTTCTGCATCTCTTTACTGCCTTCTTTGCATCTTTTACACCATTTGACTATAGAGGACGTCATTTCTAATAAACTCTCTCTTTCTATCTTTTCTCTACAATACAAACTGCAATTTATTGAAAATAACGCAAACGTCAGTCACAGGGTGCGTGGCTGGCCCGACTAAAGCTGGTTGTACTTTTTCGGCCCCGTGGTGCCATTTTTTAAGCAATATTTGTTTGCAATTACACTTCCATAGATTTTAGTTCGCTGGGGTAAGTACTATTAATAAAAATACCATTAAGTAATTAAATAAGTCAACATAGTTTTTATAATAAAAACGTCAGAAAATTAACGACGAAAGTTTAAGCGACTTCTAAGTGAACAATACTTTAATCAGCATTAACTTTTAATGACAAAATTTGAGTTTTATTTATTTTTAAACGTTTGCAATGTTTTTTGTTAACTTTAAGTAAGTAACACTATAAACATGTATTTTTCTTTTCTTTTTCTAGTAAGTACCTAAGTATATCATCTTTGTACTTTAAATATATAATTTACTTTCTGCATATTACTGTAGTGTTCAAGTATGTAAAAACTACCTTAATTTGTAATATTTTAGTTCATTCCTACTCATATGATGTGAGCTCAAGATTTTTTAAATATTTTTTCTAAAACTATCTGTGGAAATTTTTAATTAGCATAGGATTATCCATAGTCTTATACATTAAGTTATTTGTCTAATTTTTTTTTTAATTAGACAAATAATTTAAGTATTGGGAAATTGTTAATTTCCCAAATGCAATAAAAAAAAATGCTTTTATCCAACGTACACAATAAAACTCAAATCTTCCGTTTAAATGGATAGTTACTGTAAGTATAATATTTCGTTTTTTTTAATAATCCAAAGTTTAGTTACTGGAAGGTACAACTTCTACCCCATATCGCGATGGCGCACGCAGTTTGTCAAATGACGATGCAGTTTCTCCCTCGACTTCCGTACACGATATTACAGACTTTTAATAATAATAATAATAGTAAAAACTACAATATTACTCTTAAAAGTTAGGAATTAATTTGGTTAACAATCAAGTAATTAAGAATCTTGATGTTTGTGGTAGCGTCGTTTCTTTGTTTGCGATTAACATATTAGACCGATACCAATACGTTATTTTGAGGGTATAACCTTAAAAAATTCTAAAGTTTATGAAATCTTGTCTGTCGATAGACTTGCATATAAAACGTTTATTTTTGCGTTTTGTGTCACATCTAGCTGATGCATCTTTAGAAATTCGATTATTTGTCGACGATATAAATAATTGAACACAAAACTGACAAAATTGATTTAAAGTTAAAAAACTCAATGGTATTGTATTTAAGATAGCCTGAGTAGTGTACAAACCTAATTTGTGTCATTTTCGTCCAGTGCAAACTTACTTATAGTAGGTAACGGTAACTTTAACTTCAACTGTATCTGATATAAGATTCCATCGATAAAAACGACACAAATTGTGTCAGTTAAATAACAGTGTTCCCGTGGACAAAGATGACACAAAAAGCTCATTACATCGGTTATGACTTCGTAAACATCATGAAAGTAAAATTTTCAACTTTAATTTTCTTTTCGATTTATAGTGTTAAAAAAGACAAAAACCTAAATTGTCACTTATGCATCCACCCAAAATGACACAAATTCATGTATTAGTCTTAGTTAATGGTGCAGAAACTATATACGAAAAAATACAAACTTTAATATTTTTGAAACCTAAAACTCTAGCGGTATTCGTCTATATCGCGAGTGCTTTAAGTTGCTATTTCACTTTGGGGTTACATAAATAGTGTAGGAAAGGAAGGTAGTGATAGTGACCCCCACAGTAAATCCTCAGTAGACGAAACTTTACACTATGATAAAGTATTGTGTATCGTAAATGAAACGTATCTTTTAAATTATCCATTTTTTTTTGTTTTTGGATATTTTGTACATAGGTTTTGGTTCATACTTACATCCCTGCAAAGTTTCATCGACTGAGGATTTAATGTCGGGGTCTCCATACAAAAGATTATCTCTTATTCTCCATACAGAAAACGAAACAAACAAAACAAATGAATTCGAACATATTAATTGTTCTATTAATTCCTTCTTTGATCTTGAAAAACATTAATAATGAGCATTTGAGTGTAAATTTTTGAAATCCGTGTTGGGACGAAAAACCTTAGACATATTTTGGTAAAGTTATCGATATTTATTGTAAGGTACATAAGTATTTAATTCTCTAGTAATTTTATAGATTTATGATTTATACACCCTTAAACCCAATAATATTATGCATTGAAAAATGAAATCGTATGATCGAAAACATGGAACAATGGGTAAGAAAAAAATCCAATAATAAAAGTCGATTATCTTCGAAATTTTGTAAAGGACACGTTTTCGGGCGAACCGGGCGGCGTCTGCCCAATAATGAGCTCAAACTTGGCCACCATAACTTGGTCTGCCCATTCCCTCTTGTCGCTACAAAATTTGTCCAAGAAATAGGACCTGCGTTCCGGACCGCGTCTCTCTCTACACCGGTCGATCAACCGAACTGACAGCCGAGTTCGAATTTCAAAAAAAGAATCTTTCTTTTTTTTCCACGTCGACTTTTCCACAAGTCATCGCACCGGGCTGTGTTCTCTGTGATTAATACTTTTTCGTTGGATTGTCTATGGTTTTATACTTTTTTTTTCTCCCGCTCGGAGAATCAGACATATTATGGATTTCAGAAATGTGTGCCGCTTTTGAAATGGCCTTTTGTTGTTGTAAATGCTTTTATATTGCCCGTGTTATTTCGTAAGGGCTTTGTGATGTTATTTTCATGTCTGCGCTTTGAAATTGTGATATGTCTCTATTTCTATTGATACTTGGTGAAAGAAAACGCAAAACCTAGTCTAGAGGCATAGAGCCTCTCAAACTAGGTACCTAAATCTCTCAACTCTTTCTTATTCTTTGTGGCAGAATTACATATACTTACTTAGACCTAAAATTAACAAACTAAAATATGGTATTAGAGTGATATTATTATACAATCGGTTTGAGAATTTAAGATACTCCTTTATAGCAAAAATGTTTGGAAATTGAAAACGCTTTTGAATGTAATAGGTACTTTTAAAAAAAAAACTTTTAAAAAATGAGTTAACTTCCATCGGGGTTTGACTTAACGCCCGATTAACTGAGTTACTTACACAGTGTTTTTAGATATTTTTTCAGTAAATGCAATAAAAAAACATTGTTTAAAAAGGGAAGAATTTAAGTATTTCCTTTTTTCATTCAACATCATGCAATTTGTTTCTTTTTTCGTACATTATATTAATTTATCACTGATCAAATGTTAGGTATATAGATAGATAGGTATTGAATAACTCAACACGTGAAAATATACAGTGCCTTTGATCTTGTACTAGCGATAATTTGGAGGAATAAAATACCTAATTTTATGTTATCGACAAAAACACCCACTTATTTAAAAAAGCACACCAACTTAAAATTTAATTTGGTATTTTTATGACATATTTAAGTTGATTTTACAAAGTTTTTTTTTTACATGATAGGTGGTATTATTAGCTTTCGAATAGTATTTTTTTATTACTCTGGGACTTTAAATTCAGAAAAAAATAATATTTTTCGGTAGAATGATCTAAAATATAAAGTCAATTTTAAAATGGCGGCCATTCCAACAGGAGAGTGGATAGACCCCAACATGCAGGTTTTTTGTCGATATAATTAGGTGTTATCTACGCCTTTAGATTATCGCTAGTACACTTCGATCAAGAATATCCTAGATAACGCTTCACTAACTAAATCAGTACGCAAAAATGGCACCTCAAATAGCGTCCCACAACTTGGCGCTTATTTTGTACGTTACCACCGCTTATTTTGTACAAACTCACATTTTATATCACTTATTTAGTACAAAATAAGCTTATTTTACAAAAAGATGTCTTTTTATCACTTATTTTTTTGCAAAATAAGCGCCCAGTTTGTAAGTGGGACGCTATTTGAGGTGCCATTTTTGAGACTCTGACCGGACATCTAGAGTATTCTTGATCGAAGCTAGTACAAGACCAAAAACACTGTATTTAAAGAAAATCTATAACTTATTATATAAATGGTATAATTTTCAGAACTGTTAGGTTATATAGATGTAACTAAAGCATTTTCCGAAACCGTTAGCTTTTTCCTGACCACAGACAATTTTGGCGCCAATGGCGCACAAACTGCTTTTCACGATGATCGAAAACACTTTTTTCCAAACCATAACTAACAAGTTACTTTTTTCGGTGCAAGGACGCAAAGCAAACTGCCCAAGCACCATGATATAACGTTTTGCTATCGTACAAGAGTTTTCATAGTCATCAAAACAATGATAATTGTCATAGGTTGTTGAACTTTAGGCGTAAAAAGCTCTAGTTTAAACTTTATAGGCTTACTAGTGACTGCCCGCGACTTCATCTGCTGTGGAAGGCTTTTTAGCAGAGATGTGAATTATTTGAAATACTTACAAGTATTTAAAATACAAATACAAAATACCTACTTATTTGTATTTTGTATTTGAAATACTTTTTTTCAAAATGTATTTAGTATTTTATTTGAAATACTTTTTAAAACGTAATTAGTATTTGTAAAATACAAATTACTTTCTATGTAAATGCCAAGTCAATGTCAAACAAAACAAAACAACCAATCATAGAGCTAGGTAATTTGTCATGTCAATGTCACTGCCAAACAAAAAACCAATCATGAAGCTCGGTAATTTGACATTTATTTATATCAATGGATGCATTCCAGCAGACCAATCGCTAAGGAAACGATCACCAAAGCAATAATAAAAAAATAATATGAAAAAAAGGTATTTTATTTGAAAAAAGTATTTTGAAAATACGTATTTTGTATTTTGTACTTAAATACTTTTTTTTAAAAGTATTTTGTATTTGTATTTGAAATACAAAAAAATGACAAGTATTTGTATTTTGTATTTATATATTTTTAATAAAGTATTTTGCACATTTCTGCTTTTTAGCCTTGGGAACAGTACTTTTTTCAGGATGAATTAATTATGTACTTCTGACAACGTGTATGTAAAATTTCATGTTGATAGGTTCAGTAGTTAAGACGTGAAGATGTAACAAACAAACCGACTTTCGCATTTATAATATTATAGTAATTATAAGGATAAGAACACTACCTAAGGGTTAGCAACTTTTGCAAGGGTCGGTCATGTGATGGGTGACCAACAATTTATTATCTCGAGCTACGTGCTTCGGAGAAGGCACCCATAAGGAAGGCCTGTGCCCCAGCAGTGGGGACATTAAAAAAATAACTTATACTAGTATGTTCCTAAATATTTGGATGTTTAGGTCTGTCTCTAACTAAACCATGGGTCGCCAAACTATTTAGTCTAAGGGCCAGACTAATTCCTCCACTAAGTCCCAAGGGCCAGAGGACCTAGCTAGCTCATTGTATATATGATTGCTTAAGAGGGTTACTGCACTACACTAGCGCCGCCAATAGAAAAAAAAACATAGTGCTTAAATAAAGACGAAATTGTGAATTGTGTTCTAGTGTACTCCAAAGAAGCTTTGTTCTACTTTTATCTTTTAAATAATATTTTATAACCTGTCGTATAAACGACAATATTGTCGTTTACTCCATTAAACTAAACGACAAGACTAGAAAATATAGTTTAAGCGATAAAAAGTACCACAAATCTTATTCGGAGTACACTAGAAGAACACAATTCACAATTTCGTCTTTATTTAATAATAATAATAATTCATTTATTCATAAGATAACATTGATCCATATTTGTTTGTAACAATTTGGTACTTATAAACTATGTTAGTATACAATTTGAGAATGCATTAATAATATACAATAAACATGTCAATGAAACTAATAATAAACATAACAAATGTCAATTGAATAATAATAATAATTTTCAATAAATTATTAATAATTATAACAAACATGTCAATTTTATTTCATTGCCCCAATTACAAGTTTCACTTGACTTTTGATTTAAGCACTATGATTTTTTTTCCATTGGCGGCGCTAGTGTAGCGCAGTAACCCTCTTAATGCTTCAACATATCTGGTACAACCCGGCCACTTTCGCGGGCCGGATTGTTGGTGGTCGCGGCCCGTAGTTTGGAGACCCCTGCTCTAACCTATTAGTGATTTGCTATCAGTGATTTGCTCTAAAAAAGCAATTATACAACGCTGAGCTGTGACCTTCTTGCACTGCTACAGTACACAGACTTTAATATTAGTGTGATAATTTTAGGTCATTTAAGTTTCATTAGTTTTATGCACTGTTTTATGTGTGTGTCGTCTGTAGTTGTTCAAATAAAGATGTTATCTATCTATCTATCTACCTATGACGCTGACTGTACATGTGTACATAGCTCAACAGAGATTTACATAAAAAAAAGTATTTTTAAATCATATTCAAGCATCACAAAAGCGTTTAGAATCAACCCCAAGCAACTCGAAAAAGGTTTTAATTCAACAATGAGTTTTATTAATGATCAGAAACTCTCAGGGGATTGAGTTGTTACAGCGCCCTCTGTTTAAAAGCTTTTTCTGCTCGGTGAGGGCGCCACTGTAGCTCTCCCTTTGCGTACACGGTCGATTGTCGTTTGCCTCCTATATAATTGTGCGTTAGTTCCAGTTTTGGCCGCAGCAAAAGTGATATTGTCGTGTCAAAGGTACATTAATCATAAATTGTATGAAAGTATGACAATGGTGGTGCGTGTGTGTGGAATGGAATTATGCTTCGGGAAAGATTTGTATGTTTAATTTTGTATAGACGATTCTGGGAGGATGTACAGACATTTTTACTTATAGCTTTAACTGTAGAGCTTTTAGACCAATTTCAGTGAATGTCAGAAGCGCGGGATCAAGTCATTCAATCAGTACCTTCACTTAAAACGTTAGTGACTAAACGTGTATTAACTTATTCCTATTTTAAAGTGGGACGCCATTCTGACGTCAGCTAGGTGATTGCGTAAAGTCAATCGTATTCATTTGACAGTTCATATTGTATCATAATATATGTCATCCCATACAAATTGCAGCCGATGGAATACGATATGAACTGTCAAAGAATATGATTACCTTACGCAATTCCACCCCTGAACCGCGGAGACATTCCCGATTGAACAAAACCCAAAATCTTTTATGATGATTTGAATTTAACAATCATTAGTAGGTACTCTAGTATGTTCGTGGACATTCGATAAAATTCTCATGTTTTAATTTCATTAAATCCTGATCAGCCGTTTTTACGTGATTAAGCGGGTTTCCACCAAGCGCGCTGCCTCGCGAGGCAGGACGTTTGCCGCACGGGCCTCGCACGAGGCTGTTCGCTTGGTGACCCGCCTAATCACGTAAAAACGGCTGATCAGAATTTAATGAAATTAAAACATGAGGATTTTATCGAATGTCCATGCGGACGAAGTCGCGGGCGGAATCTAGTTTAATATATTTAGAATTATATCCAGAGATATTAGTATCCTGTTCCCGTTCCCGTTCCCGTCCCCGTCCCCTGGATGTGCATGTCCAGGTCCAATCATGTCCACCGTGTTGGACTTCAAAATAAATGTCATTTTCGCAATCACCATCCCACAAAACCTCAAGAACGACATCCACATCGATTTTCATGTTTACCATTTACACCTTAATTAAGGGATGATTTTCAAAATTACAAAATATATGTTTGCCTATTTATTTTTAGATGTGCTCCTACGAAGTTTAAAGTTGTAATGTCTATTTTATATTATTTTTCCATACAAAATTTGAACCCCATTTTCACCCCTTTAGGGGTCAATTCATGTCCACTGTGTTGGACTTCAATATAAATGTCATTTTTGCAATCGTCATCCCAGAAAACCCCAATAACGACATCCATATCTATTTTTGGGTTTTTTTTACCCCTTTTCACCCCCATTTCATCCCCATAGAGGTTGAAATACTAACAATAACGATATACGTTGCGTTAGATAAAGGATTTTCTTCAATACTCAACTTCATCCCCCTTTTGACCCCTTTGGGGGTAGAATTTTGAAAAACGCTGAGACCCGTATTTATTAATTTTCAATGGTCAGCCTAATCACAAAATTTGAAGATCCTAGCTTCAAAACTGAAGGACTTTCATACAAACTTTGGACCCCCGTTTCACACCCTTGGGGGGTGAGTTTTGAAAAATCCTTTCTTAGTGCACCCCTGCACCTCATAAGGAACCTATGTGCAAAATTTCAAGTCTCTAGGTTCAGTGGTTTGGGCTGTGCGTTGATATCTCACTCAGTCAGTCAGTCTGGACTTTGAATTTTATATATATAGATTAATATCAAGTTTATAGAATCCATCATTTTACATTTATTAGCTTTATTGATGTACCTAAACGCCTGTATGCATCGAGATATCAAAATATATGTAGTACACATACCTACATCGCGGTTCTGACATTCACCAATTTCAATAAACTCGTGTTGAAATGAAAATTAAAGATTAACTTATACACACATCAACTTTGACTAGGGATACAGGTGTTATTTACATATAAACGAGGTAACTTTGAAGCCTTGGTTTCCTGCCAGGGATGTTCTGTGCTGTGATCTGATGATGGCCATCCAGGGAGTGAATGGAGGAGATTCAGATCGCTGTACACACCCAACTGATCTGACCAGCATTCTAAAAGATTAATGGACATGTTTAAAAAAACCGCGAAAATAGCATGAAAATGTATGGAAATCCTGAAACTGAGAACTCTGACCCATCAATCTTTTAGAATGCTGATCAGATCAGTTGGGTGTGTATAGCGATCTGAATCTCCTCCATTCACTCCCTGGATGGCCATCATCAGATCACAGCACGGTACATCCCTGGCAGAAAACCAAGGCTTCAAAGTTACCTCGTTTGTATGAAAATAACACCTGTATCCCTAGACAAAGTTGATGAGTATATTAAATTAAATTAACTTAAATAAAATATTTAATTAACTCGCATTAGTCTGTATGTTACGCTGAAATTATACTCTATCCAAGTTATTAAGAGAAATCTGTCATTGGCCTTACTGTTATGTAACTATTCATGCTATAAGATATTATAAAAACGCTGTTGGTTTCTAAATAAATAAAAATAAATAAAACTGTATAAATATTTTTTCAATGTAAGATCTAGCAAGTGATTCGATAGCTCATTTGGAAGAGCATTGGACTGGACTTCCAAAGTTCTCGGGTTTGATTCCCAGCTGAGAAAATGATCTGATGACAAGTCGTTTTTTTCTTGTATTTTATAATAAAAATTTATATAAAACTGAATTAACTTTTTACGTTTCTATTTAAATTTGTAACCATACGTTTTCGGAACATGAAAACCAAATATTTCCTTGCGTAAAAAGGTTTTTCAAGGTAACCTTTTCAGCATTACTGATTTTTAGTAGGTACTACTGGTACGGTCAGCAACGAAAGTCGCTTAACACTTTAGTACTCTGTCATATCAACTTTTTTGACAGACGTGTCACAGTTTGAAACATTATTTAAAAAAAGTTGCTATGACAAAGTTCTAAAGTGTTAAACAACTTTCGTTGCTGACCGTACCTACCATGATGATTTTAAACCTTTGCGACTACGAGCATCGATTTCATTTGATTGAAATGCTGTTCTCGAAGCTATTTTTTTATCCACAACGGGACAGTGCTGGACCTTCACCTCACCTGATGTTAAGTGACGATAAGGCCGAAGGTGGAAGCGCACTACACCCGGAATCCTTATCACTGAGGAACTGGCTATCTTACCTCTAACTGCCGGAACACAATAATTTTTAAGTTGTTGTTATGGCGTCAGACTTAGGTAAGATGATGGTAGCTAGCCAGGCGAACTTGGAATAAGTCCTACCACCAACCAGAGAAATGTTGATCATACTTATAACAAGAATAAAAACGATTTTTTATTTTTTATGTACATCACATACCATACCTTCACTATTTTATCGATAATCGTATAGGAAGGTACAAAAAATCATAAATAAATAAAATGAATACATAAGTACCTACTTAAATAAAACTAAAAAGATGTTAATAGTACGAAAATACACTTACGAGTGAAAATATCGAATCACTCTTATTTCTTTCATTCTGTTTTTACATAAGTACCTACTATCGATGAAAGAGGTAAAATAAAACTGTTATCATTTTAAAGATCAATTAATGAGCTTTAATATGATTTGTTTGCTCGTAAAGTAGCTTAGGTTAGTACGTAGGCATAACAAATACCTCACCTAAAACGCTTCTCCGCCCCGAATCTCATTTCCCGCCAAAAATAATTAACGTCAAGGAAAAATCAATAGCAAAGTACGCGCCCAAAAAGCAAGATGGCGTCACAACGCGGGAAAATCGCCCACAACCATTTCATTAAAATAAAACAGCGCTACCATTAATAAAAGCAGAAAAAGATTAATGTCGGCGGAACACAATGCGTAATAAATTAAATGGATGGATATAAATTTTCAGAGAAAGGGAGAGCTACCCTCCGGCCATCTTGAAATGAGAAGCGCTCTGATTGGCCGGCTCGTTCGCTAATCAATAATTTCCATGCCACATTTAGAATGTAGTAAACGCCTATTTTCCGAACATTGAAATCCCAACCTTATTCTCATTGTGTTGTAATTTATATTCCCAAAAGGTTTTATTGTAGACAAAAAGAATATCAAATTCGAATTTCGAATTCGGGTCGCGTTTGAAACAAAGAGGGCATGTTATTATGTGCCTACATTAACCTTCTCCCTAATATAAACTTTATTCCTTAGCAACAAAGCAGAAGGCATAATAATTAAATTATTTAGAAACAAGTTTTCGAGCGCTAATTCCATATTTAAATAACAGCTTAGGTTTAATTTTTGTAATCGAAATCCAACCTTATTTCGCAGGTAGTAAAATGAAACTTCGTCCAGTGCACTCATTTAAATTCTCTCGTTCTTAATTTAAAAAGATTTTCGACTCATTAATTTAAGACAATGCTGTTTTAAACTTTCGTACGTTTGTATAAGAGTTATATTGCTTTGCTGTTTTTTTGATACCTACACGCTAAAAAAACAAGTTCTTTGATTATCCTCTGCTGGAATAGGATCGGGATTGAAACGAATTTCTTTTTTTTTTCGTTTATGGTTTGGGCATTTTGATATTATGCTGCCAGTGGGAATGGGTCTGCTTCTGTCTGCTTGTATTAAGGGCGTTGTATATATATAAAAATATGTTTATTATTGTCTGTATGTATGGCACTCCTTACTCAAAACACAAATTTCATAACTTAGATATACCTTGTTTTGATTTCTTTAATTGCAATGTTTTTACTTTCTTTAGTCAGTAGTTTTGTAAAAGGCCTATGGAAAGCTTTTGGGTATTTGTTTTCAATTCGATGCCTTAACATGGGTAGCCTAAGTATGTCATGCTCTCTTTAATCATTTCTGCGGTGGTGTCGTGTGAGGCGGGTCGTTACGTTCCCTCAAATATGGTTGAGCGAAGCGATGGCTGGTTCACACGTCATGCTCGTGAACGGGTGCTGCCAGTGGGATGGGTCTGCTTCTGACTACCTATCTTGAATTGTATGAATAGTTTTTTTTGTAAGAGCCTAGACTGTATAATTACTTTTAAAAAAATTGAACTTAGCTTGCCCTGTTAATGACCCTGTAAATTGATTCATAATGAAATGTGTTAATTAAATAATGTTATTTTTTTTGTCAATCTATGTTAACATAATGTCTGGAAACGATATATATATTTGTCAATATCGTTCCATCTGATAAAGCTGGCAAGTTTTTTTGCGCCCATTTTTCTTGTCAGTTAAAAGACGTCATAATGGGTAGCAGGTAGCAGGGTAAAAGAATTGACGATTTAAAATCGCTTATTATGTGAGCTTATTTAAATAAAGATTATTTCAATTTCAAAAATGCCTGAACAGATTTGGATGTGTGAAGTATCATTAGAATCCATCAGCCCGACCTGAGTGGAACTGGCTATAGATTTTTTTCAATCAATATTTCGGCTGCATTACGCCATTTTTTTATTACAATTACATATTTTATATTTCTGAAGAAAGGAGTTGTTTCATTTTTGTATGGAGGCTGGGCCCACTTGGGTAACCCGTGGCCTACGGTCATAAAATTATATTTTATGGAAAGAGAACAAAATAAGGAACCTGTCCATGTATCAATATTTTTTTTAAACTTGCAAACATTCTTTTTTTATTTTTAAAGTTGGATAGTTAAAGTTAATAAAACAGCAACCCAAAACGTTTTTCTACCTTGGCAGAAAATTTCTTCGATTTCGATCGATTTTTTACTGTCATATGTCACATTGATGCTGTCAGACGTCAAATAAAATGACAAATGACATATCAACAGCCAATGTAGTCATTTTAATAGAAATAAAAATGCAAAGGAATATCCCTTAACAGCCGGCAGCCGCACAAAATAGATTTTCAGGATTAAATCAACAGTAAAAACTTGTAACAAGCATTAGAATTTATTGATATATACTCGGGAGAGTAAAATTAATAGTAAGACACTTTCATTTTAAAGCGAAAACATTAAGAAATACGCGATGAAAAGCACCATTATTTAATTTTTTTAATATTTTTTTAGTTATATTTGCAGGTATTAATATTTTATTTCTTTTTGGAACCTTGTCCCACGACAGAAATCTACGAGAAAAAAAAATATTATTGGTGTAGGAAAATTTTAAAAAAGTGAACCCAGGAAAGAACGACTCCTTTAGGCTTCATCTTCAGTTTTGTAGGAGTGAAAAACAGTCTTGGAAGTCTACTACACTTAACTTTTACAAACGAAACTGATGGAATTGTAAATTACTAAAGGCACATTCAAATCCTGTTAAAATTGTAAAGGTTTTTTTAAACAGGTATATAAGTACCTACAGTCGGTCAACCCTTAATTTGGTTAAGTACACTTGCGAAATTCAGTACAAAGGTTTTTTTTTAATCGTGTTATTAAGAAATGAGATTGCGGTTTTTGGTCCTTGTCAGCTATTGAAAAACTTTTGTTATTTGGTAAAAAGAAATAGAGGAATAACATTTTTCGTTTCGTTTTTGTTGAAATAACTTTGAATAACGTTTTTAAACGTAATCCCAACATCTTTACGTATTAAGTTTGTTATAGCTTTTACAAATGTGTCTTATTTAGCAGAAATATTTCTGAAAAAGTATTTTTTATGCATTGTCTCGCCCGAGAATGAAATCTGCTCAGTACACTTAGCACGAACAGCTATCGAGAGAAAAAACGCGCGTAAAAGTATTCGATAGAGTAATTGTCTATGAAAAAATGTAATTTAGCTTTTCGGCGATAGATGGCGCTGTACAATTTTCACACCCATCAATCCGCATTAGGCCTGCGTGGTGGGTTATGGCTCATTGTCCTTATCCATTCATAAGATAGGAAGGCCAATTTCACGTACTCTAATTGTACTCAACACACCCACCAATCCGCATTGGGCCCGCGCGGTGGGTTATGGCCCATCCTCCTTACCACCCATAAGGAAGGCCTGTGCCCCAGCAGTGGGAACAATAAAAATGGCTGATGGACATGTAATAGTTCTAACGCTAATGTTTTCCTAATAAGTACCTACATTAAACAACCTTCACCTAACTCTTTATTAAAATATTAATTTTTAAAATACAATTAACACTCACAGATTACGAAAGAAGATTACAATTTAATTTAATAGAACAACATATTTTTAAATAACGATTGAAGTTTAAAAGACGTAAGACAAGTAAGAATAAACAGACTATAAATGTTTATTTATTTACCTATAACTTGTTAAAAATAAGATGTAAACTTAACTCCACATTAAAACTAAACACCCAAGTTACCACTTTCAAACTAAACCGATACTTAACAGTCACTGTTAACTAAGCAATATTGGTGGAGTTAAAAATACAAAGAAACCGCTGGCATATGATGACTGGCGGCCATGTTGTGACGTCAGCGTGACTAGCTCCATCTATGATACCTTTAGCACTTTCAAAAATAGTATGAAAATCTTTAAATTATAAAATAAGTTGTGATGTGACAGGAAGGGGCAGCTAGTTTCAAACCAAAAAAATACTATAAAAAATCACAGACAAACTAGTGTTTGATAAAATGTCATTTCAATATTTTTTTTATGCACAACAGGGTAGTGCTTGGCCTTCACCTCACCTGATGTTAAGTGACGATAAGGCCGAAGGTGGAAGCGCACTTCACCCTGAATTCTCATTACTGATGAACAGGGGCCGTACCGGCTAACGAATCGAACTTCGAAAATTCTGTCAGGTTTCAAATTAAAACAGATATATCGAGCCTCTATTGGGCCAAAATGGCGAACCCCAAATCATGATGTCACACGAACATCGATATCTTCCAAATAACTTCGACAAATAGAACAATACGAAATTCCTTACTTTGATTTCTTTGTTTTAAGGCGAAGCTCGGCAGTCCCGCCGAAGTTCGAAAAGTTAGCCGGTACGGCCCCTGGCTATCTTACCTCTGACTGCTGGAACACAACACTATTTAAATTGTTGTTATGGCGTCAAACTTAGGTAAGATGGTGGTAGCTAGCCAGGCGGACTTGAAATAAGCTCTACCACCAACCAAACCGAGTACAAATTGAATCAAACCCGGGCCCCCTGGGAATCAAACCCGGGACCCCTGCGTCTTACACCGGTGGGCGAACCACTAGACCACAGAGGTGGTTTTTTTTATCAAACAGGGTCTAAAAGTTAGTTTGGTAAGGTAAGTACTCATGCATTTCACCCTCACAACACAATCAACCATTTTTAACGTTTCATTGCTGAGATGCGCTTACAGGCTTTTTTATGGTTGTATAATACTATACCGAAGACCTAATCAATGTAAAAGTTGATAATGATGTCTTCTAAGTCAATAATTACACAATTTCAAAAGTCTCCAATATCCTTGTTAGAACTCTGTGAACTTTCACTGCACCGGAAGTGCGGACATGTTAGTCACGCTGACAGAACAAGATGGCGGCGAGTCATCGCTCATCAGCAGCTTTTCGGTAGCATCGGGGTGAACGAACTTTACTATATTGATATGTGGCAAATAATATAAGGGTAATTTTTAATTTGTTGGAGGAGTAACAGCTACAAATAATGTCGTTTATGATACAAGGTTGGTAAGGAGATTTTTAAGACGATTTGACGTTTTGTAAGCTTATAATCGTCACGAGTTTAAAAAAACCGTAACAGCCCGTGTACCATATCAATATCACGTTTTTCAATACATTTGCATTAAACACCTACTGAAAACATTAAGCACATACTGAAAAAAAAATATACCTAAATATAAAAACCGTACTCAAACAAAAAAAACTTTATGCACGCTGTACTGTCATCGAAAGCACGCATTTTCGCGCAACTGCTGCACTGCATGGAAAAAGTGTTTTTTTTATAGAAGGCTTGTTTTCTTTTCCTAAAACATTATTTGACAGGGGTCCGTGGTTATTTTTAATTCTGAAAGCGGTCCATGACTGCTATAAATTTAAGAAACACTGGATTAGATTGTTCAACGTTCGCGTTGGAAGGAAGATAACTGACTGTATATTCTTTTACCACAACTTTTCTGTTAAAGGGATTGTCAACCACGTGGTCTCCATACAAACGGCGATAACGTTTCCCACCCTCTAAACCTTAACCTACAGCAATGAATTTTTGGTATGTTTTTGAAATGCCTAAAAACTAGGGCTGTACGTTTTGATTTTTAAAATATTCATTGTAGATTTGAAAATATTGGCACTTCTGTGTTTTGTATGAAATCACTAAAATGCAAATATTTCGAAATCTATTATAGATATTTAAAAAATCAAAACGTACAGCCCTAGTAATAAATAATAATGTGGGGAAATAGTACAGAAGTCTCATCCTTATTCATACTGCAAAAAAAACTTATCAGAATCTTAGTCAATATAGATAATACCGAAAGCTGCAAGCCGTAATTCCAAAAGCATAAAATCCTTTCCCTACCTTGTATATATATTTTTGAAATCTGCAAATTTGTCAGAAAACACATAGAGTTATATACTAAACGAAAAGATGTCCAGTCTACTTATTCATTACGGCATAAAAATAAGCTAAAAGTTTCAACCGCTCGCCTACATTTGTGCTCATCCAGTGCATATAATATGTCTATCAGAATCTACAACAAATTGCCTGAAAAATTAATAAATGAAGAAAATAACAAATTGTTTAACAGAAGTCTAAAAGATATGTTATTAAATGAATGCTACTATAGTGTAAAAGAGTATTTGAATGATAAAATAAATGCCTGAAGATATAGGTACTTACATACTTAATATAAACGTAAAATAATAAAAAAATATTATACTAATACACTTAAACAATATCTACTTATATTATATTGTGACTTATATGTGATACACAGTTCAAAACTATGTATTTTTTGATATAGTAATAATTGAAATTTGTTTTTAATAAGGCGTCCTCTCCTACTTCAATTGCTATACCCTACCAGGGTCCATGATGTTCTCTTTCTATAAACTACCACCTATGTATTCACTTTATGGTATGCAATAAAATATTGAATTGAATTGAATAGTATTTAGGCATTTCAAAAAAATACCAAAAATTAATTACTGTAGGTTAAGGTTTAGAGGGTGGGAAACGTTATCGCCGTTTGTATGGAGACCACGTGGTTGACAATCCTCTTAAGTAAATTTTAAAGTCATAAATGCGAAAGTATGTTTGTTTGTTACGGCTTCACGTCTTAACTACTCAACCGCTCATCATGAAATTTTGCATTACATTTGTGCTCATCCAGTGCATATAATATGTCTATCAGAATCTACAACAAATTGCCTGAAAAATTAATAAATGAAGAAAATAACAAATTGTTTAACAGAAGTCAGGGATACAAAGAAAAGGACATATTATGTGGCTGTCGCTAGTTTACAATAATACTAGCGACCGCCCGCGACTTAGTCTGCGTGGAAGGTTTTTTGCTATCCCTCGGGAACAGTAGGTGTATGTACATTTTCGGGATGAAAGGTACCCTGTCCTTCTCTGTACCCCTGACAACGTGAAGACGTAAAGTTTCATGATAATCGGTTCAGTAGTTAAAACTTGAAGGCGTAACAAACAAACAAACGGACTTTCGCATTTATAATATGTACTTACTAGCTTTTGCCCGCGACTCCGACTGATTTTTTCAATTATCCGCGTGGATAATTGAAAAATCCTTTGAGAACCTAATAGTATAAAGTTTTAATCTCATTAAAATCAGATCAGCCGTTTTTACGTGATTAGGCGAGTTCCCACCAAGCGCGCTGCCCCGCCTTTTCCTCTCATACAATGTCATCCCCTATTTTAACCCCTTCTGACTTTCATACAAACTTTCATCCCCTATTTGAACTCTTTTAACCGTTATTTCGCGATAAATAGTAATGACCCGGGGCCTAATCGCGCTAATTTTCAACGATAAAACCAAAGCTAAATCGTTACCGTTTCAGTTTCGTTTACAGAAAATACTCGCTTTAGTTTTGTTAAAATTGTTGAATACTCTGCCTAAGGAGTCTAGGATTACGATCTGGGACAATTAAAGTGAAAATTATGAAGCTAAACCAAAGATTTTTAGGTAAATATAACCTAAATGACAACGTTTTTGGTTTTATCGTTCAGAATTACCGCAAGTGGGCTCCTGACCTGTCTCAAGCTTTATCTCTGTGCCAAATTTCATCAATTTTTTTCCAAAACCGTAACAGACAGAGTTACTTTCACATTTATAATATAAGTATAAATAAGGATAATTTAGAATCGAAACTTTATTGTAATAGATTGTCCCAAATCCAACCCGCATCCTGAGTAGGTATGGTTCCAGGAAACTCCCATTTACTAACAAATTAGATTATCTCCATGGATTTTGTCTAGTGGTTTTAGATTTTGATTTACTCACTCACTTTTTATGCTGTGGTCATTTTTGTTGAGGTCAAACAGGGAGAGAAAAGCAGCCCTTGACGAGTTTCTTGCCGGTTCTTCTCGTTACAAGGTCTCCTGCTTAGCGTTTGCGAACCGATGGCGTAGCTTCCTATGACATTCACAAATGCTTCACAGCCTAGACCGAATAAGTGATTTTGAATTTTAGTGTTTAAGTATCAAGCTTTTATGTCAATTAAAAGCTACCGGCCATATAAGTCGCACATTTGGACTTTTATTAGAGAGTCATTTTGGTCTCTCCAATAAAAAAACAGACTTTTCTTACGTTTGCAAATTATTCTTATGTAAGTAATCATTATTCCTTTTTTTTCTTTTATTATTCTATTCACACTTATTCTAGGTAATTTAGATTGTGGTATTATGCTAAATGCACAGCCAAGTTAAATTTAGTCAATTTAAATTGATTTAGTCTGAGCAAGAATTATAAAAAAAACATCACTAGTAGTAACGTTCGTTTCGTTTTGAAAACGAAAAACAATGTAATTTTGGAAAAAAGCGGTTAAGGCGGTTGTATGACCGAAAGTGGCGCCCTCAGAGGTTTTTATTTAATAAGTTATTAATAGAAAAAGATTTTGATAATGTTTATCGTGGAGATTTTAGGGCCCACAGTCTAGTATTTTTAGAAGGTATCACTACATGCCCTCGTAGTCATTCGTAGAATGGATAGCAAATGTGTCAAAAACGGCCACTTTTTGCAGTTGTGCTATCTACTTCTAGCAGTGACTACGAGGGAATGTAACGATACCGTCTAAAAATACAGACCATGGGCCCTAAAATCTCCACGATAAACATTATTAAAATCTTTCTCTATTATAAATAAAAACCTCTGAGGGCGCCACTTTCGGTCATACAACGCCTTAAGTACCTACCAGATGATCAAAATCTAAGCTCCGGCTTAGCTATATAACTATTGTTTTATTTCTATAGGATATAACTATTGTATTAAATAATTTGGCAAAGCAATAGATATTTTTATTTTTGAAAACCAAATTAGTTAAGAAAAAATTGCCTACAATACATACAAATAAATACCTTTCATTATTATTTCATCTAAATATGAACAAGTTTTTATTAAAAAAAAATATTACGCAACGTTTCAAAATACAATTGAAACACAAACATAAAATAACATATCTCTGAAAGTACATTGAACATAAGTATAACAAACGGCTCTAAATACACAAAATGATACGAATATACCTAAAGGAGGGTCAAAAATAATCTATAACATATCCTTTGCCCGGAAAAAAGCTATTACGCAAAATAACAACTAACAGTATTTCTATCCTTTTCTTATAAGCGCATTACACGTGTGTGGAAAAGAGACGGGTGGTGTGTGTTGGCTCAACTTTAAGCCCCGCCTACAGGCGTAGGCCGCCGCACCGGTTAGGCGAGAGACAAAAAAATGTACGACCAGTCCTACGTGTACCATGGACAAAAAGGTTTCATCCAGGCTCCATTATTCAAGCGTGGCTGTAAGGAACGGGGGTCCTTTGCCTGTTTCTGTGTTTGAAAAGTGAAAATCATAGTGCTTCTGCTAGGTCATTCGTAGTGGCCAGTCATTGGGCATTAAAAAAAAGTAAATTTCACTAAACAGTGACGTTGTGTTTTTTTTATCTGTGCCAATCGGAGACGGTGTTGTGTGGTGACTTTTGATACTGCAGCGGTATGCTTTCGTTTATTTTTTTTATTGTTAATGCTTTTTTAATGACCTATAATTAAGACTAGGTAAGTACCCAATGCTGTGAAGCGCGACATTTCAAATTTGGAATCTTATCATTTTTAATTAATTGATGTTCAAAATTTTGCGGTTTTCGCATTGAATGCATGTTTTACAGTACTGAAAATATAAAAAAGATAGAATGTAGTTTCATTTTATTAAATAGCGCGGTTTCTAAAAGAAACTTTTATTCTTTGAAGCAAGTTTGAAGCTCTATCTCATCCTCATCAGCAAGACGTATAAAAAAGCATAATTGTACTTTAAAAGTAGATATATTTTTTATAGATTTTTGTTGATCTTATAAAAGCACATAAAGGGGCTTTTAAATTAAATCTTATTAAAAAGGCCTTAAAAATATTCGGCCTTACCACAAAACACAGTTTAACAAGTGTTTAACTAAAACACTGTTTAAATGTGATGCTGTCACTTTTTTGACAATATTGTTTGTAAGAGACGGCATCACATTTAAACAGTGTTTTTATTAAACAGTGTTTTTAAATCTTTTGTGGTAAGGCCGTAAGTGTTACAATCCAACCATATAGAGTAAAAGAGACACTTAAAACTACTGACAATAGAAGTAAAAAAACGACTCTTTAGTTAAGGGTAGCAGTAAGTATTTGATGGAAGAGATCGTTCTTAACTAAGCCAAAGCTCGCGGGTTCGAATCCTAGTTGAAGTAAATATTTGTCTATGTTTATACTAAGGTAAACATTTAGTTTCAACTGGGCACCGTGAATTTTCGTTGATTTTAACCACTAGTCCAATACGGCTGTTTTTCATCATCTTTCCGCATTAACGTACTATTAATTTGCAGAATACAAAAATACAAATACATAATACAAAATTATTTATTTCGGTAAAAACATATTCTAATACAATAATCCGTGGTTGAGGTTCCCTTTTGAACAGTACTGTTTAGGTATCTAAGAATTTCATCATAATTTTTTTCATCATTTTTTTTTGTAAAAGTAAATTAATATAGGTATATATAAATAATTTAAATATATTTGTAACACCTTTATTACATAATTAATTGCAACAAAAACATGATAAGTATATATTTTTTTTAATTAATAAAAAAGCTTTAACTGTGAAATCACAGATCACACTGTTGTATGTTACTGGCTAATCAAAATTTGAATTTATATTTCTTTTACCTAATACTGTATTCTGTTTGTCACTTCAATAAACAAAGTCAAAAACAACATTCGTTATCAGCACGAAATCTCGATTTCGACTGAGTTTTACTTATAAAAACTGCATATTCTTTAGTAAAAAGTGAAACGGCAAGTTTTTCCAATACGTGCGTTGTTGAATTTTGAAAATCTGTGAAAATTTTTATAAGTTCACGAAGATATTTTCATTTTGGTTTTCTCTTGACATCGAACAGCTCTGCGTAAATATGTCAAACAATTCCCTATCTGGTATAAAACCGCTTGTTAACAGAGACGGCTATTCCGTATGGAAATTCAAGGTTCGTATGTACCTTATGCATGAAGAGTTATGGGAGACGATCATCGGATATACTGAAGGTAACAATATTTCTGCTGAGAAGAAATTACGTAACGATCAAAAGGCGTTATCGAAAATTTGCCTCACAGTAGATGGTATGGCAATCACCCATGTAAGGTCGTGCAAAACAGCCAAGGAGGCTTGGGATGCTCTCTCGTCCGCTTACGAGGACAAAGGCTTAGGGCGTCGTATAAGCCTCGAACGGAAACTCTACAGGTACTGCCTTGATGATTTTGACTCCAATATAGAGTCGTACATAAACGCTGTCATGTCAACAGTGCAAGATTTGGCCGACATTGGCAAAGTTATGGAAGATGCTTCAATAGCTGCAATTCTTCTAGGAGGTTTAAGTCGTCAGTATGAACCTTTAGTAATGGCTTTGGAAAATTCCAACATAGACATTACCGTGGATTTAATAAAAACCAAATTATTGAATGAATTAAATAAACCAGCTTTAGATAACCCAGATACTGCTCTTCGTACCCGAATGAACCGGACCAGACCTTCTACGTCCAAGCCTAAGAAACCTATTGTATGTTACGACTGTATGGAGCCAGGACATAAGCGTCCAGACTGTCCCCATAAAAAGGACAAGAAGAAGAATCCCATAAACCACAAAAACTCTCTGTGTGCACTGAATGTCAATGACACGTGTGATAAATGGTTTGTAGATTCTGGAGCTTCGGCACATATGACGTCACGAGCTGATTGGGTGGAAAATATGAGAGGTTCATCTATTGGGACTGTGACTATTGCAAATGGAGATGTACTGCCCAGTAAAGGCGTCGGAGATGTTTCTATCACCAGTTATGGTCAAAATACTGATATAAAGAAGATTACTGATGTGGTTCACGTACCAAACTTGAACTCTAGTCTTATTTCAGTGAAGAGGGCGGTAGATAAAGGTTTTAGCGTAGTTTTTGATAAAACTGGTTGTAATTTTTATGATTCTAATGCTTTTTCGTATACAGGTGATGTAGTGCTACATGGTTCTATATGTGGTGGACTGTATTCTTTAGATTGTACGGTCAACCCAAGGACTCAATTATCTGCTTTTGAGACCCAAGCTGATGTTTCTAGCTTCAAGCTCTGGCATAGACGATTAGGTCACTTATGCCGCATCGGGATGGATCAATTGAGGAAGGGACACGCAGTGGGCGTGGAGTACTCGAAAGTCGATAAAGAACCATGCATTCCCTGCATTGAAGGTAAGCAGCATAGGAAACCTTTTAAGAAAGTTTCACATAAAAGATCAGCTGCAGTTCTTCAAATTATTTATTCAGATGTCTGTGGACCCTTGCCTGAAACGTCATTTCAAGGCAATAAGTATATTTTGTTCTTTATAGATGATTTTTCTCGTATGACTTTTGCATTCTTTATTTCTTCAAAAGCGGACGTAAAGAATAAGTTTTGCTATTTCCAGTCCTCGGTAGAGCGGGAAACAGGGGCAAAGATTAAGATATTGAAGAGTGACAATGGGAAAGAATATGTTAATGCTGAATTTTCGAACTATTTACAGAGTGAAGGAATTCAACACCAAACAACAGTTCCCTACAGTCCCCAGCAAAATGGAATTGCAGAAAGAACAAATCGTTCTATTATGGAGAAAGTAAGATCAATGCTTTCTGACAGTTCTCTTTCTCCGGCTTATTGGCAAGATGCTGCTGAGATGGCTGTATATCTCAAAAATAGATCTCCTCACCGTGCTCTCGAAGGCAAGACAGCGTACGAGAAGTGGTATGGTAAAATACCTAATCTTGCTCATTTACGTGTTTTTGGATGTAGAGCTTATATCCATGTCCCCGAGTGTAGTCGAAAGAAATTGGACATGAAAGCATCCGAACACATTTTCGTCGGATACTCAGAAGATCCACGAAGTTATTATTTCAGGGACGTTAGATATCCCAGAAGAGTTGTGAAAAGCAGAGATGTAACTTTCCTTGAAAGTGATTTCCAAGATTTAAAAGAAATCAGAACTTGTAAGCCTGGTAGTTGTAATGATTTAACTGAACCAGCAGTTACACCTCTTTTGCTAAGTTCACAGGCAAACTCGTCGACTAGTATAAATAGTCAAACACCTGAGACAAGCGCTACTGTCACCGAACAGATTCAACCTGTTATTGTATCTTCATCTGAAGAAGTGGAGTCTGATAATGAGGTTGAAGAACCAAAGTATAATTTGAGACCCAGAAAGGCTAATCCTGCTGGTCCTGCTGCCAATTGTGTATGTATGCAGACTTCTTCCGCTCAGCAGATGGATGAACCTGCAACCTATTCACAGGCTATGAATGCAGAAGATGGCGATAAATGGTATCAAGCTATGCAAGATGAATACAAGTCACTGCTTGAGAAGCAAACTTGGGTTCTCGTTGACAGACCAGATAAGAAGGTCATACCTTGCAAATGGATCTATAAGTTAAAGAAAAATGCGCATGGTGACGTAATTAAATATAAAGCGAGGCTTGTCGCGAAAGGATTTAACCAAGTTTATGGTGTTAATTACTCGGAAACCTTCTCTCCAGTCGTCCGGAATTCTGCTTTACGCATGTTGTTCGCGTTAGCTGCGGAAAAGGAAATGAAAATGCACCATTTAGACGTGGATACGGCTTTTTTAAACGGTGATTTGGAAGAAGAGGTGTTTATGACACAGCCGGAAGGATTTTCTAAACCTGGTCAAGAAGAAATGGTATGTTTATTGAAACGTTCGCTTTATGGCCTTAAACAGGCTCCGCGAGCGTGGTATAAGAAGTTGACCGAAATTTTACACTGCATAGGTTTTAACCAAACTCCTTCGGAAGCATGTATTTATACCAAAAAGTTTGGTAATGAGTTGATAATGCTTGCTTTTCATGTGGATGACATTGTCATTCTCTATAGTGAGAATAAAACTCTCAATACTGTCATATCTGACTTACGAAAATGTTTCAGTCTGAAAGTGATCGGCGAATTGAGTTATTATTTAGGTTTAAACGTAAGTTGCAAACCCGGTGAGATTAAAATGTCTCAAGAAAGCTACATTCGTGACTTACTTGAAAAGTTTCAAATGTCGGAATGTAAGGTCGTGCCTACACCATTGGAAACTAAAAAGTTGGTGCCGTGTGAGCAGAGTGATGTAAGTGAATCTTCATTATCCTTTCCGTATCAGCAATTGATAGGCTCACTAAATTTTCTAGCCGTCAATACTCGTCCAGATATTGCTTTTGCAACGTCATACTTAAGCCAATTTAACACTAAATATGGTCAAAGCCATTGGAAGGCGGCAAAACGTGTTTTACAGTATTTAAAAGGCACTATAGGCATGGGCATTATTTACAGAAAAGACGGTGGAAGTTTAATTGGCTACGCGGATGCAGATTGGGCCAATTGTCCAACAGATCGTCGCTCCTACACTGGATTTTACTTCTCTTTGGGTGGTGGAGCCATTTCCTGGGAGAGTAAAAAGCAAACTACTATTGCCCTGTCATCTAGCGAAGCGGAATATATGAGTTTGTCGAGTGCGGGTAGAGAGGCTGAATTTCTGAAGCGGTTGATGCATGAACTTACTGGTATGTCAACTGTTATTCCTATTTATAATGATTCACAGTCTGCCCAAAAGTTGGCAATGAATCCAGTCCATCACAATAGAACCAAGCACATTGACACGAAATTTCATTATATACGCGATTTATTAGCTAAGAATGTTGTAAACGTTATTTATACTCCTACTTTGGAAATGTGGGCTGATGTACTAACTAAGCCATTGGCTCGTATTAAGCATCAGAATTGTGTAAAAGGAATAGGCTTATGTGTATAATGTTATTTTGATTACGGGGGAGTATGTTGTATGTTACTGGCTAATCAAAATTTGAATTTATATTTCTTTTACCTAATACTGTATTCTGTTTGTCACTTCAATAAACAAAGTCAAAAACAACACACACGACCCAACATACCAACATAAACTAAAAATAACCCGCAAAAACTAAATTAAAAAGTACTTAAAATGCGATTAAATTGACAGTGATCTGCGGCAACTTCAGAGCGCTTGCAAAACAAAATGACTTATTTTAACCTATTGTCAATTTAATTTTATTGTATATAATAAAAGTGGGAATCTGTCTGTCCCATAATTCTCTTGAAAAAACCGGTAGCTATGCAATGAAGAGAATTAAAAAAAAATAGCCTAGCTAGGTATTTTATTCAGATACTAACTTCGATCAAGAATAACCTGGATAACGCTTCACGAACTAAAACAGAACGCAAAAATGGCACCTCAAATAGCGTCCCACTTACAAACTCACATTTCAAATCACTTCTTTTGTACAAAATAAGCTTATTTTGTACATCTTTTATCACTTACTTTGTGCAAAATAAGCGCCCAGTTTGTAAGTGGGACGCTATTTGAGGTGCCATTTTTGAGACTGACCGAACATCTAGGGTATTTTTGATCGAAGGATACTAATAATGAAATAAATTTCAGAGCCCTACATTTTAAAGTCATTAAAAAATATTTAAAAAGTTGTCAAAATTAAAAAACGAAACACGCAAACAGTAAAATATAAGCCCAATTACTGTATTACTACTTTAAAAAGTACTCGCGTGTCCATCAGCCATTTTTGATGTCCCCACTGCTGGGGCACAGGCCTTCCTTAAGGGTGGTAAGGAGTGGGCCGTAACCCACCACGCGGGCCCAATGCGGATTAGTGGGTGTTAACGACTGAAATGCAGCCGGGACCAACGGCTTAACGTGCCTTCCGAAGCACGGAGGAGCTCGAGGTAATACATTTTTGGTCACCCATCCCATGACCGACCCTTGCGAACGTTGCTTAACTTCTGCAATAGCTGGGCCAGGCGCTAAACCACTGCGCCACCGAGCTCCACAATTTGAAGATATAGACAGCATAAAATAAAAAAACTACAATAAGCCACATATGAAATTGGCTTACTTGTGAGAAATAAAATTTATTAATTTGTCCATAGAAAAGACATCAACGCGCTTACTCCAAGTTGGGCTCAACAAACTTGTTTGATCCTTTAATTTCTAACGAGGAATAGGATTGTATTGTTGTTTGTAATATTATACATTTACTATATTAATACTTGAGATGAGGAGTGATAGATATGTATGGAAGAGACAGACATGGTACGCTGCGCCGACCCCAAATAAATAGGGATAAGGGTATGATGATGATGATCTCATTATTCCAATATAAAATAAATTGCAGATGTTTCAAAAAACTCATTTTTAGGGTTTAATTTTGTCTGGTAGGTATTCAGGGAATGCAATTGCAATCTCGCCTTCTATGCTATTCCTTTTATTTGCTGTAAGTAAGAAAGAGGCAGCATGATTTCTAAATCAGTACCCTTAGCACGAATATCTTTAGAGAAAAAAACGCGCGTAAAATAACTCGATGGAGTTATTTATGGAAAAATTCATTTCGCTTTTTGGCGGTAGATGGCGGAGTTCAAATTTCTCATACAAAATTACTCTAGATATCGAATGTTTTTACGCGCGGCTTCGCTCGCTAAGGGTAGCTGGCTAAGGGTATTACTACTATTCCTCTACTTTTTATAATTAGTATATTTTTCATTATAGACTTTTTAGAAAATATTTTGCTGCCTTTTGCTATTTGTGTAGTTGTTTATTTATTTATTTGTTATACCTAATAATTGTTTGTAGCGCAATGCAATAAGAGCAAACTCTTTGACAGATTGGTAGTCCCAAGTGACAATGATCGAAGTTGATAGTCGATCGATCATGTGTGACAAATCAAACGTCAAAATGTTTCAAATTCAACCGGAGATAGATCAAAATGTTTGTCATATATGCGGCCAACGATTCTTAAAAGTTAAAGCCACCTTAAATTAAAAAAAGTTTCCATATTTGACAGAAACTGCGAAACTGACAGCTTAAAGTTAAGGAGACCTTAACTAAAGACTTTAGCTAACAAGTCACTGTAGGAGTTAAAGGAATTTTCTAATCTTTCCATTTCACCTGATGTAAAGTTACGATAAATATACTAACTGCTAGAATTACGTCAATGTTAGTAGAATTTTTAAAGCGACAACCTTTTGTTTACCTAGGTGGTAACTAATAATGAAGATTAGAACAAGCATGTTAACATTATTGTGTGCTCCAAATATTAATTTTAAAAAATGTAAAAATATGTTATTTAGGATCAATGGTCACAACTCCTTTGTCGAATGAACCAGAAAATATAAAAGAAAGAATCTTAAAAAAGGCAAAAATTCAAAATGAGAACGTCCCACACTCGTTCAAATTCAAAAGAGGCGCGTCTCAAGTGCCCGTCGTGTCTTTGGTTTGAAGGAGAAAAAAAGAAAAATGAATCCTTCGAAATTTGAATTGTGTGGAGGCGTGAGGTACTGGCCGCTTTAACAAACGAAACCTTTTCCGTCTGGGCGCGAATATGCATTCGAATTATGAATTCATAAGAGGTTCGAATTCTCATTTCAAAAAGTGCACTGACAACACAATGGTTGGTTCTTTTGTTCCGTTAAAGTCGTGTTTTTTTAATTAATCCACTTGAAACATAATTGAAATACATACAGCCTAACTAACTTATTATTTATCTTCTTGCTCTATAAAATATATAAAATTGTTTTATATACATGTTTTTCTCGTTTTAGATCATAAGTATTATATTTTCTGTGACACCGTTTTCTACGTAAAAAACTGTTAAATATTCAACCGTTAAAATATTATTGAAACTCATTGATTTGTGATAAAAATAAAAGAAACTCATTGATTTGTAGACGTGATAAAGATAAAAGTGTATGCGATGGATACCTAGGTTTTAGATACCTAGTTACGCTTAGTAGAAACTCTTAAGAGCCCGTAGCGATTTTGACGCTGACTGCCGCTAAATCGCTCGCACATTTCATGTTTTCTCAAGATTTCTTAAATCTGAGTGCGCAATTGAAAAATGTGCCACTTTTCGCAATATAAGATTACGGACATTTCAACATAATATATTTCAGTTTCGAGTTGCTGAAGTACAAAAAGTTATCGTATTTGCCAGTTCAAATAACTGTTACATACGACAGCTTTTTGTACTTTAGCAACAAAAAACTGAAATATATATTAATGTTGTATCATAAATTAAACATAAACATAATACTGTTATCATATTAAGAAAAGTGGCCGAGACACATTTTTCAATTACGCACTCAGTTTTATGAAATCTTGAGATAACATTAAATGTGCGAGCGAGCGAGCTGCAGTCAGCGTCATAATCGCTACGGCGGCCTCTTAATTGAATACATAAATTCGAGTTAGGTATAGTTAACTAATATATAACATATCCCTAAGTATATAGTACCTAACCTATTTATAAAAATAAATAAGTAAATATAATAGGAAACGTATGACTTATGTAGGAACTTAGAACGATAGTTCTCTACAAAGCGCACTGTCAAAAGTGAGGCAACTAAAACAGCCAAAATGGCCCCGTTTTCAGATTTTTATTCTCCATTATTACCTAATCATACCGAATAAGTACAAAACAGTTTCAATTTTCCTACATTTATTAGATTAGTTTCTATATTATTGGATTTTAGTTACGATTAGGTAACGTATGAAAGATAATTATAAATCTGAATACTAAGATATTCTGGCTTAGTATTAGTTGCCTCACTTTGCATAGTGCAAAGTGTAGGAAAAAAACTTAACAACATAATTTCGTACATACAAAACAATTAACTTTTTCAAAGGAGCTTATTTAATTTAAACCTACAGATAGAGAATCTTCAGCTATTGTCTATGGCTTCTCAACCATTGTTGCTATTTTAATTAGTTTTTTAATCTATGCAAAAGTATCTTAGAAAGCTGGTAAAAGATTTCCTGAAGTCTGTGAATATGAAAAAAATAAAAATATTGAGTAGATTTGTTATTTTGCTTTTTATTAGATTAGTTACTCTGTTGTTTATTCAAAACTAGGGACAACAGAACTTAAAAAGTGACTGCGGCAACTTCAGAGCGCTTGCGGTAGAAAACGACTTACCTATTTTAAACTGTATTTTTTTGTCATACACTATAGGGTGAAGTTGCAGAGGATCACTGCCTCTGTAAATTTAATTACATTGTAGTAGCTTTTTTATAATATTTAGGTACAATTTGTCAGTCTTGACAAAACATCCTTTTTCGGTTTTATAAGTCGTTTCTTGCCCGTTTTTTTCTTGTTAGCTAAAACACGTCTTGAAACACTTTCAAAGTATTTTTTTTTTCATTTTCATATAAAAAAATATATAATATTTTGATTTCATCGTGCGTTTCTTTATCATTACCAAACAATAACCCTATGGACTGTAATTGTCTGAAATAAATGAATTAATAATAATAATAATAAACTTCCATTGAAAGTTAAAACAATGGCTACTAGAATAAGTATAATTTTATTGATAACGTATTATCAGTTTGTTAAAAAAAAAAAGTTAAAATCATTCCAAAAAATACTTTCTGATTAATTATAATAAAAAAAACTTCCATAGACTAAAACAGAAACTTACTTTTTCCCAAAACCTGCATGCAAAAAAATAAAACAAAACTTTCCAACACAGAGTACATAACAATTAACATTAATAGAGCCCATATACAAGCAATCGTAACAAATTCTAAGAACAATTGTCTTCAATCTTGGTTCATTAAAAGCGACGCCATCTTTGATACCAAATTGCGCTCCATCCCACTCACGGACCGCATTCCATTTTTAAATTGACCTCAGCCTGTCTCTCTTTTACTTACGGCTTTAGGAAAGGACGGGGCGTTTGAATTTGGAATCATTTTTAAATTATCAGTCCTGGCGCTGCGTTGTTTTTTTTTTCAGACCCTTCCCGCGCTTTGTGGTTTGCCGCAGCGTTTCGTTTATATACTTACTTTTTTATAATTGGTTTATGTAAAGACATAACCTATGTTGGGAATACCAAATTATTGGTGACGCAATTTCAATAAAATAGCGGTTGGTTTTTTGGCTGTTTTAATCTGTGACGTCATGTGAATGAAAACCAAGATGAGTAATAATAGTTTTTACTGTTTACTTGTTAGTAGATTTGTACAGACATTGCATGTCTAAAATAAAAAAAATCTGTATATTCTAGACAGAAGCTTGCCTTTTATGCTGAAGTTGTATAATATGTCCATCAGCCATTTTTGATCTCCCCACTGCTTGGGTACAGGCTTAGAGTAAGACGCGTTTCTGTTCCAGAAAGAGAAGCCATACGAAGCGTTCCCCTCTGCCGAAGTACAAGCCCAAATGGGCATACGCGTTAGTAAAACCAGTTGCGCGCGGATTTCTTTCTAGACCGAGTCCAGTCGCGTATGTGAACGCTGCTGTGTTTAAAATGTCGAATTGATGAGTTTTTTGCTGTTAAAAGAGGTCTGGAACATAAAGTAAATAAAAAGACGGTGTTACATTTCACATGAAAGTATTTTTTATCGTATTATTGCTATTTGTTTACATTTAAACATTAAATTCGTATATTTTATTCTTGATTAGTTTTCAGATTTGTTCAGTGACATCGGGTCTGCTAGTCCATGGCTCGTCCGTACAAATTTCAGATCTGTCGATGGGCAACTTAGTGATGTTACCGTTATATAATGTTTGTCGATAAAGTTTTGGTCAATTTTGGTCTTTGCACTGATTCTGCGTCAAATTCATTTGCGAAATTTGTCATGACATGATGATGTGAGCGCGACAGACATCGTGAGATAAATGTCGAGAAATAGTCACGGCGCTCATCCTAGCGCGGCTGGTTTATACGATATTAACCTACGTCAGTAGTAGTCAGCTGACGGAAAGGCGTAAAAAATCGTTTTTCGACCTAGGTTCCTTGGAGCAAGTTGTTGTTGTTGGAAAATATTTATTCCCATTCATTACCTATCACTCTTATGAAATCGATTTTACAGACCATAATTTAGAACTTGCAAGATTAATCATGGAAAAATACATAGACACTAGAATTTCTTTTCTAATGAAAAAATCAATCCCAAATAAATGCATCCGTCAAATTTACACAAAATTAATTCATTTTAAGAACTTCTTCTGATCACTAGCTAGCTTTTGCCCGCGACTTCGTCCGCGTGGATATTCGAAAAATCCTTAGGGAACCTTTGGTTATTTTTTTTAACAGACAACAGAAATAACATTCTTAATACCCCAGGTAGGATAATCGTACAAATAGGATCTTTACAAATATCCTAGTATGTTTATCAAAAACCGGACAGTTAGAATCAAACTAGGATTTTTGTTGTGCTTGGCCTTTACCTCACCTGATGTTAAGTGATGATGAGGCCGAAGGTAGAAGCGCACTACACCCGGAATCCTCATCACTGAGTAACTGGCTATCTTACCTCCAACTGCCGGAACAGAATTGTTGTTTAAATTGTTGTTATCGCGTCATACTGATTATTCTGATTATTCGTTATTCTGATTGTCTTTTCATATTAAAATTATTGATATTTTTGTACACCTACTTTACAAGATATAGTAATTTATAATAATAAAGATTAATACAAATAGTAGTAAAATGTTTGAGTTTGTTCTTGTTTGACCTTTATTCCTTTTTCGAAATTTATCGATATTGCTGCATCAACAGTTGAGCCCAGCCCTTTATGTCAAAAACGTGTCATATTTTGATGTGTGACTCATCCGTACACAAATTTTTGCTGTTTTGTTTTATTTTTTATGTGTGAGTGTCGTCATTACAGTGTTGTTTTTGTATGTGAGTGTACTGCACTTGTGTGCACTTTCCCCCCCCCCCGCCAGAATAATTTGGATAGAGTTAATCGCTAAGGCGCCTCCCTTCGTAGAAGCCGCGATGCTCGAAGGGTACAGGCCTTGTGTTGGGTCGGTGGGTTGGTGGCTGTTTACGATGCAAATGCAGCCGGGACCAACGGCTTAACGTGCCTTCCGAAGCACGGAGGAGCTCGAGATCATAAATTTTTGGTCACCCATCCCATGACCGACCGTTGCGAACGTTGCTTAACTTCCGCAATCCTGGCCCAGGCGCTAAACCACTGCGCCACCGAGCTCCAAGTTGTATATACCAATTTTTTATTTTTTTTAACTGTGATTCATAATCTGCTGTATTTTTCACTTAATAGTCTGTGGTATCTGACAACCAAATGACTGATCAATGCCAAAATCGACATTTCGTTTTCTTAATTTCGAAAAAAGGAAAATAGTTAAGGTTTATGCAGCCACGCTTTTACTTTTAATAGTGACTTTTCTGCCTTTTGAAAATTGAATGTGGATAACGGAACGTTATTCAATGACTCGTTGTTTCTGTAGTGTTTCCATATCAAAAAATATTCATAATTATATAAATTTTTTCTACTTGCCCTAAAAATAAGACATAATCAATCAATAATGATCAATGTAGCAAATATTATTAGCTCTAGCTTAAGACCAAATTCAATCGTATACAAGTTGAGGAGCTCGGTGGCGCAGTGGTTTAGCGCCTGGCCCAGCGATTGCGGAAGTTAAGCAACGTTCGCATGGGTCGGTCATGGGATGGGTGACCAAAAATTTATTATCTCGAGCTCCTCCGTGCTTCGGAAGGCACGTTAAGCCGTTGGTCCCGGCTGCATTTGCAGTCGTTAACACCCACCAATCCGCATTGGGCCCGCGTGGTGGGTTATGGCCCATCCTCCTTACCACCCATAAGGAAGGCCTGTGCCCCAGCAGTGGAGACATCAAAAATGGCTGATGGACATGGACAAGTTAAGCATTTTTTATGGCGAGTGCCAATTCTTTTTTTCCGACATAAGTTTATACTGTTTTACCCGATACCATAAAGTTAATATACCTAGCTAGGTATATTAACTTTATGCCCGATACCCGAAATTCGCACTGGAAACGAAATTCGACTTGATGGAAGTCACATGAAAAAGCTATGTTTCAAACTTCGATCAAAAATATCCTAGATAACGCTTCACGAACTAAAACAGTACGCAAAAATGGCACCTCAAATAGCGTCCCACTTACAAACTTGGCGCTTATTTAGTACAAACTCACACTTTAGTTCTCTGAGTTCCTTTCGTGAACAAGTCAGAAGACATTTCCTTTCTACTATCTAACTTATTTCCTCTCCTTATTATCACTTCAAGTAATCTAGAAAACTTCTTTTCTTTCTATTTATTTTTGTATATCTACTATATCTGTTCTCCTTCCCATATTTGCACCCACTTCCCACTGTCCTCTTCTTCTCTCACTCTATTACCCAAGGTTGCCTGGAAGAAATTGCTATTTAGCAATAAGGCCGCCTTTTGTGTGCTTTATCTGTTTATTGTATTTCTTTGTAATATGTCCTGTCTTAGTGTGCAATAAAGTGTTTTTATTATTATTATTATTTTATATCACTTATTTTGTACAAAATAGGCTTATTATACTCAGATTCGTCCTTGATATTAGTATATTAACACATGTAGTACCGCTTTTGCATGTATCACCACTTAGCACGTTATTTTAAAGTAATAACCTTAAAAACCTGAAAAGAGAAGGTTTTCGACTTAAAATTGACAGATGTTTTGACATTTCCGGTCAGAGCCCTCCTCGTCACTACTAGCCGCCAACCACTTCATTCGTTTTTCGTGCTTCGCCACGGACGCACGTATACAGTCTCAATGTGAGACTTCTTTAGAATTATATTTTTACAGTGAAAATTAAATTTTATTTAAAATGCTTCGTGAAGAAAGGAAAAAGTTTTCAAGACTGAAGAGGACAAGAAGAAGTCAAGACGGAGGAACACTATTTAATGCCGTTTACTTGGTTAAACCTGCTTACCTTTATGAATGCGTAACTGCCACACTGGGCTTTTACCATTATTTTAATTATTTGTCTGATGCGAACTTACCATACCGGGTATTTTCTGTCAATTTATTTATTTATCTGATGCGAACTTACCATACTGGGTACTTTCTGTCAGTTTATTTATTTGTCTGATGCGAATTTACCATATTGGGTACTTTCTGTCAAAGCATTGTCTAATAAGACATCAACTAAATATCTATTGCACTCGAGATAGTTATACTGGACTATTTCACCGCATAGATAGGTCGGACAACGCAACTGCAAGAACTACACCAACTCAAATTGCCGTTGACGACGCAACATTGTAAAAAGGAGACTACACTCAAAGCTTGCCACGTTGGAACCGCTGCTGCCGAGCACCAATCGGGTGACTCCGTCGTCCGCTAAATCCACTGCCATACACCTTCCAGGCAGGCGGCCGCTGTGCTGTAGCTGCAACAGCAGCCCTGACAAGAGCGTTGTTCATCAGGTATGAGTTATGATATCATGATATTCTTGGTGTTGAGTTGAGTTCATCTCAACGGTATAATACGAGTACCATCGGTACTAAGATAAATTTATAGTTTACAAAACTGACAGAGCTCGCTATAAATGCTAAAACTTAAGAACTTAATGGAACCAGATATTGAGTTGTACAGCAACTAGCTCATAGGTACCTGATATTTCACACCTTTTATATAAAATAGCTTAGCTGCTGAAATAGCTAGCTGCTGGCATGCTGATAGAAATTTCAATGAAATACAAATGGATTAACAGAATCCTTACATTTTATTATCTATAAATGCATAAATCATAATTGCAGTTAATGTTTGTTGGTATACAGTAACATTTGCCTAAACTAGAACACCTTGTATTTCAGGCGGGTAGACCTTACATGTTGAAAAACGTGTTAATCACTACCTAACTATTTAGTATGTTTTTTTTTTTTCCTAAGCTTTGCCCTTGTACAAATTATCTCTATTACTTTTCAAATTTATTTTTTTGTGAGTGTGTACAAAATGATGTTTCTGAAGTGATTTTTTTTTAGCTACAAGTATCACTTATGTTTAAGGTATAGTATTATGTAATCTGTGGTTAAGACAGCTTTCCAATACAAAACTATACACATCTATTTTGTGACAGTAGTTCGCATTTTTTACATTATTACATTATGGCATTACGACGTTCGGTTATACCGTACACGGTCAACTCTAGTGTAGGTGAGGCTTTTCGCTTAAACGGCCACCGACAGTTCAGTCGAATATGAATGATGCATTGGCCACAGGCCTGATGTGAACGATATGGATCAACGAAAAAACTGTAAGTAAATCGGGCGCAGTACTCAATAAAACATTTTTAAAACTGATTTATATATTTAATTAACTTAAAAACGACAAACAAAAGACGTAGGCAGGTATGCCACATGCTTCATCTCCGACGGCAAACGAACAGCTAGACGCGGCGAGGAAGCTCCATCAGCGATTTGTTTCGTCAGTCACATCACAGCAGACTCGCAGACGGGCGTTACGGCCCATCCAAACAGTTGCCGATGATGCATTCAAATTAGGATATTGTATTCGTGAGGGTGCGTGTTGTTGTAGCATTTGTCTGTATTCAGCGAATACAGGCAGTAGTCGCCAACTACAGGTGCAAAGGTCGACTCAATAGCTGGCGCCGGTAATCGTCTATGTGTAAGTACTTACTATTTAGCCGCGCTACGCAGGGCACCTAGATTATTATTATATATTTTTATGAGTGTATCTGTTTAATGATTCACTTTTATACCATCTCCAGAGATATATTATAGTCTTCCATTAATATGACTAAAATTCTGGCAGATATAATACATATAAATAATAGTTTTGTTTCATTTTGTTGAAGGTTCAACAGAATGTGATCTATGTTCAAATAAAATAAAATAAATAAAAAATTAAAAACAGGTTGTCATATCAGCCCCCCCTACTATGACTGTCAAAAGCTCAAAAGTAATATCGAAGCGGTGTTGTGATTGAGATGGCGCTATACGCGATGTATAGCTCTGTCCCATTAACAACATTACTTTAAGGTTGTTATAAGAGCTCAGAGTACGGCCCCAGGTTAAGTTAAGAACTGTTTAAAAGTTAACTTAGCTTTTAGAAAAATGTACGTACTAAAAGTACGTAAAAATAATAATAATATCACAATTAAAAAATGCTTATTGTTATCACATCACCTATAAGGTTTTAATATTGATAAGGAAAGTAATAGAAATACACGAACTTAAAAATCTTTACTTTTGGGCATTGTAGTGCCGATATTTTTATTACAAAACTACCGCCGCCAGCTATGACGTTTTTTAAACAGCATGAATTCCCTGTTATTGAACAATATCTACTATAATGGACTCAGAATTGAAGCTCATCTTTTTATATACAATGTTTTTCTTTTTTAATATACAGCTACCGTCACAACTTTCCATTATATTACAAATGTAATGGCAATTATGGTCTTCACAAGACAAACGTTCATAAAACTACAAAAATCACTTATTTATGACCTTTTTTATGAATTGATTAAACTGGTAGATACCATGTCATCGTATTATTTACTTAGTATAATGTCATCGATACTTACACCGAATTAGAGACTACATAATTGTGGACATATTTTCTGTTGTGCCTTTCAACAACGGGGTGGACTAGGGGACACTAGTGGTCACACCAGGAATAAAATTGCAAAATAATTGCAAGTTTTATGCAAATAAATGATTATGATTATGATTATTGTCAATTATCTATAACATGCAGCTCATGATATTATCATTGCAATTTTTCTTATGGTATTCAGTGTGGGGTGTTAAGTATTCTAGATTTATTTTGATGCTAAATAAAAATTATTCAATTCATTAATTTAAAAAACTAATCACTACACTTTGTTTTTTTTTCCAGATTGAGATTGAGTAAATTCGAATGAAAGTCGAATTAGGCAGTAGAAGTAAAATGTAGTAGATTATATTCACTTCTCAAGCTTACGCGCTCACTAGACATGAAATAAAACACTTTTAACGGATACTAGCGCGGTTTTATTGAAAGTACTTTGGTAATTAGTTGGTATTTGGTTTGATTTTTGATTTTCCCGACGTTTCGGCACCTTTGCAGCTGCCGTGGTCACGGGGGACTGAAGCTACTTGTGAGCCTACCCTCAAGCGATGAATTTTTTTTAGAACGTTCAGAAATTAAAATTTATCAAATTTAATTAGTTTAATTTTGGTTTGGTTTTAATTTAATTTTATATGTTAAAAAGAGAGAATCTACTGAAACTACTACCATTTCAAAAAATTGGGAGGCCCCTCCAAGAAAGAAATGGCGAAAGAAAACTTGGAGAGGAAGGCCGACCTCCGTCTTTTATATTAATTAATTTATTTGCAAAAGGAACTAACCGTATCATTAGATCTTACAGTGTGTGTTTGGGGCTTTAGCTTGTGAATGATGGGGTCCCAAGCTGGTGGAATTTTCCAACCATCATCTCTATTGAAATTAGGATATTTATTTATTTCGATAGCCTCGCGGAGCATTCTAGGAATGAATCTACGTTCCCTAGCAAGGATTTGGGGTTTGTCAAATCTAATATAATGGTTGGGCCCCTCAAAGGCGTGTTCACTCACTGCAGACTTGTTATCGCGCCTATGTTTCATGTCAGCTACATGTTCTTTAACGCGGGTCCCTATGCTTCTCTTTGTTTGCCCGATGTAGGAGAGCCCACAGTCACAATCTAGTTTCAATAAAACCGCGCTAGTATCCGTTAAAAGTGTTTTATTTCATGTAGTAGATTATATATATATATATATATATTCTTTCTATTTCTAGCATTTGGATCCCAAAAACATTTATTTTATAATTTGAGATTTTAGCATTCACAATGCTATTTTGGTTTAGTATTGTACAAAGTCTATTCTGACGCTAAGCTACCTATTATTTTAATTATTTTCCACCAGTTTCTTAAGCTAGAGGTGTAACGATTGTGCCATCATGATCGTCACAATCTTGACTTGATCCTTGGTTTGGTACCTCTTATTCACAGATATGGTACTTCTTTGTATCTCTTATTCTAATACAAAATATTAACATCCTATAACTTTCAATTTCAGAGACGGAAATTAATCGCACAAATAAATTGGTTTTAACAACATTATCAAGGTGGTATTATTTTACAGATATTACTTATGTTATTATTGAAGCTGCTGTCTGCTAAGCTATCAGGAAGTACAGAGATTGGTTACAGAAACGGTTCGATTATTTAACAATAATATTGACAGAATAAACTCATTTTTTTACAGAAGTGCATAACACAAATTATCAGTATTGCATAATATTGCGATCATTATTAAATTGAGCTAATCTCAAGGTTTGGTAAAGAATCTAACTACGCCTTTGCGTAGACTTCATTGTTCAAATACAATGTTTAACTTAGATTACTTAATTATTTTTATTAAATATTTTCCAATTCTCTTCTTTTTTCAACTTTTTTATTTTAAAAGTTTAACTTTGATTACCTTGCCTATTGCACAAAGAATGCAAACAATACAAAAAATATATATATATACAAGAATGTATTATATTAAATATAATAAACAGTTCATAATCACTTCTTATTTAGAAAGAAATTAAATTCTTATATTATTATGACAAGTAATGTAATTAATAGATTGCTGAAATAAAACATTTAATGATAGTGGAGTAGACTCGTGTCCAACCAATTTTAGCACTCGACGTCACCGGCCTATACCTTTATAGCCCTAACAAAAATGATATTATAGATGTTCCAGGTAATACGGCGGGATGGTCAATGACTCCACTATATTCGAAAAATATTAAAACATTTTATCGATAATAATAAAACTGAGTTTTCCAAACCAACCTTGCATATTTTTTTTTTTGTACCAACCATCTGTAGGTACTGTTTTTAATAATAATCATGTAAAACGTTCAGAGTTATGCTAAATGGTATTCTTTTCTTTTTTAAAAAAGACTCATATGCAAGAAATGATATTTCCATTTTCTTATTATAATGCTTTCAACATCTACATGTGTTAATATACTAATATCAAGGACGAATCTGAGTATAATTAATGATTAAACGAACTTACCTGTAAGTGAAGTTCTATCATAATTATACGAAGGATTCGTCCGAAGATATTAGTATAGAATCCCACCCTCCCTACTTATTATTGTAAATTACAATAACTATCTACCCACTGAAGAAAATGAGGAAATATCGTAGAATTTGGACTTTAAACTAAATGAAGTGGTTGGCGGCTAGTAGTGACGAGGAGGGCTCTGACCGGAAATGTCAAAACATCTGTCAATTTTAAGTCGAAAACCTTCTCTTTTCAGGTTTTTAAGGTTATTACTTTAAAATAACGTGCTAAGTGGTGATACATGCAAAAGCGGTACTACATGTGTTAATATACTAATATCTTCGGACGAATCCTTCGTATAATTATGATAGAACTTCACTTACAGGTAAGTTCGTTTAATCATTAATTTTGTACAAAAACACATCTTTTATCACTTACTTTGTGCAAAATAAGCGCTCAGTTTGTAAGTGGGACGCTATTTGAGGTGCCATTTTTGAGCATACCGGACATCTAGGGTTTTCTTGCTCGAAGGTTTCAAATATGGTGGATTCAACCCACGAAACATGGACAACAACTCATGCGCTTCCAAGCGTACCTAATAGATCCATGATCTATAGATCCATCGATCGATTCACTTTCGACACCGTGTCGCCGTGACAGCGCAGTCACTGCCAAGGCTACTACGCTTTGTTATGTAATGTCTGTCTGTCTATTGTTACACCTGCATTGTATATAGTTGGTATTTATTTTGGTATAGTTTCCGGCTTTTCCGCAGGATAAGTAGATCAATATTATGTAACAAATACATTGCATACATCACAGAGATAAGCTTCAAAGTTTCTTATTTATTGCTAGGTTTTTCTAATAACGTAATACTTAATCTAGAATGCGATTAATCTGACAATAACTATATTTGGTACCTAATCTGTTACAATGTACTCGTGGTGTGACTAACGTCACTTCAGTGAACTTGACCATAAAGAGTTGACAAAAATTGATGGCACCAATTTCTATGTAAACACGTCAAAATCACAAATAATTTGGCAACACTGACTATATTTTGTACTAAAAATTTTAATTCCATTTTATTTATTTTCAACTCTTTATGGCCAAGGCCCAAGCTGTAACTCTGTGTGAACCACTTTTTCGAGTGAAGTTGCCAGGAACCGGCTAAAAACGCGCGTTTCGCTAGAGTTCGATACGCACGTTCGATAGAGTAATAACATTTTGTATGAGTTTGTACAGCGCCATCTACCGCCGAGAAGCGAAATTATTTTTTCCATAGATAATAACTCTATCGAGTACTTCTACGCGCGTTTTATCTCTCAATAAGGGCTTTTTAAAGTGACATTTAAAAAATAAAAATAATAACTATTTTCCTCACTAGATGGTGTTGCGATACTCTTCGAACCTTAAAAATAGTAACTATTTGCCTCACTAGATGGTGTTGATACTCTTCGAACCTTAAAAATAGTAACTATTTGCCTCACTAGATGGTGTTGATACTCTTCGAACCTTAAAAATAGTGACTATTTGCCTCACTAGATGGTGTTGATACTCTTCGAACCTTAAAAATAGTAACTATTTGCCTCACTAGATGGTGTTGATACTCTTCGAACCTTAAAAATAGTAACTATTTGCCTCACTAGATGGTGTTGATACTCTTCGAACCTTAAAAATAATAACTATTTGCCTCACTAGATGGTGTTGATACTCTTCGAACCTTAAAAATAGTAACTATTTGCCTCACTAGATGGTGTTGATACTCTTCGAACCTTAAAAATAGTAACTATTTGCCTCACTAGATGGTGTTGATACTCTTCGAACCTTAAAAATAGTAACTATTTGCCTCACTAGATGGTGTTGATACTCTTCGAACCTTAAAGATAGTAACTATTTGCCTCACTAGATGGTGTTGATACTCTTCGAAGCTTAGTAAAAAAATCACATTGACACACTTTTTTATCAACGCCATCTGTCAAGCCTATAGTTTTTTGTCATTGTGAAAAGCCCTCATAGCTGTTCGTGCTACGGTATGGGTACAGAATATCCCATCAAAGTTGCCAAAAAATTATAACCGTCAAAATACAGTGATATATCGCTGGTTGCGTTAAAATATTTTGATGTTTGATTTGTCACACTTGATCGATCACTTCGATATTGTCACTTCGGACTTCGAAACGGTCAAAGAGTTTGGTCTTATTGCATTGCGCTACAATAAACATAATCATCATCATAACATCCCAGTAAGAGTAATTTTGTATGAAAATTTATACAGCGCCATCTACCGAAAAGCAAAGTGAGATTTCCCATAGAGAATTATTTTATAGACTAGGTACTTTTACGCGTTTTTTTTCTCGATAGCTGTTCGTGCTAAGGGTACTGTTAGAATTTTTTTACGACACTTAAAGTGTGACGGTTTTTACCGTGGTTTGGTACTAGTTATTCTGGAATCTTTATGCAAAGAAAAACAAAACAATACTTACTTACATTGAAAAATCCCAAAACAACACTACATGAAACCTATTTTCCTCTTACGGAGAACGAAAAAAAAGAACAGAATGGTCAAATTTAAAAAAAAACCGAACCACACAACTGAAATAATCGATTTCTAACCGTTAAAAATCTCGTCCGGTCCGAAAATACATTTTACTAATTGTTTGCCGCCAAAAAAGTGGCGGCCATTTTGTTTGTCCTTCATGGTTCACCGGTGCTATGTTACCTACATGGTTTATGTACCTTCATTTTTGAAATAAGGTTATACTTATACATAAGAGCTCAACAATAAAACCAAAACACCTTTCCAACGAGGGCTTTTCAAAGTGACATTTAAAAACAAAAAATTGTAACTATTTGCTTCACTAGATGGTGTTGATACTCTTCGAAGTTTAGTAAAAAAATCACATTGACGAAAGTGGCGCCGCGGTGAATTATATTTAATATTATAATTCTAATACACAATTTTAAAAATGTTTATCGTGGAGATTTTAGGGCCCACAATCTAGTATTTTTAGCCGGTATCGTTACATTCCCTCGTAGTCACTGCTAGAAGTAGATAGCAAAACTGCTAAAATTGGCCGTTTTTGACACATTTGCTACCTACTTCTACGAATGACTACGAGGGCATGTAGTGATACCTTCTAAAAATACTAGGCCCTAATATCTCCACGATAAACATTATTAAAATCTTTTTGTATTAATAACTTATTAAATAAAAACCTCTGAGGGCGCCACTTTCGGTCATACAACCGCCTTAAAGTACAGTATTGAATAATCAAACATGTTACAAATAAAACATGTTTGAATTGGAATGATTAAGAAACTAACTCCATTCAACTTTGATTGAAATAAAATCTACATAGATACAGACCTACCTAACTTTCGGAAAAATTTACCAAAATCTTCGATCAGATACCAGCCAAAAGCACGCCGTAAGCAAGCTCATGAGAGAAGAATTTAGAAGTGGTGAAAATAAAAATGTGCGACTCTGATAGTGTGTATGTGTGTGTACGTTGTCGTGTGTGTTTGTATTGTGTGTGTATTGTAGCCTACGTCTGAAAAACAGCGTTATGGCACCAACATCATTGCCGTAACATATGCTGAGCCGGGGACCTTTTCTCCACTGTAGCACTGCTCACAATTCTAAAGTACCTAGTAAATAAGTGTTTAATTTTTATTTGCATGTGTGTTATTGTATGCATTGTTATAGTGTGTGAAATAAATTATTTTCATTTCATTTCAAAATGCGCAGATCGGTTGAATTTAAAAAATTAAAGAATTCTCTCGGTGTTATTACAAAAGATTTTTATACACCTGTTTAACTTAGACACTGTTTAAATGTGATGCTGTCTCTTTCAAACAATATTGTCAAACTAGTGACAGCATCACATTTAAACAGTACTTTGTATTCTGAAATAAAGTATTATTATTATTGGTAATCTAATTTATTATTATTAATAGGTGTTTAACAAGCTTTTGTAATAACACCGTCTGACTTCAAAAACTAGACTCATGCTTAATATCACACTAAATTTCTTAACCGTCAAGGATAAGAGATTCGATCCTCTTTTGATTGTGACATTATTTTAAAAATATTATTTATGGAATCCTTTAAAAATAAAATGACAATAATTACAATCCTGGCCACACCAATTATCGAACCTTTTTGGTCAAAACAGTAACCCCACAGACTACCGTTAGGATTTCCGAACAAAAAATGTGTCGTCTCGGTCTTAAATACCCTAAACAAAAGTAGGATTATATTTTAAATTCTATTGTACTAAATGGGTTTGCCACCGCGGTGGACAAGATTTTGACAAGTCGTTAAAGGCAGTGTTAATTTAACGATTAGATGAGCGATAGGTGGGGTGAAAAAAAAACTTTAGTAGAAAATTTAAACACTTATTGTCAAGATAATAAGGTATTTAGATGAAATTGTAGTTTTATGAAAGATCGCACCTCAGCATCTTGTCTTGATGCGCATTATGATAAAAAAATAAATTTAATATAAGTTTTATACAGGTATATTTTATAATTATTGTTATCGTAATAAATAATTTAAAAATTAATCTTTCGAAAACATTATGAAAGTAGACTACATGTTACGCTTCTAAAACTTTCCATCGATTTTCTTTTTCATTGATTTTTAACAAAACTTTTTGATGTCGTATAATATGACAGATTATGTAAATAAAATTACATAATCTTACAGTGACGTAACTGGGAATCCAATTCACAACCTCGCAGATAAGTCCTAATAGCGATGGAAGATGGTTGACTTGTTGCCGCTATCTAACTAAATCTCAAATACCTAACTTTTACCTTAAAATTAATCTTTGAAATAATCTTGAAGCGTCAAACGAATGTACACACGACAGCACAGAAAGCAGTTGTACGAAAACAGCTTTTATTAAGTAGGTACGTCGTCGGGCATAAAGTTGATCTCAAAATCAAAGTATGTGCCGTCGCCTGTACAAAAAAAACTTTGTTCCATTGCTTTTAAAGTAACCATTTAAAGTGACCAAAGAGTTACCGAATAAAAAAAGTCGTCCTTCCTCATTCCTACTTACAGCTTAAAGTCAACCCGTCGCTACTGTTGTTAAATGACGGCCCAAAAGACCCTTTCTTAGTTAAAAGGATTAACCGCAAAGCATTAAAGGGGTTATTTTTTTTCACAGCGGTCAACCGTAGACAATTATGATATATGACTTTATTTGCAAATGCGGTTTTCTTTGAAAATGTCTTTGATTTGAGAATAAAGATTTTTAGTACTTACCATAAACTTAATATTCGTACTTAGGTACTTATGTTTTTTCACATTGTTTTTTAGTAAGTAAAGATTTTGAATCGGAAAGTTTGAGATGCACACAAAAACACTGAATATTATTATATTAGGTAGTTTATTGAATAAAATTATAGGAAAGATTCGGTCAACGGGACTGAAAATGGTGGCATGTAGGCTTTATAATGAGATTAACGAGTGCAAGTGAGAAAGAAAGTGTAAGCGAGAGGAAAAAAGGAGCACAGCCAAATCAGAATCCAGTACCCCATAGCTCTATCGAGAAAAAAACGCGCGTAATACTCGATAGAGTGATAATCTATGGATAATTTCATTTCGCTTTTCCGCTGTAGATGGCGCTGTACAAACCCATACAAAATTACTCTAGCTCTTTTTTTCTCGATAGATGTTCGTACAACGGGTACAGATCGTTTTTTAAAAAGCCAAATCAAATACAGACATATACAGACCTTCATCTTTATTTTGCAAAGTTAGGGATAACGTCGATCATCTATACCTGTGGATATTGCATGTTAATGGCACACCTCAAACTCCCCCAAAACGCAGCCCACTATGAAAGTCCCCCACGACTTCTCATACAACTTGACATTAAGTGTCGCGTGATTTGTCAAACGGCATGTGCCACATTTTAGCTTTGTTATGTGCTACATCCTCGTATATATGATCGAAGAGGGACAAGCATCAAAAAGCATATTTTAATAAAACTGCGTTAGAAGTTTCATAAATGTGCTGACCCCAAACTATGTAGGTACTATCGAGAACACTTCCGCTTTACCATATGCGCTCATACGAAGTTTTCTGCAAAGTAGTAAAGCAGAGTTGCCGATCATACCTACATACCTACTTACACAAATATGAAAAATAACCCCAAACTCAGCAATGCAAGATAAGCTTAACCATTAGCTCTTGTACTAAAATCGAACTAATGGCTTTTACAATAAAGTACATTTCCCCCCGCAGGAGAGTACGTGCTCCAAGGTGAACTTCCCAGTGAGTTGGTGACAGAGGAGTCCAGGTTCGATCTCCTCGAAGAGGCGTTGCAGCTGGTGGAACTCGGAGACGAGGCCGAGGCTAAGGATGAACAAGCTAAGGTGAGGTTTAGGTAACATCAGACAATTAATCGCGTTTTGATCCGGCTCGGCCATGGGCGTATCTAGAGATATTTTCCAGGGGGGGCCAGGCCTCCAGTTCGGGCGGAAAGCTGGGGTGGGCACGCCCCTCCCCCCTTCCTACGCCAATGGGCTCGGCCTTCATCCCATCTGATATAAAATGAAGTTAAGGCCGAAGGTGGTGCATTTCAGTTGGAATCCTCAGCCATCGAGGCGAACCGCTTTTAATTGCTTGTTTTTTGGCAACACCCGACCCTTCTTATGAATAAGTCGCAGCCAACTAACTTATAGCCGCTTGCTTAACGGCCTAGCCTTTTCATTCAACGGCGTCGTTCAATCAGCGGCCTAAAAGATATCCAGCCATCTAATTAAATGGCAGTGAAACGTGATCGCTAACTATGGGTCTTTCTTAGTGCTTCACCTACACCTTGAAAGGTATCTACCCTCCAAAAATAGTGCCTCTACTTTCAGCCGTTAATGGCTCTACGCGTATCTCAACAATCAATCAGAGTTTTATACACACATACGACCTGAGTAGTGCAGTGGTCAACATGCCGGTCTACCACGCAGAGGTCCCGGTTTCGATTACCGGCCGGGCTGAATTTGAAATGATGAATTTTAATTTCTGTGACGGGTCTGGGTTTTGCTATGTATAATAAGTATATAAGTGGTATATCAGTTGTCTAGCACCCATATTACAAGCTTTGCTTAGTTTGGGGTTAGATGGCGCTGTGTGAAATTGTCCAAGCATTATTTATTTATTTTTTTCCCAAAAAATATTCCAAATAAATTTAAAACCAATTTTCAATATTTTAATCTTTTTCCCACCTTTGTACGCCATGTAAGCCTACGTTTTACATACCCACATACAGTGCGAGTGAATTTATTTTTACGAAGGAGGCAAACACGCATGCACAAACACACACAAACCTACACACACACACACACACACACACGCACACATTCACACACACCTATCATGAGACAATATAATAAATTATTTCGAAATTTTCATTATTATTAAATTTCTTTTTCAAATCCGTTAAACTTAATATTTGTTTAAAATCATTTTCTTTTTTTTGTAATCATTAATATATTTTGTTTACAAAGTGTTGTTTCCGTAATTGGCTTATGTATTGTATAATTATACCTGCGTTAATGCTCTGTAAATGCTGTGGTAACAATGTTCAATAAATAAAATAAATATTTATTATCAACTTGGTCTACGGATCAAGGTATTTTTTTCATACAAATGAGGTAACTTTGAAGCCTTTGTTTCCTGCCTGGATGTACCGTGCTGTGATCTGATGATGTCTATCCAAGTATCCAGGGACTGAATTGAGGAGATTCAGATCGCTATACATAGACACCCATTAACTGATCTGATCAGCATTCTAAAAGATAAAAGGACATGATTAAAAAAACCGCAAATTTAGCATTAAAATGTATGGAAATCCTGAAGCTGGAATATCTGACCCTAATATCTTTTAGAATGCTGATCAGATCAGTTAAGTGTGTATAGCGATCTGAATCTCCTCCATTCCTTTCCTGGATAGCCATTATCAGATCACAGCACGGTACATCCCTGGGAAACCAAGGTATAGAGATAACGAGCTGTGATGATGATGAATACTTTTATCACTCAGGCGGTAGAGGGCAGCAGCAGCGGCGGCGACGACATGCTGCACCCGGCGATGCGGCATGTGCCGCATCACCCACTCGCGCATTACCACAACCAGGTGAGCGCCATCTGTGATCGGAGAGGTGAAAGCAGTTTTAATGCCGCGTCGATAGATGGCGTTTAACGTATTTTTTTTTTGTTATAAATAATCATATTTTGTTAATAGTGTTGAAACTGCTTTGCACTTGTGATATTTGTGTTACAGGTTTTGATTTAATCATCGCTTGTCTCAGAAGAATTCCTAGTTGTATTAATAAATATTTTGAGTAGGTAACTTCAAAAACACAAATACTTACAAAATAAGTAAGTAATTAAGTAAATCAAAGTAACAAAGAAACAAGTAAGCGGGATAACAGTGGAAGGAATTTCGCAATAAACGTTTGTTTTTTTACGCATTAAAATGGACTTAGATTTTTTATTTCAGAATTTTTTAATGCAAATTCTAAGTTACTTACAAAATCTGAACACTTCTTTATTCTATAAATAAAGTTTTTAATAATTTTACCTACTTAATTGAATCAATTAGGTACCTTAAAATCCTGAATGAAGATTTTAAACTTACTTAAACCTTAAAATCTTATCGTTCATGTATAGATCCAAAAACTTGTAAGCTTTCTTTGACACAAATGCAGAGTCCTCAAAAATGTCCTTTTCGTTTTGTCTTCGGATCAAAGGGCTCGTTAGCGGAACTCCAAAGTTAATGATAAATGGTTCCGTGTCACTGGTCAGATGCCACACACGGCGTGTGAAGTTGGCGTGTGGCGCAAGTTATGGGAATAAGCTGGTTGAAGTCACAGTCTACGGAACACCAACTTCTGTGACCTGCCCCCCAGTAACATTTGCAAATTTTCGCTTCGCTTCGAAACATTCGAAACTATCGTATGGATTTGACGTTTTAAAATTCGATTGTTAACGAAACCTTATGTCAATCCCATACATGTTTCGAAAGCGAAGCGATAACGAAGATTTGCCAATGTTACTTTGGCTAGGCCCTCTGTACCCTTAGCGCATGAACAGCAATCGAAAAAATAACGTACCTATGTAAAAACATGCAATAGAGTAATTTTGTATGGGAAGTTTGTACAGCGCCATCTACCGCCGAAAAGTCAAATAATTTTTTTTATAGAAAATTACTCTTTTGAGTACTACTTGTTTTTTTCTCAGATGTTCGTGCTAAGTGTACTGTTTATCAAAACTTGCAAGTCTTGTAAATTATGTCTTTTCCAAATTATTTATGCAAGACCCTTGTAAAAATTGTCAGACGAAAATGGAGTATTTCAGCTTTGGACACCCTCAGGGTAAATATGGGGCGTTATTTCGAGGTGCCGTTTTTGAGACTCTGACCGGACATCTAGGGTATTCTTGATCGAAGTGTTTACACTAAATTCTTTAGTTATAACGAAATTTTTATAACATGTACCACAAAAAGGCTTGTAGGCCACTCTTCTCCATCAATCAAGTTCGTAAAATACAAGCGGTTTGGACAAATTGTTAATGTTTTTGGACGTTTTGTTTCGCTACCGTTAATTTTATTATCTTTTTTGTGCTCAAAGTTTTTTTTTTCGAAAATATGTTATACCTCTTTAGTGGTTTTGTTAGTAAGTGGTGTTAGGGCACAGTATTGTTGCATGGTCTGTGTGTGAGGAAAGGAATACTGGTCTATAAAAAAAGATGTAGGTAGGTACATAATTTAATGTGATAATTTGCAATGCATTGGAACTTAACATCGGTATATTATTATATAAATAAAACAGACAAACATGACGAATTTATAAGGGTTCCGTTTTTTGCCATTAGGCTACGGAACCCTAAAAATAAAGTTTACTTTTAAAGAAAATTGTAAGAAACTCGATAATACTGCTGCGCCCGTTCTTCTAGTCAGCGAATGCTTGGATAATTTCACACAGCGCCATCTAGCCCCAAACTAAGCAAAGCTTGTAATATGGGTGCTAGACAACTGAACTACTTTTAAATATATACTTATTCTTCTTCTTATCGAATGAGGAGCAGTGGCCACCTATGGTGTTAGAGTTTATCAAGCCGCCTGTAAGGCCTCTAACTTGGCTTAACAACTATTATCAGATGACAACCGCCGGGACCGACGGCTTAACGTGCCCTCCGAAGCACGGAAGCGCTAAGATATATTGCCACTTAACGGTCACCCATCCGGCACCTGGCCGGACTGAGCGTTGCTTAGCAAACGTGATCGAGTACGATCAGTCTGTCAAGTTCCGCCATGAGCGCTTCTTCAAAGTAACGACCCCAGACCCGTCACAGAAATTCATCATTTTAAGTTCTTCCCGGCCGGGAATCGAACCCGGGACCTCTTGCGTGGTAGTCCGGCTGTTGACCACTGCACCACTCAGGTCGTCAATATTACAATAAGCATTTTTTGTAAAAAATTAAGTACGACTACGTTGGTCCTAACATTATATTATTGAGCTTACAATTACAAACAATACCATTATAATATTATTGACATTTTATACCCTAAGTTCTAACAAAATCGTTTAACTTTTCTCTTTCCATTAAAAATTAATTGTAAAGCCTCTTGGATCGAAAAGTCTCTGGACTCAAATCAATTAATAGCATTCTTGAAAAAAACAATGTACTTTTGATATCTCGATCTGCTGGACATCGATTAATGATGGCAACATCTCGCGATGTAATCGATAACGTGCCATCGAAATCGATACATGTACCATTCTTTTATCTATGCCCGATAAAATTCGTGATCTGTACCCTTAGCTCGAACAGCGATCGAAAAAAATAACGCGCGTAAAATCATTCGATAGATAAATTTTGTATGGGAAATTAGTACAGCGCCATCTATCACCGATAAGCGAAATGAAATTTTCCATAGAGAATTTTCTATCGAGTAATTTTACGCGCGTTTTTTTTCTCGATAGCTGTTCGTGCTAAGGTTAATCAAAAAACTAACGCACGTAAAAACATTCGACAGAGCAATTTTGTATGGGAAATTTGTACAGCGCCTTCTACCGCCGAATAGCGAAATATTTTTTTTCCATATATTTTTGTTTGAGTCGTTTCGGAAACTTATCAATCTGCCCTCGTAGGCATATTACGGGTTTAACTTCGATCAAGAATACCCTAGCTAAAATTAGCGCCAAATTTGTAAGTGGGACGCTATTTGAGGTGCCATTTTTGCTACCGAGTCACTAGTGACATCGCCGAATTTCTTCTAGTATATCCTACTCTTACGCTGCAAGCCAGCGTTATTTCACCAATGTGAGGAACTACCTCGACATTCAATTGAAATATCGTTCCAGATAAGTACTTGGCAATCGATTAAGATGAAATAGCTATATAATTTTTAAATTTGAGATTTTTGCATTCACAATGCTATTTTTACACAATTTTTTCTAGTATATTATTTAGTATAGTGTAAAAATAGCATTGTGAATGCAAAAATCTCAAATTTAAAAATTTTTTAGGAATCAAAAGTGTACTCGCGCAGGGAATACTCATTCCCACATACAAGTTTTTTTTTCCGAATTCTTAATCCTCACGCTGTCGATACTGTTTGCTTAGGAGAAGAATTTTAATAATTCACAAATATTGACGAGCCTGTGTGCCCAAGAATACGGTAGCTGGGTGACATTTTTTTGACATTTACCATAGTGATGTGATGTTTGTCGATGGTAGTTTGAAATGTTGACAGACAAGTGACTGTTAAACAATACTGCAACTTAGTTAATGCTGTAAAAATGTTTCTTTGTGATTTGGAAAATGAGAAAGAGTGAGTTTTAGCTTAATTTTACATTGATGAATTATGCGACATAATTCTTTTTCTTTACGTGTAAAGATTATGGAAAGTAAGTAACATCACTTTTTCGATGTTTTTCGTTGTTTTTCATCATTATCTTTCGCACAATTATCTTTCTTGAAAAAAGTTATTGGAGCAACTTCACAGTACGTTAAAGTGTATTTTGATGAAGAATTTTTATTTGTTAGGTCTTTTTGTTTTAATGTTTACAATGTATATCGTATGCTTTAGATATGACTGTTTGATGCCATAATAAATAATAAAAAAAAATTCAATACGTTTCCGCTATTATTTACGCCAAAAATATGGCCCGCGACAAGCGCTTTTGATGATAATCAGTTTTTTTTTACAATCACCTGTGACGTTTATACGCAATTTAAATACTTGTTGATACTAGATAACCTCTTTAGCTTGTCGTATTTTTTTTGTGGCTTCAACTTTACGTTTTCTATATAAAAATATGGCCCGCGCAAACCATGTTTTCCTATTATGGCCCCTTAAATTGTTTTTTTTTGTTTTCTCATTATAAAGCTATGAGTAGGAAAATAAAGCTATATAGGAGTAGGAATCAAATAATTAATATAAGTAAGTAAACAAACACAAAATATCGATATTTTTAAAACCAATAATCTGCCTACCCCTACAAACAAACCAAAAATTTCGACAAAAACCCAGTAAAATGTATCAGAAATTCTCCTATCTGTTTACTTAGGACCTGCCAGGAGGTGCATCAAGTACTTTTTTTTAACCCTAAGGAATAGTTTAAGGAATTTTGTAATATTATTCTTGAATTATTGGCTTATGAAAAGGAAACTGTTATTGGAATTTGGAATTCACTTTATGTTTTAAAATAATTACCTATATTTTGAAGATATGTTCAGTTCATCAGCCATTTTTGATGTCCCCACTGCTGGGGCACAGGCCTTCCTTATGGGTGGTAAGGAGGGCGGGCCATAACCCACCACGCCACCACGACTGCAACTGCAGCCGGGACAAACGGCTTAACGTGCCTTCCGAAGCACGGAGGAGCTCGAGATAATAAATTTTTGATCACCCATCCCACGACCGACCCTTGCGAACGTTGCTTAGCTTCCGCAATCGCTGGGCCAGGCGCTAAACCACTGCGCCACCGAGCTCCACAATAGACATCGACAGCATAAAATAAAAAAAACTACATTAAGCCACATTATGGAATTTTCCGAATAAGAATTATTCCGAAACGCAGCACATCCATACAGATCTATGGACCTAATTCTTTCTTTGAACTACAGCATTTTTCTTAATAATAAATAAACCCATTTACAAACTAGTAAGTATACAGGGTGTCTTAAATCTTTGCCACATGAAGGGAAAGTAAAATATTGAAGATAGGAAATTTTACTGAAAGAAAACTTCATTTTGATTTTACAAATAATTGGAACCGCATTCGAAGTTTTTTGAAAAATCGAACCCACCAAATATTTAAAAAAAAAATTTTTTACGATACCAATCGCATAGGATTGTTTTTTTCTTTAATAACACAGCATCTTAAGCAAAAGGAAGACACAAAACAAATCATTATTACGTATTATATCGTATTGTATGGGGTTTAAATGCATTTTTGCCTACTTAGGTGCACTTTCGAGTAGCAGACAGAGTGATTACTGATTTCTCAACTAGTTGAAAGTTATTTACTCTCACAATTACCTATCCGATATGTAGTAGGTATTTAATTTCAACCTACCTACCCATTGTGTGCAAACTTTTGTTAATTATTGTGATGGAAAATGACCTCACTTTAAATGTGGAGCTCATTTTTCAATGTTGACGACTCTGTATGAAATATACAGGGAGAAAAAAGCAGCCCTTGACGAGTTTCTTGCCGGTTCTTCTCGTTACAAGGTCTCCCGCTCAGGGTTTGCGAACCGATGGCGTAGCTTCTATGACATTCACAAGTGCTACAAGAACTACAGCCTAGAATAAATTGTTTTTGAATTTTGAATTTTTTCCAATCATTTTTAAAAACAGTCTTTCAGTAAAATTTCCTACTTTCAATATTTAAGGTACTTTCCCTCCATGTGGCAGACACGCTGTATAATAAGCACTACATTAGGTTGAAATAAGACCGACACTCGCAAAAACGAATCGCCAAGTCACTATAAGAAAATTTGAGTTTAAATCCGAACCTTATCTCCTAGTTATAGAGTATATAATAAGGCTTAAAATGACGCAGCCCTTATGTCAAGTTAATGATAGCTTAAGGTTTGCATTAAGTTACAATGCAAGAGATCGCAATCGAACGTATATCGATTCTGCATTCGATATATCGGATAATCGATGTCTGCTTTGTAATAATATAGGGTGACTTGGTAACATGCAGGGTTTCAGTTCGAGAATTTTCTTAGGTTGACCTCTTCCTTTGAAGCGCGCTCCACAGTCGCGCCGTGAACACCCGTGAGAGGCGTGAAGCGCGAATGTGGATGGTTTTCGCGCCCGTTCACAGGCTATGCGTACCTAAAGCTAAAACATCAAAATTAAAAACAAAACTGTTGTTTTGGTTAATAGTGTAATCAAAAATCTTCTGTTAAGACCAAGGAAGTTATAAGTACTTCGTAAGACCAAGAAGACTATGATTTTTGTCATGAAACATAAATGTTAGGTTATGTTAAGATACTTTTAAAAAGATAAAAAATTAAGTACCTAGTTAAGTTAAGTGGCTCTGAAGAGCTGTAGACAAGCGCTTGCCTATCTAGCAGTGGCGTGCATACCATATAGGCAGTTAGGCAGTGCTTACCTCATGACGAACCTAATAAATATAGATACCACTAGTCACTAGTGTTAAAGTAAAAAATAATTATTTGGTTCCGATAATATTCTATAATAACCAAATTTCTATTGAACACTCAGATAGTAAGCAAATTTTCCTTGCGCATCATTCTTACCACGCGCTACGGTGGGGTAAGCAGTCTCCAGAATGCATATTCGAAGCAAGGAGCGTTTCATACAAAACTCATATTTCGGTAAAAGCTATACGACCACAGAAAAAAGTGCGCTCTTTGTTTTAATATACTATATCTATGGCTCTTTGTACGTGTAAGGTTCTAAAACATGACCTTCGCAATATAACAGCGCTAGGTAATCATGCTTACTCGGGCTACCTCGGGCGCCGGGCGGCCGCGGCCGAAAGAATTTTACCGAGAAGCCGACGACGACATTATTTGTCTCACTCGCTCCTATGCACAAACCGCTCGCTCCCAGTCCGAGTTTTATTATCTCACGAGTGCGGGTGAATTTAACAAGTTTCAACCTTGTTACCTTGTCCTAAGAGTGTGGATACCCGCGCTTAATAGAATGTTTGTTTTCGGAAATAAAGATGCAAGCAATGCGGTTGTCATATTTTGTTTGTTTTTAGTTCCGTTAGTTTCTGCAGAGAAAGCAATAACTTATATTATATTTTATTGTCTTCTTGACTTGACACCACGCGCGAGTTAATGAGAGATATTTTTTTTATTTAGTTAATTTTGTTTTTGTGTAGGTACTATTTAGTGTTTTTTCTGTGAAAACAAAAAGAAATTGCTGTATTTTGTGATTAAAATATTACCTAATTAAATAATGGAGAAATTAATAGAGTGTGCCGATTGTGGTGAGAATTCGATTTGTTTACAAAAATTACGTATCCTTTCGCACAGTTTTCGTTCATAGAAAAAGTAATGGCCGCTTTTGGTCGCTAATGGATAATTTATACCTAGGAAGCAACTTCACATAACATAAGTTTACAACGTGAAGAAAAGGCAATATAAAAGTGGTAGGTAAACAATTTAACATCCTTATTACCTACTAATAGTATCAATTTTAAAAGATAAGAGCTTAATTACAACTGTTTAGATCTAGAGTGCCTACCTAGCTTGAAAACCAATGCACGCCCCTGCTATCTAGTATCTATCATAAAAAAGACGGACAAACTTCAATAATCATATTATGCCCATTCTTGGCGACCCATCTTATCGCTGACCTTTCCTAACATCGCTTCGCTTAACTTTCACGATCACTTTACAAATAGGCGAATCCTACCAAATAAGTAGATGTCATACAAATTAATCTTGATCAGGTACAGATAATATTGGATTCTTTTACAGGTCAACTTTGCGAGGTCAAACATTTCAAATCTCGCTGAAAATATTTTTAGAAATCAAAAATGAGACCTTATAAAGCTATCAAAGATAGGAAATCTTAAATAATACTAAAGATGGTCTTGAAGAATGCATTTTTAATACAGGGTTGTCGAAAACTTTCCTGTCCTACTTGTCTTATTTACTAAATATTTTTTTATAGTTTTGACGTGGTACTTTTCTTTTTAACTTAAAAATAAAATGTGCTGTCATGTCACATCAAATTGTTTTAAATAAATAAAAAAAAACTTACATTCTATGTGTGGAAAATAGTTAATTCTATTTTATTATTTCATTCGTAAGTTCATTAGCAAGTCAAAGATTGTTTATACAGGGTTATTTGTAAAATACCAACAATCTCGCAGGAGCAAAACAATACGGCAAAATGAAATGAAATTATTGTTTATTTTCCCATCACAAATAAAGGACTTAAGTGGTAATTAGCAGCTACACATGGAAGGTTACTAAATTTGTCAGGGGCTGGTGCCAGCAGTAGGTTTCAGAAAAGAAACCTGTGACACAGGTCGCCAGGCCCACCCACAGACAATAGTTTTACCGTATGCATTATGTAACTTGATACAAGACGGTAAACAAAAGTTAACTATAATTACAGTACAGGTATGAAACGTAAACGAAATAATACTTATTCCTAACGCCAAAATAACTCAATGATTTGTTAACAAAGCCATGGACCAAGAAGATAACATTCTATTACTTTTGCCAACCCTGACTTAGTTGGTATCGAGACATATCATTGGTGGTGCTTTCCCTTTGATCTAACCGCCTGATGTTATCTGACGTCCGCATTATACCATAGCTATTATATATTCTGTGACCATAGGTTACTTCAATATGACAGTTTGACTCATCGGGTAATTAGTAGAGATCGTGGAGGCTAAGCAACGCTCGCGATGGTTGCTGTTGAGATGGGTGATCCTAAATAATAGTGTGCCTTACCTGATTTAGATAACAAAAAAGTTCGAGTTCTTAACAGAACCTAATGGTTAAAGTTTAAATCTGTTTGTCCTTGTCTTATTGAGTAAAATAAATAAATAAAATAAATAAAAATAAAATAAAAATCATTTATTTCAGGCTAAATTACACCCATCGTTTTAGTTTTTAGTAAACACTAAACAGTTTTTGACTGTTGTCATACCTACGTCTTTTAAACTTAAAATTGTTATTTAAACATTGTTGTCTTATTAAGAGGATTGTCAACCACGTGGTCTCCATACAAACGGCGATAACGTTTCCCACCCCCTAAACCTTAACCTACAGCAATGAATTTTTGGTATGTTTTTGAAATGCCTAAAAACTAGGGCTGTACGTTTCGATTTTTAAAATATTCATTGTAGATTTAAAAATATTGGCACTTCTGTGTTTTGTATGAAATCACTAAAATGCAAATATTTCGAAATCTATTATAAATATTTAAAAAATCAAAACGTACAGCCCTAGTATTTAGGCATTTCAAAAAAATACCAAAAATTAATTACTGTAGGTTAAGGTTTAGAGGGTGGGAAACGTTATCGCCGTTTGTATGGAGACCACGTTGTTGACAATCCACTTAAGGTGATTAGTACCCTCAAGTAGCGCCCTCATCTCAATTAAATTTATTACTCGCTAAGTACAAAATGTATCGATTATTCGAACGTTGAGATTAAAGTCAAGATTCTATAGTTTATTTACAAACAATAACATTTGTAAAATATAGTTCGTTGCAGTAGTAGTAGGCAAAAGTGGCCACTTTTAGCTCTTTTGCCTACTACTACTACATCGAAATATATTTTACAGAGGTTATACTTTGTAAATAAACTATAGAACTTTAAATTCAATCTCAACGTTTGAATATTCGATACATTATGTACTTTTTTTTTTATCTTTATTTAACGAGCTTGATCACTGAGTGAACATGTCGCTCAATTACATTTTCTTAAGACTACATAACAAAAAAATTATATTCTATTGTTATAACAATTTTTAGCAATTTTAAACAAATTTTTGGCACTGTCTGATAAAGGAGAAGCCAGAATTAAATTACAATAGCCAACCATTCTTAAGGCGAGACCTGTTCACGAAATTTACACTTTCACTATGTCTTTAGAATAAGGTTGAATATTGCATAGCTTTAATTGACGCTTCGCCAGAAATTTGACGAAATTTAGTACATTTTTATTGATTTCTGAAATACTGGATCATTTATTAAAAATGTACTCGGTTATTGTGTTAGATCAATAAAAAAGCTATACTTTATGCATAAAAAATCATATCACTGTCATTGAAAATTACGACATCTGACGATTTGAAGTTTATTTTTATGGTGTTATTCAGGATTTATTTACAGAGTAACCAAGCCATTTTCCAATATTCTGTTCGGTTATTGTGTTTCTTTGTTTTTTTGTCAGTCTACAGTAATTTTTGTGAAGTAGAATTCTACATCGGTTCTTCACATTGGAAGTTCAAAAATCAATCTTTTCATCAGATCGTGAACTGGCCTCGCCTTAACATTATGTACTTAGCGAGCAATAAATTTAACTGAGATGAGAGCGCTACTTGAGGGTACTAATCACTTTAATAAGACAACAATGTTTAAATAACAATTTTAAGTTTAAAAGACGTAGGTATGACAACAGTCAAAAACTGTTTGTGTATCAGCTACCATGAGGAAGCTAATCGCCTTACCTAAATCGAATTGCCATTAATAAATGAACAACTCTTTCGCTATGTATACAGGGTTATTTATGAAACACCGACAACCTCGCAGGAGTAGATTACTAACATACATAAACAACAACTTTTGTTCTACGAGTTCTCTGAAAACAGACAGAAAAAACAATCTAAAATTATTTAGGATTTAAATACCAAGTGATTAAATATTAACTGTCTTATTTTTGTTCTTTAATTATAATTTTTGATGATTGCCTTCATGTGGCAAAGATTTAAGACACCCTGTATAATACTAAATAATATACTAGAAAAAACACGACTCGCACCAGATCAATACTCAGACGGGAATCGAACCCGCGACCTTTGGATATCCGGTCCAATGCTCTGACCGCTGAGCTACCGAGTCACGGATATCCAAAGGTCGCGGGTTCGATTCCCGTCTGAGTATTGATCTGGTGCGAGTCGTGTTTTTTCTAGTATATTATTTAGTATTGTGTAAAAATAGCATTGTGAATGCAAAAATTTCAAATTTAAAAAAAAAACACCCTGTATACTTACTAGTTTGTAAATGGGTTTATTTATTATTAAGAAAAATGCTGTAGTAGGTCCATAGATCTGTATGGATGTGCTGCGTTTCGGAATAATTCTTATTCGGAAAATTCCATAATGTGGCTTAATGTAGTTTTTTTTATTTTATGCTGTCGATGTCTATTGTGGAGCTCGGTGGCGCAGTGGTTTAGCGCCTGGCCCAGCGATTGTGGAAGCTAAGCAACGTTCGCAAGGGTCGGTCATGGGGATGGGTAACCAAAAATTTATTATCTCGAGTTCCTCCGTGCTTCGGAAGGCACGTTAAGCCGTTGGTCCCGGCTGCATTTGCAGTCGTTAACACCCACTAATCCGCATTGGGCCCGCGTGGTGGGTTATATGGCCCATCCTCCTTTACCACCCATAAGGAAGGCCTGTGCCCCAGCAGTGGGGACATCAAAAATGGCTGATGGACAATTATAATTTTTATTATAATTTTCTTATTCACTTACTAAAACTATAATCAAACATTATTTTGTTCTTACAGCCTTAAGGCCAATCGGTGATCGAACCATTACACTATGATCAAAAACTTACCGAAAAATGTGAGAAAAAAGCCCGTATCTATGTTCCTACCGAAGTTTGGACACTTTGACAAATGACTTTATTTTGAGTTGCACCGCGACAGGTGACGCCGGGCCACCTGCGTCGTCAAAATGACATATTGTTGTACAATATGTGTAGTTTTGTGTTATTAATTACTTTTTGTAATAAAATTAGGAATAACAATTAATTAAACATTAAAAAAAACTTGGTTTTGTATGGTAATAATTTCAAATATTAGAAAATATGTCCTAAATTATTTTAGATACGTGATAAACAGTACCCCTAAAAAAAGAAAATTACGCTATAGTACTATTGCGTGCGTTTTTTTTCTCGATAGCTGTTCGTTCCTAACCTTAGCAGTTAGCACGAACAGCTATCGAAAAAAATAACGCGCGTAAAATCATTCGATAGTTCAATTTTGTAGGGGACATTTTTACAACGCCATCTACCGCCAAATAGCGAAATTAAAATTTCCATAGATAATTCTCTATCGAGTAATTTTACGCGCGTTTTTTTATAGCTGTTCGTGCGAAGGGTACAGAATATAGTCCGTTTGGTGCAGTCATATCACGAACCAGAGGTCCCAGGTTCGAATCCCGTTAGGGTTTATTAGTAATTAGACTATTAGTATGAATTGTCTGGAATTATTACTATAATTTAAAATTAGAACTGTAGTTGACGATAGTTGTTGAATATAATTATATCATTAAACACTTCTTTGGAGAATGTAATTAAAGATTACTGCATTCACCGTGCTAATTTTGTAAGTTTTAGAAAGAAAAATCCTAAGGTTTTTTTAAATATAAAATTTAGCATATTATAATATAACTAATCGCACTAGCGGATATAAGTTACTTTACTACAGGAACCCAATGATATTAGAATTTTTTTATGAACCTCATTACTAAACTTATTTTAACTCGGTCACAAGTTTACAACTTGACAAATGATGCGTTGACAGTGCCGGGGTGGCAGGTAGTGGTTTTTTTTAACCGCAAAGAGGGTGGTTTTTTTTCACCTACCCACGCCTTATGTTCGTATTGGTGTTTTTTTGAAGACTAATTTATAAACTGTTAATAGCTTTTCTGTTTCGTTATGTTTAAAAGACATATGCTATGCTTCTACATGGTATGTATAGCATAAGTACAGGTAGTATTAAAACTGTGGCATAAGTGAGAAATGGTATCAAGGTGTGCAATTCTTTAGTAATTATTATTATGATTATTGCTGTTGTTTTGAACGTGTTCGCTCAAGTCAAATTATCGAATGTCTGAAAAAAAACAAATTGGCTGTATATTTTTATAGGTAGGAATAGCTCCCTAATAAATAGAAAATTGTTTCAACATTTTTTTAAGCGTGAAAAGTTTTTTTTAAATTGAATTCACTTCGTCTTCGCTTATGTGCGGAAGTAACAGCAAAATGGAGATTATTCCCAAATAACACTCAACTGTCTCAAGCAGTCGTCAGTTGACTTTGACATAAAATAGCTATGCAGAACAGAAATGTGAAAAAAAACAGTTGGCAGTTGATTTTTTTAAGTGGTGATTAGGGAATAATCTCATTCTGCAGTTACTTCCGTAAAGACGAAGTGATTTCAATTTTTTTATATAAAAAAAAATAAAAAAATTATGCGTTCATAAATTCTGAAACTATTTTCTATTAATAAGGGAGCTATTTAAAATGCGCTGTCCGCTTCCCGCGACCTTTACCAGATCGACGGTTTAGCAGTTACAAGCACCCAATAAAACAACCTTGATAAAAAGAGTTCAATAAAATTAGCAGAGAGTACCTATCTTTTTCATAATAATATATTTCAACCTCTTTTGTTAGTCCAATGTTCGTTCAGTTAGAAACTTAATTTGTGTAGAATTTACATAACAATTGTTAAAACACGGTATTACTTCGAGCGAACAATGTATGAAATATGGGTTTAGACTTAATTACTTAATTGCTTATGCGTAGAAAGTGATAAATTTTCATTTATATGCACATTGGCAGTGAGGTCTCTACCATAAACTAAATTAGGAAAGCTTTGCTCTATATCGAAATGTCGGTTTCATCTCAAATTTGATAATTATTATAACTTGAGAAAATAAGCTTATTTAATACTAGCTTTCGCCCGTGACTTCGTCCAGGTGGATATTCGGAAAGACCGGGATAAAAAGTATCGTCTAGTTTAAATTATCTGTGTGCAAATCCAAAGCCATTCAGCCTTTTTTGTGTGAATGTACTGTACTACCTGTTAATAGCTACTTATGTATATTTATGAAATAGACAATATAAAATGTATGATTGGGTCTTTCCTTCCCACATAATATAATAATTAATGATCCATACTTAATTTTAAATTAAGAGAACATTTTTGAAAAACTTTTGCTTCAACAAAATCCAGATGTTCATTCTTTTGTTTCACATTACAAAAATCCTTTTCCAATTTACCGCCAAACCAAAAAAGCATGGCGGTCGAATAGATGACTTTTGTTTTTTTTTCTTGCGGTGACCAAGGAGTGCGGTGCGGTTGTCACGCGATCATTAATCAGAATATTGTTAATACACTTGAGAGTTAACCGCGGTTCCATGAAGTTTAAACAGCATGCCGCCTCCATTCTCGACGCATCGTGTCGATCTCTTGGGATTTCTGTACCCTTAGCACGAACCTCTATCGAGAAAAAAAAAACGCGCGTAAAAGTACTAGATAAAGTTAATCTATGGAAAATTTCATTTCGCTTTTCGGCGGTAGATGGCACTGAACGAACATCCCATACAAAATTACTCTATCGACACGAGGGTTACAAAGTTTTCAAGTAGGTACATCTATTGATAGAATTAAATTATCCTTTGGTTCTTATTACTCGTCAACAACGCCCGGACAACGAGGCAATAGATTTTCTTTTGTGGTCCGGTCGCCGGAGACCGCTCGTGCGTTGATGAAATATCAAACTAAGTAAAATTTCAAATTACCAACTGAGCACCTCTAGTGTAAAATCTTGTCATTTCTGAATTAATTATGCTTTAAGACTGAAAAGTACAATTGCTAACGGTTTTTTCAGTACTTAATTCTTGGTTTTTTGAAATCAGATTAACATCATTGTCATCACATAATTATACTTTACGAGGTTTGTGAAAGCTACTTAATTATATCTTAAAATTACATGTAGTTGCTCTTTATTAATAATTAAAGTTTTTCCGTTAAAACATGAAATTGTGCCAAAATACAAGAAATAAAAAACTTTCAATACTAAACGAAGTCAATAAAAAATCATTACATCAAAATGTACTAAGACCCCTTTCTCCTCGGACATGTCTCGATCCTTATTATCGATCATTGATCTATAGATCCGATCTATACAGCGGGGTCAGGCGCAGCAATTACCGCTCTATTCAGACATGCGCGAGAGCATTATATATCATTATGTTACCGTTAAACTGTACTGTAAGCTATTTGGTGAAATTGTCAAGTATTTTAATGATTTGATTGGTGTCGTGTGGATTACAGTAATAGTTTCATGTTAGTTATGTTACGTTTTAGTTCGAAATTTTTCGGATATACATAACTGGAAATATTTGAAAATGGATGTATTGAGTTGTCCATAAATTGTCAAATAAAAAACACAGGTTGGACAGTTTGCAGTAACTGGTACTGCCTCTAAATTTTTATTATCTCTCTTAATTTTATAATTTGGTTAAAAGAAAATACTTCTACCGATACTAACGCGATTTCATTAAAAGTATTTTGATGTTATGATTCACATTATTGTGATGTCAAATAAAACACCAATCAAAATATATATAAAAAACTTGTAATAAAACTACGTTTGTATCAGTAAAAGAGTTTTATAGAAGAAGTTGCGTTAAAGAATTTCTTATAAACACATTATTTGAAATGACATACATTGTTCTAAATAGATAAGTTTCATCAGCTGATAGTTTTTGCATTACGCAGTATTTTGAAAAAGGTAAGTTTAGTCTCTAAAGCACTGATGAAAATGTTTTTGAGACAAAATCTTTTATCCCATTTCCGCAATAATCTAATCAACGACTTATAGGTACATACATTTCAACAATTGTTTTTTTAAATAATGCTGCTATTGATAAAAATCTGACGTTTCTGCAAAAGTCTGAATTTGTAGTTTGTCCGCCACATAAAACGGTACAGTTTTGTGAATTCCACCGGTAACTTTCTCAATGTCCATCTCGCAAGTTTGCGACTTTAACTTTAACGTATGTACGTTTTGTCGTAATTGTGTGTTATTGAGACTGCATTAAAAAATCACTTTGTGGTTGTGTCTGTCTGTGACGTATGGACAGGCATTGTTGCAATTAATTTTATTATTAAATCGATCATATATGTTGTGATTGTAAAGTTTATGGAATGAAAAAAATAATAGTTTTATTTTTATAGAATGCCGTTCGGTTTTTTAACTTTTTAATAGTCTAAATATTATAAAATTTGTTAATTTGCATGTTTATATAACGTTTTAAAAATCCCCTATTGTTAATATGGCAAATAGGGACCATCAAACTGAATAACTTTTACTACGGGACCAACTTTGTATGAAACAGCAGATTTTTTAGGTATGTCGATTTCAGAGTTGGTCCCATAAATAAAGTTGTTCAGTTTGATGGACTATCTACCATATTCGAAATAATTAGGATTTTTTTAACACGTTATATAATATTTATTATTTATTTTGAAAAATAACGCGCGTAAAACATCCGATACCTACAGTAATTTTGTATGAGAAATTTGAACAACGCCATCTACCACCGAAAAGCGAAATGAAATTTCTCAAAGACTGAGGGGTTTTCAAAGTGACAATTAAAAAATAAAAATAGTAACTATTTGCTTCACTAAATGGTGTTGATACTCTTCGAAGCCTAAAAATAGTTATTATTTGCTTCACTAGATGGTGTTGATACTCTTCGAAGCCTAAAAATAGTTATTATTTGCTTCACTAGATGGTGTTGATACTCTTCGAAGCTTAGTAAAAAAATCACATTGACACATACATTTTTATCAACGCCATCTATCGAGCCTACAGTTTTTTGTCATTGTGAAAAGCCCTCATGACGCGCGTTTTTTTCTCGATAGCTGTTCGTGCTACGGGTACTGTCGTCTTCACAAGCAAAGCTTATTTTTTAGCTAATTAAAATTAATATTATCAAATTAAATACAAACACTTTTTTCCCGGAATTCAAACCCGGTACCAATCATATTATAAATAACTACTTTAAGCTCTAAACCGTTACAGTAATGTACTTACTTAGCAAGCGCATATCATGTTGACAACATCGTTATACCTACGCGCAAAAAGCGCGCTCGATCGATAATGATCTATAGATCGCAAACGTAGGTAAATTGCTATAACAATGCAGAGATGATTCGAGCGGATGCCTCGTTTTTGTCATAAAGAAATTTCCATTATTATTTTTTTTATTTTTTATTTTATGGCACATGTTAATTGGATTTTAAATTATTTTCATTTTTCCTTTACAAACTGCAGATTTGTTAATTCTTTTTTAAAACATTACGTTAAGGCGGTTGTATGACCGAAAGTGGCGCCCTCAGAGGTTTTTATTTAATAAGTTATTAATAGAAAAAAAAATGATTTTCGTGGAGATTTTAGGGCCCATGGTCTAGTATTTTTAGAAGGTATCACTACATGCCCTCGTAGTCATTCGTAGAAGTAGATAGCAAATGTGTCAAAAACGGCCACTTTTGGCAGTTTTGCTATCTACTTCTAGCAGAGAAATTTGTGTATTAGAATTATAATATTAAATATAATTCACCGCGGCGCCACTTTCGCTCAGAGTACCACCTTACGGAAAATTTCATTTCGCTTCTCGACGGTAGATGGCGCTGCACAAATTCGCACCTTCGATAGAGTAATTTTATATGAGCGCCATCTACCGTCGAAAAGCGAAATGAAATGTTTTTTTTTCTCGACAGAATGTTCTTGCTAGGGGACTGAGGTTAACGAAGGTTGAAACATCGGTTCTCAAATACAACCCATAAATAAATGTATTAGACTGCTGAAAGACTAATTAAATACAATAATTAATCAATAAAATTAATTTATTGAAAAACCCCATTACAACTCATTAATAAAATCAATTCAGCATCCAACTTTAATCAACACAAAGGAAGTTGAGTCTATAGAGCCCTAAAAAAACAAATTACAAAATAGTTAATTAAGTTTTTTTAGTGTCGCATGTAACCGATTGAGCTTCGCAAAGAGGTTACTATTGTTCTTGAGTATTGAACGGAGTGGACACTTGAAAGACCTTGATTTATTTTCGGATAACTCCTAGGTTTAGTTCAAGGTCTTATTGAGAGTATTATTTATAAAACACTCTTATTTTGTACCAGAATCGATTAAAATAAAGCAAGTTGAAGGTACCTATATCATATTATTATTGTGTCTCCTTCACCTATGCGATTTTTATGATAACGGCGTTTTGTATGAACATTCTTAAAGAAGTATTTTCCATACAATTTTTATTTTAGTTTTAAAATCGTATGCCACTTAGGTTAAGCTTAAAAATAAGTTTTGGCTAAGTTAAAACTAATAATGTGGTCATTATCATTTCTGCTAACAAAAAGAGCCGTCGTCGTAGAGTCGTTTTTAAGGTATTTTTTGTATGTTTAGAAAACTATAATAAGTAATTATTAATTAAGTAATATATTTTTTACTATTGATAGTTGTCTATGATGGTGATTATTCGATATAATATCAAACAACTGATAAATATTTTAAATAATAGTGGTGACGAGGTTCTCTATTTGTGAGAAAAATAAGCCTATTTTTCATTTCCATCTTACCTATTCTGACGCCATAACAACAATTCAAAAATTGTTGTGTTCCGGCAGTTAGAGGTAAGATAGCCAGTTCCTCAGTGATGAGGATTCCGGTGTAGTACAATTACAATATACATACAATTTTTATGATATAATTTGTCATGTAAGTTAACCAGAAGTCCTGTGAATCTGCCATTTTTAATGTCCTCACTTTTGAGGCACAGGCCTTCCTTTTATGGGTGGATGGGCCATAACATTTAGGCCCACGAAGGCCCAAAACTTGTTGTGGGGAGTTTTGAATGTGAATCAGTCAGCAGGATGCCTCTTGTAGGCTTTTAGTTAGAGGTAAGATAGCCAGTTCCTCAGTGATGAGGATTCCGGGTGTAGTGCGCCTCCACCTTCGGCCTTGTGAGGTGAAGGCCAAGCACTACCCCGTTGTGCATAAAAAAGGTGGCGACCCAATACAACCATTGCTCCGATCTTATGCCGAGTTGCGAAGACATTACAATTATTGTACAAAGGGAAGATATGTTACCACAAACATTCATATCAGAGATCATTATAGAAAACTAGCGACCACGTTATTTATCTATCTCTCGAGTCTGGATGTAAGGTAACCCTGACATTTTCTGTACCCCTGACAACGTCATGCAAAATGTTATCATGATCGGTTGAGTAGGTAGGACGTGGAGGACATCAAACAAACATACTTTCGCATTTATAATAGTAGAATATAATATAATGATTTATTAGCATCACAACCACAACACACATGCGCATAGACAAAAAATTAAAAATAAAATAAAAAGATAATTTCAACAATTAAAACTGCATATTGGCAACTAAATAATACTGCTTAAATTGTGTGTCACAGCGATGCAATTAGGTTAAAGCTCAGCGTATATATTTTGGTATTGGTACATATCGTTTTCTACGCATGGGTAGGACCGTAAGACCTAAAAAAAAGTGATTACCATGTCCACCACTGGACCACGCATGTCGTCAAATCTCATTTTTCCGTTATCTACAGTTATCTAAACTTTTGACATTACATTAAAAAAAGAATTGTTGGCTGAATTGCTTAAGTGTCCGGTGCAACGAAGAAATTAAAAAAGTAGATCGCGCTACATCCGTCACATGCATAACTTAGGAGTTGTGCGTTCGTTTTAGCCCCATTTCACGGCAATTCATGTGACATAGCGGTATATTGCGTTTTATTACTCCTTACCCAGAAACGAGCTTTCTCTTTCATCCGTAACGTTTAAATTCACACGACAATCGTTAACAAATTAATATCGATTCCGAATTTAAAACTCATTAGAATACCAGTAATTAAATAAAAAAAAGTTGGGAACGCAATCAATCAGACAGCATTCAAATATGTAATGGACGTTTGGTTGTAATTAGAGATACGTAGATAGTTTCATCAAAAGCTTAAGAAAGCCGAAGCCCCTTTATGTTAGTACACCGTTAGAAAATGACAGCGGTGTACGACGAGCAATTCTGGCGATTTCACACCGGCATATTAGATATTAGGTGTTTTTTTTTTTTACAACGGTTCTGTACTGTAAAGCCGGACACCGGACAGTGGCTATCGCGTCGCGGCGAGAAGCGCGCGAACTATGGGACGGGAAAAGCGCGCGCGCGGCACGTCACCGTGACAGTTTACTTTTTAATTTCCGAATATCATGGCGAAGGCTTAAGCTTTGTTTTATCGGAGTGCAGTACATGTGAAACACGCGAAAATGTCACCGTGACACAATTGTTCCTCAGACTAAAATGTGACTTTTTAATTATTAGTTTTTTTTAATTTGTGCAATATTATTTTAGTCTGTTGAAGTGCAATATTATTTATAATTTGTTTAACAACGAATTAATATGTGAAGCTAGTTAATTAAATTAGATTTTAAGTACCTGATTATTGAAATTTCGTGCAATATACCACAAAGTGGACTGTCTGATAAGTGTGCAATATAATTTAGTGGTTAATTTATAATTTATTTTCGTGTTTTATATCTTATAATGATGGATATCCATGAATATCAGGTGAGTTATCTTTTTGTATTAAAAAGTTTAAAATAAATAAATCTGATAGTGAATAGTTCCTTAAAATACACTCAAAATAATATTAAATAAATACGATAACATAAAACATTCAATTAGTTAAAAACAGAAAATCAATACCATCATTAGACAAACATAATTTTTAAAAAGATAACTTTATAAAGATGGCGTGTTACATAATTATATTCTAATAATCCCTCTGACGTACTAGGAAAGAACTCGGTAACGACATAAACACCCAATTATTTTTTTCCACTCGAAATTAAAAACAAACGATGTAGTAAAAAAACAACAAATTATTAAGCACGAATAAAGAGTTGTTTAAAATTGTTGGTTACGCGGAGAACTGAACCGGTGACCTTGGCGACAGATGCCGTCCGTCAAAACTGACGTTCAGTAGTGTAATTAGAGTAGGTAGTTTGATGTGTATATAATTTTCCAGGTAATTTTTCCCTTTGTGCTGTACTACCTAACCAGTTGTTTAGTTGGCCGTTTCGAATAATGTCCGATTTCGATAAATGTTCGTGGCAATGGTTTTTTTAATGAAGGACGTAAAATTAATTCTTAATTACTTAATTATTATTTTTAATCATATTTCACATTGTTAATAATCCTATATACTTACCAACTTTTTTATGCACTACGGGATAGTGCTTGGCCTTCACCTCACCTGATGTTAAGTGACGATAAGGCCGAAGGTGGAAGCGCACTACACCCGGAATCCTCACCACTGAGGAACTGGCTATCTTACCTCTAACTAAAAGCCTACAAGAGGCATCCTGCTGACTGATTCACATTCAAAACTCCCCACAACAAGTTTTGGGCCTTCGTGGGCCTAAATATTATGTCCCATCCACCCATAAAAGGAAGGCCTGTGCCTCAAAAGTGAGGACATTAAAAATGGCAGATTCACAGGACCTCCGGTTAACTTACATGACAGATTTTGTATATCATAAAGATTGTATTGTATTTGTATAAACTAACTAGTAGGTAGAACAGAAATTTAGTAGTTAGTGTTCTAATCATAGACTGTCAAATAAGAGTAACTTAGGATAGGCAATTTTGAGGAACCGGTAATTAATAATAAAGTGGCCACTTTAAGCGCTTTTGCTCAATACTACTACATCGAACTATATTTTGCTGGGGTTATTTATTGTAAATAAACTGTAGAAACTTAGCTTCAATCGGTACGTGTGAATTTTCGACACATTATGTGCTTAACGAGCAATAAAAATTAAGATGAAGGGGCCACTTGATTGAGGCATATAGTCGCCTTAGTTACTCAACCGATCGTCATGAAATTTTACATACTTACGTTATCAGGAGTACCGAAATGGACATGGGGTACCTTTCATCCAGTAAAACTGTACTGCACCCTTAGCACGAACAGCTATCGAAAAAAATAACGCGCGTCAAAAACATACGAGAGTAATTTTGTATGAGAAATTTGTACAGCGCCATCTACCGCCGAATAGCGAAATTAAATTTTCCATAGATAATACTATACTATAGCTGTTCGTGCTAAGGGGAGGGATATAAAAATAATTGACGAAGCAGAAGAAGCCGTGGGCTAGTGTTTTCTATATTGACCCAGCCAGGATCGAACCCAGGGCTTCAGAGTGAGTGACACCTTGAAAACCTTACAAACCATTCGACTACGGCGGTCGTCTAAAATTTTCTCTAGTAAACTGTACAGTCAGAAGCATTACATCAAGTATACAAAACTGTCAAAAATCTCCAATTTACTTTGAACCTTAAGGTCTTCGCATTAGGTTTAAAATTGAAACTGATTACCCTTATGTGGTACCCTAATAGATATAAGTACTACACCCTGCACAGAAAGGACACTCCGCCCCGCCCCAGAGTCAGTTACCTCACCCCACCCCGCGAGTTCGTGTGCCGAATCGTGTGCTCGTTTAGTCGTGTTTGACAACTGACAACTTTTTAGATATTCAAAGCAATGCGTCGTAACTTTATTTATATCAAAGAGTTCGAATTATGAGTTGAACGCCGCTCCACTCATACACGGTAGCCCAACTGAGGCCGGCCTAGGGTTGCCAACATGTCTTTGGCGAAATATAGTATTTTTCAAATTAAGCTTAAAAAAATATAGTACACTTTAAAAAAATATAGTATTTAATAAGCATTTTTTTTTAACTTATTTATTTATATAAAAACTTTTTTTTTCAGTTTTTGCAAGTTTTGAATATTTTTGGGAGTCTTTTTTGTATTCGCACTTGAATTGAACTTGACGCACTTTTGTTATCGCTACCACTTTCATTAACTAATTTATAATACTAATTTATAAGACTTGAGTTATATTTCTCAAAGAAATAATAATGTTATATTTTGCAGATGATTACCAACAAAAATAAAGCAGACCAACCAATGACCAAACTGTCGTTTGAAACTTTTGAATTTGACATTGATGCAATAAGACAGATACTTTCAGAATTCAGATACGATATACACACTACACGCTATCGAATCAGTCAAAATGCACGATAACAAATTAAAAAAAACTAAAGATTTGTTTCTTAGCGTTCGATGTTAAAAATATAGTATTTTTGCGTACTATATATTTCTTCAACAGTATATAGTACGCAGACCCGAAATATAGTACAATACTATATATTATAGTATATAGTATTGTACTATAGTAGGCGCTCCGTGGGTAGGCCCCCGACAAGGTGGACCGACGATCTGGTGAAGGTCGCGGTGCGCCGCTGGATGCGGGCAGCGCAGGACCGATCGTCGTGGAGATCCTTAGGGGAGGCCTATACCCAGCAGTGGGTGTCGTGCGGCTGATATGATGATAGTACGGTTGGCAACCCTAGGCCGGCCACACACAGACGGAATCCCATTACGGAATTCCGAACGGAATTTCGATAATGTATGAAGATTCCGTACGGAAAAATCCCGTTTGTGTGTGGTAGTCCATAGATTTGTATGGATTAGCTGCGTTCGGAATCACGTATGTACGGAATTCCGTAACGGGATTCCGTCTGTGTGTGGCCGGCCTTACACACACAGTTGCGCGTGTACAAAAACGTCATCTGCGTCATCTGCTTATAATGGCGCGGTTGAGTTTTTGGCGCCATTTTATCCAGTTCGGTTCGGTGACTATTTTAATTATTTTCAAATTGATTTATTGTGGATATTGTGTCTTAAAATTGGTGCAGTTTTGTGGTACAAGTGTCTACGCATCTGAATAATATATTGTGTTATAACTCCCTCCCATACAAAAATCCAAGATGACTCCCCTTCTTAAAATGATTAAGGGTTCAGAAGGTTCACTCTGCCAAAGGATATCCCTCGATCACTAAACGCCGTATTTTTTACTGAGCAACCGCGACTTTAGACTTTTATTGTAGTGATAGTGTAGCTACCTCGACAGAACTTACCGAGTAAACGGTATCAATATGTTTGATGCCAAATGTTCCAAGCAGCATTGGAATGCGATGCACCCGCATTTTAATGTAAACTGAAGCAATACCACTGAACATTTAACACTTGACACTGTCAAAAATTACTTCCTGAAGAGGAGTAGATTGCCATAACAAAAATAAGATTAAGAATGGCGCGATTGTATGGAGTGTCCGGGGTGTGTTATATGTATTAAACAGCATGCAAAAGAATATCACAGCAATATGTGCGACATATGACAATTTCCTATCATAAAGTACCACGTGGTTGTAATTAGTAGGTATTGCGGATTGCGTGTCCCTAATGGTAGCGGCTTCGGTGCTCGGTAATTTAACGACACCTTGAGAACATACAAGGTCGGATATGTATAGCAAATCTGTTAAGTTTTATGTAAAAAGTATTTATAATAGCTAATATAATGTTTTAAAACGTTTATGCACAAATGTTTAAACACTGCTAACTAATGCCACACGTGTTAAGTGAAAAAAATAAAGTGGTCTTTTCTGCTAAAGAAAAAGAAGTCACTTACGAATTAAGTGGTCTTTTCTGCTTAAGAAAAAAGAAGTCACTTTTAACATTCAGGAAAAAATCAGTAATATTTTTATTGCTGATTTTAACGTTCAGGAAAAAATCAGAAATATTTTTATTGCTGAAAGTGGGCCCTTAATCATAAGAGTCCGAATCGGAAGGGTCGAAATCGAAATAAAAAGAAATGAAAAGTAACCGAAGCATCTTTAACATCATAGAAGATATGAGAGCGAGCCCCGGTGTGCGAGAAAAAATAACATAACCCCTATTATTAAAAAAAACAATAAGTCTGTAATTTATGTCTTTCTCAAGCTGGTATACAGTATTAACGGTATCCGTATTAAGAGATTGTACGTATAAGTTTATGTCACTTGGCGTATAAAACGGTATTTGAGCTTACTCAACACTCGCCAACTTTCTACGGAATCGAAGATTTTTAATATAAAAGTAACGGCCAATTTACAAATACCCCGTAACTTTTTGTTTGTGTTGAGTTAAAATAATCAAACGTTGAATGGTCATCGCCTGTCTGAGTTAATTGCCTCGGTGGTTTAGTGGTTCGCCCACCCGTGTAAGACGCAGGGGTACCATGTTCGATTCCCAGGAGGCGGTACATTTGTACTCGGTTTGATAGCTAGCTACCACCATCTGACCTAAGTCAGACGCCACAATCATTTAACATTGTAGTGCTCCGGTAGTTACAGTAATACTACGGCTCCACCTGCGTCTTAACGCATAGCTTAAAGCGTTAATCTAGGCGTTACGCAGGTGTGGCCAAGACTTAACGGTGTTAATTTACAAACGACAATACTAAATTTACTTAAGGGGCCATAATAGGAAAACATGGTTTGCGCGGGCTATATTTTTATATAGAAAACGTAAAGTTGTAGCCACAAAAAAAACATACGACAAGCTAAAGAGATTATCTAGTAGAGTAGCTACAAGTATTAAATTGCGTATAAACCTCACAGTCACAGATGATTGTAAAAAAAATTTGGATATCATCAAAAGCGCTTATCGCGGGTCATATTTTTGGCGTAAATAATAGCGGGGACGTATTGAATTCTACATTAAAATACACTTTAACGAAATACACTAATTTAAATACACAAGAAAGATAATTGTGCCAAAGATTATGATGAAAAAACAACGAAAAACATCGAAACACGTATTTCTATACACTCTCTGCGTGTCTGTCTACTCACGGCGATGTTATCGCGGCGATGGTTGTATGGAAATACGTAAAATCGTCGCGATTCTCTCGCTCGTGGAGTCAGCCCCTAAAGGCTGGTTTACATTAGATTATTTTTAGTAGAGTACTTAAGTAGCGTGCAAGTGGATTCGAATGCGAGTGCTTTAGTAGTTTTGGAGCCTTTCCAGAGAATGTTTACATGCTTTCAGTGCGAGGAAAGTGTCGAGCGGGGGGTGAGCGGGCGACGCGCGCGCGCGGGGGGTGCTACTGGAAAGCGATGATTCCAGTTGAAAGGCTACTAGAACCACAGAATACATAATAGCTAGAACGTTACTCTCTTTAATCATAAGACGACCGTTTACATGTTTCAACTAAAGCACTCTACTAAAGACTAAGATAATGTAAACCAGCCATAATGGGCTGCTATAGTATAATAATCATGAAGATTTAAAGTGTTTTCACTAAACATAAGGATCGTACGTAACCTTGTTTGAGAACAAAAATTCTGCAATACCTACCTCATTTTATGTATTCAAATGAAATGAAAAAACATTACATTTTCTCTCACACCACAATGAATAATTTTAACAATAAATACCGTTTTTGAGCCAAACAAACGCCATCTATAGATTCTACCACGCCCATAGCCTTGCTAAATAACAGAAAAAAAGAAAATTCCATTGTATTTATCTATGATTTCAACCGCCCCTTAAAAATGATGGCAAACTATTTTGGTGCTTAAAACGTAGTATTTAAAAGTTATATTTGTATAAAAGTTTTAGTGAAAATCAGTGTTGCTATTATGTAAATAGTACAGTAGGCGGATTTTCTTGAATGTCAAAGATCTTACAAGTGACATTAGAGTTGCAACCTTTTACAACAGATTAAATAAATAAATAAATGAATATTCCGACAAACATACAACGATCATTTTACTCCCAACCCAAACCAAGCAAATGGAAAAAATAAAAAAACTCTTTAAAAAACTTACAAAACATATTTTTTATTTAAAGTAACTTCATAGGATTACCTCGATTTCGAGGAGCTCGGTGGCGCAGTGGTTTAGCGCCTGGCCTAGCGATTGCGGAAGTTAAGCAACGTTGGCAAGGTGTTCAACGTCGGTCATGGGATGGGTGACCAAAAATTTATTATCTCGAGTTCCGCCGTGCTTCGGATGGCACGTTAAGCCGTTGGTCCTGGCTGCATTTGCAGTCGTTAACACCCACCAATCCGCATTGGGCCCGCGTGGTGGGTTATGGCCCATCCTCCTTACCACCCATAAGGAAGGCCTGTGCCCCAGCAGTGGGGACATCAAAAATGGCTGATGGACTGGACTGGACATAGGATTTCAGTCAAATAAAATAAATAAATTATAACATTTCCAACCGGAAGCAATGTCAAATACTTAATAAGTATGTAACCAATTAATTACCTACCGCGCCAAATCTTATATAACTTTTTTTTTAAATTATCTCACGTTTAAAAAGTAAACTTGGAGAAGGTTATAATGAAGAATTTTGATAGTAGCAGTGAAAAGTCACAATTTGTCGCCAGATGGACGTGAGGCAGTAAAATACGGAATTGGTGCTCGTTTTACTGTTAAAAGTCAATAAAGCTGGTTTGTGTTATTTATTAATATTTGCGGAAGAAAGTAGCTTATCTCGAGTCGATATTCGAAAGCAAGTGTAGGCTCAATGTTTGTTAATGCCCATGCCACACATGGAGAGAAAAGAGGCGGTCCGAATTCAGCTTGTTATGTTTTCATTTAAAAATAATGTAAATCGAATGACGGTTGCTTTATTTCGCCGGATTTGGGTTTTTAATTAAAAAGCAAACGCAAAGTTTTAATGGTTCTTGCAGAAATAAAAGTTTTGCTATAATTATCTTGCTCTTTTGGAAGTTAAGAGTATTTTTGGTGCCTATGTTTAGTTTGCACTCATCAAAATTAAAATGATCTTTTATAAATGCATAGTATTTTTATTCTTAGTCTTAGTCAGGGCATAAAAGAGAGTAAACGTGTCGTAGTAGGTACTTTGCATAGCATACAAAGTTTAATGAAATCATATGTGAAAGCAAAAACGTTTAAGAAATTCTTTAACAGTAAAAAAATGTGTAATGTAATCTTTAAAACTGAATGCAACTCACGCATTTGCCTAAAAACTGGCTTAAGAAATTATAAACCGTAGACAAACACTCGTACAGTTTCCGCCCAAGCGGACTCAGGTGAAAATTAACGTCAATGTTAGCACAACACTTGTAAAATCACTACAGAGGACGTAAACAATTCGTGCCTTCTCTATGCTCATATTTGGCCACCGGCACGCGACCGGAATGAGAGCTGTTCCAAATATGAAATTTCGATTTTTAAAAACGAAATAAACAAACTGCTCTCTGTTCTGTGCAAACACTAAAAAGTTTGCGTAACTGGTAACTGCGTGCGTTCCCGCTTCCCGCTTACTGTTATTTTCTATGTTATTTTAGGAAAGAGGCTTTATCAAAAGAGAATTAGTGTCACTTTTCAAATAAAACTAATTGCTTCTTGTATATAATATAACGCCATCTATTGATGAAAGTAATTACTATTGTGACCTCTTGTGGCCTTTAGCGGTATTTTTGACCGCACACCGTGACGTAGCTATTCTTTTCATCTTTTCAAAAGTTGTTTGACGATTTGTTTGTATTGATTTAATTTGTCCATAATTTAGTAAGTGAATTTTAGAAAGAGCTAGAATAAAGTAATGAAAGTTCTAATCCTCGGAACATGACTTGAATATAAGTTTAGTCAACTGAATTACGCTTACATTTCGAGATATAAATCTTGACTACTGTATTCACAGCTAATTTTTCTATACATGGTCGCTCCGACGAGTGACTATGATAGTTTTTCATAGTTTTTTTTTTTAAATTAGACATTACTTATAGCAATACTTCATTATGGTTTTGGCTTTATAAGTAGCTGTTAGTTCTTGAATGGTTCTTGACAACATAGCCACGGGACGGCAGTGGCAATGTTGCCAGCAGCCACGTAATGATTAAATGAAAAAAAAATATGTTTTTATAAATATACATAAGCTTAGAGTAAGACGGCCGCGATGCTCGAAGTACATAAGTATTACCTACATAGTTTACAGGCACTTTTTAAACCCTAAAGAATAAGTACAAAACAGTTTAAATTTTCCTACATTTATTAGATTAGTTACTATATTATTGGATTTTAGTTACGATTAGGTAACGTATGAGGCAGCCATACTCAACCTTTTTTTTATGGGGCCACAAACACGTTTCGAGCTTGAAGCGCGGCCCGCAAAAATATTTAGGTGTTAAAAAAAAAAAAAAAAAACATAATTCAAAATTATGATATTATAAACATAATACATAATTATGGTGTATTTGGAGCAACAATCCATTACTTATATACTTACGTTATTTAGTAATATTCGGCACTGTTTTGTCTATCTAATAAGGAACCATAGTAATTACCCAAATTCATGTAATGACTGGTGCCAAAATAAATAAAAAAATAAATGCACCGCGGTAAGGCTATCGAGTTAGTACCTACCTATTTTATTTACTCAGAGCAGAGCACCCACAGTTTTTCTGATGGGCGCGAAATTTTAAAACTTAGACAAATATTTAAAATTCCATGTGGGCCAATCACAAAGGCCGGCCGCACGTTGAGTATGGCTGGTATGAAGGATATAAATCTGATAACTAAGCCATTCTGGCTTAGTATTAGTTGCCTCACTTTGCATACGAGGACACGGCTTCTAGGTCGCTTCATAGTATGAACAAAACGTTTTTGTGTGATTTGGTTATACTTATTATATTGGCCGCTCTGGGAAAAGTTATCGAGCGTAATAATAGCGTAAAAATAGTTTAATAATAGGGCGAAGCCACCCGCCGTGAAAAAAGTTCATTAGGTTAGGTTAGATAAGAACTGCGACCATTATTTTAAATCGAATGTAGATGTTAGAATGACCTGACAAAATTGGACAAGGGGTTCAAAAATTACCACGTATTTGGTAAAGCTCTGGTTTCCTAAGATGACGCTGCCGTCGTATAATAGCCGTAATATAGCGGTGAATGAAGTCACAAGAACGTTTTCTTAAACCGCGCTCTATAGGAAACCGCTCCGTATTGTTGACAGCCCGCGCAGATAAAGAATGGGATTGAAACACTTCTCACTCTCACACTAAACGCCACACCTATCGCTCTCTCATTTCCACTCATTGTGGAAAGCGCGGTGAGCCGACATTTTCAATTCCATTTTTTATCTACGCGGGTACGCCATCTGAGCCTGTAGCCAATATCACATGGGCAACGTTCTAGTGACGTCATTCGCTGCTATATGACGGCACCGTCATCAGAAACCCGAGCTCCACCGTATCTCTGTAAGTTGTCCGTTGTTCTACAGTCTTTAATGCGTTCCATGTCGGTGGAGCAGAGGTGGCAGGACCTGGCTTCGCTGCTGACCATCCCGCCCCCGCCGGAGCAGTACCACCACCACCACCACCACCAGCAGCACCACCAGCCGCATCCGCATCCACATCCGCATCCGCATCCACACAATATAAGGTAAATAACAAAATCTCAGGCTAGGCTGTTTCAATACTTTGTAACAGTCAAAGATGCAGTCAATTCAAGAAGCACAGACGTGAAACCACTAGGAGCTATTCTGGCTGAGCTGGGCTGGCTGGAGTGATCTAGATCACTCCAGCTACCACCCTCCTGCCCCCCTAGGACCACACAAATACGATACGCAAGGTGTTTGGAAATAGCCTTATAAAGCCGAATATGGTAGATAGGGACCATCAAACTGAACAACTTTTACTATGGGACCAACTCTGAAATCGCGAAAAAATCTTCTGTTTCATACATTTTGATATTTTCGTTATTTTTATATGAATTATTATTATTATTAGTGTTAGGGGCTATGCAGCTCAAGATGAGGCTGTACTGTAGTCACTGCGACCTAAAAGATCTATTGTAACTCGCCACCTGATTACAGTAACTCGTTGAGCCCAGCGGCTTCCAGGAAGTCTAGTATCTTCCTGGTTTTAAGAGTTTTTATTTCCTCCGGGTCGATAACGTGTCGTCCCAGATGGATACTACGCTTGTGGATTAGAGGTCCACAATCACATAAGAGGTGCTTCGGCGTTTCCTGCTCCTCATTACAATATCTGCAGATGTCAGTATCACTCAATTTCATATGAAATAGGTGTCTGTTTAGTTTGCAGTGTCCAGTTAAGGTTCTAACAGTCGCGCTGACGTTCGATCTACTGAGCTGTATAAGCTCATTCGTCCGTCTTTGCGAGTAGCCTTCTACCAAGGATATGGCGTGTCTCAGTCCTGGCTGTTTTAGCCAGAATTTTCTCGACTCGTCCAAGAGATTTTTTTTTGAAACAGCAGATTTTTTTTGCGTTTTCAGAGTTGGTCCTATAATAAAAGTTGGTCAGTTTGATGGTCTACCATATTCGGCATTGCGGGTTGTTTTGTAACACCCTGTATATTATGATATTATCAATTTTTTTGTTTTTTTTTTTATAAAATCGTTTCGTTCTTGTCTACAGCGCCCACGGAGCGGTGGGAGGCTACGCCCCTAACTACCACACTCCTCTGCCCCCCGTGCCAGAAAAGCACCCTGATCATTATGGTAAGTTGAAACTACGTTTAAATAAAATCAAGGGCTTTTGAAAATGACAAATAACTGTAGGCTCGATAGATGGCGTTGATAAACAGGCAAGTGTCAACTGTAGAAAACGTAGGAAAAAGAAAACACTTACAACCAACGATCATCGTCAAGAAATGAAAATGTATTTTTTTTAGCACGGGCCGTTTATTTTTCAAAGCCAATTTTGACACTTCACTTGTCCATCATCGCCATCTTGTGAGGCAAATAGATAGTTACTATTTTTTGTTTTTAAATGTCACTTTGAAAACCCCGTACCTCATTGTTTATGTACGAGTAAAGGGTTGCCAACTTTTTTTTGCATAAAATACAGTATTTTTAAAAATGTAAAAATATTGCAGACGGCGAAAAACGCGAAAAAAGTTCAAAAATTTATAGTAAGTTTAAAATAATTAGTTTCATTGAAATAAAACACTTAATGAATACGAATGCGGTTTAATTAAAAGTTTTAAATTAGTTCGTATTTAAGCATTTTAGCTTTTTAATCACTAGTATTAAATGTATTTTTGTATATTTTAATGTAATATTTCTTATTTGTTAAGCAGGAGCCGCAGCCCCACTGGAGGGGGCCTACAAAGTGGAATCGGCCCACCACCCTCAGCAACACGATGGACTCTATTACCAGGTGAATAAAGCTTTTTTTAGTCTGACAACATTAGCCACAAACAATATTTTAAAGCACTAATGTATGGTATCCTGAGTTTGATTAATGATAAATATAGTTCAAATGAGGAGCTCGATGGCGCAGTGGTTTAGCGCCTGGCCCAGCGATTGTGGAGGTTAAGCAACTTTCCCAAGGGTCGGTCATGGGATGGGTGACCAAAATTTTATTATCTTGAACTCCTCCGTGCTTCGGAAGGCACGTCAAGCCGTTGGTCCCGGCTGCATTTGCAGTCGTTAACACCCACCAATCCGCATTGGGCCCGCGTGGTGGGTATGGCCCATTCTCCTTATCCACTCATAAGGAAGGCCTGTGCCCCAGCAGTGGGGACATTAAAAATGGCTGATGGTCAATTTTACCAGACTGAAAGATTGGGTGTGTGAGACCATTTTTTTTACCAAATCAATGAGAAGTTCCTAAGTTGAGAAGTTGTTAATGAACAAGAGATGGCGCCTAGCATTTTTTAAGAGGCTCTATGCGCTACACTAGCGCCGCCAATGCAAAAAGAAATCGTAGTGCTTAAATAAAGACGAAATTGTGAATTGAGTTCTTCTAGTGTACTCCGAATAAGATTTGTGGTACTTTTCATCGCTTAAATTTTTTTTTCTAGTCTGTCGTTTAGTTTAATGGAGTTGTATTGCTGAAAGTGGCCACTTTTAGCAATAAACTAAACGACAGGTTCTAAAATATTGTTTAAACGATAAAAAGAACAACAAAGCTTTTTCGGACTAGGTACACTAGAAGAACACATTTTCGTCTTTATTTAAGCACTACGATTTTTTTTCCATTTCCGGCGCTAGTGTAGCGCATAAAGCCTCTTAAACTGGCAGTGGAGAAACCCTTTTAGCCAAGGAATTTAAATATAAAAAAAGAAAATACTACTTTATAATGATACTACCTATATTGAATTTGTAACCATTAACAGGAAAACGCAGTGGCCTTACCATGAGTTGATGCAAACTATTTACGCTACCGTAAACTATCGTTTTCTCTCTTTCACTCGCTTTGACTGTGAGCAGTACATCCGATAGGTTTCTACAGAAAATTATCGGATCTACCATGGTAGAGCTACAAAATATCAAACCACAGTCTGTAATATTGCCTACGTCATATGACATCACGATGAAATGCATGGCACACGGTCGGAAATGTTGTGCAGAGCGAGGATCAAAAGATTATCGCAAATAATATTGGCCGGAAGCTTGAGAAAATCTAACACATTTAATATTATAGTGACCTAATTCAAAATTTACGTAAAATTAGTTAAATGCACTGGCATGACTATAACAACGCCATCTATGAAATGACTCTAAGAAACTCATCAACAAGTAGTGGTTTCTTGCTTTTACAATTTAGACAATGTGACATTTATTTATAGCAAATTAAACAGCAATAAAATTGCAAATAGTTTTATGCGATTTGCCAAAAAAGTGTTTTTTTGAATTCAGTCACTGTAATACTAAGCGTGAATTTACTTTTTATTGTCATTTGAATCTTTTATTTTAATAACAACGCAAACTCAACAGAACACAACAGCGGAGATGGCGCCACCGGCGAACCAAGATGGCTTCCTGCAGTCCATCTTGAACGACGAGGATCTGCAGCTCATGGATATGGCTATGAACGAAGGTAAACTTGATATTTATTTATTTGACAGCCTCTGTGGTCTAGTGGTTCGCCCACCCGTGTAAGACGCAGGGGGTCCCGGGTTCGATTCCCAGGGGGGGTATAATTTGTAATCGGTATGGTTGGTGGTAGAGCTTATTTCAAGTCCGCCTGGCTAGCTACCACCATCTTACCTAAGTCTGACGATAAATTGTTGTGTTCCGGCAGTTAGAGGTAAGGTAGCCAGTTCCTCAGTGATGAGGATTCCGGGTGTAGTGCGCTTCCACCTTCAGCCTTATGGTCACTTAACATCAGGTGAGGTGAAGGCCAAGTACATGCGTTGTACATTAAAAAAATACCTGCAGTATTATGTATCTGTTTGAAACATTGTGATAAGGCACAAAAATTGTCATATCATATTATCAAATATCTGCATAAAATGTCATTGAACTGATAAACTTTTTACGCCTAATTTTACCCTCAAGATATTATGACTGTGTCAATCTTCCAAAACTTTATTTTTCTTTACAAGATAAAACAGGTGTGAAATAGTAAATAGATAAGATAAAACTTAAATAATGAATTTGCAACTTTACTGAAGAAAAAATCTTCTTGCCAGATTATCTCGCTATAAGTTGTTGGCGTAGCTTCTTAGACATTCACAAGTGCTTGTAACAGCCTACTAAATTATTCTGATTCATTCTGATTTATTTTGGAATCAAAACAAATGTCATGTTATCCAATTATTTATAACTACCGTTTCATTCCTTTTGATTCTTTAATTTTCATCTTTCTAGCATTGTGCCCTTCAATTATTAATATAACTTTATCGCGTTAATTAATTCTTTAAACATGTTTACATTACTCTTGCCGTATTAACTTGGATTATGATATTTATTATCAAATTGATAAGATTATCGAACAAAGTGTAAACTCTAAAGATTACATTGGTTTCTTTAAGATATTATTGTAACTAAGTAATAGCTAGTCTGGTACTATGCAAATTTCAATTGCTTGGGACTCAAAAGGTGGTTCGTCGAGCTCAGTAGCGCCACCAATGGAAATAAATCATTTACGTTGTATCAAGGGTTTAGATTAAAAGTTTTGATGATTTTGACAAAGTTTTGAAAAATACTAAAATGCATTTTCTAAATATAGTTTCAAGAACTCAAACTTAAGCAATAAGTCGTGCATGTCACTAGTGCCAAAAGTGGCCACATTTAGCAATATCCACATTCATAACTTATTGTTTATATTTGAGACCATGAAAAAATATTTAAAAATTTCACTTTACTCTTTTATTTGCGCAAAATATCCAAAACTTTTATTCTAAGCCCTTGATACAACGTAAATGATTTATTTCCATTGGTGGCGCTACTGAGCTCAACGAACCACCTTAAGTGGTATAACTCCCTCCTTAGGTATTTTTTTATCTCATGTTTCTAGTTTCAGAAATGTTAGCAGATAACGAAAATATTTCTTAGATAATTTGTCTATAGGTACCTATGTAGCCACATTGAGTATGTTTTTTTCATTCGAATACTTTTTCATTATAATAATTCGAATGGCTATTTTCTACAATCGAATAATTCGAATATCCTCACTTTCGAATGAATTATTCGCATTTGCCCGTCACTAATTATTACTAGTGGTGGCCCTGCGAACTGTAAACCTCGTGTTTGTGACATTGTTTGATATTTTTCGAAATGGCGGTTTTTTTTACTATAATTATGTACGCATATTAAAGAGTTAGATGTTGACATAAGTACTCTTTTTCTATTTCTACGAGTATTAAAAAGATTATCTACAACTTTGATACGATGACCTCACTTACGTCATGTTTGTACAAAATATATCACAGAGTCGTAATACTCAACAGGGTTGCGTTCAGAACGTTTGAGCGCCGGTTGTTTGGTTGTTTTTTGACTCGCTCTAAGGTTTGGAACGACCAATAACTTTAAATGTCAATGTCAATACAAATTCTTCATTTTCCATTTGGAATACGAATAATTTAAACTTTTCTTTATACTAAATCAAATAAAATCCGTTTTTTGAGGATCTACCATGATTATTTTAAAAGTTAGACATAAAAATATCAAAAATACAAAATAATGTCAAATGACATTGACATTTTTTCTATAGACAAACGTCAGAGCGTTTTACAACCATCATTTTTGATGGTTGTTTGGTTGCAACGCTCTGACGTTTGGAACGACACGGTTGTGTCAACCGAACGTCACGCTCAAATGTTTGGAACGCCGTTAGAGCGTTCGGTTGTGGTTTGGTTGCACTCGGAGTGTAGGTTTGGAACGCGCCTCAGTGCGCGGACGCAAAGCCGTCATTCCACTCGAAGAAAAAAAATTGTTTTTTTCTAATTCTATTTTTAAATAAATACGTCGTTTTACCTAGTGGCATTCACTGAATAAATGATAAATGTTATCTAATTCTTATCAAAAACAACAAGATAGTGGCATTTACATAGTATCACCTTTTATTGCGATGGAAATGTTCCGATCTTCCATTGTTACATTTCCCGCCGTTTCCGACGTGTGTGCGCAAAAAACCTTGATATCCTATCCAGTTAAAAAAGTTGTGTTCAAAAAGTTTTTATCCCAAGTTAAAACTAAAAAGTTTATTACCAACATGGGCATTTATTCTTATGTTTATCGATTATTTGTGATGTACAAAGTGTAAGCTAATATGTGATTGGTTATAAAACGTTGAAAAAACACTGTAATATCTCTAAATTTTTTACCTATCCAGTATTAACTGCTTACGTGATCTGACTAAAATAGTGTTGTGCTTGAAAAAACTATTTTTTAGTGTTAATATTTTTCAATTTGTTGGATAAAAGGCCTACATATGCCATTCTACCTGCATATACGTACAGCGAAGAGTAGAAAGGCGCATAATAATTCGGGCCTTTGTTTATGCAGATTTTGTTGTTCTTTACGTTCACCGAAAACGTCTTGCGACGCCCTGACGAAAGTGTCCGTTGCCGTCTTAAAAAGATACAACTTTTGTCTATGGTCGTTTAAATACAAGTTTTTCTTCGATCCTTGAACGTAAATAGAACGAAAAACAGATTGCGTAAATATCTAAACACAGATAAGCTAATGCTGTGACAAAGGAGTCTTTATGTATGTTTGTCTAAGTATTATTTGATACGAAACGACATAAAACGGGTTATTCTGTCCACGTCACAGAATATTACGAAAGAGATCTGAACAAATAAATACTTCATGGTAAAAAGGGTGTTACATTATCTGGATTATCATACGATTATGACACATTTACGTCATAGAAAATGCCAAATAATAACTGATAAGTCAGAAATATTGACTGGATAAACTACGTAAGATAAGAATCGACTGTTTTATTGAATAATTTAGCGAAAAAGAAAACGGATTGCGACGATTTTAAGAGATTTAACTTTGAATATGGATTTGACAGTAGCTCACTACCCGTTCTACCCTGTTCCGCCATATTTGACGGCGAAAATTTTATATCCGGATCCGGCGGAATATCTGGGTCATTACCACGGTTACTATGACGGTAAGTTGAAGGGCAGCCATTGACTTATTAGATTAATACCTAATCTAAATTAAAAAACCTGCCATTTACATCGGGCCACGATTTTGATTGGGTATAGTGATCAATCACTTCTACATATCTATGCTCTACATATGTATGTATCCCATTACACTATCTGCAATAGATAACATAGATACATGGACAAACATAATTATTATTTAAGTATATATGATATACAGTAGATGTTATTCATTAGTCATTATAAAAATGACTAAGTTTTATAGGATTAGGAACAACATCCGAGAAGATTGCGTTACTATGCCACTTACACTAGCCAAATAGTGTCAATTTTGACACTGCCCTACTTAAAGCTATAGTGTATGAATTGGACACGACAGAACCATAACTTCCATCATACCATAGACATGAGTATGTACTTACTTAACGCCTTAATTCGCATAATTAACCGAAAGTTAATATTATAATGCGAAGATAAAATTATCATTAAATTATATAGGGGTATAGGCCTCCCTCAAGGATCGCCACAACAACGATCAGCTGTCTTGTGCCATGGGCGTAGCGAGGGGGGGATTTGGGGACTCAAATACCCCCCCCCCCCCCCCCCCCCGATGAAATAAGGACATACTTATTAAAATACTTTTTTCTGTCATTGAGTTTTATGTATGACACATTTATAAGCTCCGTTATATTTTGTCGATGCGACTGCAACCACCCCGCGCTCAACCAGAACTCAACTCAAACTCAACCCGAACTAAACTCGAACTCAACCCGAACTCACTTCAATCTCACCTCAAACTCAACTCAAAACGCGCCTTATTGTGTCATAAGTCTCAAAATTGTAGGCGATGCATTTCAAGGAGTGGGCTGGGGTTGAGTTGAGTTTGAGGTGAGATTGAAGGGAGTTCGGGTTCGGGTTGAGTTTTAGTTGAGTTGGGGTTGAGCGTGGGGCGAGTGCAGTTGCATCGACAAAATATAACGGAGCTTATTAATGTGTCATAAGACTCAAAATTGTAAACTATGCATTTTCAAGGAGTGGGCCGCGGTTGAGTTGAGTTCTGGTTGAGCTCGGGTTCTGTGTTATTCGTCTGAACGTAGTATACGTCGGGCCATCTTGTCGGGGGCCTACCCACGGTTCGCGATCTGGAACTTTTCCTTCCTAACAGCAGCCATTGGTTCTTTTCGCTATAATCTCATTATTATATTAAAAAAAGTTATATCCTTTCAGGAATGTATACAATGCGGATGCTGGACGGAGCCGGGGCGCATCACAACCACACCCACATGATGATGACTACAGCAGGTTAGTATCCCCACTCATCCTCAGTACGAGATATGTCTTCTAATGGAACAGTTACTGGTATCACAATTAGAGATGGGAAAAAGACCCAGTTTAAATCAGACTATTTACTGGGTTTAAACCCAGGCAAAACCGATTATTGTGTGTCTTTATATGATCGCTTTCCCGTTCCCTTTCACTTTCATCTGGCGCAATCAATAGCGCATGCCCTATCTTTTCAAAAAACGTCAAGTTTGTATGGCAGAAAGTAGACGGTAGAAAGCGCACGGTTTGGAGGCAATATTGCATACGTCTGATGCAAATTTACTTGAATGTTGAAGCGAAAGTTTGAGTGACTCGGTGAAGACGGACCAATAGCGACTTTTTACAGTTTTTTTTCTATTAATATGTCAAATATGACGTTGCTATGGAAACAATTTCTTGTTAAATCAATACATAAAATATTCAAAGGACAAACCATCTCCTATTTATAAAGATTTTATTTAGTTCAACAAAATGGTCCATGGGATTTGACTGGGTTTAAACCCAGTAGTCGGGTTTAAACCGGGTCTTTTGCTTAACTCTAATCACGACTATTTGTCGATATGCGTCTCGCGATATCTGTCTCTCTCACATCAATACGATGTGAACATGACAGACATAACTAACACAAGAAAAGTCTCGATAACATTTTAGCTTCCCAGCTGATTATCGTAAAAACAATCTGTAATTTGTTTTAGTAAGTTAATCCTTAATTTGATCCATACGATGACTGATTTAAAATGATTTTCCCTTATCATCATGACAAAGCAATTTCATCGTTATCAGTATTCTAATATGGTTGTTTTTGCAGAGCGCGATTCCGCATCGGATAGCGCGGTGTCGTCAATGGGATCTGAGAGAGTGCCATCTCTTTCTGACGGGGAATGGTGTGACGGAAGCGATTCTGCTCAGGAGTTTCATAGGTATGTCATAGTGTAATAATATCTTTTTATAATAGTGAAGTAACTTTGTCAGTGAACTAAAATCTTTGGAACAAGCAATACATTTGTTTTTTATGAACAACGGGAGTGCTTGGCCTTCACCTCACCTGATGTTAAGTGACGATAATGAATAAGGTGGAAGCGCACTACACCCGGAATCCTCACCACTCAGGAACTGGCTATCTTACCTCTAACTGCCGGAACACAACAATCTTTAAATTGTTGTTATGGCGTCAGACTTAGGTAAGATGGTGGTAGCTAGCCAGCAACCAAACCGAGTACAAATTGTATCCTCCCTAGGAATCGAACCCGGGACCCTGCGTCTTACACGGGTGGGCGAACCACTAGACCACAGAGGCGCTTAAAAAATAGCAACACACAATAATGACAACCAAGTGGGCGGGGATGAAAATGCTGGCATTTAGTTATGCAGCACAAAGCGACTGAACACTGGTTGCATAATAGCGATGATGACTAATGAATAAAATAACGAATTATTAATAAAAATCGTAAACATATTAAACTTTTAGAGTAGCTTGTATACCTCTTGGTTTTATATATTGCATATTATTTGTTTTATGACCCTTCAAAGTTGGGTGCACAAGTCCATTTAAAAAGTATAAAATTTATTAAAATAAATGATACCTTTAATTAATCCGTTAAATGTATAGCAAATTTGTCTAAGAAACCATTTTGACAAACACAATATTTAATATAGCTGCCGAACAAATTTCCTACGCGTTGCATACAAACTACTCAGGCGTGACGTCATAATTGAGTAGCCGTTAGTATGGAGCGTTTTTGTGCGAGTCCATTTGTGTGCATTTCACACTGTGATATCTCGGGCAGTTTTCATGCTAGTGAATTAATTCTTTTACCAATTTTTCTTTTTTTGAGAGGTAATTTATGTAACATAAAATAAAAAAAATAGTCATCGTGCCTATTAGCGACCATATTTTCTACATCTTTTTGCCTTCTTGGCGTTTCTTACCATTTGACTACACAGGATTTCATTTCTAATAAATTCTCTCTTTTCTTTGTAATACAAACTGCAATTACTGTTAAGAACGCTAACGTCACCGGGCGCGTGGCTGGCCCGACTAAATGCTGAGCGAGTTGTCATTTTTTGGCAATATTTGTTTGCAATCACAATTCCATAGATTTTAGTTCGCTGCTTCTTTGTCTTAGCGATAAATGCATATAAATAACGACTACAGTATTTAGTATCGCGCTTTCAGTATTATCATGGTACTTTCAATAATTATACTACGCTAGATTTGTGATGATTACTTCCAAATTAGATCATCAAAAATATTTTTTTTTAATTTGCAATTTTTTTTTGCAGTTGTTTGTTTCTTGATTATATCACAGAATAGATAATAGTACTAGCGTACAGAAGTTGCACTCCGCAAAATCGTTTAAATAAATTGCGACTCTTGCTCCTACACAATAAAGTGCAATTCAGGTCGCACAGCGCTCCCTTCGCTCCAAAACCTGCACTTAGTAGTTGCCTCTCTTTCTAACGCGTAGGTCTTATCTTTTCTGATGTATGAAATTTGTCCTCTCAAAGGACGCCGAGCGCTTCATACTCGCGCGCGGAGTGACGGAGCCCTGATTATACTACTATAGAGTAGGGTCAAAAATTCTTTTTTTTCTGATTTTTATGTTTTTTGTAGCTCTAAATTCCGGCCGTATGAAGCTGCATACGGGAGGGACAGGAGTGCTCCGCATCAGCCGCAGAAGAAGCACCACATGTTCGGGAAGAGGTGCTTCCAGGTAAGATGACATTATTTTCCCTTGAAATTACTCTTAAAAAAGACATGAAATTCCTTATACATTGGAATAAGTAAAATTGTTTCGTGAAACATAGGTAAAACTTACATAAATTGGGTATTGGCACTTGTCAGATGTGACAGAAACTATGAAACTGACAGCTTCCTTAAAGTTAAGGAGACCTCAACGAAGCCTTTGAGCATTCGGCCGCTAGAGTTGCTATAACGAGGTCTGTCCATAAATTTTGTACAGCAATAGTATACTGTGACGTCTTCACTATTTGCCAACTTAATTAACGATTTATTGATTTCAATGCAAAAAAAACAGTTAATTAAAAGAGAGACTTGCACCCATTTTCCAAACATTACTATGAGGTCTCACAGTGCCCGCGGACGCACAGCATCCCAACTACCAATCACGCGTAATACGTAAAACAAACGAACCAATCACCGAGCTCTATTTCAACGCAGTGCGTTCGCGTATTTAAGGGTAGTTTGTGTATTGATTGTGAATCCGGGTTATTGTGGTCGATGGCGCTGTGTGAAATTGTCCAAGCATTATTTACTATTATTTTGTCTTGGAATAATTATGATGTCAAATATCTAATTGTATGTCTTTTGTATGTATTGAAATATTTATGTATTTGGTACAGGAGCAACCGCCCCCCCAGCTAGAAGCCCTCCCCCCTCGCCCACCAGTGGTCAAGTACGAGTGTCCCGAACAGACGTACCACCATGACCCCATGCAGATGCACGCAGGTAATTACACCAAGATATTTGAGTATTGATAAAATTTTAAGAAAATAGGGGCCACTCTATTTTTACTCGAAAGAAAATAGGGGCCACTCTATTTTTACTCGAAAGAAAATAGGAGCCACTCTATTTTTACTCGAAAGAAAATAGGAGCCACTCTATTTTTACTGGAAAGAAAAAAATATCAGCTGTTTCATACAAAAATTAATAACGAAAATATCAAAATGTATGAAACTGCTGATATTTTTATTCGCTATTCCAGAGTTGGTCCCATAGTAAAAGTTGTTCAGTTTGATGGTCCCTATCTACTATATTCGGCTTTATAAGGCTTTTACCAAACACCCTGTATACTTATTATACAATAGTAACACCCAGACCCGTCACAGAAATTGAAATTCATCATTTCAATTTCTGCCCGGCCGGTAATCGAACCCGGGACCTCTTGCGTGGTAGGTGGCATGTTGACCACTGCACCACTCAGGTCGTAATAAATAATGTATAATGTTTAGATTATGGCAGTCGTCCTTTGGTGGGCGGGCACCCCCTGCAGCCGGCCCTGGACCTTAATGCGCCCCACACTAGCCACGCGCTACTACAGGTATGTACATGCAATCTCACACACACACGTCAAATACTCACTCACACATATACACACACACGCATTCTCACACACACACACATACACACACACGCATTCTCTCACTCACGCACACACAATAAAAATAAAAAAATAATTATATCACTTTACTAAATTCGTTTGTTCATACATAGTATGTAAGTGTTACTCATTAGGCAGTCCCAACCTGCTGTTTTGAAAACCAATGTTTTGTAAAATAAATAAACATTTTTGTTTTTTTTTGACATTACTAGCTTAGGGGGAACCATCTTGTATACAGTGTAGTATATGAAATGAAGCGATCTTTTGTATGGGGACCCCGACATTAAATCCTCAGTCGATGAAACTTTGCAGGGATGTAATATAGTATGAACCAAAACCTATATACAAATATCCAAAAAGAGTTTTTGGCGCCATTTTGTCTAGTTCAATTCGGTGGCTATTTTAATTATTTGCTAATTGTTTCATAGTGGATATTGTGTCTTAAAATTGGTGCAGTTTTGTGGTACAAGTGTCTACGCAACTGAACAATATGTGGGATAATTGAAATAGGCGCGATCTTGGTTGTGTGAAGCTGAGACTTTTATTGTAGTGGTGGCTACCTCGGCAGAACTTACTGAGTAAACGTTATCGATATATTTGATGCCAAATGCTCCAAGCAGCATTGGAATGTAAACTGAAACAATACCACTGAATTATTTAACACTTGACACTGGAAAAAAATACTCCCTGAAGAGGAGTAGATTTGCCATAACAAAAATAAGAAGAATAAATATACAAAAACAGAAAAAAACGATTTTGATAATTTAACAAATATTATGTTTCATTTATGATACTTTATCATAGTGTTAAGTTTCGTCTACTAAGGATTTACTGTGGGGGTCTACTACCTTCCTTTCCTACACTAGTGTGAAATTCTAATCATTTGGTTCCCGCAGTGGGGTGGTTCCACTCATGATTACAAGCCACTTTTATTATGGGGCCAATTCTGATATCGCAAAAAACCCTACTGTTCCATACGTTAAGGTCGAGTATGTATTGCGCTTTCTTCGTATGTAATCTCGAGTGCATAATAAATGGTTTAAATGAAGTGAGCACAACAGTCGGGCTAAGAATGAACACCAGCAAGACCAAATTGATGACGAACACCACAAAAGTTGAAATAAAAATTAAAGGAGAGTCCTTGGAATATGTGGACGACTACATGTACCTTGGCCAAGTTATCTCCACTAAAGACCAAATGTCGAAAGAAGTTAACCTAAGAATTGCAACAGGATGGAAAAATATTGGTGGTTAAAAGAAATAATGAAATCTAAAGACCTGGGCATGGAAATTAAGAGAAAGACATTCAACACCTGCATACTACCTTGTCTAACATATGGATGCGAAACCTGGACCCTCACGAGAGCATTAAGGGAAAAACTTGCCATAACACAGAGAGCAATGGAGAGGAGTATGTGTGGCTGCAAACGCCAGGATAAAGTAAAAAACACGGACCTGGGGTCGAAAACTAAAGTTGACCAACAAAAGTGGAGATGGGTAGGCCACATGTTGAGAGATAAAAACGACAAATGGAGTAGGAGAATAACAGAATGGTACCCCAGAGACGGTAAAAGGAATCGAGGAAGACAGTACCTAAGATGGGAAGACGAACTCAAGCTAACAGCTGGTCCAAATTGGAGACGAATCGCACAAGATAGGACACAATGGAAGGCGTTGGAGGAGGCCTTTGCCCAAAGGCACGCCGAAATAAGGGATATACTCTAATCAAATCATAATCCATAATCAAATTATATTTTTATCAACAGTAGCGAGTAGATTTGTAGTTTCTAAATTGTAAAATTTAAATTTTATTTCGGAATAAAGGGCTTTATTATATTATTATTATTATTATGTATTGCGCTTTAGTATGGAACAGCAATTTTTTTTGCGATATCAGAGTTGGCCTCATAGTTAAAGTTGCTTGTAATCATGAGTGGAACCACCCCACTGCGGGAACCAAACGACAAAAATTTCAACGTGTATGGCTGCGATCTACTTTATAAGGAGATTTTATGCTTATGTTGTATACTTTTATTTTTTTTAAATCTATGATCCAGAATCTGCTTGTCCTTGTTGACTTAATCTGTGCTTTCTGTCAATCAAATGTCAGCTGTTAATAGTATCAATGCCAAATCCAAGTCAAGTTGACATTACGCTTTTTTAATTTCGAAAAAAGAAAAATATTCGACTGACATCGCTTTTCTCACAGCGACGACTGACGCCATGCGCCTGTGATATCTCCAAATTAGACCAGCTTGGAGAAGAGTATATGCAGCCACCACGGTTTAACATTTCCTTTATTACATCCAGTCCTACTATTAGTTCGATAGTCGAAAATAAATGATTGAACATTTTTTCCATATTGTTGGACTGGCGGAGATGATTCATAGTGACTTTTCTGCCCTTTGAAAATTGAATGTGGAAAACCTTTGTGCAGGGTTTACCTCGCCAGATATTTAGCGAAAAGGAAAGTGAACTTCCTCCAAGCTAGGTGACTGTGCTCGGGGACCGCGGTCCAACCGTTAATGGTTGGTAGTTGAGTTGTATATATGCTGAGTCGCTAAACTCCGTTAGCGAGATGTAGGATTTCCATACTATTTCCTCGCTCTTCCATACTAATCGTTATTTCTTTCCGCATCAGGCGCCATCTAGTGAACACGCTGTGAATCATTGTTGTACGGTGTGTTGTGTTGTGTAGTCTGTGCGGCGAATGGTAGATATCGCTCCGCTCAATTCATACTTTTCGCTGCTCCTGCATTTCTTCATCATTTATTATGTAGCGTATGATCGCGCCGCTACACTTTGGATAACGGATTTAAATGATTCGTTGTTCCCGTAGTGTTTTCATATCAAAAAATATTACCATTTTTTTTAAACTGCTTTAAATTAATCCTGAGGTCGTAATAAACCAGTAGAATTTTTATTTAAATTTTATAAAACCATTAAATGCCCTAAAACACGATTTTAATTTTTGATTTTGAATTTTCGCGCAAAAACACTAGCCACCATTTTGTTTGGGCTTTGACGTCACTCCGTTAGTAAACAATACGAATACGAAGAGACTTGAAGAGAGCTGTCATGTTTGTTTACTATCGGAGTGACGTCACATCGCAATCCAAAATGGCGAATGGCGTTTTGAACATTTGATGAATAGATTGAAAAAAGTCGATTTTTAAAATTGAATTATAAAATTTATTTTCCATTTTTATGAATAAATATCGACGTTTCTCGTTTACTATTAATGAAATCTATCTTAAATATGCATTTTTATATTTTATCTTACATGGTGTATTAATAATTGTTATTTTACATGCGCTAGAAATGGGACAGTACTTGATCAATGTAGCAAATATGATTGTGTTGTGTTTATTATAAGATCTTGTTTTGTTGCACATAGGGTGGGGTTTCACTGCGGGCGGGCGGGCCCCGACACAACCACACGTATGCCGCGCCCCCCGCGCCCCCGCACCAGCGCCCCGCGCCCGCGCGTGACAAGCGAGGTACCTAACTTGTACATATTTGTATGAAACAGATGATTTTTTCGCGATTTCATAGTTGGTGCCATAGAAAAAAAACTGCTTGATGGTTTCTATCTACCATATTCTGGTTTAGCCATTAATTCTGTTACACGTTGTGTATGTATAGACGTGACTCTCTCTACCTATACACACATATACACATAACTTTTTAGTATACTTAAGGGTGCATCGCGCGTCCACTAGCGCCGCCAATCAAGAAAAAATCATTACAATGAAATAACTATGTTTAATGAAATTCTGAAAAATATAAATAAAAACTAGCATTAGTTATAAACTGTTTTTGTATGCGTTTTTTTCCTGGTTTAAATGTGTTTGTTTAGCTAAAACCTGGATTAACGCCTAAAGTGGCCACCTTGGGCGTTGATCCAGGTTTTAGCTACACAAACACATTTAAATTAAGAATTTAACGCATACAAAATTAGTTGATAGCTAATTCTAGTTTTTATATTTTTCAGAATTTTATTTAACATAGTTATTTCGTTGTAATGATTTTTTATTGATTGGCGGCGCTAGTGGACTCGCGATGCACCCTTAAGTACTTTGTTGTCAATAATCATGTTGTACTGTATTTGGTAACGATATATTTAAATTTGTAAATATCGTTACTTATTTCTGTTAAAGCTGATAAGTTTCTTGCGCCCGTTCTTCTTGAAGTGTGGAACGGGTGGTAAGAAAATATAGACGATTCAAAAGTGCTTAAGACTCTCCGTAGCGATTTTGCCGCTGACTGCCGCTCTCTCGCTCGCACATTTCATGTTTTCTCAAAGATTTTTTAAATTTGAGTGCGTAAATGAAAAATGTGTCTCGGCCACTTTTCGCAATATAAGATTACGGAGATTTTAACATATATTTCAGTTTCGAGTTGCTGAAGTACAAAAAGTTATCGTATTTGCCAGTTCAAATAACTGTTAGAAACGATAACTTTTTGTACTTTAGCAACAAAAAACTGAAACATATTTTAAAATGTCTCTAATCTTATATTGCGAAAAGTGGCCGAGACACATTTTTCATTTACGCACTCAGATTTAAAAAATCTTGAGGAAACATGAAATGTGTGAGCGAGAGAGCTGCACTCAGTGGCAAAATCGCTACGGGTTAATTATTAAGTTTATTTGAATTTAAGCCATTTTGACTTTAACTTTGACTATCTAAAATTTCAACTCTGTATTTCTATCCCGTTCGTGTTAGTCCGACGCATGACCGACGGCAGCATGTCGGACGGCGGGTCCACGACCAGCGGCGGGCACCTCACCAGGGATGAGAAGAGGGCCAAGGCGCTGGGTGAGTGCAAACAGACGAGCGTAGTCTATGCGCTAGCGCAACACGGTACGGACACACTATAGTTATTATGGGTCATCATGTGACGATTTTGGTTGTCGTTTTAATTGTATATGTTTGGGGATAATGTTCATTTATTTTGGTAGAACACTCATATAATTATAAAAGGATGACAAAAAAAAATATTTCATCTTATTTTTATTTTATTGTTAAAGGTACAATAACAGAATACAAACTATAACATTGCAATCACTTTTTAAATTTATATCCCAAAAACAATTGTACCTTGTGTAATTGTACCTATCTTGTTATGCCTATGCCTTGTATAATCGTGGTTCAATGAAGTCAACGTATCACGTACTTAACTTAGTCAACTTTTCACGTACTTAGACAACTTTTAAGTGCTTTGTAAATTTTTCACGAACTTAGTCAACTTTTAAGTACTTAGTCTTTCACGTTCTTAGTCAACTTTTCACGAAGTTAGTCAACTTTTAAGTACTTAGTCTTTCACATACTTAGTCAACTTTTCACGTACCTAAGGACTCGAGTTTTTATCACATTCTGTTGTAACATTTTATGTACAGTACACACTTCGATCATTAATACCTGTGGATATTGCATGACAATGGCATTTTTGGCACACCTCAAACTCCCCCAAAACGCAGCCCACTATGAAACTCCCCCAAGACTTGTCATACAACTTGACATTTATTTTAGTGTCGTGTGATTTGTCAAAACGGCATGTGCCACATTTCAGCTTTGTTATTGTATGACGTGATACATCCTTACTCTCAGGTATAGATGATCGAAGAGTACACACCGCCGAATAAATGCTAACTTAACTTAAAAATTTTGCTAACTTATAACTTTATTGTCCACTAGGTATACCGTTGGAGGTTCACGACATAATAAACTTGCCGATGGACGAGTTCAACGAGCGACTGTCGAAGCACGACCTGAGCGAGGCGCAACTATCGCTCATTAGGGACATCAGGAGGCGCGGCAAGAATAAGGTATGTGACTAATGTATAATCCCCGCAAATTGATAATGCGCTGGAACCTTGTCACATAAACATTTACGTTGAGACTAAAAATGACATGTAACATGAAAATTCAAAAAGGTAATTTAATATTATTATTTATTGAATTGAATTGAATAAAATTTGAAAGATAAATTGAATTGTTTTCAATAAGATCGGGTCGTATGTATCTAAATATTTTACAATTGTTTTTCCTTTTTGAGGTTAAAAAATGGCCGCCAGGCGCATTCAGCAATTTGCGGGGATAGTAATGATACATATGATTTTTTTATTTTTTTTATTATATTAAGCCTACATAACTCTGATATAGATCGTGCCAAACTTTTGGCTCCATCTAAACTCGAGGCGATCCATAATTTTCCGCAATTTTTTACGGAAAATACATTCTGCGCATGCGCGGAGCATTTTCAGAGCGAAATAGAAGTTTGACGCGAGTTATGTTTCTGGCTGTAATTTTATATTTGTTTAATTAAAACCCCTCGCAGGTTTGAATGTAGTAAAGCGATAAATATCGTACTAGTTAAGAGGATTGTCAACCACGTGGTCTCCATACAAACGGCGATAACGTTTCCCACCCTCTAAACCTTAACCTACAGCAATGAATTTTTGGTATGTTTTTGAAATGCCTAAAAATTAGGGCAGTACGTTTTGATTTTTAAAATATTCATTGTAGATTTGAAAATATTGGCACTTCTGTGTTTTGTATGAAATCACTAAAATGCAAATATTCCGAAATCTATTATAGATATTTAAAAAATCAAAACGTACAGCCTTAGTATTTAAGCATTTCAAAAAAATACCAAAAATTAATTACTGTAGGTTAAGGTTTAGAGGTTTATTTTTTTAGAAGTTTATTGAAACTTCATGATCAGAAAAAATATACCAAACTTAGTTTGACGAAGAATATTTTTTTCCATTTATATCAAAATTTTCAATAAATATGTAATAAGTAGTGGTATCTCTTTCTTTCCTACCAGGTGGCGGCCCAAAACTGCCGCAAACGTAAACTAGACCAGATAACCTCCCTCGCCGACGAAGTGCGCACTGTGCGGGACCGCAAGCAGCGCACGACGCGCGACCATCACCAACTGCAGGCCGAGAGGCAAAGGGTCAAGGAGCGGTTTGCGGCACTCTACAGACACGTGTTCCAAGTAAGTGTGTTATATGTAGCTAACCTAGTAGATAACCTCCCTCGCTGATGAGGTGCGCACAGTGCGGGACCGCAAGCAGCGCACGACGCGCGACCATCACCAACTGCAGGCCGAGAGGCAAAGGGTCAAGGAGCGGTTTGCGGCACTCTACAGACACGTGTTCCAAGTAAGTGTGTTATATGTAGCTAACCTAGTAGATAACCTCCCTCGCTGATGAGGTGCGCACAGTGCGGGACCGCAAGCAGCGCACGACGCGCGACCATCACCAACTGCAGGCCGAGAGGCAAAGGGTCAAGGAGCGGTTTGCGGCACTCTACAGACACGTGTTCCAAGTAAGTGTGTTATATGTAGCTAACCTAGTAGATAACCTCCCTCGCTGATGAGGTGCGCACAGTGCGGGACCGCAAGCAGCGCACGACGCGCGACCATCACCAACTGCAGGCCGAGAGGCAAAGGGTCAAGGAGCGGTTTGCGGCACTCTACAGACACGTGTTCCAAGTAAGTGTGTTATATGTAGCTAACCTAGTAGATAACCTCCCTCGCTGATGAGGTGCGCACAGTGCGGGACCGCAAGCAGCGCACGACGCGCGACCATCACCAACTGCAGGCCGAGAGGCAAAGGGTCAAGGAGCGGTTTGCGGCACTCTACAGACACGTGTTCCAAGTAAGTGTGTTATATGTAGCTAACCTAGTAGATAACCTCCCTCGCTGATGAGGTGCGCACAGTGCGGGACCGCAAGCAGCGCACGACGCGCGACCATCACCAACTGCAGGCCGAGAGGCAAAGGGTCAAGGAGCGGTTTGCGGCACTCTACAGACACGTGTTCCAAGTAAGTGTGTTATATGTAGCTAACCTAGTAGATAACCTCCCTCGCTGATGAGGTGCGCACAGTGCGGGACCGCAAGCAGCGCACGACGCGCGACCATCACCAACTGCAGGCCGAGAGGCAAAGGGTCAAGGAGCGGTTTGCGGCACTCTACAGACACGTGTTCCAAGTAAGTGTGTTATATGTAGCTAACCTAGTAGATAACCTCCCTCGCTGATGAGGTGCGCACAGTGCGGGACCGCAAGCAGCGCACGACGCGCGACCATCACCATCTGCAGGCCGAGAGGCAAAGGGTCAAGGAGCGGTTTGCGGCACTCTACAGACACGTGTTCCAAGTAAGTGTGTTATATGTAGCTAACCTAGTAGATAACCTCCCTCGCTGATGAGGTGCGCACAGTGCGGGACCGCAAGCAGCGCACGACGCGCGACCATCACCAACTGCAGGCCGAGAGGCAAAGGGTCAAGGAGCGGTTTGCGGCACTCTACAGGCACGTGTTCCAAGTAAGTGTGTTATATGTAGCTAACCTAGTAGATAACCTCCCTCGCTGATGAGGTGCGCACAGTGCGGGACCGCAAGCAGCGCACGACGCGCGACCATCACCAACTGCAGGCCGAGAGGCAAAGGGTCAAGGAGCGGTTTGCGGCACTCTACAGACACGTGTTCCAAGTAAGTGTGTTATATGTAGCTAACCTAGTAGATAACCTCCCTCGCTGATGAGGTGCGCACAGTGCGGGACCGCAAGCAGCGCACGACGCGCGACCATCACCAACTGCAGGCCGAGAGGCAAAGGGTCAAGGAGCGGTTTGCGGCACTCTACAGACACGTGTTCCAAGTAAGTGTGTTATATGTAGCTAACCTAGTAGATAACCTCCCTCGCCGACGAAGTGCGCACTGTGCGGGACCGCAAGCAGCGCACGACGCGCGACCATCACCAACTGCAGGCCGAGAGGCAAAGGGTCAAGGAGCGGTTTGCGGCACTCTACAGACACGTGTTCCAAGTAAGTGTGTTATATGTAGCTAACCTAGTACCTAGTAGATAACCTCCCTCGCTGATGAGGTGCGCACAGTGCGGGACCGCAAGCAGCGCACGACGCGCGACCATCACCATCTGCAGGCCGAGAGGCAAAGGGTCAAGGAGCGGTTTGCGGCACTCTACAGACACGTGTTCCAAGTAAGTGTGTTATATGTAGCTAACCTAGTACCTAGTAGATAACCTCCCTCGCTGATGAGGTGCGCACAGTGCGGGACCGCAAGCAGCGCACGACGCGCGACCATCACCAACTGCAGGCCGAGAGGCAAAGGTACCTACTTAGTCAAGTTACACATTAATCGATCGGACTCTAAACATCGTAATATTTAGCGAAAAGTTTTGTCAACGAAAACTGCATCCAAACTGCAAATTTTCAGGCAGGCAGTCTTAATCATTTGTCTGGCAGTCTTAGTTCAGCTCGTCTGTGTGAGGCCTAAACGTTGTTTTCGCTTGTTACAGAGCCTCCGCGACAGTGAGGGGCGAGCTTTATCTTCGGCGCAGTACTCGCTGCAGCAAGCGGCCGACGGCAGCGTCGTGCTGGTGCCTAAGATGCCGCATAATGGTGAGGACATTACATACGCAGACTACATCACATATACACAGACTACATAGTCTATATCACACATAAACAAAACAGGCTACATAGTCTATATCACATATCACCGACTACAACTGGACTGACTTGCGAGCGAGAAGTCAGCACTGGACTGAGTTGAAACTAGCGTCTAGACGAGCCCAGTAGCAAGTCAGCGCTGGACTGGATTACTGTACTGCCATGTTACTGACCCTGTTTAAACCAGACATTAAGATTAAAACGCACTGTAATGATAAGTTAATGCGATAAAATAACTTTTTTCTTTCTTTTTACAGATCACTCAATGAACAGGACTTCAGACGACGATATGGACAGGAAAACTAAAAATTACGAACAGTGACAAACGATTTGGTAACACAGAGCCAAGAACACCTTAGACACAATAACATAAGTATGTTTTTAACTCTTTCGTGTCGAATAAAGAAAAAAAATAACATTACGTTATGATAAATGCATAAATTATTTTGTTTTTGCAATTACAAATAATTGTATATTTTAAGAAAGTGTTGGCACGTAAAAAGATCTTTTACTTTTAAAGTTACCAGTATAAAAAACTGTCTAATAGCTTCTTTTTGTTCAATGGATATCCTTACTCAAAGACTTTAAAAGAATGTGTTTAATTATACATTATAAAAAAATATTACATACTTTCCCAGTGAAAGTCAAAACATATTTGGCTTATGTTATTTTCTTTAAAAAAGTTGAAATGGTTTAACATTTTGTACTTTTAAACTTAATATTTTTTACTTATACAGAAAAAAACTAACTAAATCAAATAAAAAAATGTGATAGAAAAAAAATATTCCATTTTCGATTAGTTTTCTAATTAGTTGTGTTTGTGTATGCTACGTAAAATGTTATGCCTTCACCACATTTTTTTAATGGCAACAATTTAAAAATCCTTTATTTTTGTGATGGAAAATGTCGTACATTATTTTTTTCTCGTTGCAATGGTTTTCATCAGAATCTGTTGCTGTATTTTACTAACATAAATCATTTTCATTGGGGTACTTATTTTACTTAGCTTTTGAAAGGTGTGTAAGATTTACAAAAGGAAGGGGTTATATTATAATTTTAAGTTATTTACATAAATACTATAAAACACCCTCTTTTGCAGTATCTTAACTTATGCCTGAAATGACTGATCAATAAAAAAGAAATAGAAAAAAAATAAAAAAAATTGATGTCTGTGACATCGTTTCGTTGCAATAAGTAATTTTAATCGATTTTAACACTTTTTTGTAATATATTTTCTTTTTCATTTTTTTATCATTATTATTATAAGGTTGTTTATTTATGTATATTTTAATATAGGTTGTTATTCTTTATGTAACTAAGTTCGATCGTGTATCAATTTTATAAAAATATATAAATATTATGTATATTCTCGATACAAGTACAAATAAGTAGTTTCTCATTATTTCTCAAAAAAAGAGTATGTATTCTAAATTGGAACTTATCTTCGTAAATGAAAATAGGAGTTTTTTTTAGTTATTTTTATAGTTGAAATAATAATTTTAACAAAAAGATGTAGGTTAGTTTTAAAAGATTGTTATTTTAGTATACTTTTTTTTTCAAATGATCTTTTATCACTTTTCTACGTCATAAGTAAAATTTAAGTAGTTTTAAGCAGAAAATACGCTTTTTTCAGAGACAACAAATGTTATTTAAAAAATATGTATAAATATGTGAATATATTCCTTTTTTGTTTATAAACCGAAATAATATTGTTGTCTTTTAAAAAACCTGTCTACCTACACGGCTTTTGTGTTAGTTCATAGATATTTATTACAATATGGTGCATATTTCTTTAAATTACAACAGCAGTCTTTTTTTTCGATGGAATTTGAAAGTTTCAAATTTTTTATTACTTCTACCATAGAGTAAAATGTTTTATTTTGTCCTAATAAATGACTGGTATTATAAAGTCGTACTCAAAGATGTCATTATCTTAAACTATTGTTATGGAACAGAAAGAGATAGCACCAATAATTCTTTTAAGGCCAGTATATTCCAAATTATTGAATTTGGCCTATTTTTGATTCAACGATAAACAATCAAATATTCTTCATTTTGAGCAGAAAAAAATATATGTTAAAGTTTCATAAACGATCTTGATTATTTTACGGTTAATAGTAGAGTTTACTTAGTGGCTGGTGTGCTCAGTAGTTCTGACATCATAGTTTTGGAATATGAACTGGTTTATTTGTTTCTTGTTTATAAGTTTAAAGAGAACAGTGCGCATTTCCAGTTAGATTGTTTTTTTTTTACATAAAAGTTAGCTAAATGGCTGTGGCATCTATTTAATTTGCCAGCAACATTCTTGTTGGTATTAATTTGTAATCGATGTTTGAAAGTGTACATTTTTGATAAAGAAAATAATTTGAAATAATTATTTTCTTCTATATTCATATTTTTTTATTAATTACTTACAAAGTTCTTTTTGATTACTATCCGGCTCGAAGGACCATTGTCAAAAAACGAATTATCAAAACATACAAATCCGCTATCCTTTATTCAATCAGAATCAATAGAGTTTTCAATAATTTTGATTATAAGCCTCCGTTAAATTCACCGAGTTGAATAGTATATCTAAAAATACATAGAATTTTGATAAGTCTCTATAGCTTTTAGACATAGCTGTCTTAGTTAGCACACACGCTCGCGTTATCGTCTTTTTCATAGTAGAGTATGAGACAAACGTCTTGAAATCGGGTGGGCGCGGAACGCGTATTGTATGCGTAGCGGTGAGGGGCGCGGGCGGCGGGAGAGGGGCGCGCGCTATTGGGCTCACAAGTGCACATGCGCGACCTTATCCCCACCCCGTCGAAAAAGTGTCAAAATGTTTGCCTCGTACTGTAATAGAAGTGCTTAACGTTTTGAAAATAGGGATCAATATGCTATGTATTTTGATTGACGTTCCCAAAACTACGCATGTGGGTTCTGAGGGCCTAGCCAAAGTAACATTGGCAAATCTTCGTTATCGCTTCGCTTTCCAAACATGTATGGGAATGACATAAGGTTTCTTTAACAATCGAATTTTAAAACTTCAAATCCAATACATCTTTCGAAGCGAAGCTATAATGAAAATTTGCAAATGTTACTTTGGCTAGGGGGGCTGATGTCGCAGAGGGTTGCATCAAAAATACACTAGTACCTTTTTTTTTTTAAAAATGACGAAAACAAAAAGTATAAAAAAATTACTTTTTAACTGTTTTCTAAGGTAAATAAGCGATCCCTAAGATAAGAGGTATTTAATGAACTCATCAAAAACGGTCAAGTGCGAGCTTCATCTATGTCATTTGGTGAAAAAATCTTTTGCAATCGTATTTTGCTTGAATTTTTTTTTTAGTCCTGTCCGTACCCCTTCTCTGCTCCACCCTAACCAGCACGTGTGACTGTCAAAAAATGTACACATTCAAATATTGTTTTTAAGTTTACTGCGGTATGAGCCTGTGGTTTGCATTGTATACGCATATGTGTGAACAAGTTGTATCTTAAAACTTATATTTGTAGGCGGGCCTGGCATTAATATGTAATATATTATTACATCATTTTCTACACCGCTCGTGCGCGCGAGTTGGCATAATAACTTTAGGTTCGTTTAATATAGAAGTAAGTCTTAATAAAAAAATATGCGAAATTCAATACTGTTTTTATTTTTATCACAATTCTGCCTTTAACAATCGAAAAAGTTCCAAAATAATTCTAAAAATCACTTTGGCTTCGTTATTTTCCTTTAGACGCATAATACCACATACGCAAAATACCAACTTGTCTATTTAGTAAACAGTCTTTGATAGTTGCCATACGTCTTTTTAACTTTAATCGTCAATATAAAATATATCGTCCAATTAAGGCGCTGTAGGCAGTGAAACTAGCGCCGCTACAACATTTATTTTTATTACTCGTAAACCAAATCAATATTTAAAAAAAGCTCATGTAATAATTTTTTAAATTGTCTCTAATATTTCTTGAATAACTCTTCAACAATTTTCATTCCTTCTGTAAGTTTTAAAATCCATTTTAGCTCAAAGTGGCCACTTTTGGCAATTATGGATTTTAAAACTTACAGAATAAATGAAAACTGTTCAAGAAATATTCAAAAAATATTAGATTAGTCATTAATAATTTATCAACTTTGTTAATTTTATTTGAAAAACCATTTCTAGTGTTTTAAAAATGAATATTTCAATAAGAGTTGGGTGAAGATTGTTTACAAAGTAAGAATCACATTCATGATTCGCACAAAATAAAATATTTTCTTTTGTGATAAATGTTTATTTTGTTATAATATAAAATGAATACAAATGCGTAGGTACATAATATAATAATAGGTACTTGGAACAGTTATATGTGGTTTTTCTATTTTATAATTGCTCAGAGTTGAATATTAAAGAAATTCAAGCATAATAAGTTTTCCTTTTACATAATATGTTTTTTTAATTCATAGTATACTGAAAATATGTTATAGGAATAGGCTCAGAGAGTAAAATATAATGTTGAGTTACTTAATATAATTGAAAAAATACTAGAAAACATCGACTCACCCGTAGCAGCTCGGACGGGACGGGACTCGAACCCGCACCCTTAGGATTCCGGCCCAATGCACTAACCAATTATGCTACCGAGTCGCTAGTGGGAGTGGCGAAATTTTCTAGTATTTTTTACGTTTTCGCTGTAAGCCAGCGTTATTTATCAATTAATCAATCAATTATATTAAGTAACTCAATATATAAAAATAGCATTGTGTATGCTAAAAACTAAAACTCAATAAAATATAATGTGTCCATCGTTCTGGCATAGTCAGAATAGGGAATTTCTGAAAAATATCAAATTGGCTGAATATTTTTTATAGGTAGGAATAAGCTCTCTTAGTAATAGAAAAAAGTTTCAGCACTTTCGGTTGCGTGAAAAAAAAAAAAAAAAATAGTCACTTCAACTTCACAAGTGAACGAAAGTAACAGCATAATGGAGATTACACCTTAGCCACCATCTGCCACAACCACAACATGGTATTAAAAAAGTTTTAACACAAAACTTCGGATCCAGTTTGGGAAAAAAAACAAATGCATTTTTCCCAACTGGCACAAAATTGGACTTCCCGCAATTTTGACGCTAATCGGAGACCGTGGCGATGCCAGAACGATCGATGGACACAAATAAAATTGAACTTATCCGTATAAAAAATCGCGCAAAAGAATTCAATCTTATTTGGCTAATTAATAAAGATCATTTCGCTAATTCGTACAGCCATAGCGTTCTTACTTCCATCATTCATACACAACTAATATAAAATAATAACTTAGAATTAATTATAAAAAGGAATTATTTATCTTAAATCTAAATACTTACATTCCTACAAAGAATGTATTATTTGGAATATATCTTAAAATATATTAATACAAATTATGAGAGTATTGTTTCTAACAATTTCAGGTAAGGGATATTCTTATTTCTTAGTCTAAAATAAACCTATATTGTCTCTTGACAACAATTTATAGAGTAGATAAGGACCATCAAACTGAACAGCTGTTACTATGGGACCAACTCCGAAACGCGAAATAAAATCATCTGTTTCATACATTTTCATATTTTCGTTAATAAAATTTATGTATGAAAAAGCAATTTTTTTTTTCGCGATTTCAGAGTTGGTCCCATAGTAAAAGTTGTTCAGTTTGATGGTACCTATCTACCATATTCTGGTTTAGCTATTTATTCTATTCCACGTTGTATATTTCTCAAGTAATTTGACAAGGTAAAAGCAACTCTATTGCTAAAGCAATAAGACAGAGGCGACATATTAAAAGTATCAAAATAAAGCTAAAGGGCAAGTTTATCATTATTTTCTCTATCGGTTTTTGCAATTTCGTCTTTATTTCTTAAATCCTAAGTTTGAATATGGAACAGTGTACGGTCGTCTTATTTCATAACCCAAAGCGACGGCCTTAATTAAAAAGTTTGCTTAGGAAAATTACACTTTGAGGCGACAAACGTAACAAGTAATATAGCTCAGCAATTTTTTTTATTAAACCAGGTGTAAACTTTTTCTATGTTTATTAATAAAGATCGCTACGATACTTTTTTTTTTGGAATAAAATCTTATTCGGTACCGTACAATATAATGTCGTCTTCACATTTAGGTTCTAAATACCGTCTAATGAATACCTTACGAAATAATGTAAGATTCCTAATATAAAGTAGGTACCTAGTCATAGCAAAGTCTAATGATCAGTCATAAGAATGATCGTCATTTGTTTTCGTAATTATGAACAAAATACGATCGCCATAATTTCTTAAAAGTTTTAAACAACACTTTTGTCTCATAAAAAATACTTAAGAGGTATTAAAACCTCTTTATCGTCATCAGAAGGTCCACTCATTATTTTTGATAAATATTTCATGGGTTAAGCGGTCAAAATGTCGATTCTTAGTGTGAGTTGCACCAAAACGCTGTCAAAGTTATAGTTATCGTCAAATGATATGCTACCTATTTGTCACGTCAAACTTGTCAAAGGACATCATGCTGGCTGGCAACCTCTTTTTTTGGCTAACTTGTGCTTAACCGGTACTTTAACAAGCTTGTTATCGTTAAAGTTTGATGGTGCAACTCAGCCTAGTCATACATTTTTGCTAGGTCGATCTCCTTAAGAAAAAGTATGGTCAGTCACTCCTGTGTTATGAGATAAGGTTCTAATTGGCGTGGTGGTGCGCGGCGGGCGGCGGGAAGCAGCGCACGTGCTCGACGCCCGCGCGCTCGTCGTCGGCCGCGATGTGGCGCGCCAGCACGCTGAATATCTGCGAGTTCAGCACTTGGAACCGCCGGATCCGGTCCACCATGCGCTTGAGGGGCTGTTAGGAAAGTTTGAGACGTGACATCTATACAATACGAGGGTGGATTGAAAATCCATGACTTTGTAATGAAGAGACACTTTTTTTCGGAACATTTTGGTTTTTTCTCTCTACATAATCTTATTGTAGCTCTGCGTATTCAGTCCAACGAAGTTCCTACCTCTTTAACCCGTAATTTTTTTCTTTCATCGCCTGAAAACTTAACTGAAATGTGGGCCCATTTCAGCTACCACCTTTTGGCTTGATGAAAATCTTTGCCCGCCGAGACGTTTATTCATGTTTGGTAGGAGAAAAAATCTCAGTGGGGTTGAATCTAGAGAATAGGAACGATTCGCATCTTCATTCGATGAGTTTTGATGTCATGAGTGCCGCCGAGAGGGTTGACAGGGTTATTAAGAAAAGTTAGAAGTCGCATGAGCTTTTTGTTTCCAAAAGTAATAATCTTTTGCCGAATTTGAAAAAAATGTAGTGTAAAGATGCCTTATGGAGTTTCTTTTTAAGACACAATAATAAATTATGCAAAAAAAGTATTTCTTCTTATCAAAGTCATTGACTTATCAAACCGCCCTCGTACAGCGTGAATTTTTAATCATTTGGTTCCCGCAGCCCATGATTCCACTCATGATTACAAGCAACTTTTACTATGGGGCCAACTCTGAAATCGCGAAAAAAAATCTGCTGTTACAATTAAGGTCGAATAAGTATTGCGCTTCTGTATGGAGTAGCTGATTTTTTTTTTCGCGATTTTAGAGTTGGCCTCATAGTAAAAGTTGCTTGTAATCATGAGTGGAACCACCCCACAGCGGGAACCAAATAATTAAAATTTCAGCGTAAATACTAAAAAACTCTAAATTGATTAACTGATTGATTGATTGCTTGATTGATTGATCAATTGTTAGCATACGCGTAGAGCCCTAACGGCTGAAAGAGCAGAGCAATAATGATACATTAATCGTGTATAGAATACTCACGATCCCTTTAACAGACTCGTCCTTCCCGTCCACTCGCTGCACCCTCAGGATGTGGTAGCAGAAGTCGAGGGCCTCGAACCGGCGCTGCTGCCCGAGCAGAGCGATGATTGTGCACCCTGCCCAGTGTAGGCCTTCGCCGAATAACTCCCTAAAAGAAGAAAGAAGAAGAAAAAATTATTGATAACTAAGAAAAAGAAAGATCTACAGCCGAGAACGGGAAGTTAGCATTTACGTTGTCGAGGATGGTTTGATCATTCAAGGAGGCAATGTAAATAGCTTCCAGTACAAGGCTAGTATAATGCTTTTTTCGAGAAATGAGAGGAAATGAAATGGTTTTAGTAAAATAGTAGTTTATGATACAAGGTTGGTAAGGAGATTAAATAAAAAAAAACATTCATTTCTACTTACTCGACCGTGAACTGTGTATCACCAACTGGAATGCAGTACAGGAATTGCAGAGCCGACCACAATCTGAAACAAAATAGATAGTGATTTCGATGTATCATGTCTGTTTCTGCCTAATTACCAAATTTAAAAAAAACTAATAGCATATTTCCTAAAAATATAAGCACCCTCCTATTTAACCTCATTTTGCATATATAAACTTGTCTGTTTGCTCAACTGGCTTTGGCGAGGGCCAGTGCCGTGACCTTGATACTATGTTTTTTTTTCACTGTTTAGATATAAGGTACTTAGATTTGTTTATTTTTTAATTTTATGATAAATTTTTCTGTTTTCTTCTTTTTTTTTGTGTTATAATTCACCTAAAAAAGTTTTGAAAATAGAAGTATTTTCACTAATATGTACAGTATTAATTAATCCTAATTAATTATCGAATTTAGTTTTTCAGTTAATTGGGCACATAATGTAGATTAAAATATTGTTTACAGCATTTCATTTAAATGAATATATTAATTAGAAGATATACAGAAGTATAATTACACGCGGGTAGGCTTTATTTATGTAAAATAAAATAATATAAAGTAGAAAATTAAATAAAGTTTTTGTAAAGTATTTTTTAACGGTAGGTAAAGTAAATAAAGACAAAACTAGGTATAGTCTACCTACACAGTGCAGACAGACTCTACACTGTTTATTTCAGCAAGGCACTTGGCCGAAACGCTCTGGCTTTTGTAGTAAAAAATTCACTACAAAAGCCTGTTGATTTCGTCCAAGTACCTGGCCGAGTTCAAGAGGCTTTTGTAGTCTCACTTTTTCATAAAATTTACTCCAATAACCTGTTGATTTCGGCCAGGTACTTGGCCGAAACGCTCTGGCTTTTGTAGTAAAAAATTCACTACAAAAGCCTGCTGATTTCGTCCAAGTACCTGGCCGAGTTCAAGAGGCTTTTGTAGTCTCACTTTTTCATAAAATTTACTCCAATAACCTGTTGATTTCGGCCAGGTACTTGGCCGAAATCAACAGGCTTTTGTAATCTCGCATAGGGCGATGCAAACGGATTACAAAAAGTAAGTTCATAGTCTTCGTTTTCGCTCGCCATTTTTGCCTCTACCTGTGAAAAGAGTCCTGTGTTTTTACCTATGGAACTCGTTGGTGTCGTCCGGCTGGGGGGGCGGGTGCGCGGGCGCGGGCGCGGGCCAGTGCGGGGGGGTCAGCGCGGAGCGCAGCCGGCGCAGCACTACGCCGAACAAGGAGAGCCCGCAACAGAGCCGCTCGCGGGTTAGGAGCTCGCCTTCGCGGGCTAGCTGGCTTTGCTGTGGAAGGTTGATTATTTAAGGGGCCATGTTCGCGCCAACGTCGCGACGATGTCTCTTACTCACTCGTTCGCTCGCTCGGGCTCGCGAACGAACGGCCCGCGCGCAGTTGCAGTACAGCAGTAGCGAATTGCACTTGCCGGGTAGCAAGTTGGAATAGCGAGTTGAAATGCGTCGCGCTCGAATCTGCTAGAATCGTCTCATTTGATAGTTAACCGGCCGGTACATAAACAGTTATTAAGTGTAATTCAGCTCAGACATTTAGTTCAGTGGGTGAAAAGTGTGTGTCGGCTCAAAACCTAACGAGACCTTGGTCAGAAGAAACCAGGGATTTTCATCAGCTCAACTCCAGCCGCGATCTGTATCGTGGCTTCGTCACGCTGCCAGCTCATGTTCCATCCAAGTAAGTCCCTCTCTTAGCTCATCCCACCTCATTTCCATTCAAAGTCGAATGTGACTGCCCACAGCAGTCACAGGCCATAATAGGAAAACATGGTTTGCGCGGGACATATTTTTATTTAGAAAACGTAAAATTGTAGCCATAAAAAAAACATACGATAAGCTTAAGAGATTATCTAGTAGCTACAAGTATTAAATTGCGTATAAAAACCTCACAGATGATTGTAAAAAATCAGAATATAATCAAAAGCGCTTGTCGCGGGTCATATTTTTGGCGAAAATAATAGCGGAAACGAATTGAATTCTACATCAAAATACACTTAAACGTACTGTGCAGTTGCTCCCAAACCTTTTTTCAAGAAAGATAATTGTGCTAAAGATAATGATGAAAACACAACGAAAAAAGTGAAGTTATTTTTCATACTCTTTACACTTAAGGAAAAAGACAGAGATAAATAATTTCGCAAAACGGAGCCTTAAAGGCTGATTTTACAATGGCAAGATAATTTAGCTGATTCACAAATCGTCCACCAGTCGGCGCACTACCGCTAACTTGGCGCTAGTGTAGATGTAGACCTGTCATTTTGTTGTTTGCTATAAATTTTTGGATGTTGGAACATACGTTTAGTTCGTGCAGGAGCGATGCGCACGATTGCACACGATTTTTTCTGCAAAGTGGTGAAGCACGTGAGTTGTCGATCGTACATACATTTGTTTGTAATGTGATATGTAATGCTTACCTTAGCCGTGCCAAATTTGTCAACGTTCGTCACTATTTGTAGCACGGAATACTTCGCCTCCAGTCTCTTCTGTTTTGTCTCTGGTTTCTCGCCCTCTGTTCATGGACAAAAAGTCAATCAGTTAACAAACACAGGAGTTTCCAAGTGTTTTAGTAACAAGAACTGAGATAAAAGCAATACTATCGAAACATGATTGTTAAAGAAAGAGAATTGATGCGATCAGAGGGCCTAGCCAAAGTAACATTGGCAAATCTTCGATATTGCTTCGCTTTCGAAACATGTATGGGATTGACATAAGGTTTCGTTAACAATCGAATTTTAAAACGTCAAATCCATACATGTTTCGAAGCGTAGCGATAACGAAAATTTTCAAATGTTACTTTGGCTAGGGGGGCTGGTTATATTATTCGGGGGTCACTCGTAAGCGTCTATATGTTCACGTTCATACATAATAAAACACAAAAATAAATAATACATGCAATAAAAATAAATAAACCAAAATAGAGAGTTAAACAAAAATAGTATAAATAACCCGTTGTTGTAACCCTGTTTTATAGAGGATCAATAAAAGAGTTGTAGAATTCATTTCTCCGGAGCTTGTAGCTCGAAAATTATTAGAAAATGGGAAAAAATGTAAAAAAACAAAATTAAAGAGAATTTTATAAGCTTTCATTTCATCTTAGAACTTTGTTTAATTGATCGAGTTATAATAGATAGATAGATAGATAGATATAATATAATAGATTTACCTGCTGTAAAGGGACGAGGAAGAATGTTCTGGAAGGGTGCGGCGTGTAGCAGATCTGTCACCTCTTCTTGGCTTAAAGCCTACGAGAGAAAAAATAGTTTATTATTATTATTAAGTTAGTATTGTGCACAGATCACTCTTCGATACCGCATACAAGGCAACTGACGTGCATAACACATACTTGCTTAGCTAGCATATATTACTGTGCTGAATTGTGTGAAATGTTATACCATCTTTTTGATGCATCGTTTTAATGCTAGCGAAATGTTTCTTTTTAGGAGGTAATTTATGTAACATAAAATAAAAAAATATTCGTCATGCCTATTCTCGAAATTGAAATGAACACGGTTCATAGACTTGGTCGGGACTGAAGTCGTGATTCCAAGCGTGCCCGTTTATGCTAGCTAAAGCAAGTATGTGTTGTGCGCGTCTGTTGCCTTGTACGCGGTATCTATTGGGGTGATCTGGCATTGTGAATGTGAAATAAATTGTTTTTTTTTTAATTTGAGAATAGCTTATCTATGGCCCTTACCTGCTCGATGAGCATACAGAACAGTATGATGTTTCCGAGCTCTCTGAACGCGTGGAAGAGTTCCGTGCGAGCGTCCGGGTATTGCACTATGTCAGTCAACTGCGCGTGGTAGTAGCCGAGTACACCTGTTGGGGAAAAACGGACTTTAAAGCGAGAGCACGAAGGGTTATAATCACATTACTGTAAAAATCTAGTGTGCTTGGCCTTCACTTCAACTGATGTTAAGTGACGATAAGGCCGCACCCGGAATCCCCACCACTGAGGAACTGGCTACCTTACCTCTAACTGCCGGAACACACTTAAGTTAAGTTAGATGGAAGGACTTCATAACTCATCAATAATGAATTTATCTATCAATTGCTATTACGGAAAAATGAACTTTAAGACGGGAGTACGAAGGACGATAATTATGTGACCGCCACTGTAGCGATCCATTATACAGGAATTAATAACCGCCTCTGTGTTTTAAGAAAATTAGTATTTATTTATAGTCTAGTGGTTCTCCCACACGTGTAAGACGCAGGGGTCGCGAGTTCGATTGGAAGGACTTTATAACTCATGAATTTATCAGTCAATTGCTATTACGGGAAAATGAACTTTAAAACGAGAGTACGAAAGGCGATAACATTATACTAGAATAAAACAGCAACATTTCTAAGGAAATTGAGCTACGACATCTTGAAGGATAACGCTGTAGCACTTGGAAGTATCGTAGCATTTCGTAACTAGATTTCTGTAATTAAGGCGAGGCCAGTTCACGATCTGATGAAAAGTCTGATTTTTGAACATCCAATGTGAAGAACTGATGTAAAATTCTACTTCACAAAAATTACTGTAGACTGAAAAAGAAACAAAGAAGCAAATTAACCGAACAGAATATTGAAATATGGCATGGTAACTCTGTAAAAAAACCCTGAATAACACCATAAAAACTTATAAAAATAAATTTAAAATCGTCAGATTTCGTAATTTTCAACGACAGTGATATGATTTTTTATGCAAAAAGGATAGCTTTTTTATCGATCTAACACAATAACCGAGTACATTTTTAATAAATGATCCAGTATTTCAGAAATCAATTAAAATGTACTAAAATTCGTCAAATTTCTGGCGAAGCGTTAATTAAAGTTGCGATATTCAACCTTATTCTAAAGACATAGTGAAAGAGTAAATTTCGTGAACTGGCCTCGCCTTAAAGCTCAAATAGTTAGCGTAGCATTCAATCGGACAGAATGTTGGCGTTTTGAGTAAGGGGCTAAACCGAATAGGTCTATCATAGCTAAGATAGATTACACTGCTTCAGTTTTCCGTAGTATTACTACTCACCACTAGATCTAATCATAATCCGCCATTTAGTTTGAGCATCAATGCTTACTTACTTAGCTATCAAACTTTACAATGCTACAATCAGTGTTTTGCTCTAAAAAAGCAAATACAACGCTGAGCTGTGACCTTCTTGCACTGCTACAGTACACATACTTTAATATTAGTGTGATAATTTTAGGTCATTTAAGTTTCATTAGTTTTATGCACTGTTTTATGTGTGTGTCTGTAGTTGTTCAAATAAAGATGTTATTTATCTATCTATCTATCATCATGTTTTCGCACTTACCGTTAGACCCGTAGTCATATCTGGGCAGTTTGCAGTGCCTAGGCATCACCGCTTGCAGCGCCCTAGTGAACTGCGCTAGGGTCCCGTGTAGGAGGCCCCTAGCTACGCCTAGTAGCTCGGACACTACCATAGCTACGCCCTGGTAGCCTAGTAAACGGACTAGGGCGTGAAGATGGACTCCGCCGACGAAACCTGTAGAAAAAACATTTAGAAATACATGGCACGTAGAAAAATAAAAAAACGTTAAAAAAAATATCTTAAAAGTGACTTCTTTTTTCGTTAGCAGAAATGGTAACGTTGTAACTTTGCCAATACTTATTTTTTCCCTCAACACGCGTGGCATTAGTTAGCTGAGTGTTTAAACATTTGTATATAAAAGTTTTAAAACATTAACGTTCATGGTTGTTAAATAAATCAATACAAGAAAATGTCAGTATGGAAAATACGAATCCTTTGAAATTCCCCATATTTTTATAATACTTTGAAATCTGTAAATGTGTTCAATACTGTGCGTTGTGAGTGTTATACTGACCATTATACTGCGCGTACTGAGCGGAATACGCGAGGGTGAGTTGCTTGGAGCCCCACAGCAGCGCGTGCCCCGCCTGCTGCGGCCGCTCGCGCTGCACGCCCGCCGCGAACTGTATGCCGCGGCATTTCACGAACCTGCCCCAATTACGCCCTTATAAATCTATATTATAAGAGCTATGCTATTGAAACTTTGTATGTTTAATAAGTTTACTACTGACATCATATCCCGAGAATTTTGTTTATCTGGTATACTCCAAACCCAAGATATGAGGGTTCAAAAAAACGACGAAGCGCTTCGAGAAAAGGTAGGTAGTGCCCTTGAGCTTCGCTGGGACGTCTTGGAGGGGGCACTCCCGTGCCCCCAGCTGTGTATTTATACCTATTGCCACACCCCAGACACTCCATACAACCGCGCCATTATGAACAGATGACGTCAGATGACGTTGTTGTACACGCGCAACTGTGTGTGTAAGTCTAGGGCTACCGTGCAGTTTGTACTGTATGAGCGGCGTTCAATTCATAATTCGAACTTTTTGGTAAATAAAGTCACGACGCATTGCTTTGAATATCAAAATAAGTTGACTTTGACAAACACGACTAAATGAGCACACGATTCGGCACACGAACTCGCGCGGTGGGGTGAGGTTATTGATTCTGGGGCGGTGCGGAGAGTGTCCTTTTTGTACGGTAGTACTTATATCTATTCTGTTCTATTGCTACAAATTCTCGTAGCACTGCAAACAGCCGTAGCACGTCACCTATCCGTAGCAGCGTAATTCAGCAGGAAATCGTATTAATTTACTTTTAAATATAACTCTTCTTTTATTGTAGTACTGAAGAAATATTGAAATCGTATTAGTTCACCTTTAATTTATAACTCTTTTTTTACTATAGTACTAAAGACATATTTTATTATGAAATTTAAAATGTCCTTATTCAAATAAGCTCACATAATAAGCATTTTTAAATCGTCAATTCTTTTACCCTACCACCCATTATGAAGTTTTTTAGATGACAAGAAAAATGGGCGCAAAAAACTTGTCAGCTTATCAAAATGGAACAATATTTAGTAAAGTAAGTTAGTTAATCCAGACATTTTATTAACATAGACATGGACGAAAATTATTTTAGTTTCGTTTATAAAATATATTTTCGTCCATGACATAGATTAAAAATAATAAATAAAAATAACATTATTTAATTAGCTCATTTTTTGCTCATTTCAGTATGAATGTGTGTTTCTATGCTAAAAATTCTCGTAGCACTCCAAACCGTCGTAGCACATTACCTGTCCGTAGCGGCGTTGTAGCAGTAGTTGGGCAGGAAGTCGTAGTTGAGCTCCCAGAACACGTGGAACGCGATGCGGCCGTACGGCGCGAGCACGCCGTGGTCCGACTCCCGCAGGATGGCGTCGAATTCGTCCAGTGTTAGGTACCGGCTGAGGAGCTTGTGGCAGAGGCGGTTGACGGCTATCAGGCCTTCTAGTTCCTGTTAAGATATTATTAATGCATTACAAAACCATTTTAACACCCAATGAAAAAATCTATACATACAAGGTTTTTAGTTTTAGTTCATTGAACAACTTTCATTATGAGACCAACCTTGAAATCGCGAAAAAAAACTGATGTTTCATACATTTCGATGGAGTAGGCATTGTACTTTTGTATGGAACAGCAGTTTTTTTGTGATTTCGAGGTTGGTCCCATAATAAAAGTTGTTCAGTTTGATGGTCTGATCAACCCCACGAGAGGTTTTCAATGAACTAAAAATAACCTTGTATAAATCTCTAAATTATTGATTGTTGGGCTACGCGTAGAGCCCTAATGGCTGATAGTAGAGACATCAATTTCAAAGGGTTTCAAACCTTTCATGGTGTACCTCTACCACTAAGGATTTTAGAAAATTAATCCCCTAAGGAGATGAAAGTTTGTATGGAAGTCTCTTAGTTTCGAAACTAGGATGTTCAAATTTTTTGTTTAGGCTGAACAAATGTGAAAGTGGATGTGTAAGTGTAAAGGGGACGGGAACAGGAAGGGGAACGGGATAATAATATCTCTGGACCCAATTCTGAATGGGGACGGGACGGAAACGCCTTCTACAGCATTTTAAAAATTCTAAAGATTTTCTAAATTGTCCACGCGAGTCGCGAACGAAGTTGCGGGCAAAAGCTAGTAAATTACAAAGAAGACAGCAAAAGAAAGCTATGAGTTAGTTAGGTATGGATTCGCCCAGCGTTTATTGCTGAGTTTAGTTAAGTAGACTTAACCTTAAAGTCAAACCTTAAATTCCTTAAAGTTAAGTAGACCTTAACTTAAGGCGGTTGTATGACCGAAAGTGGCGCCCTCAGAGGGTTTAATTTAATAATTTTTACCATCGCCACTCAAAAAAGTGCATCTAATTCATTGATAACAGTGAATAAAACGCGTTTTTATTCACCGAGTGAATAAAAGTATTTTGAATTTGGAACAAGCTCGCATCATAATATGAATTATGTACAAAAAAAAATAAAACGTCCTGAAAGTATGGAGCTATTCCATAGATAAACAATTAAATAAATAAAAAATATCCCGCCTATTTTAGTTAGGTTCTTTTTAGTGTCTTAGCTTTGGGTTCTTTTCTATCTATTTATAGGGAGATTATATGTTCAGTCTGTGGCATCAGTCCTTTTTTTCAGGGTACGATCATAAAAAAATTCAAAGTTTATAGATTGATGGCATGGACTGATGCAAGACTGACTGATCATGTAATCTCCCTCTTATCGTGGTTGTTTTATGTAATGGAAAGCTTCTAATTTCATATACACTTCAAAAGCTTGCGCGCGTACAGTTCATTAGAAAATTTCAAAATTTCTAATTTCACTATTTAATTTTTCTAATGTTTTAAATATTATCGATTTCCTACCTAAATATCAAAATCTGATAACCTATAAATACCTACTATAGGTAAAAGTAACTGCTATTTGTTTTCTCGCAGTCGATGGTAAAAAGTAAAGTACACAACTCGTGAAAAAAAATTCATCTCGGTCCTTTGTATCCCTCGTTTCGCTCAGGATTCAACTCTAGAATCCTTCGCTACTCTCGGGATCCAACTTAGTCCCTCGAACTAAATTCTCTTTTTTTTCACTTGTTGTATAATCTACTATTATTAATAGAACAAGATTTTAATAATGTTTATCGTGGAGATGTTAGGGCCCATGGTCTAGCATTTTTGGAAGGTATCACTACATGCCCTCGTAGTCATTCGTAGAAGTAGATAGCAAATGTGTCAAAAACGGCCACTTTTAGCAGTTTTGCTATCTACTTCTAGCAGTGACTACGAGGGAATGTAACGATACCGTCTAAACATACTAGACTGTGGGCCCTAAAATCTCCACGATAAACATTTTTAACTTAGTGTATTAGAATTATAATATTAAATATAATTCACCGCGGCGCCACTTTCGCTCAGGGTACCACCTTAAGATTTTAGCTAAGAAGCCTTTAAATATTCGGCCGGATTACCTTTCATCCTGAAAAAAGTAATGTTCCTGAGGGATATAAAAATAAATGTCTACGCAGACGAGGTCGCGGGCTGTCACTAGTTCGTTATAAAGCTATAACTTACCACGACCCCCGTAATATCTCCCGCTTCGAATTTAGCGACCGCCGTGTCTAGCGCGCGGTGCATGTCTGCGTTGATGCGTTGCGCCACCTGTGTAGAAATAAATAAAAGCTCAATGGATTATGTAATTCATTCATTTATTCGTTTATCTGCCGTTTTTAGGATTCCGTACCAAAATGGTAAAAAAGGAACCCTTATGGTGTGACTCAGTCTGTCTGTCTGCCACAGCTGGATATCTCGAGAACTACTAATGGTATCAACTTGAAATTTGGATTACGTTTGACCACCTATATATATATATATTTCTTTCTTATTTTGCAAATAAGAAAGAAATATAAAAAAAAAATTTTTACAACAAGGACTGAAAAGGGGTCTTAAAAATTTTAAGTGGGGCGACTAGGGCATGTGGGATATCATATGAAAGAGTGCTGTTTGCACATATATTTTATTCTTTTTTTTTAGGCCGCATAGTTTTCGACTTATGATGTAAAATGTAAAAAATCAGTAGAGATGGTGCTGACTTAATACTGCAATAATAATTTTATTATTCTACAGCTCCGCAGTGTATTTATTATGATGGTACGGATACCCTCGGTGCGAGAGTCTACTCGCTCTTGACCGGTTTTTACGTTTCTACAGCTGAGGGGCCCGTATCTCCAATAGTAAGAGGTCTGATAGAGCACTTTAACCGCTTCTGTTGGCTAGTGGTTCGCCCACACGTGCAAGAGTCCCGGGTTCGATTCCCAGGGGAGTATAATTTGTACTCAGTTTGGTTGGTGGTAGGGCTTATTTCAAGTCCGCCTGGCTAGCTACCACCATCTCACCAGCTGACGCCATAACAATAGTTTAAAAGTTGTTGTGTTCCGGCGGTTAGACGTAAGGTAGCCAGTTCCTCAGTGATGAGGATTCCGGGTGTAGTGCGCTTCCACCTTCGGCCTTATCGTCACTTAACATCAGGTGAGGTGAAGGCCAAGCACTAACCAGTTGTGCATAAAAAAACTTGAGAACGCTCAACCGATTTGGCTGATTTTTTGTTGTGTTCGTAATGTTTAGGACAAGGATTGTATGAGTTTTTTTGGTTTTTAATTTAAATTGACAGGACAACGATAAAAAAATGACTGACCAGTGCAGTGAGCTCCACGTGCCGGCCCAGTAGCGCCACGTGGCGTTGCCTCAGCAGCGACGCGTAGCGGCCCGCGCCGGCGGTCGTGGAAGCGCCCCTGGCGGCGCATTCCGCGCGATAACGCTTGTCTAACACCATACTGAAAATATATACACGCTGAAATTTTAAGCATTTGGTTCCCGCAGTGGGGTGGTTCCACTCATGATTACAAGCAACTTTTACTATGGGGCCAACTCTGATATCGCGAAAAAAAAATTGCTGTTCCATACAAAAGCGCAATACTTACTTGACCTTAATGTATGGAACAGTAAAAGCCCTATAGTAAAATTTGCTGGTAATCATGAGTGGAACCACCCCTCACCCCACTGCGGGAACCAAATGATTAAGATTTCACGATGTATTCCTTCTAAAGCCCATTCAAATGTTGAATACTCAAATGAACACAAAATGTTAAGATTAAAACAAGTTGTTTTAAAACACGTGTTTAATACAATTTGAAATAAATTGATGCTATTCGTTAAATGTTTAAAAACACAGTTTAAAACAAGTTTTAGACAATATTAAAAAGAACTAAAATTACATGTTTATGAAATAAATTCATTATGATCGAAAACGATCTTAATTAAGGCGCCGTAGTACCCACTACTAGCGCCGCCAATACGTTTATTTTTATTACTCGTAAACCAAGTCAATATTTTAAAAAAGCTAAGATCATGCCCTCCTAAATTGTTTTAATTATTTTTTTACAAATTACAAATTACAAATTTCTTTATTTGCCATAAATAGGGTGATACATAAATGTGGTGTTAATATAAAATAAGGGATAAGATTCTTAAAGCCTATTTAGCCGTATTCAACAGCATGCAAACTTATATGGTAATTAATCACTAAATAATGATACATTTCATAGCATCGATCACACTCAACACAACAAACAATTAAGATTTAAATTTAAAAAAAGTCTTCTATTGAATAAAAAGTATTGTTAATCAGCCATTTCCTTAATGAAACACAAAATTTATTATATTGTAATTGTTTTATGTCATTGGGTATTTTATTGTAAATTTTTATACACATCGAATAACTGTTTCTTTGGAAGCGCTTTGTTTTTGGCACGGTATTAAGAATAAGTTTATTCACATTTCTCAGGTTTATTTGTGTTACATCCTTTGTCCGCATAAAAAAGTGCCCATTTTGCTTAACATATTTTCCTATCTCCAATATATAGAGACATGGGACTGGCATAATATTCATTGATTTAAAATATGGTTTGCAAGATACATCCGGTGCAATGTTGCATATGGCACGGATGCATTTTTTTTGTGCGACAAACACTTTTTTTATATTAGTTCCATTACCCCAGATTAGTAGACCATACCTTATCACCGATTCGACATAAGCATGATATGCCATGATCGCTGTTTCTTTATTTGTCAGTAAAGCAAGCTTGTACAATGCAAACACAAACCTATTTATTTTACCACACACTTTCTCTATCTGGTCTTTCCACATTAATGTCACATCTATAATTAAGCCTAAATATGTCACATTAGTCGCATTCGAGAGAATTTGTCCATTTATGTCAACGTTAATATTTTGATTTCGAAAATTATTAAAGTTAATTAAGCATGTTTTATTTAAATTAATGTCAAGATTATTTTTATTAAGCCATTCAATTATATATGTCATTGTGTGTATTATGTCTACTTTGTGTTGTTCTGTCACTATTTTCGTTAGTCGTTACCAATACTGAGATGTCATCAGCAAACAATATCAGTTTATGCTTTGTAATGCTATATATGTCATTAATGTAAATCAAAAATAATAGTGGTCCAAGTATACTACCTTGGGGGACCCCTATTTTATTAAACTCTAGTTTAGATCTGGATACATGCCTAGTATATTTCGTATCCAATTGCTCTATTTCAACACATTGTGATCTATTTTCTAAATATGATTTCAACCAATTGTATGCAGGACCCCTAATCCCATAATTGTCTAATTTTTCTAGTAGTTGACTATGCAAAACGCGATCGAATGCTTTTGACATGTCCAGAAAAATCACGGAGGTAAATTTCTTTTCATTTGTGTTTTGCAAGACATCATTAACCAGATGAAATAAAGCTTTTGTTGTTGACTTGTTTTTTTGGAAACCATATTGATTCTTGTTTATAACGTTAAATTTATTAAAAAAGGATACAAGTTGATCATACATAGCCCTTTCAAAAATTTTTGCAAATATTGAGATTAAAGTAATTGGTCGGAAATTTGTCATGTCAGTGTTGTCACCTTTTTTGAATAACTCTTCAACAGTTTTAAAATCCATTCTAGCCAAAAGTGTCCACTTTGAGCTAAAAGCTGTCAATCTGTGAAGGTAGTATGGAAGTGCAAGACAGTTCCTAATATTACCTGGCAGCTAGTTGCTTGTAGTGCGCGTACACTTGCTCGGACAACTTGTACACGAACTGGTCGAAGCACAGGTTGACCTCCGCCTCCACCTCGTCGTACAGGAACTGCTTCTTGAACACCGTCAGGGCGTATTGCGCCGAGTCGTTGTATAGGTCCAAAGGGTATAGGACGTATCTGTTTGAAAGAGAGAGAGAAAACATAGATTTTAGCTCTAGAAATATTTTTCAACACACTTGCTCGTAAAGTGAGCCCTAATACATCGCTTTTAGGGCCTTAAACCGGGCTATAACAAGGAACATCAATTTTAATTCAATTTATTATTTTATTTCAATTTTAATTCATTCAATTTGTTTAATTTTTATTTTTAATTTTAATGAACTTTGCATGTTTGTTTGTTAGTGTTAACTTTTTTAAATTCTATTAATATCCATGCCGTGCATACTTTTTATTGGATAATAGTTTAGATCTTTTTTTATTTAGTTTCGCGTACAGATACAGTGAGTGTCGTGTGTCGACAGATTCGAGTGAATAGTGACAGTGGTACCGGTATCGAGCGTAATAATAGAACTATAGTAGGGCCACTTTAATAGGTCACATTCGACACTTCATCAAAACTCAACAACGTAATAATAAGGCCGCCTCTTGTATACTTCTTCTTTGTATTTTTGTCCTCTTTTCAGTAATATTTGTACTTGTGTGCAAAAAAGCGTAATTTATTATTATTATAATTGTACGGTTGACTCGTGCATTGACATACTTGCGTTTACTCATTTTATTGAGGTCGATGAATCATGCGGTACGCACTAATATTTTATTATAATATAACTTTTATTTTGAGTGCAAACTTAGCTACCGTGAATGAATAACGTCGCGTGAGAACCACTTAACCTATCTAAACTGTGTGTGTAAATAAATAGTGAAGCTTTACTGTGATTTCCATCCTTTGGCACTCCACAACAACTTACTTAACTACTACCTACAAGCATAATAGTACCAGCGTACAGAAGTTGCACTCCGCAAAATCGTTTAAATAAATTGCGACTCTTGCTCTGACACAATAAAGTACAATTCAGGTCGCACAGCGCTCCCGTCGCTCTAAAACATTCACTTAGTAGTTGCCTCTCTTTCTATCGCGTAGGTCTTTTCTTTTCTGATGTATGAAATTTGTCCTCTCAGAGGACGCCGAGCGGTTCAGACTCGCGCGCGGAGTGACAGAGCCCTGCTACAACTAACTTACCTGTATAGCGTCATTTATTTATTAAAGTGGCCCTACTTTAGACGGAGGGTAGACCGATTCGTTTGCCAATAACATCTACCCGCACGCAACAACCGAGTTCTTCCGTGATCATGGCGCATGCAACTGCACCGAAATATCAGTCACAAAAATAAACAGGTACATGGTGTAAATACTGACATAGTTCATTCTAATAACTAAAAACATTTTATAGGCTTTCCTTATTATTCATAATAAATCTAACGCTTAGCACTGAATATCCAACGTGTTACAAAATAACTCCTAAAGCCGAATATGGTAGATAGGGACCATCACACTGAACCACTTTTACTATGGGACCAACTCTTAGATCAGCTGTTTCATATATTGTTATATTTTCGTATTTTCTTACACTCAACAAACTGATGCTATAATGTTTCTTTTTATTTATGCTTTGCTTTTTTTCTTTAGCTCCTTTTTTTGCTGAACGAAAAGAGAGAGGTTCATATTTTTTGTTGGTTCCTTTTTAAAAATAAACGAGACCCTAAAATGGCTAGAGAGAAATTAAAAATAAACTTTTTTCACTTTCTGTGGATTCCTTTTAAAAAAAAACGAGATCCTAAACGGGCAGAGAAAGAGAGAGAAATTAAAAATAAACTTTTTCACTTTCTGTGGATTCCTTTTAAAAAAAAACGAGATCCTAAAAGGGCAGAGAAAGAGAGAGAAATTAAAAATAAACTTTTTCACTTTCTGTGGATTCCTTTTAAAAAAAACGAGATCCTGAAAGGGCAGAGAAAGAGAGAGAAATTAAAAATAAACTTTTTTCTACTCACTCCATCATGGCGGGCTCTTTGCTGCGCAGGATGTGGTCGGTGAGTATCCACGGCATGGACATCTCTATGGGGAACTGTATGCGCTTTTCCATGGTGATCAGGTCATTGCATTCCTCATTGTGCTGATGACGAACTGTGCATTTCTGTGCAAAAAAAACACAAATAAAGTTATTTTATCATTACTTGTCCTATTTATTAAACAATTTAACATAACTCTGTTTTAAATTCAACATTTATAAAATTCAATAAAAAAAATCTACACATATAGAAAGAAATTATTAATGATTGCAGGCAACATATTTTAAGTAACGATTTATGTTTAAAAGACATATTATGATAACATTTAAAAACTGTTTATAAATTTGTAAACTTCCAATGTGAAGAACTGATGTAGAATTCTACTTCACAAAAAATACGGTAGACTGAAAACAGAATATTGAAAAATGGCATGGTAGCTCTGAAAAAAAAACTGAATACCACCATAAAAACTGATAAAAATAAATTTCCAATCGTCAGATTTCGTTTCTCAACGACAGTGATATGATTTTTTATGCAAAAAAGGATAGATTTTTATCGATTTAACAAAATAACCGAGTACATTTTTAATAGATGATCCAGTATTTCGGAAATCAATAAAAAGTACTAAATTTCGTCAAATTTCTGGCGAAGCGTCAATCAAAGCTATGCAATATTCAACCTTATTTTAAAGACATAGTGAAAGAGTAAATTTCGTGAACTGCCTTGCCTTAACTATTGATACTACGTTTTCGTTTAAGTAAGAAAATCTAACTCTAAGCAATATTAAACTCTATTTCTCTGGAATAAGAAACATATTATAAGAACTTACATTGACTTTCCTTCCCATAGTCATTTCCAGGTAGAACTCTCTGTACCAAAGTTGGGAGAGGTCGCAGCACTTCTGTAGTGAATCTGAAAGTTATCAAGCACGATAAAAATCACCCAGGCACAAAGTATATAATAGTACTAAACATACAGAAGTCCATCTGCGCGACGACAATCAAATAATAAGCTACTCTCGCTGCATGGTAATAAAGTACAATTTTAAATTGCATAGCGCTGCGTGCATATTATAAGCACCTCCGAAATCAGAAATCAGAAATCAGAATATTTATTTGCACAATATTGTGTACATTACATTGAGATTGGTGACAATGTTTTAAATAAAGTTTCAACAATATTCTGCCTTAAGTCTGTAGGCATGCAAATGTTAGTAAGTGTCAGCTATCTATAGTAAATATTATTACTACTAAGTACCTATTGCTATTTTAAGACGTCAATAAATTACAAAATTGTCAACAGAAATCTCATATTCAAAATTAAATGTCAATTATGCAAAATTATCATTAATAAGTCAGATTAAGTAGAGATGTCATTTTTTTCTCTCCAAATATTCCTTGGTCGAGTAGAAACTGTGCTGTAGGAGCCAATTAAATAATTTATTCCTGAAAATATTTTTTTCTATTGGTTGATTGATAATGTCTAGCGGTAGTTTATTAAATATTTTGATAGCCATATAATATACATTTTTACGAAATATAGTTAGATTAGATTTAGGTATTACTAGTTGATTCTTTCTCGATGCTCGTAAATTATCGTTTTTTTCACTACATTTTACAAAGTATTCAGGGTGCTTTTTAACCAACAAGCATAGTTCTAATATATATATACATGGTAGAGGTAGTATTCTATGTTTTTGAAATAGGGGTTTACATGAATCTCTTTCTTTTATCTGGCATAAGGCACGAATACACTTCTTTTGTGCTCTAAAAGCTCTGTCTAAATCTACACTGTTGCCCCATATTATTATGCCGTAACGCAGTAAAGAAGAGACGTATCCGTGGTACGCCTGTAAGGCTACTTGAAAAGACGTTATATTTTTGATTCTATTCAGTGCAAATACAAATTTATTTAGTTTAGTGCAGAGACTGTCTATATGTTTTTTCCAATTGCAATGTTCATCTAGATTTATACCTAAGAATACTGTGTTATCTACGATGTCAATTTTATTGTTATTATAGTGTATGTCAATGTTAAGTTTTTTCGCTTTATATGTATGGAATTGAATTGCTTTCGTTTTCGATATATTAATTTTAAGGTCATTTTTATTCATCCAATTGATTATGTCAAAAAGAGTATCATTAATGTCATGTTCAAGTTCGTCAATATTTTTATTTTGAAACAGAAGTGTACAGTCATCTGCAAATAGGAAACAATTATTGGTAGTTATATCGGGAAGATCGTTTATGTATAATATAAAAAGTAAAGGTCCCAAGATACTGCCTTGAGGCACGCCATTACTTATTAGACGATATTTTGATCTGACTTTTACTTTTGTTTGAATTCGACAACTTGGCGACTCGGACGGAAGCGTACGCGTTGTTTCGGTACATTGTTGACGATTTGCCAAGTAGCTAGCGAACCATTTGTGAGCGATTCCCCTTACACCATAGTCATGAAGCTTCTGTAACAGTATTTCGTGACTTACGTGGTCAAAAGCTTTTGACATGTCAAGAAATACTGCTACGGTTGGGACTTTTTCATTGATACCTTCTATAATTTTTTTTATTAAAGTAAAACAAGCTAGTGCAGTCGATTTTCCTTCCTGAAAACCATACTGTTGTTTTTTAATAATTTTATACTTGGTGATAAAAGAGTAGAGACGTATTGCCATCACTTTTTCAAATATTTTTGATATTACAGGTATAAGTGTGATGGGCCTGTAATTTCCCATATCACTATCATCTCCTTTTTTAAATAGAGGCTTAACTACGGATAATTTAAGTTTATCTGGAAAAATGCCGTTCTCCATAGAAATATTGATTATATGTGCCAAAGGAAAGCAAATTTTCGGCGCACACATTTTTAGAATATCAGTGCTTATTTCGTCATAACCTACTGATTTAGTGTTTTTCAAGCCCATAATGATTTTTTGTACCTCAGTTTCAGTTGTAGGGTACAAAAATATACTGTTATTTAATTTATTTTTATTTGTATTTGATAGAGTATTACCTGTGTTTTTAGCTATGTCTATAAAATAATCATTAAATAATTCTGATATGTCATTAATATTATTAATTATGTCATTTTTATGTTTTATAGATTTTATTTCATTTTTATTAAGATTTTTGTTTATATTATTATTTATTATTCTCCAGGACGCCTTACATTTATTTTTTGCGTTTAGTATGTATTTCGAATTATTAATCCTTTGTGCAGCGTTCATACATTTCTGTAGTGATTTCGTGTAGTTTTGATATTGTATTTTATTATTTTCCCTGTTCTTATTGTTTCCATATATGTAGTTGTAATAAAGTTTTCGTTTTTTTACACAGCTTTTTTTTAGTCCTTTTGTTACCCACTTTAGTTTTTTAAAATTATGCTTTTTTTTAATTCTTTTAACAGGGAAGCAAAGATAATAGAGAAGGGAAAAAATATCATGAAATGCGTTGTAGGCTTCATTTGCATCTGTATGCTCTACTACATTATTAAATGTCAAAGAGTTAATGTGTTCTAAGAACTGTTTTTTGTTTTCCATGCTTAGATCTCTTTGTAGCTCATACCAGTATAGTTTTTTCTTATAGTTTTCTATATAACTTGATAGAATTTGGCATGTAGTATGGTCAGACAATGAGGATTCGTTTGTATATCCTACTGCACCTTGTAAATTACTAGCTATCAGATCTAGGCAGGCCTTTTTCCTGGTAGGTGTCTTTATATGTAAATGCAGGTTATGATTTTGCATGATACTGTTTAATGTCTGGGTATTTTTGTTATTTTTTAAGACATCAATGTTCCAGTCCCCACAAATTATAATTTTTTTTTGTGTTTTGTTTATTTTTTTTAGTAATTGTTCCAATTTATCAAAAAAGACATTAATATTTGAAGTTGGGGTTCTATAAATACAAATAACAATTAAGTTTATATCTTTTATAACTATACCACAGCACTCAAAATTGTACATTTCTGACAGTGAGTCTGCTAGTTTCAGCTTTGTGCAGTGAATGTGGTTTGCAACCAAGATACAAGTGCCTCCCCTTTTTTCATGCTCACGGGACCAAATAGAACCTATTTCATAATTATTTAATTTTAAGTTTTGTTCGTGCCCTTTTTTAATAAAAGTTTCTGAAAGACAGATTATATCTATGGCTTTTTTACTTGATTTTAAGTTAGCAAGATCAATTTCTAGTTCATCTTTTTTTTTTAGAATACTACAAATATTTTGATGATAGCAAAAAAGATTATGATTACCGTTTGTCTCGAAAAAAAGTGGTTTTGTTCAGTTCTACGGGATTTTGTTTATTTTTAAAGTAAAATGGAATCGTTCCCTTTTTGTGTTTTTGTAAGTCTGGATTTGTCTGTGAAACTTGTGATGAGGTTGCACAGTATGACTTATTTTCTTGTTTTTTAAAATAATAGGGAATTGTTCCTCTTTTCTCACTTAATAAATCCATTTTATTTTTTTGTATATAATTTTTAGAAATATTTTGTTTTATTTTTTGTAATGATTTTTTGTTGTAGTCAATGGTATCTAATTCTAATTTAATTTTATGGCAAATTTCTTGTAATGTAATTTTTTGTTCGTTTTCCGTCAGAGATATATATTTGCAGTTACTATAGTTATGGCTAATTAATTTAAGTTGGTTATTTAATAATGTTGTGTTTAAATTTATGTTTTCAATTGTTTGAATTAGAAGTATTTGTGTATTTTTGCATTGAGCCAAAAATACAGACAGTTCGCAAAAAATCTTAGTTGGTACTGTATCATTTGCACCTATTAATAGGATCAAAAAGTCGTCTTTTTTTAAGTTCTTATGTAATTCAGTATTTAGAATGTCGCGAGTGGTTGCGTTTGGCTTAATAAATGAGGTAATTTTGAGACTGTTATTCGAAGCGCTTCTCTTTCTGTCGCGTAGCTCTGTCTCAACCGACACACACCCCTAGTGCGCTGGCTCGACTGAGTCAGCCGCGAGCAGTAGGCTAATATAAAAGTATTAGCGCGGAGTGAGACCCCCCTGACCAGGAAAAACGGAGTACGCGAGTTTAAGGCCTTTCTTGTAGGGGTACGTAGAAAAAACTAATTGGGAATCGCTAACCTAAGGTAAAAAGAGGAATAATTAGGAAACAAAGACAATTACCCGCCTCTAGTTGTTCGCCCACCCGTGTAAGAGGGGTCCCGGGTTCTATTCCCAGGGGGTACAATTAGTACTCGGTTTGGTTGGTGGCAGAGCTTATTTCAAGTCCGCCTGGCTAGCTACCGCCATGTTACTTAAATCCGACGTCATAACAATAATTTAAAAGTGTTGTGTTGTGTCCCGGCAGTTAGAGGTAAGATATCCAGTTCCTCAGTGATGAGGATTCCAGGTGTAGTGCGCTTCTACCTTCGGCCACTTAACATGAAATGAAATGATTGTTTATTTTCCCATTGAAGCGTGTATTTTGTTAGGTATCTAATGTTGGCACTTCACTTCAATAATAAGCCTGACTCCAGTTTACTTACGAAAGTATATTTCCATAAAACATCCATTTACACAATAACACGATATAAAACTTTAAATAGCAATGGTAATCCACCGATTTTTGCATTAGCAAATATCTATAATGTTTACGGCAAGTGTCTCGCAATAGCACTGTCGCGCTCGCACACACACAGGTGGTCGCCGGCTCGGAGAACAATAGAACAGGAATTTGCAAAGACCGTCCGAGGCGCAGCGTATAGTAAGTACAAATTAATCATTTTTGTATTTACAATATTTGAGATTTAAACTTTTAATGAATTTTAATAAGTTTACTTTTTACATAATGAATGCACTTTAAAATAAGTATTTTTGAATAGTGTTATATAAATTACAGTTATATATTATTTATTTTATTTTCTATGAAGTTATATAATATTATATTGATGTTTTATTGTTTTTATATGTGTAATTTCATATTTTTAGAAAAGTATTTACTTATACAATCTTAATTGCGTATTTATATAATTTTATGTTTTTATTTTTCAGATCAGATGCAGCTGCCACACCCATCACAAATAAAGGACTTAAGTGGTAATTAGAAGCTACACATGGAAGGTTACTAAATTTGTGAGGGACTGGTGCCAGCAGTAGGTTTCAGAAAAGAAACCTGTGACACAGGTCGCCAGGCCCACCCACAGACAATAGTTTTACCGTATGCATTATGTAACTTGATGCTTACACCTAGTACAAGACGGTAAACAAAAGTTAACTATAATTACAGGTATGAAACGTAAACAAAACAATGTAAACTAAAATATAGTAGATACCCCAAAGCTAAAATGTATATGTGTAAGTGAGAAAAATGTGTGTGTGTAGGTGAATGTGCGTTCGTGTTTGTATGGGTGGTGTCATATGTATTCTGTGGTGACAAGGTCAAGTAGTATCCCGTTGTGCATAGAAACTTAATGAAAGCGAGAACTAAGACCTCGACACAAACTTACCAGATAAATTAAGCATGTACGGCCAATAGAAGCTCTGCCTGTGAAATGAGTCGATGTGCTGTAGCACCGAAGCGTCCAGGTCTTTGCGCAATGTCCTTCGCCCTCCAGATTTGTCCGAGATCAGGGCTTCTAGTTGAGTGCGCACCATGTACAGCTGGGTTGAGGACGGCCCTGCAATATGGAGGTTTGTTTAATATACAACATGTTACAAAATAACCCGTAATGCTGAATATGGTAGATAGGGACCATCAAACTGAACAACTTTTACTATGGGACCAACTCTGAAATCGCGAAAAAAAATCAGCCATTTCATACAGCTGATTTTTCTTCGTGAGTTTATGCAACCTAAAATTCTGAATACTTTCTTACTCCTACTTATAAAAATATTCTGCCAATTTGATTTTATAAGACACTAGCTTTTGCCCGCGACTTCGTTCGCGTGATTAGGATAGTTGTGCATTTATTTTGAAAGTCACGGATTACCAATATATATATATATTCCTTAAAAAATGACTAAAATGATTTTTTAATGAATTTTATGAACTAGAATGACCAAGTAATAATATTAATTTAAATTTAATTTTTATCAATGTTCGTATACCTTAAGGTGAATCATGGCTGTACCTTTTTTATATGTGACATCTTGTAATACCCATGCTTATGAACTAATAAATGATTTGATTTGATTTGAATATACCTAGGTATTTATCAGTAGACCTCATTTCACATATTTAAATTTTCCCATAAAAAAAATCATGTACAAACTGGAACACTGTAGCACCCTGTACAACGGGAATTTTCCAAAACCCTTTCTTAGTGCTCTCCTACACCATGAAAGGTATCTATCTACCCTCCAAAAATAGTATCTCTACCATGACAATGGTTCAGCATATGGGGATGTGTATAGACACATCCCCATACAAACTGGAACATCCTGTAGCACCCTGTATAAAGGGAATTTTACAAAATGCTTTCTTAGTGCTCACCTACCTAATGAAAGGTATCTACCCTCCAAAAATGGTCATCAGCCCTATACAAATTCCCATACAAACTGGAACACCCTGTAGCACCTTGTATAACAGGAATATTCCAAAATCCTTTCTCAGTGCTCACCTACACCATGAAAGGTATCTACCCTCCAAAAATGGTGTCTCTACCTTCAACCCTATACAAATTCTCATACAAACTTGAACAACCTGTAGCACCCTGTATAACGGGAATTTTCTAAAATCCTTTCTTAGTGCTCATCTACATCATAAAAGGTATCTACCCTCCAAAAATGGTGTCTCTACCTTCAGCCGTTAGGGCTCCACGCCTATCCCAACAATGAATCAGTCAATCAATTTAGAGTTTTATATGACTGTATAGATTACCTATTCGCAATCGCGGTACTAGTTTACTACGATACTACTACGTCTCACGTGGCTAATGACGATGGTGATGACTACTCACCCACGTTCCTCCTCGGCACCTTGATAGTGAAGCTCGCTTCGCCGTCCTTTTTCCCGCGCAGCGCCGGGTCCTGCTGCGGCTCGCATCCGCGGGCCCAATCGCCACAAGTCTCGCGCACTGACACTATTATACTGTAACAAAGCATTTTGTTAAGAAAAGGCTAGAGGGTTTATACAGCACACTAGCGCCGCAAAACATACACTTTTAGCAATGAAACTCCATTAAACTATACGACAGGCTAGAAAAGTTCTCTATGTTTTAATTCATGTTAAAAAAACTATTCAGTTGGTCTAATTTTTATCTTATAAAACTTGTGCCAAAATTTAAATAACGAAAAGTTTTTTTCTATATATTCAAATAAAATACACACATCAACTTTGTCTGGGGATACAGGTGTGATTTTCATACAAACGAGGTAACTTAGAAGCCTTGGTTTCCTGCCAGGGATGTACCGTGCTGTGATCTGATGATGGCCATCCAGGGAGTGAATGGAGGAGATTCAGATCGCTATACACACCCAACTGATCAGAGGGCCTAGCCAAAGTAACATTTGCAAATCTTCGTTATCGCTTCGCTTTCGAAACATGTATGGGATTGACATAAGGTTTCGTTAATTATCGAAATTTAAAACGTCAAATCCATACATGTTTCGAAGCGAAACGATAACGAAAATTTGCAAATGTTACTTTGGCTAGGGGGGCTGATCAGCATTCTAAAAGATTAAGAGGACATGTTTAAAAAACCGCGAAGATAGCATGAAAATATATGGAAATCCTGAAACTGAGAACTCTGACCCTGCTATCTTTTAGAATGCCGATCAGGGGCCGTACCGCCCAAGTGTCGTAGACTTCGCCGTCGGCTTCATTTGACAGATGAATGAGATACATTGCTACTTCTTTTTGGTACCAATAAAAACTTACCAAAGAAAAGTAGCAATGTATTACAACCATCTGTCAAATGAAGCCGACGGCGAAGTCGACGACACTTGGGTGGTAGACCCACAGATCAGTTGGGTGTGTATAGCGATCTGAATCTCCTCCATTCACTCCCTGGTTAGCAATCATCAGATCACAGCACGGTACATCCCTGGCAGAAAACCAAGGCTTCAAAGTTACCTCGTTTGTATGAAAATCACACCTGTATCCCTAGACAAAGTTGATGAGTTTATACAAAACAAAAAACCGACTTCAAAAAACCTACCTCTAAAAAGCAAGAAATAATATATTTGTAATAATAAAAATACGTCTATTGAAGTCGGGTGGGGCTTTTAGAATAAAAAAAGGAATTTGTACTCCAGCCCCACCCGACTTCAATAGACGTATTTTTATTATTACAAATATATTATTTCTTGCTTTTTAGAGGTAGGTTTTTTGAAGTCGGTTTTTTGTTTTTTTTTAAACAATTTGTTATTTTTTTATTTTTAGTGTACCTTATAGGTAAGGTATATTATATATGTAGAAAAATCGGCTCAGCCAAACGTAAGATAATCGCGGAGAAACATATTTAAATACGGGTCAAACTGAGAACCTCCTTTTTTAAGTCGGTTAAAAAACTACACTTAAGATATCCCTCTTCCAACAAAAAAAAAATAATTATCTTATTCAGTTCCTAAACAAAGAAGTAATACGACCAATCATCGAGGTAATCCACACAAAATCATACTATTTTCGTGCTTTTTTTCAAAATTACTCGAAAAGTACTGAACCGATTTCCAAATTTTAAAAAATGGGACCAACTTGGGAGTGTACCTAATGTAATAACGTTTGAATCATTTCAATCGGTCCAGCCGTCTTCGAGTAATCGGTGGACATACACAAAAAAAAAACAAATATACAGATGAACATAGAACCTCCTCCTTTTTTGGAAGTCGGTTAAAAAGTGGCATAGTGTATTATACAAGTTACCTGCGTATGAGATCCTTCTTATTCTTGATAGCCTTCCGCAGCGGTTCTCTCATCGCTAGCTGCACGAAGTCCTGCAACTCCGCGTATATCGACCTGCGAGCCGCGTCCGCAAACACCTACGTATAAAATCAAGGAGAACATTCACAAAATTGAGCCTAATAACAAGAGCTAATAAGGTTTAAATTACGATGGGCGGAGTAAAAATCTAGACAAGAAAGAAGGAAGAAAACGTTGGATATGGATTAAATAAACAACAAATCACCACTTGATAATATTTCTTTTAAATTTTACCGAAGCGTTTGATTTAGACATATGTGATTTCAATTTAAGGTGGTACCCTGAGCGAAAGTGGCGCCGCGGTGAATTATATTTAATATTATAGTTCTAATACACAATTTTAAAAATGTTTATCGTGGAGATTTTAGGGCCCACAGTCTAGTATTTTTAGACGGTATCGTTACATTCCCCGTAGTCACTGCTAGAAGTAGATAGCAAAACTGCTAAAAGTGGCCGTTTTTGACACATTTGCTATCTACTTCTACGAATGACTACGAGGGCATGTAGTGCCTTCTAAAAACCTTCTAAAAATACTAGACCAAGGGCCCTAAAATCTCCACGATAAACATTATTAAAATCTTTTTCTGTTAATAACTTATTAAATAAAAACCTTTGAGGGCGCCACTTTCGGTCATACAACCGCCTTAAAAGAATGCGTCGCGATTGAGAACCAAGATTGATAATCTTAAAGAATCAAAGTTTATCATTTAGAAATTGTAGAAGAAAACGAAAATGTTATGGGTATGCTAATTTTTCTGACGTATATTCAAAAGTGTGTAAACGGAAACAAAAAAGATATTCCATTATTTTCATGTAAATCTTAAATGCAGAATTTTATTTTTAATTTTTTTCTTCAACAATAAAAAAATTGAATAGGACACAATAGTATTATTTTATGGAAGACAAATTATAGTTTACAGAGTAACATCAAATTCTAGCACATTAACATGTCGTGTGGGTTTAGCATGTCATTAAAATTTGTCTCCTATTCCTTTGTAATAAGGTCTATAATGCATCTTACCGTCTCCATCCGCGCCATCAGCACCTGCAGCCCCTTGATCATAGCTATCACTTCGATCATGGCGAACTTCTCCTCAGATGTGTAGTTGTAACGGGTGGCCTGATAAGAATTTTTTTATAAAAGGGTTTGAACCAGGGATTGATAACGTTATTTTTAAATGTAACGTTATTTCTTACTTTTTTACCGTTACTTGTAACATTAACGTTATGTCAATAAATAACGTTACATTGAAATTAACGTTATCTCAGTAAATAACGATAATTTTAACGTTATTTCTTACTTTTTGTTACCGTTACTTTAAAATTAACGTTATTCCAATTAATAACGTTACTTTTTACTGAAAATTTTATAAACTTTACCGGTACAATAGTACCGGTAAAGTTTAACGCTATATTTATTAACTATAAAAAGTAAATTTTTAAAAAAAAGGTAAATTTACCGATAAAATGTTTTAACGGTATTTTTAACGTTATTTTATTTGTATCGTTTTTTTTTTCGGTATTTCAATCCCTGATTTGAACCTCTTAGTATGGGAGGCTGGCATAGTGGTAACCATTTTTTTTTTAATTCTGACGGGTGTTTCAGAAATATAGCGGCGCACGAAAAACCTGAGTATATCGATAGGGGTTCTATGAACGAAAAAAAAAATGTCTTATGATATAAAGCCCTAAAGCGCAACGTTTTCGAAATAATCCGGGGAATCAGTTTGGATTTTTATCTATAAAGGATCTTAAACATGGATTATCTGATGAGCGCAAGATTTTTTTAAAGTAAGAGGGCAACAAGAAACTTTGTTTAAACCCTTGGGGGGAAAGGGAGAATATGTACTTACTCTTTCATACTCCTCTGCGTCAGGCGGACACCTCGGGTTAGTAGCATGGTCAGTGGGATGTAACAACTTCCATGAACACAGTTCCGTGAGCACAGAGCACCACGACGACAGCAGCTGTAGCCCGCGTAAGCACAACTCTGTGACGGCTTTGTTCTCTGCGTCTGAGCCGGCTTCTTTGAAAGTGGTTGTCACCTGGTTGGGGAGAGAAAGAGATGCAATTAATATTAATAACAAATAGGTTTAGGTTTAGACTTTATTTTAAAAAAAACCGGCCAAGTGCGTGTCGGGCCACGTGCCTTAGGGTTCTGTAGTTACCTTATATACCATACCATATTTAATACCACTATCATTTTTCGTCTGTAAAAATAACTTTGTTTTTCACAGTGTTGGTATGAATGACAAAGTTATATTTGCGGTTTTGGACAATATGATATATCTCGAAAACTAATTACTATATCTCGTTCAAAAACATTTTCAGTGAAAGTTTTTATTAAGATTTATAGCATATATTTTTTTTTGATTTTTCACTTACCTATTTCAAAAGTTAGAGGAGGGGGACACACATTTTACCACTGGCAGTGTTTATCTTTCAAACGGTTGACTTTGAGAAAAAATTGTCTTAGGAACCTCTGGATTTTTTTTCAGTTTCAGTTCCATGTTCTTGTTCCATTCCCCCCCTTAATCTTTATTATTACTATATCTCGTTCAAACCAATTTTCAGTAAATGTTTTTATTAAGATCTATAGCATATATATATTTTTTAAATCACATTTAATGTATGGGGGCCCAACTCAAATATTTATTTTATTCTGTTTTTAGTATTTGTTGTTATAGCGGCAACAGAAATACATCATCTGTGAAAATTTCAACTGTCTAGCTATCACGGTTCATGAGATACAGCCTAGTGACAGACAGACAGACAGACGGACAGCGAAGTCTTAGTAATAGGGTCCCGTTTTTACCCTTTGGGTACGGAACCCTAATAACGGTGTATAGGCACCAACCTAGGCACAGCCTATAACTTACTTCGTTGCTATATCTAGCCAGCTCCGATATATAGTTCTGATGTTCCTCCCTGATCTGGGGCAGGTGCACCATGAGATCTGCTTGCGGCGACGGCGGGTTGGGGCTCGACGATAGAGGCCATCTGGGCGGGCGGAAATGAACGTTATTGCTATTGGTTTAGAGACGTTTTTCATATGAATCCACGTTTAAAAAAAAATTCTGGAAAAGATAATGTTTCTTAGGATAAATAATTTCTTTGATAAAAATAATGTAATAAAAGAGGAACAGAATGGATTTCGGAAAAAGAAAAACACCTCATTAGCTACTTTTAAGTTAATACGAACGATAACCAGCTGTCTAAATGATGATATTCCAGTAACCGTTTTGTTTCTCGATATGACAAAGGCCTTCGATTTTGTGTGCCATAAACGTTTACTTTTTAAACTTTACAAAAATGGTATCCGAGGACCGTGTTTGACTTGGATTGAAAGATATCTGACAAATAGAGAACAATGTGTAATAACCCAGAGATATTGTTCTAAAAGTAAATGTTTAGAAAATTATAAGTCATCCTTTAACGTGAATAAATTTGGAGTACCTCAAGGTAGTATATTAGGCCCACTACTTTTTCTTTTATATATTAATGATTTACCTAATAGTATCCCTCATGAATGTATTTTGTTTGCAGACGACACCACAATAGTAGTCAAAGGTGATAAAAATCTAAATCCAAAAGATTATGAAAATAAAATTAATACGGCTTTGTTGGAGGTTATTAAATGGCTTGATGATAATAATTTAAAAATCAACATAGAAAAAACAAAATACATCCAGTTTGGTAGTTATAAGAGAAAACATTCAGAACTGAACATAAATGTCAATGGACAAAGTATAGAAGCAGTAGCACATATAAAATTTTTAGGTATAAGTATAGATTGTTTTTGTAATTGGAAACAACATATATTGGAACTCTGCTCTAAATTAAATAAATTTGTTTTTGCTCTCAGTCGAATCAGTAAAATTGTATCACAAAATGCTGCTATTACTGCCTACAACGGTTACGTAAATTCATGTTTGCGCTATGGAGTTTTAATCTGGGGTAATTCTGTTGATAGGGACAAGGCATTTGCAATTCAAAAGAAATGTATCCGCGCCATATTTGGCCTAAAACCAATTGATTCGTGCCGATCATACTTCCGAAAATATAATTTGCTTACACTGACTTGTCTCTATATATTCGACATTTGCTTATTTGTATACCACAACAGAAAATTATTTGTTCATAGATATGAAATAACTAATCGCAATTTGCGTTCTGCATACAGAAATAAACTTCATCGGCCAACGACAAAATTAACCCTAGTAAGCAATAACTGTTACCTTATGTGCATTAAAATTTATAATAAGCTACCAGACAATTTTAAAGAACATAAGATACATAAATTTAGAACTTCTGTTAGAGAGTGGTTGGCAAAAAAATGTTTTTACAGCATTCAAGAATATTTAGAATATAAGTAGAATTAGTTATTTAGTATCCTTTGCTATTTTTTTTTTTAATTATAATGGTGTAAATGCCTGAAAAGGTAGAAATAAGTGATTCAGTTTTGTAATTAGCACTAAGACCTGTTTTTGTAACCTTGTTTCTTTACACAATAAATACTTACTTACTTACTTACTTAAAAGATATCGAATGAAATTGAACATTTGTGTTTTTTTATTATTTATTTGGATTACCAACAGTTGAATCATTGATACTTTTGCAAACATGTTATAACGAGAACTAAACTTACCCCCTTACTAGTAAAGATTGTATAGCAGATGTATAGTTACACAATGGTTACACGCTGTCAAACTATTTCAATATGACATTGAAAAGAAAGTGACAAAACACCGTGTAACTATACATCTGCTATACAATCTTTATTAGTAAGGGGGTTTATTTATATTTATTTTATTTAATCTTTAGTGCTTAAAATAAAAACAACAAATGGCGGACTTAATGCCCAAGGGCATTCTCTACCAGTCAACCGGTAATTTGTTAAGGAGTAAAATCGTGGCGGCAATAAACAAAACTTATTTAAAAAAAACTGAATCAAAAAATATAGGTTGGTACCAAAAAAAATATAATACAGTATATATAAAAAAATACAAAATTATACATAAAATATATACTAAATCCTAATAAAAACATAATTAAATACATATATACCTACATAAATCATACATACATATAAGAAGTTGGTTAATGTACAACTACTTATAGGTGAACGTAGCATGCACTATACCAGGGGTCTCCAATCTACGGCCCGCGGGCCAGCTCCGGCCCGCGAACACCAACAATACGGCCCACGAAAGGCCGAATTGTACCAACATACTGCAATTTACAGTATGTTGGGACGATGAGCTGGCTAGGTCTTGGCCCTTGGGACCTTGATTCGTGCCGATCATACTTCCGAAAATATAATTTGCTTACACTGACTTGTCTCTATATATTCGACATTTGCTTATTTGTATACCACAACAGAAAATTATTTGTTCATAGATATGAAATAACTAATCGCAATTTGCGTTCTGCATACAGAAATAAACTTCATCGGCCAACGACAAAATTAACCCTAGTGAGCAATAACTGTTACCTTATGTGCATTAAAATTTATAATAAGCTACCAGACAATTTTAAAGAACATAAGATACATAAATTTAGAACTTCTGTTAGAGAGTGGTTGGCAAAAAAATGTTTTTACAGCATTCAAGAATATTTAGAATATAAGTAGAATTAGTTATTTAGTATCCTTTGCTATTTTTTTTTTTTTAATTATAATGGTGTAAATGCCTGAAAAGGTAGAAATAAGTGATTCAGTTTTGTAATTAGCACTAAGACCTGTTTTTGTAACCTTGTTTCTTTACACAATAAATACTTACTTACTTACTTACTTACTTCTTGAAGGAGTTAGTCTGGCCCTCAGGCTAAAAAGTTTGACGACCCATGCACTATACTATAGTTTGAGTACTTAGCGCTTAATTAATAGTGTATTAGTGTATGTGTGAGTTTGTGTGTTGGAATGATTGTGTAATATGTATGCATATGTGCGTGAGTGTGTTATTGAGTTACAGTAGTTTATATATGAATCTACATTTAAAAGAAGACGGATTAGGGCTCGACGATTGAGGCCAACTGTATAAGCTAATATAAACGTTATTGCTATTAATTTAGAGTCATTTTTTAAATGAATCCAAGTCGAGAAGATGGCGGACGATAATGTACGTTATTACTATTGAGTTAGAGTCGTTTTTAATTAACGTTTAAATATGATAATATAAATTTATTTTAATGTAAACACACCATCAGTGGGCCTACTCAAATGGTCATTCTAATTAAATTAACGCTAGTAGAATAGAATGAAAATGTATGGGATTGACAGGGGGTAAGTGTTAGCTTATGTTATTCCCATACATTGATTTTTAAATCTTTCCATAAATTTTTTCCTTAAAAAACAATAATTATCTAATGTTACGAAACACTTACTTGCTCGGGTCATAATGTTTAGATCTCTTGATATAGTTGAACGGAGCTATCTGCATATCTCCGAATAGTGGCACCACTTCCAAATTCTGAAACAAAAATACACTTTGCTAAAGGAAAGTATTAATTTATAGACAACATAATTTATTAAAAATACTAATTACTTATTATAAAATAAAATAAGAATATTATTCTTATTTTATTTTATTTTTAATACATTTATTTGCTATTCTTGTGGTAGGTACAAAAAGATCTTATGAGCTAATAAGTTCACACAAGAACCCTGTAAGGGCACTGCAAAAAAGGTTTTTTTTATATGAATTATACAAACTGGATGAAGGTTGCCCAGGACAGGAAAAATTGGCAAGGGATGGAGGAGGCTTTCACCCAGAAGGGATCCATATAATTATTTAGTTGGAAATAATACTAACAAATTAAAATAAAAAAGTTTATTTAAGTACTAACACTTGTCATCATTTGAAATGTAAAAATTATTATGGAACAAATAAAGCTCTATTATACATACATTGTCAATTCGTTATTAATAACTCAAAAATCATTAAAAATTATGTTAATATCAGATCTTACATTAAAGTTATTAAATTAGATCAAATAAATTAATAAACTCCAAAACAAAAGCTATCGATTACATTCAACAAAAACAAGTAAATACTCACTAAATAATAATGTAGGATAATCAACAGGTGAATCATCGAATTATTCTTTTAAGGACATAAGTAACATTTTTTAACTAGGTGCTTATAAAGATTAATTTTAAATGAATTTATTTTGTCAATATGTATTTTGAATCGACACTGGAAATTTCGGAAACTCTTCTTCGTCATTAACTGTAATATCATGAAATTCTTCGAAAATATTTTAACTATAACAATAACAATTTCCATCAAACTGAACAAATTTTACTATTGGACCAACTCTGAAATCACGAAAAAAAACTGCTGATTCATACAAAAGTCGGTTCAATACCGGGGGCCCTACCGCCTAACTCAAAGCTCTAGCCAGAGCGATAGCAATGCTCAGTCCGTCCTTGTCATATCATAACAAGGACGGACAGTGCACTGACGTCATAAACCAAAGCCAGAGTCAAAGCGATAGAGTTAGGCGGGTCCTTTGCTCGTCTGTATGGGACTAAGTGATCGATGTGTCTGGCTGGAATCATTACCTTGAAAATCCTGTCGATGCGATCGAGTCGAATCTTCTTTTTCTGATCTAGACGGTTGATGTTGCACACATCAGAGTCCATCAGAAACAGCCCGAAACCCATCACCTACAACAAACAACAGTAGGTATTTTTAAACTTTTAAATTTTATGCATTCACAATGCTATTTTTATATTAAGATTATTAATATAATTGAAAAATATTAGAAAAAATCGACTCACCCGTAGCAGCTCAGACGGGACTCGAACCCGCACCCTTAGGATTCCGGCCCAATGCACTAACCGAGATAAATGAGATGGCGCTGGCCTACAGCGTAAAAACGTGAAAAGTATTAGAAAATTTCGCCAAGCTCGCTAGCGACTCGGTAGCATAATTGGTTAGTGCATTGGGCCGGAATCCTAAGGGTGCGGGTTCGAGTCCCGTCTGAGCGGCTACGGGTGAGTCGATTTTTTCTAATATTTTTCAATTATATTAATAATCTTAACAGTAGGTATATTACCACAGAATATATTAATAGTACTAAACGTACGAGGAGCTCGGTAGCGCATAATAGTACTAAACGTAGTGGTTTAGCGCCTGGCCCAGCGATTGCGGAAGTTAAGCAACGTTCGCAAGGGTCGGTCATGGGATGGGTGACCAAAAATTTATTTTCTCGAGCTCTTCCGTCCTTCGGAAGGCACGTTAAGCCGTTGGTCCCGGCTGCATTTGCAGTCGTCAACACCCACCAATCCGCATTGGGCCCGCGTGGTGGGTTATGGCCCGTCCTACTTATCCACCTATAAGGAAGGCCCGTGCCCCAGCAGTGGGGACATTAAAAATGGCTGATGGATGGCTAAAGGTACAGAAGCCCGTCCGCGTGGGGACAATCAAATAATAAGCTACTCTCGCTGCACGGCAATAAAGTACAATTTCAATGGCAGGATAATTTTGCTGATTCACAAATCGGCCCCCAGTCGGCGCACTACCACTAATTTGGCGCTAGTGTAGATGTAGACCTGTAATTCTGTTGTTTTCTATGTGTTTGCTATCAATTTTTGGATGTTCGAAGCGGTTTTTCGTAAATATCAAATTTTATTTAAACACATTTTGGTTTTTTTTAATCTTTAATTCGTTTGCTGTCAGACTTTCATAATAATTATTTATTAGTACAATCAACAGCATATCAAGCTATACAAAACTGTCAAAAATCTACAATTAATTTTGAACCTCGAACCGAACCATTTTTAGATATAATTTAAAATAAATGGGACAATCGGGGATTAACGCCCGTACAAAGGTCTCCAGCAGCACTAGCGCCACCAAGCGGGATAAATTTTGTGACATCCCCCCCTTGCATAGCGTTGCGTGCGTGCCTAATACGAAAGCTTCATCATAATCGGATGATTGTTTAGCAATGAATAGAGGACAAACATTCAATTCTATAAAGAGACTGTTACATACCAAATGGCTGATTTTACATTATCTTAGTAGCAAGTAGAGAGCATTTAGTAGAAACGGCCGTCTTTAGTGACTTAAGCGAGTAACGTTCTAGTTGCCTTTCAACTTGAATTTAAATAGAACCTTATTTATTTTAAAGTAGCACCCCTTGCGCCCCCTAATTGTTGTATGTGAAACTATACCCTACAAACTTAATATAATAAACATAAAATAAGATTTTAAATAACAATATTTACCTTAACAAGCATGTGTTTCTCTGAAGGCGTCAGATACATTTTAGTTTCGAACATGTGAACGCAAATGTTGACCACATCTGCCAACAAGTCTTCGTAACCTGCAGGCAAATACATATAATTATTTAAATATGGACTATTTTAAATTGAAAACATAAGACACAATCAAATAAAAAAAAAAAAAGTTAAAAATAAACTAAAGTATAGTTTCCTAAAAATGAGGGCTGTTGAGGGCTGGAAAGTAAGAGGAAGACCGCAGAAAACATGGATGGATTGTGTGCGGAATGATATGAATGTGAAGGGAGTGGATGAGGAGATGACGAGTGACAGGAAGGAATGGAAGAGAAGGACGCACTGCACCGACCCCAAATAAATTGGGATAAGGGTAGGGGGATGATGATGATATTGATTTGGCACCGTTGTTCTATAAAATCCCTCTTTATCTCACCGTTAATCTTTTCTAAGGCGTCTTTCACAGTGTCTCTGATCTTGTTCTGAGTGGCCAGGAACATGGACAGGTTCTGCGACTCCTGCAGGCTCTGACTATCTGACATCACCTTTAGGAATTGGGCCGCTCTGCGAACAAAGTATACAAAAGATGTTTCACCTGTTTAACTTAGACACTGTTTAAAGGCGTTTATAAAGCACACTAGCGCCGCCATTGGAGAAAAAAATATAGTGTTCAAGGTTAAACATCAGCACTGGACTCCATAATAGATGGCGCTGATTTAATCATAGCATGGTTTAACAGGATTTTAGCTTTTACACGATATATTTTAGCGTGTCCGACAACTAACCTCAATTCTTCACTATAAACTATTTTATAAAACAAAAAGATTTCATTAAATTCAATCCGTGTTATTACAAAAGATTTTTAAACACTGTTTAACTAAACACGTGTTTAAATGTGATGCTGTCACTTTTTGACAATATGGTTTGGCAGAGAAAACTGATTGTCGGATGAACGCCATCTATGCTGAGAGCATTATAAAGCTGTTGCATTATACTTTTAGCAAAAAAAACTTCATAAAACTAAACTACAGCCTAGTAAATATTGTTTAAGCGATAAAAAGTACCATAAAGCTTCGGAGTGCACCAAAAGAACACAATTCACAATATCGTCTTTATTTAAACACTATGTTTTTTTTTTAATGGCGGCCCTAGTACGCTACATAAACCCCCTTAAGGCGAGGCCAGTTCACGATCTGATGAAAAGTCTGATTTTTGAACATCCAATGTGCAGAACTGATGTAAAATTCTACTTCACAAAAATTACTGTAGACTGAAAAAGAAACAAAGAAGCATAGTAACCGAACAGAATATTGAAAAATGGCATAGTAACTCTGTAAAAAAATCCTGAATAACACCATAAAAACTTATAAAAATAAATTTCAAATCGTCAGATTTCGTAAATATCAACGACAGTGATATGATTTTTTATGCAAAAAGGATAGCTTTTTTATCGATCTAACACAATAACCGAGTACATTTTTAATAAATGATCCAGTATTTCAGAAATCAATAAAAATTTACTAAAATTCGTCAAATTTCTGGCGAAGCGTCAATTAAAGTTATGCGATATTCAACCTTATTCTAAAGACATAGTGAAAGAGTAAATTTCGTGAACTGGCCTCGCCTTAAATATGGTGCTGTCACTTTTTTGACAATATTGTTTGGAAGAGACAGTATCACATTTAAACAGTGTCTAAGTTGTTTAGAAATCTTTTGTAATAACACTGATAGTGTTTTAAAATAGTCGTTCTTCACGCTCATGTTCATAAGACTCCGTAGCGATTTTGCCGCTGACTGCAGCTCGCTCGCTCGCACATTTCATGTTTTCTCAAGATTTTTTAAATCTGAGTGCGTAAATGAAAAATGTGTCTCGGCCACTTTTCACAATATAAGATTAGATACATTTTAAAATATATTTCAGTTTCGAGATGCTGAAGTACAAAAAGTTATCGTATTTGTCAGTTCAAATAACTGAAATATATTTTAAAATGTCTCTAATCTTATATTGCGAAAAGTGGCAGAGACACATTTTTCATTTACGCACTCAGATTTAAAAAATCTTGAGAAAACTTGAAATGTGCGAGCGAGAGAGCGGCGGTCAGCGGCAAAATCGCTACGGAGTCTTAAGTTGGGCACCGCAAACACGTTTGCAAATTTGCCGAGCGTGAGGAAGTATACATACATACATACATATACTCACGCCTGTTTCCCATGGGGGTAGGCAGAGACTATGGATCGCCACCTGCTACGATCCTTGCACACTTCTTTCGCTTCATTAACATCCATCAATCTTTTCATACATGCCCTGCGGTTTTTGTCACTACGTACACCAGCCTTTTATATTAAAACCTCTATTTGGTCCGCGTTACTTAAATAGTTACTTAAATACTTATAACATAAAATTGCTTTTAAAGTTACTTCCTTAAACATTCTTCCTGTATTAGAAGAACGATTACTCAATCGTTCTATATCATACATACCTTCTATATGTAGAATAGTCGTTCTTCACGCTCGACTTCATGTTCTTAAGTTCGTCGAGCACCGCGAACATGTTCACGAACTTGCCGAGCGTGAGCAAGTACGCTTCGGACACGAAGTCGCGGCGTTTTTCGGCGTGGCAGAGCCGGCGTACTTCGCCGCAGAATCGCTCTATAGCTTTGCGCTGTTAACAAAATCATATGTTTAAGATATGGTTAACATTGATAAGACTTGAAATAAAACACTTTTGACGGTTACTAGGGCGGTTTTGTTTTTATGGCTCATATTAATAGAATCAAACTCAAATCTCTGCTTGAGTACAGTTAGAAAGGTATGGTGCTATTCATCGCATGTCCATCAGCCATTTTTGATTTCCCCACTGCTGGGGCACAGGCCTTCCTTATGGGTGGTAAGGAGAATGGGCCATAACCCACCACGCCGGCCCAATGCCGATTGGTGGGTGTTAACGACTGCAAATGCAGCCGGGACCAACGGCTTAACGTGCCTTCCGAAGCACGGAGGAGCTCGAGATAATAAATTTTTGGTCACCCATCCCATGACCGACCCATGCGAACGTTGCTTAACTTCCGCAATCGCTGGGCCAGACGCTAAACCACTGCGCCACCGAGCTCCTCATTCATCGCATATAGCGCCATATTAGAAAGCTAACTGTACTCAAGCAGAGATTTGAGTTTGAGTTTGATTCTATAATACGAACCAATCTCTAGTTTGGTCTTTATTTACCCGACTACGAAGCCAAAACGGAGGGTATATGATTGTGACCTGTATGTATTTTATTTATGAGTTTACAATTTAAATACTTTAACAGCGACTGAGGACTTCTTGCTATCTTAATTATATTAAAATACAATAAATATTTTAAAGATATCAATAAGTTTAGGCTTTTCATTTAATATTAAATGAAAAAGGAAGTATAATCATAAGATTATATCCTATTTCCACATAACAATTAGTCATAGCTTAGCTACGTGTATTCCCTCATCGTATTTATGGGGGGGGGAGAGAGAAAGAGAGTTCTCACGACTAGTCGATACGCCTTTGTTCCACCAACGATGTTATTACGGTTAGTGTAACTAATATTTAATAACTATAACCCTTTCCCTACCTGGAAGTACATGAACTGCAGCAGCTTGTCCACTTCGGGAGCGAGCACTTGCACAGTCCTCTCGTAAATGTGCACTCTGTCCGGCTGCTCGTTGGACCGCGGTTGCGGTATGGCGCGGCTGCAGCAGCGCCATGTGTATAGCATCACTGCGTGGGCGTTACCTTCTTCTAATGACACCTACCTGGAAGTACATGAACTGCAGCAGCTTGTCCACTTCGGGAGCGAGCACTTGCACAGTCCTCTCGTAAATGTGCACTCTGTCCGGCTGCTCGTTGGACCGCGGTTGCGGTATGGCGCGGCTGCAGCAGCGCCATGTGTATAGCATCACTGCGTGGGCGTTACCTTCTTCTAATGACACCTACCTGGAAGTACATGAACTGCAGCAGCTTGTCCACTTCGGGAGCGAGCACTTGCACAGTCCTCTCGTAAATGTGCACTCTGTCCGGCTGCTCGTTGGACCGCGGTTGCGGTATGGCGCGGCTGCAGCAGCGCCATGTGTATAGCATCACTGCGTGGGCGTTACCTTCTTCTAATGACACCTACCTGGAAGTACATGAACTGCAGCAGCTTGTCCACTTCGGGAGCGAGCACTTGCACAGTCCTCTCGTAAATGTGCACTCTGTCCGGCTGCTCGTTGGACCGCGGTTGCGGTATGGCGCGGCTGCAGCAGCGCCATGTGTATAGCATCACTGCGTGGGCGTTACCTTCTTCTAATGACACCTACCTGGAAGTACATGAACTGCAGCAGCTTGTCCACTTCGGGAGCGAGCACTTGCACAGTCCTCTCGTAAATGTGCACTCTGTCCGGCTGCTCGTTGGACCGCGGTTGCGGTATGGCGCGGCTGCAGCAGCGCCATGTGTATAGCATCACTGCGTGGGCGTTACCTTCTTCTAATGACACCTACCTGGAAGTACATGAACTGCAGCAGCTTGTCCACTTCGGGAGCGAGCACTTGCACAGTCCTCTCGTAAATGTGCACTCTGTCCGGCTGCTCGTTGGACCGCGGTTGCGGTATGGCGCGGCTGCAGCAGCGCCATGTGTATAGCATCACTGCGTGGGCGTTACCTTCTTCTAATGACACCTACCTGGAAGTACATGAACTGCAGCAGCTTGTCCACTTCGGGAGCGAGCACTTGCACAGTCCTCTCGTAAATGTGCACTCTGTCCGGCTGCTCGTTGGACCGCGGTTGCGGTATGGCGCGGCTGCAGCAGCGCCATGTGTATAGCATCACTGCGTGGGCGTTACCTTCTTCTAATAACTCATTCTGTAAGATATTATGGAATGAGAAATGGTAGAAAGAGATTTTACCCTCGGCCTCAGTCATAAATGCACATTTTGTGATGACCATTAACTCATGCTGTAGGAAATAAAGGAGTCTAGAATGCCGAAAAAGAATAGATTACACTGTAAACAAAATATATAATCAAATCAAACATACGTGTATAGCCTTATAAAGCCGAATATGCTAGATAGGGACCATCAAACTGAACAACTTTTATAATGGGACCAAACCAACATATTTCATAAAAAAAAAAGTTTTTGTATGAAATAGCAGTTTTTTCCCGCAATTTCAGAATTGCTACCATAGTTAAAGTTGTTCAGTTTGATGGTCCCTATCTATCATATTCGGCATTATAAGGCTATTTCCAAACACCTTGTATTAAAACATTGATTGTGATGTGATTAATTTAGTGCTCAAAAATATTTTCAATTCAATAAGGACACAAAAATACCCAATCTGGTATTGATATCTTCTCTAGTTGGTTTTTTTAATTAAAAAGCCGAGGGCTTAAAATGATACAATAAAAAATTGTTAATCCTTTTTTTACTCCTTGTTTTAATTTTTTATATATTTAAAATAAAGAAAATATTAAGCTGTACTTCATAAATAGATACACATGTTAACTAAACTGTCTGATAACTAGAAAATCATTTTGAAAAAAGAAATATAGGTATGTAGCTTACTTCCGCAAACAAAATATGCAAGATGCACCGCCCTATTTGCCGCCGATATCTTGTTTGCGGAAGTAAGCTACATATATTTCTTTATCCAAAATGGTTTGGGACTTCCGCCAAGTGACGCCTGATTCAATAAAAAAAAAACTAGAAAATCATTAATCATTTAATAATTGGTTATCAATTTGTAAAGAACTTCATTTAGACAATAGAATAACATTGCTGAAAAACTTGACTACCAACTCAAAAAAAGGGTCCTTACTGCTTTCTTCCCTGTGAAATTGAGGTTTTGTATGGAAAAATTTTAACAAATTGCATTTTACTAGCATTTTCAAACTTTATTTAACAATTTTTAAATTTGAGATTTTTTCATTCACAATGCTATTTTTACACAATACTAAATAATATACTAGAAAAAATATTGAGCATTGGACTGGATATCCAAAGGTCGCGGGTTCGATTCCCGTCTGAGTATTGATCTGGTGCGAGTCGTATTTTTTCTAGTATATTATTTAGTATTGTGTAAAAATAGCATTGTGAATGCAAAAATCTCAAATTTAAAAATTATATAGCTATTTCATCTTAATCGATTGCCAAATATCTGGAAAGATATTTCAATTGAATGTCGAGGTAATTCCTCACATTGGTGAAATAACGCTGGCTTGCAGCGTAAGAGTAGGATATACTAGAAGAAATTCGGCGATGTCACTAGTGACTCGGTAGCTCAGCGGTCAGAGCATTGGACCGGATATCCAAAGGTCGCGGGTTCGATTCCCGTCTGAGTATTGATCTGGTGCGAGTCGTATTTTTTCTAGTATATTATTTAGTATTTTATTTAACAACCATGAATGCTATTATAACAAAACTTTTATGTACAAATGTTCAAACATTAAGCTTACTAAGGCTTGCTTTAAATGCTTAGAAAACAAATTGACTTTAATTATGCTATAGATATTGTCATAATTTGATGTAATTTCCAGCAACTGATAAATATTCTGAATATGAGGATCTCTGTGTGTGAGAAAAGAACACCAATTGCATAGCTAAGGACCCAATATAATTTAATAGCATACCAAGTTAGCATGAACGGTAGCTTCCTCAATGTACTTGGCGATGCCAGTGACAAACCCATTACGATCTTCGAAGTTGGTGTCAAAGTTAGCCTGGTATAGGATCGAGCATGGTGCGGCTTCAATACACGGTTGTTCATCTGAAATCAAACATGTGATTTATTTCTTACAATTATACCATTAACAAGAATGGGAAAGTTAATATTTTTGGTATTTAATTATATTTTGGTGGCTGAATTGAATTTTCTCGTGTCTACTTATTATATGGGATTATTATTTTTGTTGTAGATGAAATAGTTTGCTAAAAAGAGCAAGTATGAGTTGTTAGCAAACTATCTATTATGTGGTTGTTTTCCATTTAAACATTAGGTAAATTAAAACCTTTAAAATGTATCCAATCAGATCTTTTCTGTATCTGTCTACATTTTGGGAAATCACACTACGGGAAGTGGACATTTTGCGAGCGGCCGGCAAAGCGCCAAAAACTACTTTTTTATTTTGGTTTGTTTACAAAAAAAAATATTTTCGAAAATTACGCATCTCTGGCAAATGAGGTTGGAGGAGGGGGTTGTACCCCTCCCCCCTCCTATTAGGTAAGGTTTACCACTGGTACAGTCATAACCCCAACCTTCAACCATGAGTATCTCCGAAACCAAGGGTTTGCTTCAAGGGGAGGGTACCAGGGGATGCCCCCTTCATCCCCACCCACCCCACTCCCATCCACCTACCTCGCAGCCCTTAATGTACAGGTGAACTGATCATTTTACAGCGATGATAGATAACTAACCAATAGCAACGTAAGGTAAGGGCGTCAAGTCCATAACTAGTTGCTTTGGGAGACAAAATATTATGATACAAAGAATTTCTAAAGTACCTTGTCCTTAAAAGTAGCTCATCGCGACACTACTACTTTAAAACATAGAGCTGCATTAGGTAGACAGAAAGGTACAAAGTTCCCAACGTGATATCAACACAGAATAGTGTACATACAAACAAACACACCCCAAGTTGATTGAAATATTTGAAATGAATCATCAGTAAAGTACACACACTTACCTGGTAAAGTAAGTTCATCCAACACGTCCACGTTACTCAGAGCGTCGGAGAGCGACACTTTTTCACTCACAGACATGATTTTTTAACAAAAATCACTGTAATATTCTAATTCTTGCACGGTAGCCGGAAATCGAAATTTCACAGCTTTAACAAAAGCGTTTTGCTGCTTTTTACTTGAATTATGGTATTCTTTTGTTAAATTAATGAATTATACGCAGAGATCTTTGAAATATAAGCATAATTTACTTAATTTTCGGAAATATTACGATAAATAAATAAAGTAAAGGTAGTTAGTTCAAGAAACTTGACTTGCTGAAATTGACAGCAGCACAGATTATATTGAAACTGACAGTAATTGACAGATCACAGTAGTAGTAGCATAGATATAGTATATAGTAGTAGTAGTAGTTGTAATTCGTCCTTTTGGACAGGCGAAGGTCAAAGCCATACAGCCAGTTCTTGAGTGTTGGTTTCCAGACAGACCAACCACACACAACCCACAGAGCAGAATATTGAACATAAAAATGGGTGCAATCCAGTAGACCAATCGCTAAGTCATCGATCACCACTGCATACATTTTAACCATGGAAAGTAATTTGTTTATATCACAGGAAACAAAGAGTATAGCGTATATGGGTCTATCGCGTATTCTTTTCCTGCGCAAATGCGCAGAAACTCGTCAATACCTAGTCAGTCATAGATGTCAGTAGCACGAAAAGTTTTTAATAATAATAATAATCAACTTTATTTCCAAAAGTGATAGGTACATTGCAAACTTATTTCAAGCGGCCTCCACACTAAGCAAAGCTTGTATCGCAGTGACCAGTAACATTCTTACTGTAAATCTACTGTCGCGTTTGACACATAGGCTCGTATTATAGAATCAAACTCAAATTCAAATCTCTGCTTGAGTACAGTTAGAAAGGAATGGTGCTATTCATCGCATATAGCGCTATCCCTTTCTATAATACCAGCCATATAGATTATTGTTTTAAGGTCTAATTTTATTCTAGAGTTAATAAAATGAGCTGATAGAATGTAAAAAGAAACTTTAATCTAACAAAAAGTTAAATACATAGATAGCATAGCACATACTAATAACATAATGATATAATTGACACGTTAAGGCCGCCTACGCACCGACACAGTCAAGTGTAATTTATTTCATCCTTTTCAATATTAACTGGTCCCCCCCCCCCCAAGCCATGGGCTGGCGACACCCTTGATCCTAGCGATTTGCTAGGATCAAGGTCTACCAGTGCGGTCACCAAGTAACCTGGATATATCTAGGCACCAACCTAGGCACCTGTCGTGCGTTCGCAGCCTTACTCAATAAACAATATTACCTCCAATTTAACTGTCCATTTTAATAAACAAATATTATACTTAATTGTAATTCAGAATATACATGTACTTATGTCAGTTAAATACTATTGTACTTCCTAGTTGACTAAGTTGACTGATATGGAGCTAAGTTTAAAAAATATACATCATGGCAATAAACTTAATTACTAATAGGAGATGCATTTCATTTCATGCAACACAATACTTTATATAAAATTATCGGAATTTTTTCTCGGAATCAGGGAGGTATAGATATTGGTAAATAACGTTAAGAGTTTTTTTTTCCTTTTTCATACATTCCCAATTTGTACACTAAAAGATATACAATGAAAAAGTTACCAGCATTTAAATTGAAGCATGATTAAATAACTAATAATACTTTTTTAAAGTCTGTCTAGTCATGAATTAAAAAGTAGCAAAACCATAGTTTCGTCTCGTTTCAACCATTATGTTGGTTTGATTGAAAGGGACGACACTACAGTCTTGCTACTTTTTAATGTCATGACTCTATAGACAGACTGTACTTGGACTATTAGTCCAGTCAACGAATGACTCTAAAGAGGGCCATAGAGTGTGCGAGCGGGCAACTAAGCGTTTCCTTCAGAAACTTGCTTAGGGAGTGAACATACTAACATTCCCCTCGAAAAAGTGAGTCAGAATGGGGGGGAAGGTTTAAATATCTCCAAAACGATACATCGTAGAGAAAAATGTTCTGATATCGAATAAAAAGTTATAAAATTCTCTACAACTTTTATTCTACACACTTTGTTTGAATTCCAAACCGTTTTTGAGCTACTTGCTCAGGAAGTTATAGGTCCTTCTATTATAAATTTCTTTCCTTTTATTGACTGGACTGTACCTCAGTTATGTATGGGACAGTAATACAATACAGGGGTTTACAAAAAACCGAATATGGTAGATAGGGGCCATCAAACTGAACAACTTTTACTATGGACTTGTATGTACTATTAGTTATTCTTAGTTATTAGTTATTCTGTGATTATGGGAGTCTCTGAAGTCGCAAAAAAACAGCTGTTTCTTACAAAAAATCGCCTATTTATTCCCGTTGTGCACCACTGACTGAGGCATATCGAGAGAAAAAAAAAGTTTTTTTTTCTATACATTTCTTACAGTTATGCCACAGTGGTGAAAAATGGGAATAGTTCCAAAAATTAAAATATCAAAACAAAATGTATGACACAGCTGGTTTTTTTTTCGCGATTTCAGAGTTGGCCCCATAGTAAAGTTGTTCAGTTTGATGGTCCTCTACCACAAGAGTACAATAGTACCTATACATACATAAATTATACAGGATGAAATAAAAATATCTGAATAACAAGCTAGATACTTACTTAAAAAATTACCAGACATTTAATGAAAAAGAAATAGATGTTTCGTGACTCAACGACATAATTAATTATAATGAATTTTTAATGAGAGTGATAATTAAAAATCCGGATAATTCCGGGCAAATCCAGATGTACGGTAATCCAGTTGATTAATTATGACATTTGTATATCACACACACACATACAAATGACTAAAGTATGTAAAAGAAACGTATTTAAGCAAGCAGAATGGTTTGTCCAATAATAAAACTTAACATAATATATTATTATTGTATTGCACCCTGTATAAGCACATCACTTTAGGATTCCGTCAATAATAAATTGCAAAACCAAAGGTTCTAAACTTGGAGTTCATTTCCTTTATGATAAATAAAGTTTTTATAAATTAACAGTCTCAAAAATGTAGGTATTCAATTTCAAATCTGGCCAGCCAGATGCATTTCCGAGTTCTGTGTAACAGAACAAGGTTACTATTTAAAATTTTAAAAGGTCGGTTAAAAAGTCTTACATTAAAAAACAGGGCAATGGCAACACAGTTTATTTATATAGGCCAATGGTTCCCAATTAGTTTTTCTACATACCCTTCCAAGAAAGACCTTCAATAAAAAACGTGACAATTGTTGTCATGAATGACAATTTGGCTTTCATTGCGACGTAGCTATAAGTAGTTTATTCTATTTTCAAATTGGTTGACGCAATGGATATAAAATTGTCATGACAGGTGACAAATTGTCACATTTGTTGTCACTCTTGATACAACTTCGCGCACGCGTAGGTACCACTAATTGGGAAACATTGATATAAGCCATCAATCATAATCTAATATAGGACACAATAAGCCATGTCGGATACCTAATAAGTGTGACATAGTCTTAGAAAAGGGTCCTAAGAAAAAAACCGAGAGTTTGCATTTTGCATAAAGCCATGATTCATAAAACAATATACTGACCTGCGACAAAAAAACAGTAGCAGCCTTATTAATTAACAAAGAATCTGAAAATAGTTATTTGTGTTATATTATACAACCTCAAATCACGAACTAGCGAAGTAGTCTAGTTACACATTGGCTAAGCCAATAATATTTCTTAGTAATATTACTATAATATTTCTTAGCAATATTACTATAATATTTCTTAGCAATATTACTATTTTCGTTTGACTTCTCCAGGCGTCATTCAAGCAAAGTAAGACGTGTAAATGAGTGTTTACACTTATTATTTGTTTTTTAATAAGGCCGTAAGAGAATAGAGCGAACCAATATCATACAAGACACAGAAAACAAATGCAATATACTGTGTAGTGTAACATATACTTAAGTATAATGTAAAACATAATGTATATCTAAGTCTAAATTTCATGATTGATTGCTATGGAGAAAAGTGGTTCTGTCTTCCATAAAACTAAAAAATGAATGATATTTTATGAACTTATCCTAATAGCATAATAAATTACATCAGGGTGCTGCAGAAATATTTTTTAAGAAAATATATTAATTATTTTACAAATAACTATAATTATAAACAGTGACAAAATATCTAATGATGGAAAGAAAAACTGAACCACCATATACCTTTCTGCTCTAAATTTTTACATTACCAAAGGCCGAATTTGTTTTTTATGTACTTACTTACAATATTGTTATACGCCTACAGTCTACACACTCAGATTAAAATTCAATAGGTACTTCTTGCATAACAACTTTATAACCTAAATTTTGTAACGGGGCAACACAGTTTACGTTCACATTGGTCATAAATGGGTTTGTGCCCTCCGTCAGTTCCACTATCGGTGCAGGGATCTCAAAGTCAACAGAGTTTATATAGTCATCACTATCAGTAATGTTGAAGTCATCAAAACCATTTTGAGTGATCTCATGCAGATTGTCAAAATGTATTTCCGGTCTCGCATCATCAAACGGCATTTCGGGTATTTTGAGCCGTATGCATTTATGAGATCTGAGCAATGATGGCCACACGAACACCTCTTCACATACGTTACACCGCAAGTTTTCATAGTCTCCATGTTGCGATTCTAAGTGACGGTTGAGACAGTAGTTAGACGAATAGTACTTTCCACAATTCTGAAAATACCATCAATTTCTTTGATATTCACATGTACTTGTAACAAACAGCCTACACTCAATGCCATAAATAGTATAGATCAGGGTTTATTCTAATATATTATATTTTAACTATAGTTGAAAACTTATTAGTTATGAGGTACCCTATGCGCCTCACTAAACTTTATGGTAAAATACTTTCACCCGAAAATAGCGACCCCTTTGAATAGCTCTACGCCCCCCAATACTATTATGTATTCGGTGCCCTAAGTGGGGCGCGCCCCCACTAGTTGGGCACCCATGGTATAGATCAGGGGTGCCCATACTTTTTCTTAAGGAGATCGATTTAGCAGAATGATTTCACGAACTAAAACAGTACGCAAAAATGGCACCTCAAATGGCGTCCTACTTATAAACTTGGCGCTTATTTTGTAAATAATCACCTCTTATTTTGTACAAACTCACATTTTATATCACTTATTTTGTACAAAATAACCTTTTTTTTTTACAAAAACACATCTTTTATCACTTTCTTTGTGCAAATTAAGCGCCCAGTTTGCAAGTGGGACGCTATTTGAGGTGCCATTTTTGAGACTGACCGAACATCTAGGGTATTCTTAATCGAAGCGTTTAACCCACCAAATATTTATCAAGAAAAAAAATTGGTATAACTACATTGAGTAAATTGTGAAATCTGTTATCCTTGGCGATCAACCTTAAAACCTCTCGCGATCGACCCCATGGGCACCTCTGGTATAGATGAAACTAATATTTGGGGATTATTCCACTTTGCCCCACCAAGCGTCCCCACTGGTGCCCTTGTATGCTTTTTTAAGACAGACAGAATCACTTTACGGCAAAGCTTTAAGATAGAAATTGTACAGTCGATGGAGTCTGTTACTTTTATATTTTACCTTTTTATTGATACTTATATTAACCAGTTGGGAATTGGTGGGGCAAAGTGGAATAACTCATATTTGGGGTACTATTGGTCCATTATTATGTTTGCGTTCTCATTGAGGGACCACATGGAATTTTGAGCTTTTGAATGCGTCAGCCTTTAGTAAAAGTTCTCAAACAATTGTAAATTCAATCTCTAATTTGTAAAAGTAGGCACTCAAAAGTTACAATCGGTTAAAGGTGGTCCCTCGATCGTGACTGACATGTATCCGTATCTTATAATCGTAGCAGTTATTAATTTTAACTAGATTATAAGATATGGATGGATACATGTCAATCACGATTGAGGGACCACCTTTAACCGATTGTAACTTTTGAGTGCCTACTTTTATAAATTAGAGATTGAATTTACAATTGTTTGAGAACTTTTACTAAAGGCTGACGCATGCATGACGAGCTACCTAAATTTTTTACCTTAAAATCAAAGATAAAAATACCATGCAAATTAAAAATACATTGAAAAAGTATTATTTAAAAGATCAATTCCTATACAAAAGGTCGGATCCACATCCAAATTCCAACCTAACTAACCAATAAGAGGGTAACTAGGGCCTCACAATCTTTAATCTTAAGATTTGCCTGCAAATGTATGCTGAATGAAAAACATGATTAAATAAACAGTTTAAATTTAAAAAAAAAATCTTATGCAAAAGCTCAATATTCCATGTGGTCCCTCAATGGGAACGCAAACCATTATTATTATATTGGTCCATTGGCTTTATCAATAAAATGATGTAAAGTCAATTTTAATTCAATTTACACTGACAATAATATAAATAAACACATAATAAAATATACATACCTGACACTGGTAATTGGAAAATATTGTCTTTTTCAGAGTTCTCTTTACGGGCTTTTCAATACCAACATTAATTGTATCGTTAGTATCAATATTTAGCTTCTGCAAAACCAATTGTGGTTTCATGAACTCGGGTATGTTTTCATCAATCTTATAAGTAGTTTTTATCTTACTTTTATTAGTCAGTATACTCTTTGGCCGAACTTGAGAATTGTCGCTGGTTTTAAGGAAATGAGTCCACTTGTGCTGCAGCATATCTTGTTCCGTATCGAACTTCTTCAAACACTGGTCGCAAAAGTAATAATCCTTGTAACCCGTCATGGCTCGGTTAGAGAGATCGGGCAGAACTTGTACGTGAGCCTCTATTAAATCTCGATCAACGGAACTTTCCTCACAAAAGTTGCACAAGTACAACCGTTCATTACCCAAATTGCGCATCATATACAAAGCAGTAGGACGTTTCTTTGAGTGTAGAAATGAAATATGATGGGACACTCCACATTTGGTTTCAAACTGATCTTTGCAGATGTCACAAATGAATAATGTGCTCAGATGTTCGTAACTGTGATCTTTAAGATCCATGAATTTGAAAAATGACAAGTCACACGTTTTACATTTGTGCATTTTCAACACTCTACAAACATTGCGTCTATGGTCCAAATACTTTGATTTAGAAGGCAGCAACATACCGCACACATCACAATGGAGTTTAATATGAACTTTGAAGAACATTCGGTCAACAAATTTCTTGTCACAGTAATTACAAATGTAGCATTTACGCTTTTTATGCTTCTCTTTCATATGTACTTTTAGAGATTTATAATCTTCAAATATTCGCGGACACTTTCTGCATTTATGGTATTCTTTCACTTCATGGATAATGATGTGGTCTGAGAACGAGACCCTCTTCTGGGGCTTAGCTTCGGGCTTGTAAATAATCATGTGCTTGTTCTGTTGATGGTTCTGCAATTTCTTTTCGCTGGCGTAAACTTTGTCACAAATTTTGCACTTCAAATTAGCCATACTTTCATCAAACTCTGTAACTGATATGTCAGATCTTGGAGATCTTGTCAGTAACGATTCCCTAAGCTGCTCCAAGTTTTCTTTTACAACTTTAACTGAACAGTCTTGCATAAAAGATTTTAACAGCAGAGCACTTTCAGGTTTTAAAGTGTCCGCTGTTTTCTTTAGAACTTCGGGCTTACCTTCATTATTTAGGTAAGGGGTGATGTCGTAACGCGGCAGCACCACCTGCGGTATCTTTTCGAAGCCCCTAAACAGCTCAATCTTGACACTAGCTTCATCGAGACCCGAGTACGCGGTGTCATCCTCGGTATTAGTGCTACCGACTTTTCCTTTACTTCCCGAATTATTATTAACTCCATTGTAATTCAAAGACATATGGGAACGAAATAAACGCGGGAAAACAAAATAATGAAAGGAAAAAACTAATTTTATCAACAAGAACGTCAACAATGCCACTTGACATAATAAGGAGCTACACTATGCGGCCATAACTTTCGAGCTGGCTGTCTGTCTGTCACTGTCATGTCACTCATGTCACTGTCATGCAGAGGCGCGTTCCAAACCTACGCTCCGAGTGCAAAGGAGGGGCCTTACTATGATGAGTGGGTCTCCAGCTTCCTCATAGGCTATAGAGAAATTCTAAGCATGCCATATTTTAAAGCATAATAGCAGCAATCAAACTTCCAGACATAATAATAGCAGCCACCATAAGCTCGTTACCATGAGTTGTTTTATGTGTGCGAGCTGGCGACACGTGTCTACAGCTTACACATGCCGTTAAGGCAAACTAGTGAGGTTAGGGTTTTAGACTATAGTCAGAAATTTAGAGCCTAATTGCAGCAATAAGATCCAAAAAAACCAACCATCACACTCAAATACTCTTGAAACTACGAGCATAAAACTGTGTGCGAGCTGGGGACCCGTGTCACTGGCTTGCACAGCTGTATTTTCGTAATTATTTAAGCTACGATTATGTACTATACCTCAAAATTTTCAGACGAATTGCAGCATTAGGCTCCAAATTTTTCAAAACTTTAACTCGAAAGGTTTTTGAGCTACGAGCCGATATCTATGTGTAAGCTGGGGACCCGTGTCGCCGGCTGACACATAGTGAATTGCTGTAACTGTATATGTTAGAGTTTCGTTTTAAAGATCAAATGATATGTTATAATTGCAGCACACACGAGGCAAAATTTCAAATCTCTGGGCCTCTTAGTTTCGAAATTATAAGCCAAAACCGTTTTCCCCGCCAAAAAATTCAAAAAAATGGCTCGGAAGCGGCTAATCGCGCCGTTGCCGTTCCGTGCGCTACACTATTGCAATCGAATTTGAACCTAAGAGCTAGTATTATTTTGAGTCATTTTAATTTGCGCTCTCGATCGTTTTAATTTATGTACTGAGAATTTTAGTCTAAGAGGTAGGAGCTGATATAACTGGTTACCTAATTTAATATAAAAGCAAAGTCTATTTATATAGGAATGTTTATATCGCTAAGGTAATAATATTTAAGGTAATGTAATAAAATTGTTTTTTTGTTTGAAAGTATATACTTCCAAGTTGGTCCCATTATCATGAAGTCAGGATCTAATGATGGGTTCCTGGACAAATCAAGGGAACTCTTCAAATATTATAGGCACACCTATAGCGATTTTGGTATTTTCTTAAGTAACCTATGCATTTGCTTTCGGAAAGTACCATTTTGGTGAAATGGAACTGATGATGAAGACCATACATGATAATCGGAATTATTCAATACTAAGTTTCATTGGTGCGAAATGATTACTTTTACATGGTTGCATTAATTATTTTAAGTTCCTTAAAATAAAGTACCTATACCTTAGCGATATAAACATTCCTATATAAATAGACTTTGCTTTTATATTAAATTAGGTAACCAGTTATATCAGCTCCTACCTCTTAGACTAAAATTCACAGTACATAAATTAAAACGATCGAGAGAGCAAATTAAAATGACTCAAAATAATACTGGCTCTTAGGTTCAAATTCGATTGCAATAGTGTAGCGCACGGAACGGCAACGGCGTGATTAGCCGCTTCCGAGCCATTTTTTTGAATTTTTTGGCGGGGAAAACGGTTTTTGGCTTATAATTTCGAAACTAAGAGGCCCAGAGATTTGAAATTTTGCCTCGTGTGTGCTGCAATTATAACATATCATTTGATCTTTAAAACGAAACTCTAACATATACAGTTACAGCAATTCACCATGTGTCAGCCGGCGACACGGGTCCCCAGCTTACACATAGATATCGGCTCGTAGCTCAAAAACCTTTCGAGTTAAAGTTTTGAAAAATTTGGAGCCTAATGCTGCAATTCGGCTGAAAATTTTGAGGTATATTACATAATCGTAGCTTAAATAATTACGAAAATACAGCTGTGCAAGCCAGTGACACGGGTCCCCAGCTCGCACACAGTTTTATGCTCGTAGTTTCAAGAGTATTTGAGTGTGATGGTTGGTTTTTTTGGATCTTATTGCTGCAATTAGGCTCTAAATTTCTGACTATAGTCTAAAACCCTAACCTCACTGGTTTGCCTTAACGGCAGGTGTAAGCTGTAGACACGTGTCGCCAGCTCGCACACATAAAACAACTCATGGTAACGAGCTTATGGTGGCTGCTATTATTATGTCTGGAAGTTTGATTGCTGCTATTATGCTTTAAAATATGGCATGCTTAGAATTTCTCTATAGCCTATGAGGAAGCTGGAGACCCACTCATCTGTACGTTAGTACTATTATATATTCTGTGACCGAACGCTCTAACGGCGTTCCAAACATTTGAGCGTGACGTTCGGTTGACACAACCGTGTCGTTCCAAACGTCAGAGCGTTGCAACTTTTTAACCATCTTCTTCTTCTTCTTTTTATGCTTTGGCGGTTTTTTTAACCATCAAAATGGATGGTTGTAAAACGCTCTGACGTTTGTCTATAGAAAAACTGTCAATGTCAATTGACATTATTTTGTATTTTGATGTTTTTAAGTCTAATTCTTAAAATAATCATGGTAGATCCTCAAAAAACGGATTTTGTTTGATTTAGAATAAAGAAAAGTTTGAATTATTCGTATTCTAAATGGAAAACGTAGACTTTGTATTAACATTGACATTTGGTCGTTAGAGTAAGTTAAAAAATACCAAACAATCGCGCTATAAGCCTCTGAACCCTGTCAGCGTTCTATCTAAAGTTACACTCACTTGTTTGTTTTGTTTCTCAGCATTTAAATGAAAAAACAAAATTTATTGAAAATTCTTTCCGCATACCATTGAAGTAATTAATAGTCGAAGATATTATACATTTTATGAACATAGAATGCAAAATAGTACAAATTCCGAACTTTTAAAATTTATATTGAGGTCAAGACATTTTTTTTTGTCAAGACATCGGTGAGCGCGTTCACGAGCGTTCCGAATCGTCGAACCCAACTGTCAAGCGCGTTATCGTGGTCAACGGAAATTGATGTCTGAATAGATTGCTATTTGAGTAGGTACGGAATGCACCCTTTGATAATCCACACTTTGACAGGCACGTTCCGATACCATATTTAGGTTTGTTGTTTCTTTTGTTATTGTTGGATAATCTAATTCGGATTTATTATCGTAAAATTCTTAAAAATACCATTGAACAACTTACAAGCTATAAATATATGTGTTGTTCAATGGATAATAATAAAACACTCAAACGACAGACAGATTTCTCTGTCTGTGGTGCATTCTTTGGTTGGCCTTGGTTGGTGAATGATCGGTAGGACGTTTGTGGCTTGTGAATCAACCCAAAACAAGATAAACAGACAGATTATTTTTAAACGCGTTGGAAGGTGCTAGCGTGCGAAATGTTTCCGTCGACTCGCATTCGCAGCTGCCTTCCAGTTATAAACCCGCTGTTTCGGCAAAAGCTTAGACCCCATCGTCCGTTTAGGCAGACTTCGACTTTGCACAATCAAACAAAGAATACGCAATTACAGAAAACGAAATGGATGAATTTCCGCGCAATAATTACTCGTTGGGTGCCCCTGGGTAGTGTGATTTACGTCGGTTGGTGTTATATACGAGCCAGCATCAACTATGAAGTGTCCAAAGTGGAAATTAAATTTTACGAAATGTTCCCGTTTCGTGTTACGAGTCGCTTGTGGGGTCGTATTGCGGCATACGAGCTTCCCGTTTCCTTGAGGAAGTTCGTGTATGGAACGTATGTGAGGATGTTTAATGTGAATATGAACGAGGCCGAGATACCAGATCTGACTTATTACAGAAGTTTATCGGCATTCTTCACTCGCCCTCTGAGAGACGGTGTGCGGTACATATCTCCAGCGCCGTGTGTGTCCCCCTGTGATGGTATTGTGTTGAACTGTGGTCCCGCTGACACTGACAAAATAGAACAAGTCAAAGGAGTAACATACAGCTTGGAAGAGTTCCTCGGAGACAACAAGTGGTCTAAAAACAAAGGTAACAGTTACTATGACTCGTTGTTAACGAACAAAGACAATATCCTACACCAATGCATCATTTATTTAGCTCCTGGTGATTACCACCGATTCCATTCGCCGTGTGACTGGACATCAACGTTCCGACGCCATTTTTCTGGTAAACTTCTATCAGTAAACCCTTGGATGGCTGGACTCATTCCAGGCCTGTTCACAATGAATGAACGAGCCGTGTACGTCGGTGAGTGGAAGTACGGTTTCTTCAGTATGGCTGCAGTTGGTGCGACAAATGTTGGTTCAATAGAAATATACTGTGACCCTCAACTGCAGACAAACACAAAAGGGAAACGCAACCGTGTTAACGAGCTTGATCTTGGGCAAATAGATATAAAGAAAGGTGAATTATTTGGTCAGTTTAACATGGGCAGTACGATAATTTTGCTTTTTGAAGCGCCCAAAGATTTTAAGTTTGAATTTGCAGCTGGCAACAGAGTGTTAGTTGGGCAAGCGTTGACGTCTGTGATGACTGCATCGAAGGAACAGACTAGATGACCTGCTTACCATGATATGGTACAGATTGCTCAGTATCTGCTAGTTTTTTATGTATTCTCAGTGCTACTGTAGTTTTGAGACTTATATCTAAAATTGTTCTTGTTTAATGAAGAGAACAAGACTTTATGCTTGTAGCATTGGAAGGCTCCTTAATTCATCAATGCCCAAGTAGCCGCATGCAGTCAGACAACAATAGAAAATATATTGTATCTCATTTTCCAGGTCTTGATGAGTTAAATTATTATATACACCCCTATGTGTATAATAAAATATGTAAAAAATGATAAAAGAGTAAGTGACAAAGAAATAAATGTATATCTTGATATTTTATATAAGAAATTACTGACACGTTGAAACTAATTGTTGCAATACTTGAAGTGTATATTTTTATAAGACCAAAATATGTGAAGTAAAATTGTTCTGTTTTGTGGGAAATATTGATTCTAATAATATTATCCGACCAATTAAAAAAACATGTGACTGTGCAGTTAACTAAATATTTACTGTACTAAAGTCGCATTACTAATTTCCCAGCAAAAATGTAAACAAAGGTGTTGCCAGAACAAAGCAACACAATAGGAAATAGTATATTGCTAAGTCAAGAAATAAACACACTTACATATTTTTTCATCACAAACTTAATAAAAATAGATTAGATATATATTCTGAATCATGAGTTTTGCAGCAAACACAGTAATATAATTTCGTCCATCAGCCAATATAATTTAATATTACAAAATAACAGTTTTATAGTAGAAAACATTTTTATGATGCTGTGCACATCAACCTTTGGTGCCTTTGGTTCATTTTATAAAATTTTATAAAAAAATAGTATTACGAGTAGTAGCTGTAGTAGTAACATGTCTTTTGGTATTGGGGGGGGAAAAGGCGAAGATGCTACGTATTTTTGATAGTTTACATACAGTCAATATCTAAGTAAAGTTTTCTTATCAGTTCGTTTTAAGAACTTTTAACATCAAAAATTATGATAGGATATAAAGAAAAAAATTCTAATTACCATCCTACTTTAAATTACCCTAGATGGCATTATATTTATTATGACTCAAAATATAATAAACAAATTATAACGTTATAAAAGTGACCAAGGGTTTTCAATATCTGAAAATATCGCTATCAGGGTCAGTTTGTCAATTTGACAGTGACGTTTCTTTGTTTACATTTTTGCTGGGAAATTAGTAATGTGACTAACTAAGAGCATAAGTTCAAATGTTATTCATTAAGTGTGTCACCAACAACTGTTAGTTACAATGATTATTTACTCATTATTGACTACATTACATAAAATGTTATAATTTTGTTTATCCTCACTTTGGTAAACAATCTTTACCCAACTCTTTATTGAACAAATCAATTATAAAATACAACAAATGGTTTTCCACACATAGATTACGAAAGAAATTGCATTAACATATTATTAAATCAAATTGTCACTAATAATTTTATTAGTGACAATTTGATTAAATTTAATAAGACATCATATTTTTAAATAACTAAATATATTTAATTTTAAAATATTTGACAACTGTCCAAAGCTGTTAACTAAATAGCACAAGTAATAATAAACAATAAAAAGTTTGTTGCAAGCAATATTAGGTATTTTATTTCTTTTAACAATTTGTGAATTGTGAATAATTTATAATTGATGACTTTATAATTCACAATTTCTATTGAATTTTTTTATTGGTTACCTACGATTTAAATCTTTGGATGAATCTATTTATATAGTTGAAATACTCATAGAAAATAATATTATTTAATGGTAGTGACTATTAAGTTATAATTAAATAATTACTTCATCAATGTTATGCAACAATTCAAATTAAATGTTTTTTATAATATTTTGCTTATAGACCTTCTAATAATTTAAAAAAAATAGTTTTTTTCTAATAGGATTTCCCACAAATCAGTACATTTCTAAAATAACATAATTTTAGATAGGTAGATGTTAAACTATATTGGCAGTTTATACAAATGTTTATTAGAAATTAAACAGTTTTTTACAGATTACAGCGCGTATATTGGTTAATTCCGAAGTTATTTTAGAATTATTTAGTGTTTATCCTTTGTGTTATTATTATTATTGAATGTTTATCCTTTTAGTGCAGCAATGTTATCATTTAAAAATTGTACTATCCTCTTATATTATTGATGTAAAAATAGTTTGCTTGTTAAAAGTATGGTATTATTGTTGAATTTAAGGAACCTTTGCGATTGTGGTAGATCAAATTAGATAGCACCAGCCATTTTGTTGTCCTCACTGCTGGGACTCAGGCCTTCCTTATGGGTGGATAAGGAGGAAAGTCCACATTTTTGTGTGAGCACCCAGTGAGAATATTATATTAAAAATTGCAAGTTAAATGTATGTAAATAAGAAAGCTTGAGCACATCAGCGAATTTTCTACGCGCGTTTATTGCGCGTTTTTCCGTTACCGGCTGTGATGTGACTGACAAGTGTGTGAATGCGTCGCACTCGCACGTGCTTTAAAAAACCGCAAGTGCAAAATACTAAAAAGTATATGTATGTGTTCTGGTGCCCAAGTCTACTATTTTAACGTCATAATCGTGTTTTATTCAATTATGTTTGAATTGTAATGCTTTTTGACATAGTTTTTGTTTAAGGGTGGGTGGCTACTGGTCCACTACTGGGCCCAGGGACCAGAAGCAAGTGGACCAACCTAGCCTTTTCTTAAACCCAAAACCGAAACACAACTGTAACACGATTATGACGTTAAAATAGCAGATATGGCCCCTGCACTACCAGATTAGTAGTTAGTACCTAGTACCACGGCCAAAAAATCACCTGTAGTACTACCTACCAGGGGCATTATTATTATTATTTATACCAGGGGCAAGAACAGGTTCTAACAGAAACGCATCTCTGCCCCCCTAGCATGAGCACCGAAACGCGATATACAGGGGGTCAAGTCTGCTAATGTTTTCGTCAAAATCGTAGTTCAATGGTGTTGGAATGGTAATGCTTTTTGACACAGTTCTTGTTTCTTAATCCTAAAACTGAAACCCATTGTGTTTCTTAAACTCATAACCGAAACGCGTTGTCTCGATTTTGGGTTTAAGAAACAAGAACTGTGTCAAAAAGCATTACCATTCAAACACCATTGAACTACGATTTTGACGAAAACATTAGCAGACTTGACCCCGAGATATTTTACTTTTAATCGTTCGTGATTTGTTCCAAGCAGCTCTTATATTATAACATTGTGTAGAAATTGAATAAAATGTATTGAATGTAACGCATTTCTATCCCACCTAATGTCTAACTGATTAAATTAACAATACTTTGATTGAACGCCAATATGAGCTTTTTTTGTCATTGTTTTCGTATTGTTATCGGGTAGGCGACGTATTAAACGCAAAATTATTTGGCTCATTGGCGATGGTGTCGCAAACGAAGAGTGCGAAAGTTCGATCAATCGGGAATTCAGGATGGATTTCAAAAGAGCCTACTGTGACTGTGACCCAAGAAGTCTGCTTTTGTTATCGTCATAATCGTGTTTTAATTGTGTTTCGGTTTTGGGTTTAAGAAACAAGAACTGGGGGTCAAGCCTGCTAATGTTAACGTCAAAATCGTGGTTCAATGGTTTTTGAATGGTAATGCTTTTTGACACAGTTCTTGTTTTTTAAACCCAAAATCGAGACACAATGTTTCCGTGTTGGGTTTAAGAAACACAATGTGTTTCGGTTTTGTGTTTAAGAAACAAGAACTGTGTCAAAAAGCATTACATACAACTCAAACACGATTGAAACACGGTTATGACGTTAACAATATTGTAGCAGACTTGGGCCCCTGGACTCGGGAATAGCCAGAAAAAAACTGAAATTATCCGGGCAAATGTTAATATCTATCTATAACTACTTATTTCTAGCCATGTTTCTTTGTGTTAAACGAATTTTCTATATTCAATAAACAATTTAGAGCTTGTAGTTTTTATAGTAAATTGGTAGCTTTTTATAAAAACGATAATATACACTCCTGATGTACATTTTAACGCTCATGTCCAAAACATAATAGAAGAGTATAGAAAATGGGCACTTTTATAACATTTTACATTTGTAACTTAAAAGACTCGTTTTAGGATTTTAATCCTACTAATATTTAGTATTTGTATCTAAAGGTTTACATAAAGTATATGGGTTTACCGCGACTCAATCTGGTCAATTTTATTTGCAAACAGCTAAAATATCCTGCTTGGACAAAATCGCTCCGAAAACTTTGCGGCCAGCCAATAATTTGTAGGTAGACCCGGTGGTCAGAAAATAGATCATTTTAAGAATTATCGGTTTAGAGAGTCTTTACTGTATAGGTACAAATTGTCTAGCTAGAGTTTGCGCCATAAAAAAGGTCTCAAAGTCAGCCTATAAAAATCTGTACCTACTTACCGAATCTGACCAAAGTACAAAATAGAACAATCAATATTATAATGAAATAAAATCTAGTCTATTTGAACATAACTACTCTGATTATTACTAGCGTCAATGACTCGGATATTAAAAAAAGCTATATTTAACTCATAAACTTATTTTTACTAGTGGAATATTAGGTTTATGATTTAAATTCATAACGGCAAAGCTAAAATGGGTGGATTTGACACTTTAGAACGCTGTATTTGTCTTGTCTATAGTTTGCGAAAACTTATGCCAAACTTACATTTTTATTTGCGAAGTTGTTAGCGCTTTTTCTAAAAGTTACTAATAAGTTTATGTAACTGAGGGCTGATTTTTCAATCCTCAGATAACAGATATCAGTCAGTTTAAAATTAAATATTACCAAATTTAATAAGTCATTCAAAAATGTGACAGACAAATGAATGACAAGCATTTTCAATTTGGCAGTATAACACGCTATCAAACGGAGAAAGCTCTATCTATAATAGGTAGGCATTGAAAAATTTGCCCTAAATCGAGCATTTTTTTCATGACAACCTTTGTATTATTTTCTCAGAAAATTTTATCAATATTAGTCAGTTTTCTAATTAGATTGTTTAAGTGTACCCAGTTATAAAGTGAATCTATGTTTTTGAATGTAAACAATCGAATTAAACATTGTAATTGTAACTAAATGTATTTATGTATAAATAAAAATTTAAGAAAAAAAATATTTTTATTGTTTTGTTAGCTGAATACAAAAATATATAATAAGTTAGTAAGTAGTAGTTCTTAATAAATATAGGTATAAAACTAAAAGCTGATTTAAGAATTAATACGAAATGCTTCTTTGAAACAACGACCTCAAGATAAATCAATTAAAATTAAATTACATAATCATTTAGGTAGGTACGTAAAGCAATACGGATATTTTATATCAATTCTACTTTTAGGTCAATTTATTATAAGTATTAAAGGTCATTTCTCGTACGATTCACCTTCACCCACGTGTCTTATCAACTGAATAGGTAATTAACCGATTATTAAATACATGCATATCTTGGTCACAGCACTCACAGCGTCAGCCAAGAATCTTATATTAATGTCACATCCTCACAGGTCAACGATTAGTGAACACAGCTCTTGATATAGGTCTGTGGTGCTAAATGATAATTTATGAATCCATAAACCTAAGCGCAATAATGCGCTCGCTCGCTATGTGAAAATGTATGTCTGTTACCATGAGCGTAGCCAGCCATGGGCTCAGGGTGGGGCAGCAGTCTAAAATAATATGTAACTAGCAAACAATACCATATAATTTTTTTTCTATGCATTTTCCATGCATATTTTGTATTTCTTCGGGTCTATCTCATTAATTTCGCGTCATTTTTTTATATTTTCTTACTTAGGTTTGATTAGGTAGGTACCTCACAGGTCAGAGCCAGGGTGGGGCAAGCGCCCCACCCTGCCCCACCGTGGCTACGCCCATGTCTGTTACCGAAACAATTTTGAGGAATGCAATGGGACTAAGGGAAAGGGCATCTAGGATGACAATTAGGTACGACCATCTAGCTAGTCCATAGATCATGTTGTCATTTTGTTAGAATTAAATGACAACAAGGCTACCTACCTTTTTGTCGCGAAAATTAATATCGAAGAGAATGAAATGAAAGTTCGAACTTATCCTTATCCTATAGGAAAAAAGTCGATGATATGACGAAAACGAAGTCGGGAGCGGCAGCTAAAAAATATCTGACTAGATCCATTGTGGGGCCAATGGATCTAGTGAGAATGAAGGATAAACCTGAATTTTTAGATTTTAGCATTCACAATACTATTTTTATATGAAAAAATCGACTCACCCGTAGCAGCTCAGACGGTACTCGAACCCGCACCCTTAGGATTAGTGCATTGGGCCGGAATCCTAAAGGTGCGGGTTCGAGTCCCGTCTGAGCTGCTACGGGTGAGTCGATTTTTTCTAATATTTTTTCAGTTATATTAAGTAACTTAATGGATAAATACCTCTGTTTCCTGGTGGTCATACGAGTTTGTCATATCCTACCAGTAGACCACGAGGATATACTACCCCTAAATTCCTTTAGGTGATAGGAAGAGGTAGATGACCCCCCCGACCCCGAGTAGGTACCTAGATACTGAAAAAAACACGAATTAGTAAAGTCAAATAGCATTAAATAACAATGAAAACATTCTAGATAAAACGTGGAGTGATTTTCTGGCATGTTGTTGATGTGACATAATTAAGATACCTTATCTGGGTAGTGGTACATAGTTGAATCGCTTCTGTTACGTTTTTGTATTATTATTACAGAATTACATACTTACCTAACGTAAGGTAATACTAGGAATACTACTATTTACTACCTAGGAGGATTGCTCAGCGTGACTCGCTGAAATGGCTGTTGGCCTGGATCACGGTCGATAATAATATCTAATTAGTAATTACCGACATTACCGTGGCTGGACGGACGACGGACACGGCGGAACAACTTGGATGGGTTGGATTGGAGCAGAAGTAGCACGAACAATCTATGCAGAAAAAAACGCGCGTAAAAAGATTCGATTGTGTGTACCTAACTTTGTTTGGAAAATTTGTACAGCACCATCTACTTATGTACCGCCGAAAACCTAAATTTTATTTCTCATAGACAAGAGAGTTACTCCACGGTAAACCTGTGGTTACTCTATCGAGTACAAGTACATTAACGCGCGTTTTTTTCTCGATAGGTAGATATTCGTGCCAGGGGTACCTACTGAGCCCTGATTCAAATGGCAATTGGCGCAGGAAGTAGGGGGGGGGGATCTGGTTAACCTGATATATTGCCCTTCTAAACTGTACCGCACCTCTAGTCCTTCTTGTCCCGGAACTGAGGGCCAGGCCTCAGTATTACCTCCAATTCAAACAGTGGGTGCCATGGCAAGACAGAAATTAGAAATTTTGTCAGATGGTCCCTCCCTCATTCCTATAGGGTCAAAACTCCAGCCAAACATGTGCGTCGGCAAAGCGCGACGCGAAGCAGTCCAGTGTCCGAACGAAAACCGTCCGCGTCCCGCGTTGTGGTGGCGTAGGTGTGCAAGGCGCCAAAGATAAACAACGTCTGAGCAAGCTTTAGGACCACTGCTTTTTTTTTAATAATTTATTCAGTCTAGGCTGTTACAAGCATTTGTGAATGTCATAGAAGCTACGCCATCGGTTCGCAAACCCTAAGCGAAACCTTGTAACGAGAAGAACCGGCAAGAAACTCATCAAGGGCTGCTTTAGTGACATATGAGAATTTGAGACTCGCTCGACGGTAATCGAACCAAGTGACCACGGAAATAGCATTTGTACTCGTTACTTGCTTAAAAAATAGATAGTAAGTAGATAGAATAGATAGTCATAGCCACTGAGATAAATTAACTTCGTTGAGCTGTTTACATTACAGACAAAAATGACCTTGTGAAATCTCGTTCTAAATAACACGACGCATAAGTAATGTGTGTAACATAGTAACATGCGTTACGTTACGGTCTACGATTTAATCAATTGCATAATTAGCATGTATAACTTCGTGGTAAACTTTATTTGGTTTGTATTTTTAAACGGTTTTTTATTTTGTTTCTTTCAATTTAACCAAAAACTTTAGTCCGATTAACAATATTTGTTAATTTTAGCCCGATTAACAAAATTTGTTAATTTTAGTCCGATTAACAAAATTTGTTAATTTTAGTCCGATTTACAAAATTTGTTAATTTTAGTCCGATTTACAAAATTTGTTAATTTTAGTCCGATTTACAAAATTTGTTAATTTTAGTCCGATTTACAAAATTTGTTAATTTTAGTCCGATTTACAAAATTTGTTAATTTTAGTCCGATTAACAAAATTACTCAACGGAGGGTATAGAGTGAGTGAGCGGGAACCTCAGCGATTTCTTCAGAAACTTATTCAGCACTTAGGGAGAAAACATACTAAGGCTCTCCGCTGTGTTAAGCGGGACACACGCGCGGGGCGACATAGATTAGAGCTTATTCATGCACTGCGCAAGCATCTGTCCGTCAAAAACCAGCAATCTATATTCCCGCGCCGTGTACCCGCGGCGGGATCCCGCTTGACGCAGCGGAGGGCCTAAATGTCCTGACGTCTAGGAGGCGAGGCGGAGGGAGGAGGGGGGGGGGGGGACAAAGGTCCCAATTTTAGGTTTTTCACCATTATCTCAAAAATGGTGTGTTGTAGGGAAAAATGTTCTAAAATGAAATGAAAGCTTATAAAATTCTCTATAACTTTAGTTCTGTACACTTTGTTCGAATTTCTAACCGTTTTTGGGCTACTCGCTCAGGAAATGTGGAAATTTGGATGATGGGCAAGATGGCCAAGGGAGTTGTTCTACACACCCTCTACCGAATGATATAATATCATTAGAAAGGCCTGTTTTAGACAAATATTTACTGCAAACAAACTTTATATCAATTGTTAGTATTTTTGGAGTTAAAGGTCAATTAGCTTCCGCACGCGTCTTCGTCCACGTGGAACCTAGGGAACCTTTGATCAAAATAAAAAGTATCCTATGTTTTAATTTAGCTTATAAACTATATGTATGCTAAATTTAATCTCCGTTCAGCCGTTTTTGAGTTATAAATAGTGTAAATAACCTGCCTGCTTATTGTCTTATTTTCAAAATCTATCGCAATCGCATTCATTCGACAGATGACTGTGACACATTGCTGCATTTCATAAGTAAGTTTTTGTTTGTGCCTAAAAGAAGCATCAATGTAGCACATTCTGAAAGCGATTGCGATAAATTTTGAAATTAGACAATTAGCCCCCCGATTTTGTTTTATAAGGCTCAATATTTGTCTAAAAAGCTAGTCAAAGAGCACTATCTTACTTTTTAAATTATATTTCTCATGGTCTTACAACTGGATTTAACTTCAATAATTTCCTCTACGCATTGTAGGTATTATGTATTATATGTAGGTTTATTATATTTTGGTATGTATATAGTATATTATATTAGTTACATTTTATCATATATTTATGTAGTTATTCGAGTTTAGTAGGATTATTATTATTACTTTATTAAATTTGCACACGTCCAACTACCCCATCACATTTATCTTAATTCCTGTCCATCCCAAGGTTGCCTGGAAGAAATCGCTTTTTAGTGATAAGGCCGCCATTTGTATGTCTCCTTTATGTTTGTATTGTTACTTGTTTGTTCTGTGTGTATACAATAAAGAGTATATAAATAAATAAATAAATAAATAAAAAAGAAGTTGTAAAAATGTTTAAGGTAGTAGGTAAACAGCGAACTAAAATCTATGGAACAAGCTTCTGTTCAAAAAATAGCACCACACGCATTTAGTTATGCAGCACAAAGCGACTGAACACTGGTTGCATAATAGCGACCATAATCTGTATATTCATTATGCCTCATCTTTTTGCCTTCTTTGCGTCCATTCCTTTACACTATTTGACTAACAGGGGGCTAATTGTCTAATGGACCCCCTAAACGATCAAATTTGCTTGTCAATAATTTACATTGCATTGCTTGTCAATCACATTTTGATCGTCTAGGAGCGATGCTTGACAAGCACCACAGAATAGATAGATTACCGTGGCCAATCAAAAGTAGGCCACGCCCCCAAATGGTTAATGCAATGTAAATGATTGACAAGAAATGCTTGATCGTCTAGGGGCTCCAAAAGTCTATCGCAATCGCTATACATTGATGCTTCTATTTGGCACAAATAAAAACTTACCAAAGAAATACCATGCAGTGCGCGACTTAGGAGTATATTTTGACTCATCTTTATCTTTTCGGCCGCATTTTGACCATATTTGCAGTAAAGCGAATCAAATGCTGGGCTTCATAACTCGGAATGCTAGACCCTTTAAAATAATTACTTCATGGATGATTCTATACAACTCGTTGGTAAGATGTTTGCTTGAATACTGTTCTTCGATCTGGTCCCCTATTTATAGCGTTCACATTGACAGAATAGAAGCGGTTCAGCGTAGATTTGTGCGATCATTATGTATGAAGTGTGGTCTGCGTAAAAAAATTAAAGATTATTCGGACCGTCTTAAGTATTTTGGTATGGTCACTCTGGAGGGTCGAAGGAGGGTGAGAGACTTGTGCTCTCTTCATCGGATTGCCAATGGGTCTGGTGTTGATAGCTGCGGTTTGGTCAAATTATTAAAATTCAAAGTACCGACTCGATCTGTGCGTAAGCCACAATTATTCTGTGTTCCCCTCTACACTAACAATGTTTCCAGAAATAATCCTTTGGATAGAATGTGTTCATATTATAATAACATCTGTTTAAATTATGACATATTTAACTGTAGTATCCTTTCTTTCAAGAAGTTACTGTTGACAGCTTTACAGTGTAATGACTCATCAGTCTCATCACAGTCATCAATTTAAAAAAGAACTTTATACCTACCTTTATTTGATTTTTGTATAAAATATTTTCTTGTTTTTTGTTTTTGTATTTACTTGTATTTTATACATCTGGGTGTATAAATATTCTCATTTCTATAAATGTTGTGCACAATTGTAATTGGACATAGGCATGCATTAGTTTTAAATATCTTTTCCTTATTGTAAGTAATTTTGTCTGATGTCTGTTATTGTGCCGTTCTAAATAAAATAAAATAAAATAAAATGCAGCAATGTGTCACATCCATCTGTCAAATGAAAGCGATTGCGAAGTAGTCAGGACGTCATTTCTAATAAACTCACTCTTTTCTTTAAAATGTAAACTGCAATTACTATACAGAACGCTAACATCTGTCACCGGGCGCGTGGTTGGCCCCACTAACTGCTGAGCGAGTTGTAATTTTTAGGGTTCCGTACCTCAAAACGAAAAAACGGAAACTTTATAGGAACAGTTTGTTGTCCGTCTGTCTGTCTGTCACGAATTTTTGAAGCATCAATGGGGAAGGCAACTGCGCTACATACGCTTGTTCCACAAAAACCGTCAAAACGAAAGGCTTTTACTTTAAAAATCCTTCCTTTTCGGTAAGAAAATACCACAAAATAAATCCCTATTTTCCTATGGATTTGTTCTGAACGTCTACTGTCTCAGGAACAAGCGTACGCAGCGACATCTACAATTAGCTTTGCGTTGGCAACCCCATTGTTTGCAATGGGGTTGGTAAACTTTTTCAAAGAGAATTGTTTTTTTTTTTTGATAGCACAAGTTTGAAGAATAAAGAAAATAATATTATGTTTTTTTTTATTTTACCTTGTTAACTAAATATTTTTTTTTATATTATTATCGCGATAAAATATCAAACATACGGCTGAACACGAAGTTCCTTTGCATTTACTGATTAAAAAAACTGATTGACAGATTTGACAGACAGTGACAAAGAGTAATCATACCTTTGTTTTTTTGTTTTGAGCAACAACATAGAAAGTCTTTGGAGCAAAGGCATAACCTACGCATACAGCCGTAATAGTGATTTATTGTACTATGCTATAAATTAAAAATTTAAATTTTTATTTAAATTAAAATGAAGCATTATATAATTCCGCAATTTGTTATTCCTGACTCCAAAGCCAAAAGCTACCAGAAAATATATAATTCACAACAGTTTTGGAAAAGTTTACCAACCCCATTACACTTCCATATATTTCACTTCGCTGTTGGTAAATGAAACTAATTATAATAACTTCCTTGCGTTTATTCATCACCAGCGCACCCGCGTGCGGTACTCGTCGCTGACGGCCACTCGTTTGATGCTTTCGTAGCCAAGGATTATGCTGAAGGAGAAGCAGGCTGACTGCACTAGTCTCGCTGAGAGACCCTTGAGGTAGAGCCCTAATAGGCCTTCTTCTTGCCAGAGGTCTCGGAATACTTGTCGCATTGTACTTACGCCCTCCACCTGTGAACGAATTTTATAACTTACAGCTTGACCATAAAGAGTTGAGAAAAATTGAGGGCGCCACTTTCTATGTAAACACGTGAAAATCACGAATAATTTGGCAACACTGAAGCTATATTTTATACTGAAAATTTTTAGTTCCATTTTATTTGATTTCATCTCTTTATGGCCAAGCTGTAAGGTGGGCATACCACCGAAAGTGGCGCTCTCAGTGGTTTTTATTTAATAAGTTGTTAATAGAAAATGATTTAAGGCGCTGTAGGTAGTGAAACTAGCGCCGCCACTACATTTATTTTAATTACTCGTAAACCAAGTCAATACTTAAAAAAAGCTCATTGTAATAATATCTTAAATTGTCTCTAATATTTTTTGAATAACTCTTCAACAATTTTCATTCTTTCTGTAAGTTTTAAAATCCATTTTAGCTCAAAGTGGCCACTTTTGTCAATTATTCTGCATCAGTTCTTCACATTGGAAGTTCAAAAATCAATCTTTTCATCAGATCGTGAACTGGCCTCGCTTTAAATAAAGTTATTTTGAAAATCGCGCGGGCTTCCATCCGTCAGCCATTTTTGATGTCCCCACTGCTGGGGCACAGGCCTTCCTTATGGGTGGTAAGGAGGATGGGCCATTACCCACCACGCGGGCCCAATGCGGATTGGTGGGTGTTAACGACTGCAAATGCAGCCGGGACCAACGGCTTAACGTGCCTTCCGAAGCACGGAGGAGCTCGATATAATAAATTTTTGGTCACCCATCCCATGACCGACCCTTGCGAACGTTGCTTAACTTATACTACTACTATATACCTAAGCTGTAAGTATACCATTATAAATAATACCTACTACACTATTATATATTCTGTACTATACATATAAGTGTTAAGCGACTTTAGTTGCTGACGTTAGTGTTTAAAGGACGTCCTCACCTGTAACCTCGCCCGCACGATGTCCAGTGGGTTGGTGAGTATGGTGGTGGTGAATCCGCCCATAGTGCCCGCAACGCACTGGATCAGTAGGTGCGACACCCAAGACGGACTTATCTTGAGCAGCTCATCTGAACAAGGGAATACTATCTCAGCTGATTTTAATTAAAAGTCTTAAAGCTGTATGTAAGGGGGAGCAGGGAGGGGAATTTCCCAACAAAAATGTAAACAAAGGTGTTGCCAGAACAAAACAACACAAAAGGAAATAGTATATTGCTAAGTCAAGAAATAAACACACTTACATGTTTTTTCATCACAAACCTATTAAAAATAGATTAGATAAATATTTTGAATTATGAGTTTTGCGGCAAAAACAGTAATATAATTTAATATTTTTGATAGTTTACATACAGTCAATATCAAGTATAAGTGAAGTTTTCTTATCAGATCGTTTTAAGAACTTTTAACATCAAAAAATATGATAGGTTATAAAGAAAAAAAATCTAATTACCATCCCACTTTAAATTGCTCTAGATGGAATTATATTTATTATGACTCAAAATATAATAAACAAATTATAACGTTATAAAAGTGACCAAGGGTTTTCAATATCTGAAAATGTCACTATCAGGGTCAGTTTGTCAATTTGACAGTGACGTTTCTTTGTTTACATTTTTGCTGGGAAATTATTTAAGTGAATTAACCCAAAATATCAAAATGTATGAAACAACAGATTTTTTTCGCGATCTCATTTTTACTTTACCCCATTTATCTATGGTCTGGTAGAGCGCCCACCAGAGCGCGGAGTCGGGCACGTACCTTGGTAGGTCTGGTAGAGCGCCCACCAGAGCGCGGAGTCGGGCACGTACCTTGGTAGGTCTGGTAGAGCGCCCACCAGAGCGCGGAGTCGGGCACGTACCTTGGTACGTCTGGTAGAGCGCCCACCAGATCGCGGAGTCGGGCACGTACCTTGGTAGGTCTGGTAGAGCGCCCACCAGAGCGCGGAGTCGGGCACGTACCTTGGTAGGTCTGGTAGAGCGCCCACCAGAGCGCGGAGTCGGGCACGTACCTTGGTAGGTCTGGTAGAGCGCCCACCAGAGCGCGGAGTCGGGCACGTACCTTGGTAGGTCTGGTAGAGCGCCCACCAGAGCGCGGAGTCGGGCACGTACCTTGGTAGGTCTGGTAGAGCGCCCACCAGAGCGCGGAGTCGGGCACGTACCTTGGTAGAGCACCCACCAGAGCGCGGAGTCGGGCACGTACCTTGGTAGGTCTGGTAGAGCGCCCACCAGAGCGCGGAGTCGGACACGTACCTTGGTAGGTCTGGTAGCGCGCTCACCAGATCGCGGAGTCGGGCACGTACCTTGGTAGGTCTGGTAGAGCGCCCACCAGAGCGCGGAGTCGGGCACGTACCTTGGTAGGTCTGGTAGAGCGCCCACCAGAGCGCGGAGTCGGGCACGTACCTTGGTAGGTCTGGTAGAGCGCCCACCAGAGCGCGGAGTCGGGCACGTACCTTGGTAGGTCTGGTAGAGCGCCCACCAGAGCGCGGAGTCGGGCACGTACCTTGGTAGGTCTGGTAGAGCGCCCACCAGAGCGCGGAGTCGGGCACGTACCTTGGTAGGTCTGGTAGAGCGCCCACCAGAGCGCGGAGTCGGGCACGTACCTTGGTAGGTCTGGTAGAGCGCCCACCAGAGCGCGCAGTCGGGCACATACCTTGGTAGGTCTGGTAGAGCGCCCACCAGAGCGCGGAGTCGGGCACGTACCTTGGTAGGTCTGGTAGAGCGCCCACCAGAGCGCGGAGTCGGGCACGTACCTTGGTAGGTCTGGTAGAGCGCCCACCAGAGCGCGGAGTCGGGCACGTACCTTGGTAGGTCTGGTAGAGCGCCCACCAGAGCGCGGAGTCGGGCACGTACCTTGGTAGGTCTGGTAGAGCGCCCACCAGAGCGCGCAGTCGGGCACATACCTTGGTAGGTCTGGTAGAGCGCCCACCAGAGCGCGGAGTCGGGCACGTACCTTGGTAGGTCTGGTAGAGCGCCCACCAGAGCGCGGAGTCGGGCACGTACCTTGGTAGGTCTGGTAGAGCGCCCACCAGAGCGCGGAGTCGGGCACGTACCTTGGTAGGTCTGGTAGAGCGCCCACCAGAGCGCGGAGTTGGGCACGTACCTTGGTAGGTCTGGTAGAGCGCCCACCAGAGCGCGGAGTCGGGCACGTACCTTGGTAGAGCGCCCACCAGAGCGCGGAGTCGGGCACGTACCTTGGTAGAGCACCCACCAGAGCGCGGAGTCGGGCACGTACCTTGGTAGGTCTGGTAGAGCGCCCACCAGATCGCGGAGTCGGGCACGTACCTTGGTAGGTCTGGTAGAGCACCCACCAGAGCGCGGAGTCGGGCACGTACCTTGGTAGGTCTGGTAGAGCGCCCACCAGAGCGCGGAGTTGGGCACGTACCTTGGTAGGTCTGGTAGAGCGCCCACCAGAGCGCGGAGTCGGGCACGTACCTTGGTAGAGCGCCCACCAGAGCGCGGAGTCGGGCACGTACCTTGGTAGAGCACCCACCAGAGCGCGGAGTCGGGCACGTACCTTGGTAGGTCTGGTAGAGCGCCCACCAGATCGCGGAGTCGGGCACGTACCTTGGTAGGTCTGGTAGAGCGCCCACCAGAGCGCGGAGGCGGGCACGTACCTTGGTAGGTCTGGTAGAGCGCCCACCAGAGCGCGGAGTCGGGCACGTACCTTGGTAGGTCTGGTAGAGCGCCCACCAGAGCGCGGAGTTGGGCACGTAGGCGGCCAGCGAGGCCGCGTACCCGCGGTAGTAGCCCGCGAGCCCGCGCCGCCGGTACACGCGCAGCGCCACCTCGCGCGCTAGCTGCGCTTTACCCCACCGCCGGTCTAGGTCCAGTTCTAGGGGGTTGATTTTCTAGGGAAAAAGAAATAGGTTTCAAATGAAAAAATTTCTTGCAAACATCTTTAGGATGATAAGACGTTACTTAGTTCTGTTTAAGTGCAAGAGAAACCGTTATTTTTTTTCAGTTGAATTAATTCACAAGAAACGCGATAAATCCTACTAATATTATAAATGTGAAAGTTTGTGGGTTTGGATGTTTAGATGTTTGTTCCATTTAGATAGTAGATAGCCTAGCAAGGGTCTTCAACCTTTTTGAAGTCAAGGGCCTATAGTATACTCTGATATTGGTTCGGTGGGCCGCAACACAAGGAAAACATTATATTCTAACTAAATAGGTAGGTAAATAGGTATAATTTGTAGACAATATGTGAATTTAATTTTGTCAATCAATACAATGACGGGCCGCCAAGAACGCAACCGCGGGCCGCATGCGGCCCGCGGGCCGCGGGTTGAAGACCCTTGGCCTAGATTAAAACATAGAATACTTTTTATCCCGATATTTATTTTATTTTAATTTATTCAGCAAATGGCGGACTTAATGCCCAAGGGCATTCTCTACGAGTCAACCGGTAAGTTGTTAAGGAGAAAAATCGTGGCGGCAATAAACAAAACTTATTAAAAAAAACCTAAATCAAAAAAAATACAAAATTATACATAAAGTATATACTAAATCCTAATAAAAACATCCTAATAAATATTCCCACGGGAACGGGAACCACGCGGGTAAAACCGCGGGCGGCTGCTAGTTATTTATGAAACAAGTGAATCAAGAATGTAAAAACATGTTTCACTAAGTTAGAATGCAATAATATCTAATGTCCATCCAATAAATAATAATAATAATAATCATTTATTTCAGGCAACAGATAGGCAGAAATTATATTATCGGTTCTAGTTTATAAATAACTAGCTGCCGCCCGCGGTTTCACCCGCGTGGTTCCCGTTCCCGTGGGAATATCGGGATAAAAAGTATCCTATGTTTTAATCTAGGCTATCTACTATTTGTGTGCCAAATTTCAACCAAATCCGTTCAGTAGTTTTTGCGTGATTGAGGAACAAACATCCAAACCCACAAACTTTTACATTTATAATATTATATATAGTAGGATAATAATATCGTTTCATTCATCAAACGGCCATAGACATAACCATAATCTAGACCCGGAAGCAATAAGAACTAAGTCAAAGTCGGCCTAAACCACTTAAGTCGGACATAAGCGGTTTTTGTCGAAGATGAAATGAGTCAGATTAAACATAAGTTACTTAGAACAGTCGTAAGTTACAGACGTAATCGGCCGCAGTGACTTACGTGTTTGTTCCAGTCGGCGCATTGAACAAAAATACGCGTATTGTGACTTTACTAATTTTTGAGAGAAAATTGACTTTATTTTTATTTTTTTTATTTTTATTTTATTTATTGAGCACTGCCACATGGTACATATTATGACTTACACAACTTATAACTACATACAACAAAAAAAACTGATATGGACCACAGTATCGGCGTGCATTGCACTTAAAATATTATCAGTGTGCACTACGGTATAGATTCTGGATTACAGAGACTAAAGTTAAAAGTAATTATCAACTTACTTAAAATAAATAAACAATTTCTTTTTAAATTTATTAAAACTATCATTAAAAATGTCTAGATCTTCAATCTTACTATATAAATTGACTTAAGTCCGCCGGCCATATTAAGCCACAACTTGACTAATCATCAAAATATCTAAACATACAACTCACCGGGTTCTTGCTGCCGCCCGCCCTGCCCTTGACGAGCCCCAGCACCATGAGGTGCTGGCTCAGCACGTCGAACGGCACGATGATCGTCTGCCCCACCAGCGACGCGCATCCGCCGCCTATGAACGACTGGGCGACGAATATTACGTTAAAATTAAGTGTTAATAGGTTAAAAGTGTTAACAGGTTAAAAGTGTTAACATGTTAAAAGTGTTAATCGGTTCAAAGTGTTAACACGTTAAAAGAGTTAACAAGTTAAAAGTGTTAAAAATAAAAAGTGTCAAAACGTTAAAATTGTTAATAAGTCAAGTCTGCAAATGTTGGTAAATTGTATCTAATTATAATAAAATAGAATAATTATTTATTTTCCATAAGTACAGATGCAGATACAATATTTTTGTAAGGTTTACATAGGAACAGTCTATAGACTATAGAACGTGTGCCTGAACTAGGAAATCCTGTGTTTCAGATTTTACAATAGTACATTATGAGACAAGTTACTCCGCAGGCGAGGGCGTAACTCAGCCGAGTGTGCAATAAGCAAGAGCTCAAGAGCAAGGTTTCATACGACGTTTTTCAACACATTTGCGAAGAAAAAACAAAGTAATTTACCACACAGCAACAAATACGACAAAAACAAAATATGATAATTATGGGAAAAAGCGCGCAGGTTTTTTTTTGTTTTTTTTTCACACGCCCAACGCAAGAATATTTTGCGAACAAAGGGGTGAGGAGCATACAGCCTACTTCAAAATTATAACTTTAAGTGACAAAATGCAAATATTTTAATATTTTATAACAAAATATTGTGAATTATGACTAATTTGATAATAATATATATATTTATATGACTTAATTAAGGACTTACACATTTATTTATTCCAAAACTGTATATGAATTTTCAGCAGCATAAAACCTTTTTGTTGTCAAAAAAAAACTGTATTACCCGGCTAAATTGGGAATGCTCTGTTTACTCGCATAGAACTTGCAGTAAGGTACTAATTTAACTTTGTAGGGTTAATTCTATTACGAACTAGTGTTTTATATATTATTGCACGCGTTTGTTATAGGTCGGTTTATGGCCCTAAAAGCGATGTATTAGGGCTCACTTTAGGAGCAAGTGTGTTGAAAAATTAGTTAATCACTAGCTTATTAAGTAGGTAAATCAAATAATATTATAAATTAAATAAATAAAAGATACAGCGCCACTCAGATAGGTGATTGCGTAAAGTCAATCGTATTCATTTGACAGTTCATATTGTATCATAATATATGAGTCATCCCATACAAATTGCAGCCGATGGAACACGATATGAACTGTCAAATGAATACGATTACCTTACGCAATCGCACCCCTGGTCAGGACGCGCTAAGGGTTTAGTCAAACATCCTAAACAAACTGTAAAATCTAGACACGTACCTTAGTTTTAGGATTGAGATCGTACTTCCCCAGCTCGTGTCTGACCCCCTCGTACGTGGTTATGTAGAACACGCCTGAGATTATCTGAAACTGTTCACAAACGATGTACACAAAATGTACTTTTATACATACTGTATACGGGTCATGGTACTTAAGTAGCCGCTAATATAATATGCAACGTAGCGACCTACTTTAATCACTTGCAATATTCAATTATTGATTTTTAGTAGGTACCTACAATAAAATAACTCATTAGTAGGTCGACTGTATCATTTCTAGTGCATTCTGACATCTTCCTATATCATCATTCTGTGACATCATCAGATATTTCACTGATTGAGCAATATACAGTGGTGGCCATATAATTAAGGACACCAGCTGATTTTCATACAAACGAGGTAACTTTGAAGCCATAGTTCTCCGCCAAGGATTGACCTAGCTGTGACCTGATGATGGCCATCCAGGGAGTGAATGGAGGAGATTCAGATCGCTATACACACCCAACTGATCTGATCAGCATTTTAAGATATGTAAGGATCTGAGTTTTCAGTTTCAGGATTTCCATACATTTTTATTCGTATTTCGCGGTATTTTTAAACACATCCCTTATATCAGATCAGTTAGGTGTGTAGAGCGATCTGAATCTCCTCCATTCACTCCCTGGATAGCCATCATCAGATCACAGCTAGGTCAATCCCTGGCGGAGAACCAAGGCTACAAAGTTACCTCGTTTGTATGAAAATCGCCTGGCGTCCTTAATTATCTGGCCTCCACTATATTTGAGCTGGTCTCAAATATATTTTAAATAATATGGTAAAAGCCAAAGTTGCGAGTAGTATGGAAGTTATGATTATTATAAGTATTGTCAAAAGAATCATTATGCCGAGGCCAGATTATAGCGCGTCGCGAAGCTTTGCGCTGCCGTGTTGTACAATTAGAAACTTTGAGTCGAGGGATTAAAGTTTATTTTGATTAAATCCCTTAAATTTATTTCCTTTTAGGGCTTCAGCATTAGGCTGCCAAAAAGCTACGGAAACAGTAATAATCCACATTGTACCCAGACGGTGGCTAAGACTCATCAACCCATATCGGATAGATAACCTACATTCAACCGCCTCTGTGGTCTAGGTTCGCCCAGGGGTCCCAGGTTCGATTCCCAGGGGGGGGTACAATTTGTACTCGGTTTGGTTGGTGGTAGTGCTTATTTCAAGTCCGCCTGGCTAGCTACCGCCATCTTATCTAAGTCTGACGCCATAACAACAATTTAAATATTGTTGTGTTCCGGCAGTTAGAGGTAAGTAAAATAGGCAGCTCCTCAGTGATGAGGATTCCGGGTGTAGTTCGGCCTTAAAATCAGATGAGATGAAGGCCAAGCACTATTCCGTTGTGCATATAAATGCCCCGCAAGGTAAATTGACCATCAGCCATTTTTGATGTCCCCACTGCTGGGGCCTTTCTTATGGGTGGATAAGGAGGATGGGCCATAACCCACCACGCGGGCCCAATGCGGATTGGTGGGTGTTAACGACTGCACAAATGCACCCGGGACCAACGGCTTAACGTGCCTTCCGAAGCACGGATCAGCTCAAGATAATAAATTTTTGGTCACCCATCCCATGGCCCATGACCAAACCCTTGCGAAAGTCGCTTAACCTCCGCAATCCTTAACCTTAACCTCCTGGGCCAGGCGCCAAATAAAATAGCAACACTCACGCTGGACAACCAGAATCCCCTATAAAGCCCGGAGACCCCCTCGTTCCTGTATATCTTGGAGATGGCGTCCAGCACGCCACTGTACGCCTCCTTCTTTCTTTGCACTTGGATCTGTGTCTTCACTAGCGTCAATGGGTAGAGCGCGCACCGAACTGAATCAATCAATCAATATTTATTTCCATAAATATGCATAGTGACGATTTACGAACAGTCAGCAGCACGTCAGGTAGGTCTAAAGCTAGGGTTTCCTAGGATGACGGTGCCGTCATATTACGGCCGTGATTTAGCGGCGTAGAACGTTTTCTATGTAAAAAATACAGCGCGCCATAATGTTTTCATAGACAACGTTCTACGTCGCTAAATTACAGCCGTAATATGACGGCACCGTCATCCTAGGAAACCCTAGCTTTATTGTCAAATTTCAAAATCTACTAATCGCTTTTAGGATGTGATTCATTGATGCTTCTTTTTGGCACAAATACAAACTTAGCAAAGAAATGCAGCAATGTGTCACATCCATCTCTCTAATGAAAGTGATTGCGATAGATTTTGAAAATGCAATAAGTAGGCAGGTTATGCCCTTTCTGTACGGTAGTACTTAGATATATCTATTCTGTGGTTATACACTACTTTCCGTACTAGTGCGGAAAGTAAGGCGGCCATAACATGCTTATGCAAGCGTCAGTCAAATTCCATCAATCATGAATTACGTTTGACTGACTGACTGATGGAAAGAACAGATCAAGTTCATGCAACCATCAGTCACTACATTACACGGTAGGTTAATCGTGAGTCACAGTCGTGACTGTGGTTAAACTGACAGCAAAACTTACCGTGTAATGGCTGCCTAAGTATTGAAATTCATTTCCACACTGAATTTCAGGAATGTGATGAACCAGGGGGTCAAGTCTGCTAATGTTTTCGTCAAAATTGTAGTTCAATGGTGTTCTAATGGTAATGCTTTTTGACACAGTTCTTGTTTCTTAAGCCCAAAACTGACACACATTGTGTTTCTTAAACCCAAAACTGACACACATTGTGTTTCTTAAACCCAAAACTGACACACATTGTGTTTCTTAAACCCAAAACTGACACAAATTGTGTTTCTTAAACCCAAAACTGACACACATTGTGTTTCTTAAACCCAAAACTGACACACATTGTGTTTCTTAAACCCAAAACGGAAACATATTGTGTCTAGATTTTTGGTTTAAGAAACAAGAACTGTGTCAAAAAGCATTACCATTAGAACACCATTGAATTACGATTTTAACGAAAACATTAGCAGACTTGACCCCCAGATCACCATGTTAATGTGGAAACTCCCGCATTCATTTGTCAAATGTTAATGATCATATTCCAGAGAAAAACATATTTTTCATTGCATATTAAAATCCTAAAATATTCAGGCAAACGGCCTATCAACTAGATATGTTTACTGATAAGATATACGTAACGTAAATCAGTCTGACGATGGAGGCATTATCTAAGTTATACTAGACAGACATAGGTACTTAATTGTTGCGCTGCGCTTTATCAGTTTTGGCTTATCTATTTTTTTTAGGCACTCCTTGTGTTATTTTTATCTTTGGCGTGATTGTAAGATCGATGACTTTTTTAATTTACTTAAATAATATTAGAATTTTTAGATGCTTGCTTAGTAAAATTCAAGTTAATTAGTATATAGGTCTAGGCTCAGACTTAGAGCGATGCGGGAAAGAGTGAGCTTCGCTTTGCGACGGAGCAACCAACGAATCAGGGGGTCTGCTAATGTTAACGTCAAAATCGTGGTTCAATGATGTTTCAATGATAATGCCATTTGACACAGTTCTTCGTTTCTTAAACCCAAAACGGAAACACATTGTGTCTCGATATTGAGTTTCAGAAACAAGAACTGTGTCAAAAAGCCATTGAAACACCATTGAACCACGATTTTGACGAAAACATTAGCAGACTTGACCCAAGGCCTTGGTCTCCTATTTTACGCTTTAGGCCCTGCGCTGTGTCAAGCGGGACACGCGCGCGGGGCGACATAGATTAGAGCTTACTCATGCACTGCGCAAGCATCTGTCCGTTAAAAACCAGCAATCTATATTCCCGCGCCGTGTACCCGCGGCGGGATCCCGCTTAACCCAGCGGAGGGCCTAACACAGCGGAGAGCCTAAGGCAACGTCTGACTTCAGCGCAATTCCTATACATTTCATATGGCGACGTGAGCGTTTGAAAGAGACCACAAACACAACAGTACCAGTACTTTCACATACTATCCCCGCAAACCGGTAATACTATGGAACCTTGTCACCGTTGACGTGATCCGCAACAATAAAATTCTAATCGGTAATTTAATATACCTATTAATTATAGAATTATAAAAAAATAAAATTGTTTTTCTTTTTGAGGTTAAAAACATGGCCGCCAGGTTTATTACCAATTTGCGGGGATAGTAGTAAGCATTGTGTCATAAGTGTCATTGTGACGCTGAAGCTGTAAGCGGCCGACGGCGGCGGCAGGCCCGTGAGGCCTTGGTCTCTTATTTACGCCCGCCACCGGCGGCGGCGTCGCTCCAGCCGGCCTATCATGCGCGCTGCGATGCGACATATCGACATTCGACACCATCTCGCGATGTCTCTCTCGCTCACCCCACTATGATGTGAGTGGGACAGACATCGACCTAACGCAAGAAAGGGGTCGACAATTTTTCGTCGTGGTGCAAGCAAACTAGGCCGGCAGTTTGCACATCTTTCACTCATCCCTAATATCTTTGCCGGCAACTTATCCAAAATTAAATTATGCATAAAATACAGACATACCTGTAAAACTACTCAATGTGTACAGCGGGAAAAACTTGCTTTTATCCATCATTCCCCATTCTATAGTTGTGATCAGCTGCGGAGGGGGCGATTCTACCATCGACGTCATTTTGTTTGCCTCTCTTTCACTCTTGCTACCCGCAGTATTCCCAACTTTCTCTTCAATTCTCTTATCGTTACTTCGCCAAAAACTTAACAGCATCCGTGTATATTTCTACTTAGCTTCGGTCACTTTTTTATATACAAATATCTTTGGTAACTGTTATCTACGACTTACATAGATCACTAATACAGCCGTCGTCTATAGTTTCAAAAACTTGTATTAAATACACATTAAAAATATGGAATCAACGTAAAGATAAAATTCACAATTACATTCAACAATAAAAATAAATAAATACAATTTGCAACTTTACAACGATCAATTAATTTGCACTAATATATATATCCTATTTTTCATTAAAGCCTAAGATATTTTAAAGTGATCCAAATGATTTTGATTTTGTTTGAATGGTTCAAAAACTGATTCTTCCATGGCTTTTGTTTCTCAATGGTAGTTTTTTACGTTCTCAGTGTTTCTGAAACAAATAATTTACCTATTAAGGCGGTTGTATGACCGAAAGTGGCGCCCTCAGAGGTTTTAATTTAATAAGTTATTAATAGAAAGAGATTTTAATAATGTTTATCGTGGAGATTTTAGGGCCCATGGTCTAGTATTTTTAGAAGGTATCACTACATGCCCTCGTAGTCATTCGTAGAAGTAGATAGCAAATGTGTCAAAAACGGCCACTTTTAGCAGTTTTGCTATCTACTTCTAGCAGTGACTACGAGGGAATGTAACGATACCGTCTAAAAATACTAGACTGTGGGCCCTAAAATCTTCACGATAAACGTTTTTAAAATTGTGTATTAGAATTATAATATTAAATATAATTCACCGCGGCGCCACTTTCGCTCAGGGTACCACCTTAAATAAAAAAATATTATACTTATATTTAACATGTGACTTAAAGTATCCCCTGCAGCTACTGTTTATTATTCTTACTTAACTCTTACTTATTTATTGAACTTTTAGATTTTTTAGGCATTCACAATGGTTTTAGATCAATCTATTAATTTTTAAATTATATCAATTATCTTAATTATTTCTTATTTCTTTCTATTTTTTCAAACTTTAGATTTACAAAAATCAAGTCAGATTTAAAATGTATTATTATATTAATTCCTATTATTCTAAATGTAGAACAGATATCACTGAGGTGATGGTAGAATCAATATGCTGAGGTATAAGGCTCTCCGCTGTGTCAAGCGGGACACGCGCGCGGGGCGACATAGATTAGAGCTTACTCATGCACTGCGCAGGCATCTGTCCGTAAAAAACCAGCAATCTATCTACCAATCTGCGTTAAGCGGGATCCCGCCGCCGCGGGTACATGGCGCGGGAATATAGATTGCTGGTTTTTTGACGGACAGATGCTTGCAGTGCATGAGTAAGCTCTAATCTATGTCGCCCCGCGCGCGTCCCGCTTAACGCAGCGGTAAGCCTAATGTACTATAGTTCAGTGATTGGTATTCTCCGTGCTCGATGCAAATGGTATGGAACCTTGTCAAACTGAGCGCACGGTACGCCGGCGGCGCCAGCCAGCCACAGGGATATCCAAAAAACACTGTATCACGCATCCGACTTTTGCTGCAGTAACTTCAAGTAAACAATTAGTTGCTAATTAGTCCATTTTCTATTTACTTTGATAAGGTTCTACCCCATTCTCATTGTGTGTAGATTATAACTGTTTAGGTACCAAAGTCAATCACCAACATATTAAGTTCAATAGGTAGATAATGTAAATTACAAGTTTACTCAAAGGTTATTGAACTTTATACAGATGTTTAATACCTCTACAAAGATCAATGACTTGTGTTTGTGTAGCATATGTATTGATTATAATTTGTATGATGTATGTCACATTTTGTATACAAAGAAAGACAAATACAAAAATAGGAATCCGTTACATAAATGTATAGAATGATAATGGTGACAAAAAAAGTGATATTTAAACTCTACGGAGACAGTGAGAATTTACAAGGGCATATTTATCCGAAAAATTACAAAATTCTAAATAAACAGACTTGGGTTAAATATTTATAGAAAGTTTTTTGACTGTTTACCATATAAATAGTAAGTATAATTTGATGTAGGTATGTTATTGATAAATTAAATAAAAATTTTAGTGAACCAATTTATCTTTTCACCAATCTTAATTTCAGAAAGCTTTGTTTTGAAAACGAAATTTTCTATATTGGCTCAGGGGCCTTACTATGAGCTCTTATAAGCAGGACTTATATTGAACTGCCTTACTTTTTCGTACTATGACCTCAATGGTTAGTATGAAAGTAGGCATTAACTCTTCAACGCCCGGAAAATGAGACACAATAGAAAATCTATTGTGTCTCGGTCGCCAGCGACCGCTCCGGCGTTAATGAATTAAGCGGGTACCGTTATTTCTGATTTCCATAACACAAGTGCTTTAGCTATTTACTTTCGAATCAGACTAAATGTTTGTGATGTTGTCTAATATTTTTATTTATTTATAAAAAATATATTCCCCTTAATATTTTTCTACTCCAGATTGCCTGGAAGAGACTGCAACTTAGCAGTAAGGCCGCCTTTTGTGTACTTGTCTATGTTTATTGTCTGCTTCTTTGTAATTAATGTCTCTTTCTAGTGTGCAATAAAGCGTTATTATTATTAAATAACATAAAACCTTTATGCTCTGGTGAACACAAGTCACATTCACACTGCAAAAAGGTGACTGCCCACCAGTTCAATAGGGAAATGTATGGGAAATGGCGTACTACAGAGCCATAACAGTGTAAAATATCTGGGGCTACACTTAGAAGATTAACTTGGGCAAACCACATCAAAGCAAAAAGGAAAGCAGCAAAATTTTAGTTCCAATCGCTGCAATGGCTGCTAGGTCACCAATCACCTTTGTCCCTAAGCAACAAACTCCTGGTCTACAAAACTATCATAAAACCCTTATGGACATATGGTATAGAGCTTACTCCAATATAGAAATCCTCCAGAGATTTCAGAATGTCGCATTGAGAACAGTATCTATTGTACATTGGTTTGTTAAAAACATCAAAATACACCAATACCTGGAGGTACCAACTGTTAAGGAAGAAGTCAGCAAGAGCAGCAAAAAATACAAATATAAACTTAGCTCACATACAAATGAATTGACCAAAGAACTCCTCAATGAAAATCAGAACATAAAATGCCTAAAAGGTGGCAAATCTTGGATTCTAGACCGCAGAAGTTAATTCTATAAATCTATACAGTGTGAACTAATGGGACGGCACTTACAATCTGACTACCTTGGAACCCATCTGATTTATTAGCCATAATCAAAATGAACCGATTGCAGATCAAAATGAACACAAAAAAAAGAAATGTTCTTCTTCTTCTTCTTATTTTTGTTATGGCAATCTACTCCTCTTCAGGGAGTAATTTTTGCCAGTGTCAAGTGTTAAATGATTCAGTGGTATTGTTTCAGTTTACATTATTATGCGGGTGCATTGCATTCCAATGCTGCTTGGAGCATTTGGCATCAAATATATCGATACAGTTTACTCGGTAAGTTCTGCCGAGGTAGCCACCAAATACAATAAAAGTCTCAGCTTCACACAACCAAGAGCGCACCTATTTCAATTATCCCACATAATTGTTCAGATGCGTAGACACTTGTATCACAAAACTGCACCAATTTTAAGACACAATATCCACTATAAAACAATTTGCAAATAATTAAAATAGCCACCGAACTGAACCCGACAAAAAGGCGCCAAAAACTCAAGAAATGTTCTGGTGGACTATTCCTTTTTTTTCATACTACAATGTTGCATTACAGCTTTGGACTTTTGTCATGTACCTACCTAATTGATTAGGTAGTACATACAAAGCAAGCTTCAACAATCAAAACTAAGAATAATTCCTTAGAAAATTGACGCAATCTTATTTTAAAAAAATAAATGTAACCTATTCCCTTTGATTTTATTAATCTGCCTATTCCAGAGTCAGAATTTTATTAATGACCAATTTATATAAGTGGCCGAAACCGATCGTTTACAGATTTGTAGGTATTTAGTTGCACAGTCTTCCAGAGCTCAAGAATAATTAGTTTACAAAAGCATACTACCTTGAATATCAATGTATAATTAGATAACAGGCAATGGCAATGAAAACCCTACATAAGTACTTACTTCACATAAAAACTGAAATCCATCGCAGTGAATGTGCACGAAAAATTAAACGGCACTAATCTGCTTTATAATGTGATCGTTCAACAAAAATTATTTATGTAATATTTTTGTTAGATTTAGGTAAATTAGCAACGCGAAATTGCTTTTCCGAGCTGTCAGGTCAGCTGATAGGTCACCTGTCATCTGTCAGTTAGTCATCTGTCAGACATCGCAAACATCTAGACTAGGGCCGGCCACACACAGACGGAATCCCGTTACGGAATTCCGAACGGAATTTCGATAATGTATGAAGATTCCGTACGGAAAAATCCCGTATGTGTGTGGTAGTCAATAGTTTTGTATGGATTAGCTGCGTTCGGAATCACGTATGTACGGAATTCCGTAACGTGATTCCGTCTGTGTGGAGCCGGCCTAAAGCCGCGATTACATACGCCGATTTAGCATACCAATTTCGGGCTGCCACCTGTATAATAAGTTAAATTTTAACAATTAATTTAAACAAATAACGCAAAGGTCAACATTGTTTATGTTTTTTTTATTTTCAACTCTAATCTCCAATCTTATACAATGTTTATCTTTCCGTTATAGGGTGGTAAATTCACTTTTAAAATCGAACTTATTATACAATATTTTATTGTCAAGTACGAGTGGCAGCCCGAAATTGGTATGCTAAATCGGCGTCTAAACTTTTTTTCGTATAGTGCGGTGCGCCGAGACATCTATCTATCGCTAAGTTATAGTCATCAATCACCATGCGGATGCGGACCAGCTGGGCTGCGTTCCGTCGCTTTGGGTGTTGTTGTTTGATTAAAAAAAACCCGTTTGGGTTGCAACCAAGCGACGGAACGATCGAAACGAAAAGAGGTTATAAACGAGTTGTTTTATAACCTCTTTTGGTAGCATACAAAACTGTCAAAAATCTACAATGAATTGAACTACTCTACTTAAAGTTTAAAAATGGTTGAACAAATTTGACTGGTTGTAAAAGCCCAGCGTGCCATCTACCGTACAAAGTTTTTGTTTTCCAATTGGATTGGAATACAGATAATTTAATTTTTCCTTTAAACTAAATCAAATAAAAATCTGTTTATTGAGTAGAAACCATGAACTTTTTGAAACTTAGACACAAAAACATCAAAATACAAAATAATGACAATGACATAATTTTGGTAAGATAAACGTCAGAGCGTTTTTCAACCATCTATTTTGTTGGTTGTTTGGTTGCAACGCATCAAGCCACGGAACGGATGAAACTACGCTCTGACAGCTGTCAGAGTAAAATTTCACCGAACTACGGAACGGTTAGAGCGCGCACCGGAGTGCGCTCGGGTGCACTCGAGCGAAGCCATGGAACGCACCCTTGTTATCAAGATAATAACGCTATGCGGACCGAAGCTAAGCGATTGGTCTGCTGGAATGCACCCATATTGTTTTGATTTGACATTGACACTGACTGACAGTGAGTGACAGACAAGATTTATTTTCTTCGTAAAGTTCGTAATAGTCTTCAATTTTCTTTTCTCCTTTTTTATTTAATTTAAATCAAAAATGGTAATTTACTCGTAAGATAATCAAGCTTTATAACTTGAAAGTGTGTCTTCAAATTATTAACGTTTTATTTTACTTTTCAGGCGCGTTATTTCAAGGAGCAAGACATAGATGGTAAGTAGTCCACTTTTACTTTATTTCAATTCAAACTGTATTTTCAACCTTTATGCCTGATTTCAGGCAGTTAGGGGTCAGTAACATGGCAGTACAGTAATCCAATCCAGCGCCAAAGTTTTAGCGCTGACTTGCTACTGGGCTTGTTTAGGTAGACACTAGTTTCACCCCAGTTCAGTGCTGTCTTATCGCCCGCAAGTCAGTCCAGCTGACTAGCCACCCGTTCTACTTACGGGCACAGTACGACTGCCGATTCTGTCTACATGTACCCAGTTACTGGGTTCGAAATTCCGAGCCACTGGGTGCAGTCACTGACCCCATATAAACCAGCCCTTATCTAATAGCGCTGCCTACATTGATAAGTAGACCTTATGTGTACAGCCTTTCTCAAAACTTACTTTCATTATTTAAGACTAGTGCCCGCCTGCATTGTTATTTGATAACCCTAGGGGACTGTACTTTTTTCAATCAATCAATTAATAGAAAAGGATTTTAATTAATAAAACTTATGAAAGTGATAAGACCCAAAATCTAGTCCGTGTTATTACAAAATATTTTTAAACACTGTTTAACTAAAAACACATTTAAAAACATGTTTAAATGTGATGTTGTCACTTTTTTGACAATATTGTTTGACAGAGTGTTTAAAAACCTTTTGTAATAACATGAAGTATGTTTAAAAGTTAAATTAACATTCTCTATAAGAAGTAATAGCAAATTAGAAAAGCTGTGAAAGAAACGAGAAGTCACCAAGACATGGCTTAAAGGACTTTGCATCCAAGCCAAAAATCTAAAAAAAAAAAGTGTTAAAAACAACCACTTTAGCAGTACTTTTAGAAATAACTATGAGGGAATGTAATTATGCCTTCTAAAAATACTAGACTTTTTTTTATTAAAATTATAATTACAATAATAAATAAACTAGCTTCCGCCCGCGACTTCGTCCGCGTCGACATTCGATAAAATCCTTAGAAGCTTAAACCAGGATAAACAGTATTCTATGATTTAATTTTCCACGCGGACGAAGTCGCGGGCGGAAGCTAGTATTATATTGTAGGAAGTAGGATTATTATTATTATATTTCACCTATAAAGATTTATTGAAAAAAATAACAATCATCAAATATCCTATACTATCCCACGGGAACAAAAAACCGGGATAAAATGTATAGCTCATGTGTTGAGATTCAAAACTTAAAGGTATATACCTATACCTGGCCAAATTTCAGTTCATTTCGTTCAGCCGTCTCGTAAAAAAATATTTTATATTAATTATCCCACGGGAAGAAAAACCGGGATAATAAATCCTGCATGTTAAGTTAAACCTAACCATGTACATAATATGCTCAATTTTTTGCCGTCTTAAATTTGCCGAGATCCTGTATTATCCCACGGGAACAAAAAACCGGGATAAAAAGTATACTATGTGTTAATCCAGGCTATAAACTATCTGTGTGCCAAATTTCATCTAAATCCGTTCAGCCGTTTTTGCGTGATTGAGGAACAAACATCCAAACCCACAAACTTTCACATTTATAATATTAGTAGGAAGTAGGATTTCACCACGGTTCCACTTTCAGTCAGTCAGTATGGCAATAATAATGTTATAAACATTATTTTGCAGAGTTCCGTGAGTGCTTCTACCTGTTTGCGCGATCTGGGCAGATCACATCTCTCGATGAGCTGACAGTGGTGATGAGGTCTCTCGGCATGAGCCCAACTATACAAGAACTCACTGGTAAGTACACCAAAATTTATGGCTGATGGTGTGGCGGGCGAATAAAACGTGGCATAATGCTAACCAATTTATAGCTGTGCTGTGAAATTTCGTTTTCTGCACCGCTGGTCGGTCTTTTGCATGGTCAGGCACTATGTGATTCATCTTTTGTGTGCCACATACCATAATTGATATTTTTAGTTACCTAGTGTAGTGTAATTTTATAAAGTTTTTTGTCGTCAGGCTATTTGAAAGGTAAAGGGGGCAAGATGTCTTTTGCTGACTTCTTAGAAGTGATGCACATACATTCCCGCGCAGAAAACCTGCCAAGCGAGGTGAGATCATTATATTTTTTTTATTTGTCCTTACTATTTATAAATGCAAAAAACTGACTTCAAAAAACGTACCTCTAAAAAAATAATAAAAACACGTCTATTGAAGTCGGGTGGGACTGGAGTACATATTCCTTTTTTTTTTATTCTAAAAGCTCCAACACCTGTTTAACTTAGACATTATTTAAGTGTCCTACATCTTGGCATGGACCACTTTGAAAACCGCATTTCTGACTATATGGAAAATTTCTCCCCAATTAGTTTTTCGGAATTAGTCCCAAAAAGGACTGAAAGGTATAAGCGATTTAAATGGTCCATGCCAAAGCAAACCTTCATTTTGGCAGGGACAGGCTATATCTAGTGAACCTAAACACCTAGCCAGGATCTGATTATTCAAAAAAAAAAACTGCCTTTTTTATGGATCCTTCAATGCCTAGAATAAAAAGGAATAATTTGGTCCATGCCAAAATCAACCTACATCTTGGCGAGGACTTTTGAACCAGGTCACCTAGAGAAAATCTGCTTATTGGAAACGATTCGTGTAAATTAGTCCCAATTAGTCCCAAAGCCACAAAATTAGTCCCCCTTTAGTTTAGGAGAAATTCAGATTTTTTATATAAGTACAGTCACTACTAGTTGGGACTAATTGGGGAGAAATTTTCCATGTAGTCAGAATTGCGGTTTTCAAAGTGGTCCATGCCAAGATGTAGGACACATTATTTAAATGTGAGGCTGTCACTTTTTTGACAATATCGTTTAAAAGACTAGAGCATCACATTTAAACAGTGTCTAAGTTAAACAGGTGTTTACCATTCTTTTGTAATAAGATGAGTCTTTTTAAAATACAATTTTACATACCTTCCATTCTTTGGTCCAGTGTTCATTGATTAAGTATCAATAAATAGATATATTTCACACTTTCTCCCATAGGGGTAGGCAGAGATTAATTATTTCCACTTGCTACGATTCTTTAAAACCACGTAGGAGCTCGAGATTATACATTGAGCTCGAGATTATACATTGTTGGTCACCCATCCAATGAACGACCTTAGCGATAGTTGGTTAACCGGCGCGATCGTAGGCCGGATAATTAATTCCTTTGTTTGCAGGTGGTGAATGCGTTCAAAGCGGGTGACGCGGGAAAAATGGGCGCCCTACCGGCGCGGCAGCTGCGCAATCTACTGCAGAACTGGGGCGAAGGCCTGTCCGCTAGAGAGGTATGTATTTTAACACTGCCCAAGTTTGGTTAATAAGATTAGATTCAATGTACCTCGTAAGACACCTAGTACCGTAAAATGGGGGAAATAGGGAATCCAGGTGTAAAGTGGGACAAAAGTTGGGAAGATTTTTGAAGTGTTAGTCTATGGACTCTTCGCTTCGTTTTTTTTAATTTGTAGTAAAAATACAAAATAAAAATAAAAAAAATACCGAAATGAAGCGAAGAGCCCACAGACTAACACTTCAAATAATATTCCCAACTTTTGTCCCAATTTACACCTGGATCCCTATTTCCCCCATTTTACGGTAGGTATAAAATTCCACCTTCTCGCACCACGGTGTTGGGCTCAAGCTCATTTGTTCCCAGAGCAAGCAGACTTCTGAACTGTTTTGGAAAGTCCACAGATATTCGTGCTTTAAGTCTTAACACATTTCTTATCTCCTCTTCTCTTTTCTATTTTTATAAACTCCATTACTCACACGCTTTCAAGTTCCTATCACCTTTATGCCGATGATCTTCAGATCTACACACAGGCTCCTCTATCCGAACTCTCTAGTGCCATAGCTGCCACTAACTCTGATCTTGCACATATCTATAGCTGGAGTAAGTCCTATGGTCTTGCTGTTAACCCATCTAAGTCTCAGTCCATCATTATTGGGAGTCCGTATTTTGTTTCGAGGATCGACTTCGAGTTGATACCTCCTGTGAAATTTGACAGCACTGTTATTCCTTACACGAAAACCGTCAGAAATCTCGGTGTTGTCCTTGATGAATATTTCTCTTGGAGACCTCAGGTTGAGGCAGTTAGAAAGAAGGTTTTTGCTGCATACAGTTCACTTAATCGCCTACGGAACTTTCTGCCTACCAGTACTAAGGTCACTCTGACCCAGTCACTTCTGCTATCCATCTTGGACTACGCTGACGATTGTTACACGGACCTTTCTGAGGAATTGCTTGACAAATTGGAGCGGCTTCAGAATATGTGCATCAAGTTCATTTTCAACTTACGAAAATTCGACCACGTATCTCACTTTCGCAAAAAGCTTAATTGGCTCCCCATCCGTCGGCGCAGGGACTTACACACTCTTACGCTCCTGTACTCAATCCTTTTCCTTCCAACTTCACCACTTTATCTTAAAGAATCTTTCGACTTTCGATCCTCTTCTTCACTGCGTACTCTGCGTTCTTCTTCTAATCTCACCCTCGATATTCCCCGTCATTCCACTGATTTCCTTTCCTATTCATTCTCTGTGCATGCTGTCCGTTTGTGGAACTCACTTCCGGAGGGCATCCGTAAAGCTCGTACCCTGAGATCTTTCAAAGATCAAGTTAGAACGCATTTCCTTTCTCCCACCTAATACTACTTTTTTTTTCTGATATCTCCCTTTCAACTTTCATTTTATATACATACACTTTCTCTTCTCTTTATTTATGTATATCTATATCTATTGTCCTTCTAGTATTTTTGCACCCACTCCCCTCTTTCCTCTTGCCCTTAATATTTTACTACTCAAGGTTGCCTGGAAGAGACTGCTACGTAGCAGTAAGGCCGCCTTTTGTGTACTTGTCCATGTTTATTGTTTGCTCCTATGTAATGTCTTTGTCTAGTGTGCAATAAAGCGTTTTTATTATTTTATTATTATTATTATTACATTTCGTAGGAATGTGCTGGAAACCATAAACCTTGTACATGGGCGTACCCAGGTTCTGCCCCAGGGGGGCAAATCTATTGAATCGCCTCCAGGGGGGGGGCAATTTATTGTAAATCAAATATATTGTACGGCTAATAAGAACTTTTATTGATTGATATATAACAATTGATAGTTAGTTGGAGGTAAATTAAATCCAGGGGGGGGGCAGCTGCCCCTCCCTGCCGTACGCCCATGTCCATGTATAATGTAAGTGTAGGTATATGATGCACTGATAATGTACACAGTATTAAATTTGTTATATCTATCTTTTATATAAACTTTTAAAATAAGTAGGTATTACTTTTTAGTTTTAAGTTTTAGATGTTACTGGTAGCAATTAACTTTGCGTGCGGTGTTTGCCTTAAATTAATTGTGCATTTAGCTAATAACTACGATGTAGGTATAATATTCATTAATGTAATAATTGCTGGTAAACCAAATAAATTTAAAAAAACTAGTTGTTAAAACATTTTTATTAAAATTCATCATTTCGATTTCTGCCCGGCCTGGAATCGAACCCGAGACCTCCATTGTGGTAGACCAACATGTTAACCACTGCACCAGGTCGTCAATTCCACGAAGGCGTTCCAGGTGGTCGCTAGTATAAATACAATGAAATGGATATTTTTCGTTGCAGGTGGACAACATTTTCCGGGAAGCCAATGTGACCACCAACGGTACGGTCAGGTACGAAGACTTCGTGAAAATCGCCTGCGCTCCTGTACCCGACTATTATTGAATTTGATTCACTTACCTACTTTGACGACCTCCGTGGTCGAGTGGTTTGCACGCCGGTTTTCAAGGTGTCGCCATCTCTGAGGTCCTGGGTTCGATCCCCGGCTGGGTCAATGTAGAAAATGAACTTTTCTATATTGACTCAGGTCTGGGTGTTTGTGATACCACCGTTGTCTCTGATTTCCATAACACAAGTGCTTTAGCTACTTACTTTGGAATCGGAGCAATGTATGTGATGTTGTCAAATATTTATTTATTTATTTATTTACTACTATAACAATATTTTTTAAACCCGCTTTTTTTATACTTTGTCTTATTTGGTATACAATCTTCACCCAACTCTTTATTGAAATGAATTTTAATTTCGACTGGTCTGGGTGTTACTATGTGTAATAAGTATATATTTACCCCCTTACTAATAAAGATTGTATAGCAAATGTATAGTTACACAATGGTTACTCTCTGTCAAACTATTTGAGTTTGACATTGAAAAGAAAGTGACAAAACACTTTTTTTTTTCAACACTATACATCTGCTATATCTTTATTAGTAAGGGGGTTAAAAAGTATATAAGTAGTATTATATCAGTTGTCTAGCACCCATATTACAAGCTTTGCTTAGTTTGGGGCTAGATGGCGCTGTGTGAAATTGTCCAAGCAATTTATTATTGAAAAAATCAATTATAAAATACAACTATTGGTTTTCCGCACATAGAAATTACTAATTATTAGTGACAATGTGATTTAAGACAACATATTTTTAACATAACTATTTAAGTCAAAGACTTAAATGACAAAATGTCTAAACTTGCTTACTAAATACGACAAGTAAGGATAAAAAGACTTAGTCACAAGTACTATGTCAAAATGCAATTCTATTCAACACCATTATGCCATGTTTCACGGGTAGCGATTAAGTTCCAGTTAACTTACTTGATTGATAATTTCATTGAAATTACGTTCTTCTGTGAAACATATTGCGGAACTTGTAAGGCTTTCAATTTATTAAGAAACTTCTATACATTTATTGTCATACATTCCATTTTTATGCAAAGTTTTTAGGTTTCTTCTATATTTGTATTGATAAGTAAATTATTTTATAACCAGTGCCTATTCTATATTATTGTATTTTTAATTTTAAAGTACTAAATTTTTTATTAAAATCAAATCCAATTTAGGTAAAGATCTTTTAAAAATGTTCATTGTTATAATTAATAAAAATGATGATAATTAATTTATTACCGTCCATAATAATTTATTTCTTATATAAATAAAAAATATATTCTTATATTTATAAAAATAAAGGTGAGTGGCAAATAAAAGATTTTATATTTTCAATGTGGCGTTTTATTCGCAAATGTAACAATATAATAATGATATGGCACTTTGCAGTGTGTGGTCCTTTTGCTAAATAATTACAAATATTATAACTTTATAAAACAACATTGATGCAAAAAAATAAACAATATGTAAGTAATTTTTATTCTCAAGTCCAGATTTACTATATAATAATGATGATAAAAAAGATGTAAAACATAATTTAAGTTGGTCAAAATATAATAATAACAAATAAAATAGTAGATTTTATTTAAATAGCCATAAAACCTATAATACAATGTACAAGAATAGGTACCTAAATAATGCTTCAATGTCGTTTTTTATAGTTAAAAATTAAAGTATAGCCTTACATATCTTTATAAAACTCTCAAATCGCTACATTTCTACGGAAAGCACTTTATATCTTGAGCTTATTACCTATGTTATAATAAATAATAATATTATTTAACAAAATTGAATATGCAACTGTGAACACACAATCAATTTTTCATAAAACTTACAAATTATTGATTTGAATTCTTAGTTCCCTTTTCAGAGGTAGGTGGCGCTGTACATATTTCCATAAAAATACCCTAGTCAAACTTGATTTCGATCGATACAATTTGCTTGCTATAATGGTATGATTTTGTATAAATATTTGACATTTGTTGGCACTAACTTTGGACTATATTGTTCTAAACATGAATAAACAAAGTTCTAAACATGAGTTACCTTACCACGTTCGGTGCTTCGAATTTTTATAATTATTATTTTCTATAATTATTATTATTATTTTCTATAATTATTATTATAGAATTATAGAAATTTCAATTAATGATTTCAAAATTCTAAGTTGGTTTAATACAATAATGATTTTATTACAGCTTTTTTTATTCAAACCATATTTTTATAAATGCTATTGTTATATGAATTATTTAGTGTTGTTGTTATTATTATACAGGGTGTAAAAAACATGTGAATAAGTTAAGATAAAAATGAGATTCTATTTTCCGTCCGTAGGAAGTTTATGGCCTCTTTTTACAATAGTTTTTTTTATATTCTTTTCTGAATGACCCCTAAAATATGATTGGTACTTTTTTACACCATGTATATCACTTATTTATACTTAAATCTAATAACTAGAGTGCACTACATTCAGCCTGTGAGATAAGTATAAAGGTTACTCATTTGTCATTACGGAATTGTATTTTTCATACTCTAACTTCTTCTATCACTTAGGATCGTCATTTGCTAGAGCGAGAAAGACAGCGTGTAGCCGACCGCATCACCGATGCTGCTGTGCGCGATAACTCTCAGCTATTTTTCTCGCTCTAGCAAATGACGATGCTCAATGATAAAAGAGGATGATGTGAGTATGAAAAAATGCTATTCCACTCTAGCAAATAACGATCCTCGGTGATAGAAGAGGGCAGAGCATGAAAAAATACTATTCAGTGATGACAAGAGGGGTTTTACCCAAAAAAAAAAAATAGTCAGTAGTCTACTATGAGGCCACTATTCCTCATTCGATAATAATAATAATAATTTAAATCTTAACTTTAAACTTTAATAAACCAGCAAATATGCCGTGTGTGACGTAAGTATAAAAAAAATGTAAAATTAAATATGTAAGTTCTTGTGTTTGACAACACAAATTAAACTCTAAAGACTAGAAATTGAAATATTATACCTATAATCCACTCAAATCTATACCATATCAAGTCTACTTAAAGTTCATTTTACTATAACTATCTCACTCTCACTAAAGGCAGGGAAAACATTCCTTTTCACAAAAAAAAACCTAAGTACCTACTTACTTCTGTGGAATTAAACTGCAACTTAAAAAAAACATTTGTATAAACCTATTTTGATTTGTTACGAGACTGCCATAGATTTGATTTTTTTTTATTTTTTTGAGACTTATTATAGACGTAGAAAATATTTTTTATTCACTTTAAATTAAATTCATTCAGAGGGATTTTCAGCACGAAAGTATTTAAAAAAGAATCAATAGATAGCGTAAAAATGCATCTCAGAAAGATGAGACTCATCTAAGGCTGACGAGAAATTAGATTAAAGATTTACCAACTTATCTGGGGGTCAAGTCTGCTAATGTTTTCGTCAAAATTGTAGTTCAATGGTGTTTGAATGGTACTGCTTTTTGACACAGTTCTTGTTTCTTAAACCCAAAACCGAAACACATTGTGTTTCTTAAACTCATAACGGAAACACATTGTGTCTTGATTTTGGGTTTAAGAAACAAGAACTATGTCACAGAGGATTACCATTCAAACACCATTGAACTACAATTTTGACGAAAACATTAGCAGACTTGACCCCCTGTTCAGTGGTAAAAAATGGAACCTTATATTTTGACACTTAAGGCGCTTATATAGGCGAACTAGCGCCGCCAATACATTTATTTTTATTACTCGTAAACCAAGAAAATATATATATAAAAAAAAATCATGCCCTTTTAAATTGTCTCTAATATTTTATGACTAACTCTTTAATATTTTTCATTCTTTGATGCATTTGAAACCCCAGGGGCCACTTTTGGATTAAATGGGTTTTAAAACTTACAGAAAGAATGAAAACTGTTGAAGAGTTATTCAAAAAATATAAGAGTCAATTTAAGAGGGCATGGTTGTTTCCTTTTATAAATATTAACCTGGTTTACGTATAATAAAAATAAATGAATTGGCGGCGCTAGTTGACGGCTATAAGGGCCTTAATGATATTTTGATGTTCACTATTGTTCACCAGCGTCGCCACCAACTGAACAAATATGTTTGTCAGTTTGTACTATTTGGTTTGACATAAGATGTAAGTACATAGCCGGGTTTACGAAGACGGTCATCCCATTGATTCTTCCAACAGCAGGAATGTACCAAGGAAAAGATTTTTACTAACGCCATGGCATCAATCTAGGCTAGTTTAGTATTATAGAATCAAACTCAAAATAAAATTTCTGCTTGAGTTCAGTTAGAAAGGGATGGCGCTATATGCAATGAATAGCATCATACCTTTCTAATTGTACTCAAGCAGAGATTTGATTTTGAGTTTAATTCTAAAATACGAGCTTTAGTATTTCTTTTTCTTTTAAGTCGTCAGAAAATCCCTTCGTCAAATACTGCTTGTGTTATGTTTACTACATACCCTATTTTTCTTCTGGCAACATCAACAGTTTCGTCAATCCTGGCAACACTTACGTTCAGTCAATATTTTCTCTAGCAACCCCACAATCAGACGTGCTTGTTCTTGGTGTTGCCAGGTTTCCTTCGCCGGAAGTTGCCCATTTGTCTGAGGATCTGCATGTTCTCGTCTTCCACTTCTCTGTCCATACCGGAAGTACCAGGAATTTGACCAAAGAGTTTTAGCTTAGTGGGCAGGTAGATTAGACCAAGAAGTGTGATTACTGTAACAAAAACAACAACTGTTAATAATGGTCATACATACAGTCATACACGCAATGGTATACCGTTCGGTATAATTATCTGACAGTGTTTTTATTCGAGATAGGTACCTGTCAGCTAGGCGATTGCGTAAAGTCAATCGTATTCATTTGACAGTTCATATTGTATCATAATATATGTCATCCCCTTCGATCAAGAATATCCTTAGATGTCCGGTCAGAGTCTCAAAAATGGCACCTCAAATAGCGTCCCACTTACAAACTGGGCGCTTATTTTGCACAAAGTAAGTGATAAAAGATGTGTTTTTGCACAAAATAAGTGATATAAAATGTGAGTTTGTACAAAATAAAAGGTGATTATGTACAAAATAAGCACCAAGTTTGTAATTGGGACGCTATTTGAGGTGCCATTTTTGCGTACTGTTTTAGTTTGTGAAGCGTTATCTAGGATATTCTTGATCGAAGGTCATCCCATACAAATTGCAGCCGATGGAATAGGATATGAACTGTCAAATGAATACGATTACCTTACGCAATTCCACCCCTGGTTTATCACAGACAACGATTTACCAGAACAGGGAGGGGGGGTAATACAAGCTCTTATAACTTGTCAGATTTCTGAATGGCTATTATATATTATAAATATATACGATATTAGTATAATTATAAATGTGAATGTGAAATTTTGTGGGTTTGGATGTTTGTTCCTCAATCACGCAAAAACTACTGAACGGATTTGGTTGAAATTTGGCACACAGAAAGAAGATAGCCTAATTTAAAACACAGGATACTTTTTATCCCGATATTCCCACGGGAACGGGAACTACGCGGGTGAAACCGCGGACGGCCGCTAGTTGCAAATAAAAGTAAAAAGTAGTTTAACAGATATAGCAATTTTAATATGTATAGTCTCATACACAGAAAAAAGGTTCTGTGTTCTGTTGTGCCGTAATCCTATCTGCCATCCAGTAGCAAAACTATTTGAAATGACGTGACAACAGTTAGAACTTATTAAACAGACGTCTGAGGAAGAGACGTAATAATTAATCATAAAATTTTATTAACGTTATTTTTGTTTAAGCGGTGGTAGTGAAACTAGCGCCGCCACTACATTTATTTTTATTACTCGTAAACCAAGTCAATATTTAAAAAAAGCTCTTGTTATATACTCTTAAATTGTCTCTAACAGTTTTTGATTAACTCTTCAACAGTTATCATTCATTCTGTAAGGTTAAAATCCATAATTGCCAAAAGTGACCACTTCGAGCTAAAATGGATTTTAAAACTTACAGAAAGAATGAAAACTGTTGAAGAGTTATTCAAAAAATATTAGACAATTTAAGAAATTATTACATGAGCTTTTTTCAAATATTTACTTGGTTTACGAGTAATAATAAAAATAATTGTAGTGGCGGCGCTAGTTTCACTACCTACAGCGCCTTAATATTATTTTTGTTTATGTTTTGCTTTTTGTGTAAAAATGTCAAGTCCCTGGGGCCTTATTATTATTTGAGTGTTAGGGGCTATGCAGCTCAAGATGAGGCTGTAGTCACTGCGACCTAAAAGATCTATTGTAACTGGCCACCTGATTACAGTAACTCGTTGAGCCCAGCGGCTTCCAGGAAGTCTAGTATCTTCCTGGTTTTAAGAGTTTTTATTTCCTCCGGGTCGATAACGTGTCGTCCCAGATGGATACTACGCTTGTGGATTAGAAGTCCACAATCACATAAGAGGTGCTTGGGCGTGCCCTGCTCCTCATTACAGTATCTGCAGATGTCAGTATCACTCAATTTCATATGAAATAGGTGTCTGTTTAGTTTGCAGTGTCCAGTTAAGGTTCTAACAGTCGCGCTGACGTTCGATCTACTGAGTTGTATAAGCTCATTCGTTCGTCTTTGCGAGTAGCCTTCTACCAAGGCTTTGGAGTGTCTCAGTCCTGAATTTCCTCGACCTTACTATGAGCTCTTATAGCAGGGCTTATATTGAACTGCCTTACTTTTTCGTACTATGACCTCAACGGTTAGTATGAAAGCAGGCCTTCAGCAGTCCTGTTTAAGGCCTGCTTTTGAACTGAACGGATTCTTATTTGCTGATGGTAATGGTAAGCCCCCTGATAACGCTCCTTACCACACTAAATGCGAGTACATAGTACAGAATTAAATTAAAAACATGAAAATGTAATGTGTTTCGATATTTTTAAGTTAATATTATTATTAACTTAAAAATATCGAAACACAATACTTTATAGCCATAATATTTCTAAAACTAGTCATTATTTCACTTTGCAACTTTACAGTATCGATCAGCAAAATTTTAGCCAAATTGAACTACTTTTTTCGAACAATTTGTGTGAGGTCCTTTCATCCAAATCTGTTCAACCATTTTTGCGGGATTGAGTATCAAACATCTATAATTAACCGACTTCCAAAAAAGGAGGAGGTTCTATGTTCGTCTGTATATATATATTTTTTTCCGATTACTCGAAGACGGTTGGACCGATTGAAATGATTCAAACGTTATTACATTAGGTACACTCCCAAGTTGGTCCCATTTTTTAAAATTTGGAAATCGGTTGAGTACTTTTCGAGTAATTTTGAAAAAAAGCACGAAAATAGTATGATTTTGTATGAATTACCTCGATGATTGGTCGTATTACTTCTTTGTTTATGAACTGAATAAGATAATTATTTTTTTGTTGGAAGAGGGATATCTTAAGTGTAGTTTTTTAACCGACTTAAAAAAGGAGGTTCTCAGTTTGACCCGTATTTAAGTATGTTTCTCCGCGATTATCTTACGTTTGGCTGAGCCGATTTTTCTACATATATAATATAACCTACAAGGTACCTACACTAAAAATAAAAAAATAAAAAATTATTTAAAAAAAAACAAAAAACCGACTTCAAAAAACCTACCTCTAAAAAGCAAGAAATAATATTCGTAATAATAAAAATACGTCTATTGAAGTTGGGTGGGGCTTTTAGAATAAAAAAAAAAGATTTTTTTTCGACTTACTATTCAATGTGCATGGAAAGACCACATAAAAGTTGAGGTCCGTGGAATGGAAGTAGAATGCTTCGCTGAAGTACAGGATGATGGTGAGGGTCAGCGACCAGTATCCCATCGACACCACTCTGTGAAGAAACATCATACAATGCGATTAATTTGAGAATTACGATGGTCCTTGGCAACTTCATAGCGCTTGTGATGCAATATGATGATATACAATACAGTGTATGCGAAAAATAACTTGGCGGCTCTGAAATTAGACGAATACAGAGTGCGCGGGCGGAAGCACTCGGAACTATGGAACTCGACATGTATATACCCTGCGCGAAATCACAGAATACATAATAGTATCACTTGCAGTTAACTTCCGAGCCGCCAAGTTATTTTGCGCTTACTGTACCTTTTGCGCACCATACAATCTTGAGTGTAGTTGCCAAGGACCAGTCATTGTCAGATTAATCGCATTTTGCGACCCTTTTTCAAAATGAAATATGAGTAAAAGGAAAGGAAGTAAAGGAACTATGCGAGCCAAATAAGAATAGTACCACAGAATAGATAATAGTACTAGCGTACAGACGTTGCACTCCGCAAAATCGTTTAAATAAATTGCGACTCTTGCTTCGACACAATAAAGTGCAATTATTCTGGTCGCACAGCGCCCGCTTCGCTCCAAAACATGCACTTTGTGCCTCTCTTTCTATCGCGTAGGTCTTATCTTTTCTGATGTATGAAATTTGTCCTCTCAGAGGACGCCGCGCGCTTCAGAGTCGCGCGCGGAGTGACAGAGCCCTGATAGTACTGTGAAACGGCAATCTTGATTTTTTTAGGGTTCCGTAGCCAAAATGGCAAAAAACGGAACCCTTATAGATTCGTCATGTCTGTCTGTCCATCCGTGTGTCACAGCCACTTTATTCCGAAAGTATTAGGATTACATTACATAGTTGCAACTTAGTAGGTAGAACGATTTTAACACAAATGCGGGGTGTCTAAAGATAGGTCTTTAAAAATGACATTGAGGTTCCTAAGACAATTTTTTCTCACAGTCAACCGTTTGAAAGATATTCACTGCCAAAGTGGTAAAATGTGTGTCCCCCCCCCCCTCTAATTTTTGAAATAAGAGAGTGAAAAATCTAAAAAAATATATATACCTTAATAAACAACTTTCAACGAAAATTGGTTTGAACGAGATATAGTAATTACTTTTTGAGATATAGCACATTTTCCAAAACCGCAAATATAACCTTGTCATTGGTTCGGTTTGGTTGGTGGTAGGGCTTATTTCCAGTCCGCCTGGCTAGCTGCCAACATCTTACCTAAGTCTGACGCCATAACAACAATTTAAATATTGTTGTGTTCCGCCAGTTAGGAGGTAACATAGCCAGTTCCTCAGTGATGAGGATTCCGGGTGTAATGTGCTTCCTTCCCTTATTGTCGTTTAACACCAGGTGAGGTGAAGGCCAAGCACTATCCGATTGTGCATAAAAAAAGTATACTTACGGCCTGTAATGTATGTAGAGAGTGCAGTGAATCAGGGCTAATGACTTGAGTACTGAGTACATGCCGAGCATGCGAGATATTGTAAAGTCACCTGGAAATAAGCAAGTTATCTTAATTAATAAAGAAGGATAGTATTATCAGGGTTCGAGGATATATATCAATGGATATATATCATGATATAGGTATATCTGGGGCCGTACCGGCTAACTTACATGGCTATCGTAATCGTTTTCATTTGACAGATGGATGTGACGCATCGCTACTTTATATGGTAAGTTTTTATTTATGCCAAATAGAAGCAGCAATGTGTCACATCCATCTGTCAAATGAAAGCGATTACGATAGCCATGTAAGTTAGCCGGTACGGCCCCTGATATATATATAACAACTTTTTGTGATATATATCCATATAAAAATAATTAAAAAATTTGACATTATTATGTAGATATTTGCTATTTTATTGTTATTAAATGGCGTCGATAAGGAGTTTAAACACGCTATTGTTTTGTTTTGCTGTATATAGGTACTGTAACATGAATTTCACGCATAAAAATACCAAAAAAATATGTGATAATATTGATGTGTGACGTGTGTGCTGTCTAAATGTATATCGCAATCCTACTGATTGTGAGGTAAATAACAAATATAAATATCATAGTATGTAAAAAAAAAGTTAAAAACATAGTATGAGAAAAAATATTTTGAATTCAAATTCATTATCTCCACATTTCCCACCCCTCATAAATGGTGATACAATTTTTTTTCCTGATTTTTAACTAAGTAATTTGTTAAATAAAACAATAAAATATATTCTATTTTTTTTAATAATTTACTGTTTATGAAACACATTATGCAAACAGTATAGAATACATCATTAATACAATAAAATAATAATATGGCTGTCATACAAAATGGATATATATCACATTTTTGATATATATCATAAATATCCGATATTTTGATATTTATAATAAATATCGGATATTTTCGAACCCTGAGTTTTATTCACGGAAATCAAAATAAAGTACCTATAATACTAGAATAGATAGATAATTTAGGAAGAAAGTATTTATAAGTTGTAGGTTAACGGCCAATTTAAATAATCTATCTTCAGCAAGAGATAGGCCTACAGTGGATCTGTTACTAGGCAACTGATGTTATTTCCCGTCATTTGACATAAATATCTGGGCAATAAATCTTTAGTAAGCCATTTCTTACTGAGGATAGGTTATTGAAATTGACCATAAAGGATCATAATTATTATTAACCCATCAAGGCCCAGAAAATGAGACAATAGATTTTTTATTGTTGTCCTGACACCGGAGGCCACACAGACATTTTTTTTTTCCATCAGCCATTTTTTGTCCCCACTGCTGGGGCACAGGCCTTCCTTATGGGTGGTAAGGAGGACGGGCCATAACCCACCACGCGGGCCCAATGCGGATTGGTGGGTGTTAACGACTGCAAATACAGCCGGGACCAACGGCTTAACGTGCCTTCCGAAGCACGGAGGAGCTCGAGATAATACATTTTTGGTCACCCATCCCATGACCGACCCTTGCGAACATTGCTTAACTTCCGCAATCGCTGGGCCAGGCGCTAAACCACTGCGCCACCGAGCTCCTCAGACATTGATGAATAAAGCTATAAGTTAAGGTGTTAGTTAGGTCAGGGTGACAAATATTATAGTATTCGTATATTAATTATGCTATCTACTATGTCTTGCGAAAATTGCTTGATACATTTGATTGAGGTTATTTTATAGGAAGACTAAAAGTTTTCATTTGTGAAAAATTTAAGTTTAAAATAGTAAAATAATACTTACCATCCAAGTGTTCATCACCATTATTTAAAAACGATCGTCCCTCAATATATGAGCGCCCGGCAGTACCCAAATCCATAAACGCAACAAATGCTATCCAGCCGCGAAACGCATACAAAACTTTATTCTGAACCGCCATAACTTACAAAATCTAAGTTAATTCTATTATTTCCGGCTTAATAGACGTCTGCGACCTATAAACAAGCCCTAATTTTAGATTTAAATGCGATCTATTCGCACTAAAACAATCATTACAATGGAGCAAATTAAATTTGAATTTAAACACTTCTAATAAATTAAACTTGTAATTTTTATGCTTCTAAACTAAAGCGTGAGCTCTGCCGTGCATCGCATTGCGGCATTTTACCTGCATTACACTAATTTTATCATGAAATTCATAAAATAAATATAAAATATAAACTCGAGTTGCGTTGCGCAGGCCCGTCGTTTTCTGTCAATGTCACTATGACATTACATGACATGACATAAGGCTTAGGTGCATTCCGTTCAGTGTTTTTATCCTGAGATTTATTACTCAGTGATTCCAGCAGACCAATCGCTAAGTCACCGATCACCACAGTATACACATTTTAACCTTTAATTTTTTATAATCATGGAAAGTAATTTGTTTAAGTGTATCCAGACGACACAATTTCATTGGCAATTTACCAGAATTGTCAATAAAATCTTAACAGGTAGTGGGAAGTTGGAAGTTCAGTCGGGCCGATCAAATTGTATCCTGTGGATAACGATTGCCAATTTAGCTCTTTTATTTAGTTCTTTTGAGCCATATGGCTTATTTGTTTCTTCATTAAAATGTAGGTATCTACTCTATCTATCTACTCTATGGTGATCGTTGATTCAGCGAATAGCCTGCTGGAATGCACCATGCACCCATTGATGGATGACATCGAGCTTGTCAAGCAAACGTGACATCAACACAGATGATTTCTTATGCCGGGGGCCTTACCGCCTGACTCAAAGCTTTAGCCAGAGCGATAGCAATGCTTTGTCCATCCTTGTCATATCATAACACGATGACAAGGACGGACAGTGCACTGAGGGCCTAGTACGAGTTGTGGTTCTCACCTCACTTTGCGAATAGTATCGGGCGAAAGAGATAAAATCATACAATCATAAGCCGCGGCTTTAAGCCGCGATTACATATTCCAATCTAGCAATTAATACAAATAATGCAAAGGTCTACATTGTTTATGTTTTTTTTATTTTCAATTCTCATCTCCAATCTTATACAATGTTTATCTTTCCGTTATAGGGTAAATTCACTTTTAAAATCGAACTTATTATACAATATTTTATTGTCAAGTACGGGTATGCTAAATCGGCGTATGTAATCGCGGCTTAAGACGCGCTTCTGGAAGCCGCGATGCTCGAAGGATAAAGCTTATCAATTGTAAAACTTATTTCTACGGTTTTTACATAAAAACATTGTGGAAGAAATAATTTTTTTTCCAAACACTTTTCCAAGCAAAAAAATAAGGAAAACGTAAACGGTAAGTAGGCAAAGTAGGTAGTAGGTAAGTTCTTAGCTTTAAATGAATTTAAACATAAACAATATTGACAAAGATTGACCGGCATGAACCGTTTTTGAACGTATTTTGAAATGTTGCCAAGTCTAAAAATGTTACGTTATCCTTTGCGGCTGGTCAGAAAAAGCACCTAAAAATACCGTCGCCATATTGGTATTGTCAAAAAGTTCGGGATTTATTGGTTCCGATGAAAAAATGGTTTCTCGTCTAATAGCATCCAATTTATCGCTAACAGAGTAATCTAGTGCGATCTACTGTGACTTTAGATGTTTCTTTCAATAACTTCGTTGTGTTATTTGGTTCGTGAATGATGTTTCCAATGGAGAAATGTGCGGGTCACAGTGGCACAGCTACTTCGGAAGAGACTGAGTTATTCACCGGACCTGCGCCTCCAGTGTTGGGGAAGGAAGGTGTGCACTCGGACGAAGTGGCTTCAGCCGTGGCCGCTGTGTCCGACGAGATCGGAGATATCTTGAAAGATGAGTTAGATGCGGATAGGGCGGACAGAATCGGCGCAGAATTGGCCGATCTGAGCGCCGAATTGGGGCTGTTGGCAGGACTTGCAGACGGCGACCAACCCCAAGACTTCCCATCACTCTTCGAGATAGCAGTAAGTGTTATGGCTGACGCAGTATTAGTACTATCTCTTGTTTTCCCACGGTACCTACCTACCTGAAACTGGTATCGTGTTTGACAAAACGTACCGTGTTTACGTTCTATCGAGGTGTTTAGTCGTTTGTACTCGCGGATCGAAGTTACTACTAACAGTGCTAATAATGTTAGTCATTGCATCCAAAGACTATCATGACTATTATATGACTACGACTTTCACTACCTACATAATGAAATATTTGAATTAGTGATGCATGCTGATTATTTAGCAGCTTGATTTAGCAGGCACCTAATCTTCTCGTTACGAACGATCCAAGATCAAACAAATCAGTATGAACATGATTAATTGACAAATTCTACCAAGTTTCTCGAAATGATATGAAACATCCACTTTATAGATAATATCATGTTTGAATTAAGGATATATAAGCAAAACAAATTGAAGAATGTATCCAAATATAGTTTATCTTCAAACAACATGCCTACATGTAGCTCATTTGAATCACTTGATATTTCAAAAGTGATAAATTTCTAGGACACAAACTTTAAGTAGAAGACTAGTTCGACTACCAATATTCCAATGTTTCATACATGATTTTGAAGGTCAGAAACATTTAAAATGAAATTGTAAACATTGAGACTTGTTTTTGAGTCTCGATTATCAGTTTATCTACATTAGGTAACAATTAATTTTACTTTTGATGATCGCTACACACTTAAAACCTACATTTAGATAAACATCTTGTAATATAAACATTATTTTATGATAAGAATTGTAATCAAATTGTGCAGTCTACAATGTTGGGGTATCAAAAACTGACAAATCAAATTACAGTTCATTTTTTACTTTAACCTTATTTTAATATATTCAAAGTTGATTGTAGACATTGTATGAATATTATGGCAGTCTAGAATGTGCTGGCTACTGGAACACAAAACTGTTTTTTGTGGTGGAGCTGAAGGCAACCTTCCGACGGAGTTTCCCAACAATAAACTACAACAAGTAGGAGTAATACAACTTGTGAGCAGAAACAAAATGCATAAGTTAGTGCTTTAATTTGAAAAATGTTAACAATCTAGATATATCTTTCTTAAGAAAAATTCATATTAAACAGGATTTAATGTATAAAGTTAATTTTTATAAAAGTACTTTAGTTGTCACAACCACATCACTACAATAATAATAACACAAATAAATATGATGTTTATCAAGCAAATCAAACTCTATGCATTGCATGTGCATTAGTTTTAACCCTGTCATGTACGGGAAGATGAGACACAATAGATATTTCATTGTTGTCCGGCCCTATCTGACCGTCTCACAGTAGCCAAGGGTCCATACTAGTGGTGGTTAATATATCATATAGCTGTTATAAATAAAGGCTTTATAAATATACACCTCACCTTTAGTCCATACAACCACAATCTCACCCCTTGCCATTGCCGTCTCGCATTTGATGAATTAATCAAATCTTTTAGTTACTGAGATGAGATATCATTGTAACTATGTTTAAATTATTGGGATATTATAGTTAGATGATAATAATATAAATAAAAATATAAGAGTTGTTGCCACTAATTTAGATGTTTGATTGGTTTAACTTGAGTATTATTTCTTCTTCTTCGTCATTTCACTCTTGGCAGAGCGGTTGTGGTCATGTTGAGGCGTCCACGTCGGTGGTAGAGGCGGACATAGCTTTCCTAGCGGAGTATTATTTGAACAACCTTAAAACACTATGGTATTCAGTGCCATAAGTTATTGAACTTTAAAATGTAATGAGATAGTGCAAATTAACTAGTAATAACCTCTAGTTTTGCCTGGAGACCAGCCAACACTTGTAATGGAAAAATGCCAGATGTTTTAAGCAAGTTATATAAATATAAATATGTTGACAAACACAGGTAGATTACCTGTGTAGTGATTAGGCTCCTGATCAACATGGTTGGTCCTGGGTTCTGTTTATGTTCTGACCTCACAAATATGTACAAGTTACCAGAGCTTGGTTTTTCAACAATTTTAGTATTCAGTGAGGGTTTTACTTTGTCAGTACTTACAAGCAGCGTAGGTAAAGAATGGGATTAGAAATGGCGTCGTTAATATTCACTTGTCGCTCGCACACTAAACGCCACATCTATCGCTCTCTCTCAGTCACACTCGTTGAGCCAATATTTTCAATCCTATTCTTTATCTGCGCGGGTTGTAAGTTTACTATTCTATAGCAGGGAATGTGTAGGATAGTATGGTAGTATGGATGGTATAGGGTAGCCACTTATAGGAAGGCCAAATGGAAGATCTTCCTCTGGGCTGTATTAGCCTAGGGTCCGCAGTCCAACCAATGATGGTTGGAAGTTGAACCTATATATAGTTTGGCGGCTGAGAAAACTTCGTAAACGTGATGTCGATTTTCCATACTATTGGGCATCCATACTAATATTCTAGCGCCATCTAGTACCACGGTGATGAAACTCGTTGTAGTATGTGCGGCGTAGGTAGTTGCCGCCACACTATCATTAATGTAATGTTCACTTCCAGATGGGCCACCGTGGCAGCGGCAGTGGTTCGTCATCGTCGTCGTGGTCGGGGGGCCGCGGGGGGCGGAGGGTGACGCGCCCGCAGCGCACCGCGAGGCGACGCCCCATCGCTAAGGGCAAGGAGGTTAGTGTGCCCACAAGATAGTACTAGCGAACAGAAGTTGCACTCCGCAAAATCGTTTAAATAAATTGCGACTTGAGTCAACACAATAAAGTCCAATTCAGATCGCACAGCGCTCCCTTCGCTCCAAAACGATATTATATCTAGATATAGTATTTTGTTATAAATATTATGTTTATGTATATTAGTATTATATACAAATATATTAATACAAATTATCTAAGAAGATTTATGTAAATAATCATATTCTTAAATTAGGTTAAAATTATATTAATGAACTTTTTTTTGTTCCTACTTTTAAAACACCATAACTGCCCATTCCTTATTTTTATTTCTGTTCTGTGTAAATAAATGGTTGCCTGGAAGAAATTGCTTTTCAGCGATAAGGCCGCCAATTGTTCCACTTTTGTACTGTCCTTGTAGGTATGTATTTATTATGGTGAACAATAAAGTATTTATTTATTCATTCATTATTTTTGGTCGAGCAGGTGTCCCGTCGGCGCGCGGCCGCCCGTCGCGCGCTGTCCGGGCGTCCGAGCCGGGCGGAGCTGTCGGACGCGTCCGACGTCGGCGCCGACGAGGACTCGGACGACCAGTGGACCGAGATGTCCGACCACTGTGAGTCACTACACTTGCCCTTCTAGCGTGACCGCTGAAATACAATATGATATTCCGATTTATTTTATTTTATAATATTTGGGGGACTTACAGGTAACGTTACAGAGTAGATACTTAAATAAACTATAAGAAGATAGATATATAGATTTTATCACGCTAAACTGTTAAAAGACTGAATTTTGATTTGACAGGTCATCATCAGCCATTTTTAATGTCCCCACTGCTGGGACACATGCCTTCCTTAAGGGTGGATAAGGGGATGGACCATAACCCACCACGCGGGCCCAATGCGGATTCTTCTTCTTATCGAATGAGGAATAGTGGCCACCTCTAGTGTTAGAGTTTATCAAGCCGCGTGTAAGGCCTCTAACTTGGCTTAACGACTGTTATCAGATGACAGCAGCCGCGACCGACGGTTTAACATGCCCTCCGAAGCACGGAAGCGCTCAGTTGTAATGCCACTTAACGGTCACCCATCCGACACCTGGCCGGACCGAGGGTTGCTTAACAAACGTTATCGAGTACGATCAGTCTGTCAAGTTCCGCCATGCGGATTGGTGGGTGTTGACGGCTGCAAATGCACCAACGGCTTAAAGTGCCTTCAAAAGCACAGAGGAGCTCGAGATAATAAACTTTTGGTCACCCCATCATATGACCGACCCTTGCGAATGTTGCTGAGCTTCCGCAATCGCAGGGCCAGGCGCTAAACCACTGCGCCATCGAGCTCCTCATACAGGGGGTCAAGTCTGCAAATGTTTTCGTCAAAATCGTAGTTCAATGGTGTTCTAATAAACAAGAACAGTGTCAAAAAGCATTACCATTCAAACACCATCGAACTACGATTTTGACGAAAACATTAGCAGACTTGACCCCAGACAGGTCATACAGAATATTCATGCTAAATTGGGTGCGCTTATGATTATTTATTTACTAGAGACCGCCGGCGACTTTGTCTGCGTGGACCCTATGGAAAGTATCCTATGTTTTAAATCAGGTTATTAACTATTTTTTTTATCAATTTTCATCCAAATTAAATGGACTAAATAACCTGACTTTGTTTTCAATTCAATTTCGCCCCTGTGCTCCGCGGGCGAGGACTCACTTAAACGGTCAACCTATAATGAGTAGAAACCTTGATTGTTTTATCAACTTTTCGTGAACACTGTGGCGGTGCTCAATAAATAAAATAAAAATAAATAAATAAAACACTTTTTACTAATTTAATTTAGTTTAACAATATGTGTAAGATCGAACGACAGCGCGACTGTCAGAGCCTTAACTGGACACTGCAAACTAAACAGACACCTATTTCATATGAAATTGAGTGATACTGACATCTGCAGATACTGTAATGAGGAGCAGGGCACGCCCAAGCACCTCTTATGTGATTGTGGACCTCTAATCCACAAGCGTAGTATCCATCTGGGACGACACGTTATCGACCCGGAGGAAATAAAAACTCTTAAAACAAGGAAGATACTATACTTCTTAGAAGCCGCTGGGCTCAAAGAGTTGCTATAATTATGTGGCGAGCGAGATACTACAGCTTCATCTTGAGCTGCATAGCCCCTAACACTCAAATAATAATAAAATAAAATAAAATGTGTTGTTACAGCGGGCACATCTGACACCTCTTCCTCTGGCAAGGAAGCGACGAGCAACGACGTAGAAGAATACTCGCATAAAGGGATGGTTAGTAATACCATAGAATAGGTTATTGTCGGCGGATAGCTAGTGTATTTTACACTAAACCTTCCGGAAGAAATTCTCTAACTAAATGATAGTGAAAACCGTATCAAAATCCCTTGTGGTCCTTAGTAGAACATACATACATACACTCACGCCTGTTTCCCATGGGGGTAGGCAGAGACTATGGATCGCCACCTGCTACGATCCTTGCACACTTCTTTCGCTTCTTTCACATCCATCTATATTTTCATACATGCCCTGCTGTTTTTGTCACTGCGTACACCAGCCTTTTTTATAATAACCTCTAATTGGTCTGCGTAGGTTTTTCTGGGACGCCCTTGCGCAATCGTTCCTTCCACATTCGCACAATATACCTCTTCCGTGATTCGCCTTTCATTCATCCTCTCTAAGTGACCAAACCACCGGAGCATTCCTTTCTCAATTCTTGTCACTATCATAGTAGAACTAAGTGAGTAAACAGATAGACACGAATAGCGAATGAAGAATAACAGTGATTTTTGTTTATTGACGACATGAACAGCGAATAAAGAGTAATTTTCGTTTAGTGACTCATTCAATAGTTTATGGGACCACATGCACAACTGTGAAGTTATTTTGGCAATATCTCTTAAAACAGTAAAGTTATACGGTCTAGCTAGAACACTGTTATTTTGTGTTGTCGAATGACGTCATTGGACTACAGGCGAACCTTACGTCGTACGTAATAAAGGACATATTTCAGTGCGCTTGGCATTTCCCTCAAACCCTTATAACATTGAAACTACTCGCTTGATTTAAATGAAACAATTAGCTACATGTTCATAAAGTTTCAAGTGATTTAACAGGCCCAGTGACATTGACATTCTCCATTTTAGTCTGATTAAAAATAACGTTTTACATGATCAATTTCCCTTTTTCACTCATGTTAACTACACACGATAACCAACCTTATGATCATGCGTGTAAGACTGTAATTGGTCCGCAGGCGGAGGCGCCTGCAATGGGCCAGTTTCTGCTGCCTCTGCTGAGCGCTGAACCCAACTCGCCTGACGCTGAACACTTCTTGATCCGCCATGAAGACATACTGCAGGTAAAATAAGTATATATTTTATATTATTGCCAAAAGTGGCCACTTTGAGCTAAAATGGATTTAAAAACTTACAGAAAGAATGAAAACTGTTGAAGAGGTATTCAAAAAATATGAGAGACAATTTAAGAGATTATTACATGAACATTTTTTAAATATTGACTTGGTTTACGAGTAATAAAAGTAAATGTAGTGGCGGCGCCAGTTTCACGGATGTTGACTATTTTTTTTATTTTATGTTACATAAATTACCTCTCAAAAAAAGAAACATTGGTAAAAGAATTAATTCGCTAGCATGAAAACTGCCCGAGATATCACAGTGTGAAATGCACACAAATGGACTCGATCAAAAACGCTCCATACTAATGGCTTGCACGTTATGACGTCACGCCTTGCAAGTTTGTATGCAACGCATAGGAAATTTGTTCAGCAGCTATATTAAATATTGTGTTTATCAAAATGGTTTCTTCGACAAACTTGCTACACATTTTACGGACTAATTAAAGGTATCATTTATTTTAATAAATTTTATACTTTTTAAATAGACTTGTCCACCCAACTTTGAAGGGTCATAAAACAAATAATATGCAATATATAAAACCAAGAGGTATACAAGCTACTCTAAAAGTTTAATATGTTTACGATTTTTATTAGTATTTCGTTATTTTATTCATTAGTCAACATCCCTATTTTATGAAATTACCCGCTCGGAACTTTATAAAATGCATTCTAGTTTACTGAATGGTTTTATAATGTTGTATTGTTGTGTCCAGTTGCTAGCGTCTGCTGAAGAGAACGTCCGCGAAGAAATCCCTCTGGAAGACGACGCGGCCCTCGACACCCAGCCAGATATGTAAGTTGTTTACACGCTAGATAACTATATTCCAGCGAATTTTTCGAATTTCCTCATCAAACTTTCTAACTTCGTTTAAATAAATAAAACACATAATTGACCCGTAAATTCCTAAGCATACATAATAATAATTTATTTAAGGTGGTACCCTGAGCAAAAGTGGCGCCGCGGTGAATTATATTTAATATTATAATTCTAAAACACAATTTTAAAAATGTTTATCGTGGAGATTTTAGGGCCCACAGTCTAGTATTTTTAAACGGTATCGTTACACGATAAACATTATTAAAATCTTTTTCTATTAATAACTTATTAAATAAAAACCTCTGAGGGCGCCACTTTCGGTCATACAACCGCCTTAAGCTCTACCGTTTCCCCTAGGCAACGGCGTAAATTTCAAAACCGTCAGGCACCGGCGGAGATTAAGAGGGTGCAAGCAATATTATGCCTTATTGTGAATGAAATAAGGTTGAATTTGTGCGAGGCGCGTGAAATTCGCCGGTGCTTAATAGATTTCGCACTTTGTTAACTAGAGGGTAGAGGTTAATATAGGTTAAATAAATTAAACACAATAATAATGAAAGGACTAACGGCCGAATACTGAAAGGCTTCTTAGCTAAAATCTTAAGTTAAGGTCTCCTTAACTTTAAGGAAGCTGTCAGTTTCATAGAGTTTCTGTCAAATCTGACAACTTTTATGTATTTAAGGTGGCCTTAACTTTGAGTAACGTTTGAGTATTTGGCCGTGAGTCTCTTTTTACCCGCGAATTCCTAAGCATACATAATAATAATTTATTTCAGAATTAAATATACATCCATAATTTGTTATTTACATAACAATGCACTTATACTATGTTAGTAAAAAATCATTATTAAATTAAATTATTGATAATGAGGGTTCAGCATGGTTTTTGTTTAGTGACTTTTCAATAGCCTATGATACCACTTAAAATATTATAAAGAAATGATCACCGTATCTCTTATACCTGAGAAGATATATGGCAATAATACCACATACATGAATAACCTTTACAGTTATTCTCCATATCTCTCATACCTGATACCTCACCATATTTCTCATATTTGATATGGACCCTTATAACTTAGGCATTTCAAAATAGATTTCGAAAATTCTTTCACTTTGTTTCATAGCTATGAAGGCCACACTGTATATCAGTAAAAAACTCTAGAACTCTAATTATTGACGACCTTAATTAGAGGATAGAACAGGAAATAGGATATAAGAAAATTAGGAAAGTGAGGAAAGGAAGGAAGAATAAGCGAGTCATATGACTTAACGGCTGTTTTGTGTTTTTGTTCTGTTCTGAGCTGTTTGTCGGTTGTTGTCAGTTTGTCGGACAACGACATGTTCTCGTGCGAGGAGGAGCCGCCCGTCACTCCGGAGGAGGAGGCTGCCTTACTGCACTACGTCTGCGGTGAGTATACACTTGTACACACTACACCAGGGTTTCTCAACCTTTTGGATGTCGCGCCTCCCTAACGAATTGCGATAATCTTTAACTTTCAACGAATAAAAATTGGGGGTTTGTGTGAAAAAAAAATATTATTGGGGAAAAAAGAAAATATGTTCAAACGTATCATTATGTGGAATACAAAACCCGCGTTTGGGATTTTTTTATTTAAATCTTCTGTTCATACAAAAGTATCATTTTGGGGAAAAATAAAATGAGATCTGGGAAACATTTGAAATTCATATCTGGAGACACTGGCGCAGAATAAAAATCTTATACAATTATTGATTTGATTAAATAAAACATTTATATTCCAAAAATTGTATTCTTGAAAAAAAAACCAATTTGAAAAAAAAAACAACGGTTAAATTACGAAACTATTAGCAAGTTATTCCTACAATTTATTGAGCGGGATCAAATTAATAGCTTGCGTAGGTTGGAAGTTTTATTGTTAGTTATTTTCGAGATTTAGATTAGCAACTAGCAGTAGTAGACTTTTGCAAGTTATTACCACCCACTGTATAAAAAGTGTGGCAAGCTTAATTTCCGAGTGTTACAGCTTGGGGAACTTACTCACTCAAAAAATTGCAGAAAGAACTTGCTTGTCTAAACCTCCTACAAATTATGTTCTACTAACTTTCGCTCAGTAGCATGCATGTTATTTATTATTTAAGTTAATACACAGAATAGATAATAGTACTAGCGTACAGAAGTTGCACTCCGCAAAATCGTTTAAATAAATTGCAACTCTTGCTCCGACACAATAAGGTGCAATTCAGGTCGCACAGCGCTCCCTTTGCTCCAAAACATTCACTTAGTAGTTGCCTCTCCTTCTATCGCGTAGGTCTTATCTTCTCTGATGTATGAAATTTGTCCTCTCAGAGGACGCCGAGCGGTTCAGACTCGCGCGCGGAGTGACAGAACCTTGGTTAATATTACTCTGCGGACAATGTTGTTAGTTACATAATTAGTACTATTTTCTAATATAATAATATGTCACATTGGTAAGCATAACTATGAAATTGTTTTCTGTTCCAAATAAATAAAATAAAAAATAAATAAATGTGCTTACTTTCAGAAGGCGAGCGTTCCGCGGAGGACGCAGTGTTCAAACCTGTCGAAGAATGGCTGTTGGGAGTGTACCACTCGTGGTGCGAGATATCGGCGCTCATGTATACATTGAGGGGCAGCAACATGTGAGTACATGAACTACACACACACACACACATGTTTTTTTTTCTTATTTAAAAAGAAGAACTTTAGAAATACGTTACTTATCACAAAAACAAACTATTCTAGGTGGTGTCGTTATCATAATGTGAAAAAAAATGTCAAAAGATGAGCTATACTTTTTATACCTACACTATATTTTATTAAGGAAAGGTGTAACAAACAAGACCCTCAACGAAGCCGAGGTCTACGTATTCTGCCCATCATCAGGACCATTTCTGTTCAAAATTATTGCTGGGAAACGATTTTAATTGTTGGTGTTAAAAAAGCATTGCATACAAGCATGTAACGCGTACAAAAGACCGCGCCTGCGAGTGTGTGCTACACAGCTGCGTGCGGCCGAGTTGAAAGGCAACGTTTATGTGCGTGCTCATGAAATACATTGAGTGTAGACGTTTTGAAGCCATTGTTTTGTCAGGGGGGTATAACTCCGCGCTTAAACTTTTATATTAGCCTACTGCTCGCGGCCCACTCCAAGAGGGCCATTGTCGAGGGATATCACCGCGCCGACCGAAACGCGCGGCCGCGGCGCGTGCAAGCGACGAGAGCGCAGCGCGTGAACGTCACGAACGAAACGAGTCAGTCAAGCGCCGAATGCGAAACTGCATGCACTTCGTTTTTGATACTTAATTACTAACGTACCTACCTACCTACCAAAGTTTATTGTATTTTTTGTATACATATTTACATACTTAGTTGTATCGAAGTTCGAAATATGGCACCAGTAAAGAAAAAAGCTAAAAAATACTATTTTTTTTCACCCATCCCATAACTGACCCTTGCAAAAGTTGCTTAACCTCCGCAATCGTTGGGCCAGGCGCTATACCACTGCGCCATCGAGCTTCTCTAACTACTTAGAAATACTTATTATTTATGCTCTTTAAATATGCTCAGCTCACCTATTAGGTAGATTTATTTTATTTTTATAAGTAGGTACCTATTATAGTAATTTCATTGTTTATTCATGGGCATAACGAATGTTTTCTATGATATCAGTAACTAGCGAGTAGCAACCCCGAAATGTGTCGGTTGAGACAGAGCTATGCGACAGAAAGAGACGCCTCTCTTTCTTCTTCGTAGGTGCATATAATTTTATCCACGCAGCGTTGTGCAGTTTGAAATTGTACTTTATTGCCGTGCAGCGAGAGTAGCTTATTATTTGATGGTCCTCGCGGGGTCCGACTTCTGTACGTTAGTACTATTATATATTCTGTGGTTTTGTTACGAAATACTTAAAATTTTGATAATGTTTCTTTGAAAAAAAAAATAGAAAATAAAGAATAAAATAAGATTAATTAAATTATTTTTTTTTTTGTACTTTTAATAACTTCGTAGCTATTGGTTTCCCAGGTATAGTATAAAAGCTTCGATCATCTATACCTGAGGATGTAGCAAGTCATACAATAACAAAGCTGAATTGTGGCACATGCCGTTTGACATCACGCGACACTAATGCTCGTATTATAGAATCAAACTCGAATCTCTGCTTGAGTGCAGTTAGAAAGGGATAGTGCTATTCATCGCATATAGCGCCATTCCTTTCTAACTGTACTCAAGCAGAGATTTGAGTTTGAGTTTGATTCTATAATACAAGCCTAAATGTCAAGTTGTATGACAAGTCGTGGGGGACTTTCATAGTGGGCTGCGTTTTGGGGGAGTTTGAGGTCTCCCACAAATGCCATTGTCATGCAATATCCACAGGTATAGACGATCGAAGTCTAAAATATGATCCCGATGAGGGGCGGAATGCGTGGACTTCGGCTTCGTTGAGCGTCTTTTTACACCCGTTATATTTGTGAACAGGAGTGTAGAAATGATGACGTCAGACTGGATATACCGCGCGCGCTTCCCCTGCCACTGCCGCCTGTGCCTCTGCCTGGCGGACAACGCGTGCGCGCTGCACGCCTTCATACGCGACTGCGTCTGGGCGCTAGCGCACGGTAACTATACTATATACACTATAAATCAAATCAAATCGTTTTATTCACACAAAACAGAGTGCATACAGTTGTTATTGATTACAATTCCGGTTCTCTGCCTTGCCTTACAAAGGGCATGTGAAATGTCAGTTTAGATTAAGTAGTAATAATAATTCAATTAACATTACATGTGATTATATTAGAAAAAAAAAATCATTAAAAGTGAATTTTTGAATTTAGAAATTCTTCAATTGTGTAGAAACATTTATTTTTTAACCACGTTTGTAATTTTTTCTTTAAGGGGCCATAATAGGAAAACATGGCTTGCGTGGGCCATATTTTTATATAGAAAACGTAAAGTTGTAGCCACAAAAAAAAACATACGACAAGCTAAAGAGATTATCTAGTACCTACAAGTATTAAATCGCGTATAAACCTCAAAGATGATTGTAAAAAAAAATCAGAATATCACCAAAAGCGCTTGTCGCGGGCCATATTTTTGGCGTAAATAATAGCGGAAACGTATTGAATTCTACATCAAAATACACTTTAACGTACTGAGCAGTTGCTACAATTTTTTTTTTAAGAAAGATGAAAAAACAACGAAAAACATCGAAAAAGTGCAGAAGTGAGGTTATTTTCCATACTCTTTACACAGAAAGAAAAAGACAGAGACAAGTGATTTCGCGTAACGGAGCCTTAATATAGCTATACTATATTATACTTACATTATATAAAATTGTACATTCTCAATTAGATACAACAATCCTGGGCCAGCTTTCACTTAGGACACCTTAAAAATCTAGCCGAAAACAACATTAATTGATCTTGACAAATTTCTCCTCAAATAATGTTACACGGTTCAGTCCGATACCCCGAATGTGCACTCTGTATAATGATCTTCATAAGGATTTAGAATTTAGATATTTTTCATTACAGTTTAAATACTTTGCCTACGGCTCGGTTTTTAAACACACACTCATGTTGTAATATAATCATATAATCATTATGCATCAGTTTCATAAACTACTATTAAGAACTCTGTTGGATATTATTTTGCGCAAGCTAAATTCGTCCGCAATTTTAATGTTATTTTTGTAGTGACAAATTCAAGTTAATGATCGCTACCATATTGTGTCGTATAGGTGAAACGACAGCGGGCGTAGCGGCGAGCGTAGTTCGCGCGCTGAGCCTGAATACGGGCACTACGCCGCAGTCGTGGCTCGTGCAGCGCCTGCGCGCCATACACCCCACCGACGAAGGTAACTACCTAATGATCGCCACCATATTGTGTCGTATAGGTGACGACAGCGAGCGTAGTTCGCGCGCTGAGCCTGAATACGGGCACTACGCCGCAGTCGTGGCTCGTGCAGCGCCTGCGCGCCATACACCCCACCGACGAAGGTAACTACCTAAGGATCGCCACCATACTGTGTCGTATAGGTGACGACAGCGAGCGTAGTTCGCGCGCTGAGCCTGAATACGGGCACTACGCCGCAGTCGTGGCTCGTGCAGCGCCTGCGCGCCATACACCCCACCGACGAAGGTAACTACCTAAGGATCGCCACCATATTGTGTCGTATAGGTGACGACAGCGAGCGTAGTTCGCGCGCTGAGCCTGAATACGGGCACTACGCCGCAGTCGTGGCTCGTGCAGCGCCTGCGCGCCATACACCCCACCGACGAAGGTAACTACCTAAGGATCGCCACCATACTGTGTCGTATAGGTGACGACAGCGAGCGTAGTTCGCGCGCTGAGCCTGAATACGGGCACTACGCCGCAGTCGTGGCTCGTGCAGCGCCTGCGCGCCATACACCCCACCGACGAAGGTAACTACCTAAGGATCGCCACCATACTGTGTCGTATAGGTGACGACAGCGAGCGTAGTTCGCGCGCTGAGCCTGAATACGGGCACTACGCCGCAGTCGTGGCTCGTGCAGCGCCTGCGCGCCATACACCCCACCGACGAAGGTAACTACCTAAGGATCGCCACCATATTGTGTCGTATAGGTGACGACAGCGAGCGTAGTTCGCGCGCTGAGCCTGAATACGGGCACTACGCCGCAGTCGTGGCTCGTGCAGCGCCTGCGCGCCATACACCCCACCGACGAAGGTAACTACCTAAGGATCGCCACCATACTGTGTCGTATAGGTGACGACAGCGAGCGTAGTTCGCGCGCTGAGCCTGAATACGGGCACTACGCCGCAGTCGTGGCTCGTGCAGCGCCTGCGCGCCATACACCCCACCGACGAAGGTAACTACCTAAGGATCGCCACCATACTGTGTCGTATAGGTGACGACAGCGAGCGTAGTTCGCGCGCTGAGCCTGAATACGGGCACTACGCCGCAGTCGTGGCTCGTGCAGCGCCTGCGCGCCATACACCCCACCGACGAAGGTAACTACCTAAGGATCGCCACCATACTGTGTCGTATAGGTGACGACAGCGAGCGTAGTTCGCGCGCTGAGCCTGAATACGGGCACTACGCCGCAGTCGTGGCTCGTGCAGCGCCTGCGCGCCATACACCCCACCGACGAAGGTAACTACCTAAGGATCGCCACCATACTGTGTCGTATAGGTGACGACAGCGAGCGTAGTTCGCGCGCTGAGCCTGAATACGGGCACTACGCCGCAGTCGTGGCTCGTGCAGCGCCTGCGCGCCATACACCCCACCGACGAAGGTAACTACCTAATGATCGCCACCATATTGTGTCGTATAGGTGACGACAGCGAGCGTAGTTCGCGCGCTGAGCCTGAATACGGGCACTACGCCGCAGTCGTGGCTCGTGCAGCGCCTGCGCGCCATACACCCCACCGACGAAGGTAACTACCTAAGGATCGCCACCATATTGTGTCGTATAGGTGACGACAGCGAGCGTAGTTCGCGCGCTGAGCCTGAATACGGGCACTACGCCGCAGTCGTGGCTCGTGCAGCGCCTGCGCGCCATACACCCCACCGACGAAGGTAACTACCTAATGATCGCCACCATATTGTGTCGTATAGGTGACGACAGCGAGCGTAGTTCGCGCGCTGAGCCTGAATACGGGCACTACGCCGCAGTCGTGGCTCGTGCAGCGCCTGCGCGCCATACACCCCACCGACGAAGGTAACTACCTAATGATCGCCACCATATTGTGTCGTATAGGTGACGACAGCGAGCGTAGTTCGCGCGCTGAGCCTGAATACGGGCACTACGCCGCAGTCGTGGCTCGTGCAGCGCCTGCGCGCCATACACCCCACCGACGAAGGTAACTACCTAAGGATCGCCACCATATTGTGTCGTATAGGTGACGACAGCGAGCGTAGTTCGCGCGCTGAGCCTGAATACGGGCACTACGCCGCAGTCGTGGCTCGTGCAGCGCCTGCGCGCCATACACCCCACCGACGAAGGTAACTACCTAAGGATCGCCACCATATTGTGTCGTATAGGTGACGACAGCGAGCGTAGTTCGCGCGCTGAGCCTGAATACGGGCACTACGCCGCAGTCGTGGCTCGTGCAGCGCCTGCGCGCCATACACCCCACCGACGAAGGTAACTACCTAATGATCGCCACCATACTGTGTCGTATAGGTGACGACAGCGAGCGTAGTTCGCGCGCTGAGCCTGAATACGGGCACTACGCCGCAGTCGTGGCTCGTGCAGCGCCTGCGCGCCATACACCCCACCGACGAAGGTAACTACCTAATGATCGCCACCATATTGTGTCGTATAGGTGACGACAGCGAGCGTAGTTCGCGCGCTGAGCCTGAATACGGGCACTACGCCGCAGTCGTGGCTCGTGCAGCGCCTGCGCGCCATACACCCCACCGACGAAGGTAACTACCTAATGATCGCCACCATATTGTGTCGTATAGGTGACGACAGCGAGCGTAGTTCGCGCGCTGAGCCTGAATACGGGCACTACGCCGCAGTCGTGGCTCGTGCAGCGCCTGCGCGCCATACACCCCACCGACGAAGGTAACTACCTAATGATCGCCACCATATTGTGTCGTATAGGTGACGACAGCGAGCGTAGTTCGCGCGCTGAGCCTGAATACGGGCACTACGCCGCAGTCGTGGCTCGTGCAGCGCCTGCGCGCCATACACCCCACCGACGAAGGTAACTACCTAAGGATCGCCACCATATTGTGTCGTATAGGTGACGACAGCGAGCGTAGTTCGCGCGCTGAGCCTGAATACGGGCACTACGCCGCAGTCGTGGCTCGTGCAGCGCCTGCGCGCCATACACCCCACCGACGAAGGTAACTACCTAAGGATCGCCACCATATTGTGTCGTATAGGTGACGACAGCGAGCGTAGTTCGCGCGCTGAGCCTGAATACGGGCACTACGCCGCAGTCGTGGCTCGTGCAGCGCCTGCGCGCCATACACCCCACCGACGAAGGTAACTACCTAATGATCGCCACCATACTGTGTCGTATAGGTGACGACAGCGAGCGTAGTTCGCGCGCTGAGCCTGAATACGGGCACTACGCCGCAGTCGTGGCTCGTGCAGCGCCTGCGCGCCATACACCCCACCGACGAAGGTAACTACCTAATGATCGCCACCATATTGTGTCGTATAGGTGACGACAGCGAGCGTAGTTCGCGCGCTGAGCCTGAATACGGGCACTACGCCGCAGTCGTGGCTCGTGCAGCGCCTGCGCGCCATACACCCCACCGACGAAGGTAACTACCTAATGATCGCCACCATATTGTGTCGTATAGGTGACGACAGCGAGCGTAGTTCGCGCGCTGAGCCTGAATACGGGCACTACGCCGCAGTCGTGGCTCGTGCAGCGCCTGCGCGCCATACACCCCACCGACGAAGGTAACTACCTAATGATCGCCACCATATTGTGTCGTATAGGTGACGACAGCGAGCGTAGTTCGCGCGCTGAGCCTGAATACGGGCACTACGCCGCAGTCGTGGCTCGTGCAGCGCCTGCGCGCCATACACCCCACCGACGAAGGTAACTACCTAAGGATCGCCACCATACTGTGTCGTATAGGTGACGACAGCGAGCGTAGTTCGCGCGCTGAGCCTGAATACGGGCACTACGCCGCAGTCGTGGCTCGTGCAGCGCCTGCGCGCCATACACCCCACCGACGAAGGTAACTACCTAAGGATCGCCACCATATTGTGTCGTATAGGTGACGACAGCGAGCGTAGTTCGCGCGCTGAGCCTGAATACGGGCACTACGCCGCAGTCGTGGCTCGTGCAGCGCCTGCGCGCCATACACCCCACCGACGAAGGTAACTACCTAAGGATCGCCACCATATTGTGTCGTATAGGTGACGACAGCGAGCGTAGTTCGCGCGCTGAGCCTGAATACGGGCACTACGCCGCAGTCGTGGCTCGTGCAGCGCCTGCGCGCCATACACCCCACCGACGAAGGTAACTACCTAAGGATCGCCACCATACTGTGTCGTATAGGTGACGACAGCGAGCGTAGTTCGCGCGCTGAGCCTGAATACGGGCACTACGCCGCAGTCGTGGCTCGTGCAGCGCCTGCGCGCCATACACCCCACCGACGAAGGTAACTACCTAAGGATCGCCACCATACTGTGTCGTATAGGTGACGACAGCGAGCGTAGTTCAACACATTTCCCAAAATGTACACTCTTAGAACAGATAGGATAGATAGGATCTCTTAAAACTGATTGGATACATTTTTAAGTACCAGAATAAATATAAATATGGAAGGTCTATTATTTTAAAAGGTGTTCTACATTTTATTGAACTATGACCCTTATTTCGTCGCCAGTTGCGTGTATAATCCACGAGCAGCTATGCCGGCTGTCGCAGCAGAGCGATATAACCGCCCAGCTTGTCCACAAGGTGTGCCTCTGTAGGGAGTCCCAACAACCGTTCGAGAAAGAGTGAGTACACAAATAATTTATTTATTGACTTACAAATAAAAAATATTCAAAATGTTATTTAGATTTTTTGTTTTACTAGTTTGTTTTTGTAAGACAAATGAAGGGTACAGGGAAAGAAAGATCATTGTCACTTGAGGATAATTTTAAGAAAATTGATAAAACTTATTTAACATGAAGATTATTAACGTTAATAATGTCTCATGTGCTGTTGGTTTTCCTTCAAAAAATAAATAAACATTCTCGGATTTCGAAATATCTTTTTAAATTTATTTGGGTGAATCAACTTTTTGTTGTTTTGTGGCATTTCTTAAAATATCTTCAAGAACTATTTTTATATGAACTTAATCTGTAGTTGCAAATACTCTCAGCTAATTATCTTATAAGAAAACTTAAAAGACATGAAAGTTGTAACGTGATTTTAAAGAAAAACATAGGTGACCCAAAAGGCAACTCCTATTATTCATATAAAAGCTGGGGACAACATTGTCCCCTGGGTCACCCATGTTTTTCAATAAACTATTGATTATATTTGTACAAAACTAAGGATGTTTTATTGGCTAAGAATCTAAATATCGTAAAATATAGTTTTTTTTTTAAAAGTTATCTAGTTTTGTTTTAATTTATGAAAATTTACACAAGAGTCGATTTTTTCCTGACATTAAAAAGTTGATTCACCCATTTATTTATTGAAAAAGATTCATCAACAACATTCTCATTACACATTACAATAAATATACAAAAGGCCTGAACTAAAATATGTGCCTTTACAGGCAGACAGGCTTTTAAATACAGAGAGTGGGAACTATGCTATATGATCCTTTAAATATGGGGAATCTTTGATGCATACAGCCATACTGACGTTATTTGAGTCGCATGTGTACAATGATTCGTTTAAACTGTTTTTGGTTTCATGACCAAACAGCTTTATGAATTTTATACTAGATGGCATTATTAACCCATAATCGGAAAAAAATTGACAATGATCTTCCCTGGACCTTTCAAATGTGTTACAAAAATAAGCCGAATAGGGTAGATAGGGACCATCAAACTGAATAACTTTTACTATTGGACCAATTTTGAAATCGCAAAAAATCTCAAAAAGAGCTTGATTTACTAACTTTAAATATTTCTATTCTCAGGTACGCTTTCGAAAGGTTCTGCAAAATATTGGAAAACTTCAAAACGGCGTCAACCATCACTTTCAAGGTAACAAAATAATTACTATAGTAGAGTTTGTAAAGAACTTTACGGTTTTGAAAAGCATGATGTGCTGATGACTGTATTTTTATCAATAATGTATCCTTAATTTATATTGATTTCATAATTTATAACATTTTTTAAGGGGTACATTTTTACGATTATACCTTGGTTATTTAAATAGAAATGTATACCAGAAGATTTTTTTCCAAATATTTCAGGGCGTGTACAATAATGATTGTAGTTATTTTGTGTGCTTTTTTTAGGGTTCCGTACCCAAAGGGTAAAAAAAAGGAACCCCTTTTACTAAGACTCCGCTGTCCGTCTGTCACCAGGCGGCAGGCTATATCTCATGAACCGTGATAGCTATAGTGATAGCTAGACAGTGATGTATTTCTGTTACCGCTTTAACAACAAATACTAAAAACAATAAAATAAATATTTGAGTGGGGCTCCCATACAACAAGAGTGTTTTTTTTGCCGTTTTTGGTACGTCGTGCGAGTCCGACTCGCACTTCGCCGGTTTTTTCTAGTATATGTATTGTTTATGCCCTCATATTTTTTTATCTATGTCTGTCCGCAGTAAAGTGCCTTTTATTATTATTTTTGTCTTGAGTTCATCGAGTGCTCCTAAAACTTGTCTAAATGACTCATCTAAATACGATGACTTATGTAAAAAATTCCACCTGCTTCCGTTACACATGCGGCGTGATATTGCTGATATGGTCTACCTTATGAAGATCTCATCTGGTATGATTGATTGTCCTGAACTTCTTTATCAACTCTCCTTTAACGTACCCCGCAGTTTGCGGCGAGCTGCACCATTTAACTTGCCTTTTTGTAGCACTAAATACAGAAAAAATAATTTTATCTACCGGTCAATGCAGCAATATAATATTATATCAAATAATTTTGATTTGGACGTATTTAACACCAGTATCCGTGCGGCGAAGACACTCATTAGTAAGCATTTCTTCAATGGCGATTAATTCCTTTATTTTTTGTCAATTCTTAAACTATTGTTTTTGATTCATTTATGCTAATTTAGATTTAAGCTCACATTAGATTTAGCTATAGTTACGCTAACCGTGTGAATCTATTATTAGCTTTTAAGTTTATACTTTGTAATTTAAAGATATTGTTGTGTAAGCTGATGATTCACCGAATAATAAATAAATTGTATCTCTAGGTGGAAATGGTGCCATCATCTGGGGAGGGGGAGGGGAGGGGGGAGCGCCGACTGTCGCGCCCCCTACAGCCGCAGCAGCAAGCGAGCGCTGCAAGGAGACTGAGGGAGATGCGCGCTAGAACTACGCCCAAGGACCGTGAGTATATTGTACTACAGAACAAATTGTACTTGTATTTTTATATTGTATTGTTTTATAAAAAAAAAACTTTTATATTACCAATAGTGGCCACTTTGAGCTGAAATGGATTTTAAGTGGTCCAAGCGTGGAACAATTTGCCAGAACAATTAGTCTCAGCCAACAGCTTGAATCAATTTAAGAATAGATTGGACAAACACCAATTTAAATAAAGTAGAATAGAGCAAAGATTGCAGGATACAGGCACTATCAGTTGCAACAACTGCTCGCCTGTTTAATAATAATAATAATAAAACTTACAGAATGAATGATAACTGTTGAAGAGTTATTCAAAAAATATAAGAGACAATTTAACGATTATTACGTGAGCTTTTTTTTAAATATTGACTTGGTTTACGAGTAATAAAAATAAATGTAGTGGTGGCGCTAGTTTCACTACCTACAGCGCCTTAAGGTATGTTTTGTTGCGCAGTGAGCGCGTGGGCGGGGTACAAGCACCGCTGCGACTGCCTCACGCCGCGGACGCTGTGCGCGCAACAGAGGAAACAGCTGCTCAGGTAAAGTATCATTATTGCTTTGAAATAAAACAAAAAAAACCCCATACAAAAAAAGATGACCATAACTCCTATCTAAGGGATTTTTTTAAGAACTGCGCGGCGGCTCAAAACAGACCTCAAGGACACGTGTGCCAAACGGATATTCTGTATATCGATTTGGCGTTTTTTTTGCGTACGACTAGCGCTATTGCAAGCTTCGATCAAGAATACCCTAGATGTCCGGACAGAGTCTCATAAATGGCACCTCAAATAGCGTCCCACTTACAAACTTGGCGCTTATTTTGTACAAACTCACATGCTTATTTTGTACAAAAACACGTGTTTGTGCAAAATAAGGGGTGCTATTTGAGGTGCCATTTTTGCGTATTGTTTTAGTTCGTGAGTTCGTTCGTTATCTATGATATTCTTGATCGAAGATTGCAAGTGTTGCTTGAGTACCGCAGCCGCAGGGCGAGTGCACACACTGTTTCATCGAGCGCCTGGGAAGTAGTTTGAGTGGTTGACCCTTATTTTATTTGTAGGATCTCTTTCTTCGGCATGATGCAAGCTGTAAACGAATTCAACGGGGCGAAGGCCGACGAGCGGCCCGGGGACACGGACGAGCGGGCGCCACTAGAAGCCCTAGACAAGTACCGTTGTTTTGATATTTTTTTGGCTTATATTTAAACCATAAACTTAATATTCCACTCGAATAGACGGACAGAGTTCGCTTATGACAAAACCACGGCGAAACCAAAAGTGACATGTGCCAGTGTTTGTAAATTTGTAAACGTGTGCGTGGATTTTAGAGATGCGCTCAAGTCCATTTTAGGTTGTCGATAACCATAATGTATTGCTCTAATAAATAAAACACAAACAAGATTTAATCATTGTAATAAATTATACTTCGATTAAACATGTACGGCCTTACCACAAAAGATTTTAAAACACTGTTTAATAAAAACACTGTTTAAATGTGATGCCGTCTCTTTCAAACAATATTGACAAAAAAGTCGCCGGTGGAACGGCTAGCGGTAGGTGCTTATCGCGCGACCGACGAGCGAGTGAAGGAGGCCTGGCGAGGGACTTTGTTTTATAATATGTAGTGATAAATTAATTGCATATTCCTTAGGCCGCCAGACAGCGCGGAGGGACAGCCAAACAACGCGGAGCTGAGCGACGGACAACCGCCCGCCAACGAGGACGACCACGACTCACGTAAGTATAGCATATAATGAATATAGTATATAATTAATACAATTTTATTTTTATTTTATTTTATTATAGGAATTTGTAATTTAATAGGTACCTAGTAATTTTAATAAATTGTTGATTGTTGTAAATGGGTGTAATTTGCCTGAATATATAATTCTTCTATTCATAGCATTTACTAGCTTTTGCCCGCGACTTAGTTCGTGTGGATACACACTCGACGTCAGAAAAATCGCACCTTTTCAAAAATTTCTTCAAAGTTTAATTTAATCATATCTAATTTAATGGTAAGTATTGATACTTAACCGTTGGCATACTCGTCGAACGGAATCAATTACTGAGACTCAGTTTCCAAGCAACATTACATTGCTTCATTTTTTTTGCAATATTTGAGCAACTTCAAGGGCAATAGTATCTTGGGTATTCCTTTTTTAAATTGAACTGTTGAAGTGTGATTTCTCGATCATCTCGATAGCGAATTTACCCGCATTTCCTGAATTAACGCCTTTTATTCCCATTTTATGGCGGCGCAAGTAATAACGCTTTAAGCGTTTAATTTTATTAATTGTTATGTTAATTAAATCAAATTAAATGTACTTCCAATAGATATCAACATTTACACAATAAAAAGTTAGCTAGCAATAGCATGGGCCTTATCGCGCTAATTTCAACGATAAAACCAAAACTAAATCGTTACCGTTTCAGTTTCGTTTACAGAAAAATACTCGCTTTAGTTTTGTTAAAATTGTTGAATACTCTGCCTAAGGAGTCTAGGATTACAATCTGGGACAATTTAAGTGAAAATTATGAACATAAACCAAAGATTTTTAGGTAAATATAACCTAAATGACAACGTAACGCTTTTGGTTTTATCGTTTAGAATTACCGCGATTAGGCTCCAGGGGGCTATTGTCTAATTTTAAAAATCTATCGCAATCGCTTTCGTTTGACAGATGGATGTGACACATTGCTGCATTTCTTTGGTAAGTTTTTGTTTGTGCCATAAAGAAGCTTCAATGTGTTACATCCTGAAAGCGATTGCGATAGATTTTAAAATTAGACAATAGAAAGGCAGGTGGCGAAGTCCAAATTTATTTTCTAAGAGGTGCTATTTTTCTGACGTCGAGTGTAGGATAAGTAAGGTCTAAGGATAAACAGCCTACTTATTGTCTAATTTTGAAAATCGCTTTCATTTGACAGATGGGTGTGACCCATTGCTGCATTTCTTTGGTACGTTTTTATTTGTGCCAAAAAGAAGCATCAATGTATCACATCCTGAAAGCGATTGCGATAGATTTTGAAATTAGACAATTAGCCCCCAGACCAGACCAACTGATTTGTTCCAGTGACGGACTCTGACGCGAACTCCGGAACAGCTTCCTTAGGCCTTTCAACCTCTTCATCTCTCGACTCTGCCTCCGAGCTGTTACTAGCCGCCGCGGCCGCGGTTGAGTCGGGGGGCTCCGAGGGCGAAGCGCCCGGGGAGCTGTGCCGCACTGTGAGGCACCTGATGCGGTCCATAGCATCTATAGAGCGGCTGATGGATCGCGTGTTGAAGCATTGTGATGATTGGCCCGCGCCGCCGAGCAGGAACGACCAGGAAGCTAGGTGAGTGTTTTATAGACGAAAATTGGAGTAGAACAAAGATTCTTGGTCTTTATGATGGGGAATTGAATATGATGGTGGTGCAACGAATGAGTTCGATTTTCGATATGACGAATGGTTTCTTAGGCGAAAATTTTCGTACAAAGATGATATTAGGCGAATAGGTGGTGCAAAATATAGACTTTTTAAAATGTTGTTTAAGCTAGGTTGGTTTCATAAACAAAAGTTGTCTTAGTAAAAAAAGATGGCAATGATAGGTATTTAGGTGCAGTGGGTTCAATTTCATAAAAGTTGCTAAATGCGACGGTTCTTTAACAAGAATAAGACGGTAGAGGTGTTATGTGGTTGTTACGGGCAATAAGCCCCGGGGAGCTGTGCCGCACTGTGAGGCACCTGATGCGGTCTATAGACTCCATAGAGCGGCTGATGGATCGCATTTTGAAGCACTGTGATGAATGGCCCGCGCCGCCTAGCAGGAACGACCAGAGGCTGGTGTTTCATAGACGAAATTAGAACTTAGATATTTGTGGTTTTTATGATGGGAAATTAGGTGGTGCAATGAATGAGTCCGATTTTCAACATGATGAATAGTTTCTTAGGCGAAAATTTTCGCTGAAAAGGAAGATGATATTTATATTTAATTTTGTCATTGTGACCTTTAATGATGGGCAATCAGTTTTCTCCGAACATCCTGTAGCGCGTAAACCAGAAACCTGTTGGATAACTGGTGGACGCACACGAAACTATTTCACTCATGCGCATCAATGCAACTTATTTGTATCTTAATATTGTGTGCGTGCGACTGACGCACGTCACAGTATTGTTATTGTTTTTACTTAATTGTTATCGTCCGAGTCGAATGTGCAACGCTTGGACAAACCTCGTAGGTTTATAAGCGTAAAGGCATCTTTAGAATAATTATTGTAATGTTATCTGGATAAATAAAAAAAAAAAAAAAAAAAATTAGGTGGTCCAGAATTGGAGTTCGTTTCGATGTGTTACTTGTCTAAATGTGAATGATTTCTTAAATACTAGTTGTCGTAGATTGAAGATTGCTAGATATCTGCAGTCCTTGTGGATGATACTTGTTTGCTATGTTAGTTTCATAAACCAAAGTTGTCTTAGCAAGAAGTGATGGTTATAATAGATATTTAGGTGCAGTGAGGTTCTACGTCATGAAAGTTGCTAAATGCGACGATTCTTTGACAGTGAAGACTGAAATGATGGCAATGGTTTCTTAGACGAAAGTTGGAGTAGAAAGAAGTTACGAGTACTTAGATATTTTGTGGTATTTATGATATGCAATTAGGTGGTGCAGAATTCGAGTTTGCTTCAATGTGACACTTATCTAAATTTCTTAAATGATTTCTTAAAGTTGTGGTAGATATATTTAAATAAAAGTTGTAGCTTGATATTTATTTGTAGTCCTTATGTGAGTTAGACTATTAGGTGGTGCAAAATATGATTGGATTTTCGGCATGATAAAAATATTTTGTCTCTTTTCACCACAGAAAACGAGTGGACATGGGCTTGTCGGAGGTGGACCGGAAGCTGATGGCGATGTACCGACGACTTCCGGAAGTGCACCGCAGACAGCTGCAGGTTTACCGGAAGCAAAAGAAATTGTCTACCGTAAGTTTAATATTAATAACGACAATATCTAAATGTATGAAACAGCTGATTTTTATTCGCGATATCAGAGTTGTTCCCATAACACAATAGATAAGTACTACCGTATAGAAAGGACACTCTCCGCCCCGCCCCACAATCAATTACCTCACCCCACCCCGCGAGTTCGTGTGCCGAATCGTGTGCTCGTTTAGTTGTCTTTGTCGTAACTTCATTTACCTAAAAGTTCGAAATGTGAATTGAACGCCGCTCATACAGTACAAACTGCACGGTAGCCCTAGACTTACACACACAGTTGCGCGTGTACAAAAACGTCATCTGACGTCATCTGTTCATAATGGCGCGGCTGCATGGAGTGTCCGGGGTGTGCCCATAGTAAAAGTTGTTCAGTTTTATGGTCCAAAGAAACTGTTTTTCCATTTAGGGTTCATTATCATGTGGCGTGCTAGTGATAAATTCAATGAACTGTGTAGAACTTTCGATTTTGACCTTTTTAACACAAGCACGACCAGTGCGAGGAATGTAATCAGTAAGCATTTTTTCGATTTTTAATTAATTTTACGATATACCTTTTCTGTATGTAACTCCATAACAGTGATTTACAAGCAATAGTGTTCTTAACGTGTGTAATTTTAGTTCGTAAGTGTCAATTTAATATTTTTAATTACTAATTGTGAGGGCCTTTAATTGGCTATCTATTGCAATTCTGATTATGTATTATTGTTTGGTGCTGTTGGCCTTCCTAGAAATAAATAAATAAATAATTAATTAACACGTATATTTGTCTATAGGTGTGCATGCAACTAGTGGGCGGTAACGCTCCTTTACCGCCCGCCCCCGGCTCTCCCCCGCCCGCCCACTCGCGCCAGCCCTGCAGGAAGCTTTGCCCCGAGTACCACCTGAGGAGGTTCCAGGAGGTAACTATATCATCATCATCATCACAACGGTCCTTTAACACATAGGTTAAAATACGAAAAATAACCTCGACCTATATTTCTAAGAGTAAGTTGTTCAGTTTCAAAGACTGAACACATTTTTTGGTCCCGTGACTTTATCTATGTTATCTTGTATCTTATATCTCTCTCTCTCCCAAGGTTGTTTGGAAGAGATTGCTGTCTAGCAATAAGGCCGCCTATTGTGTACTTTCTTCTTTCCTCTGTTTCTTTGTTTGTAATGTCTTTTCGTGTGCAATAAAGAATATTATTATTATTAAAATCACCCTGTAAGACTGTAGTTTAATAGCAATTTCATCTCACTGGGGAACTCCACGCAAAGCTTAAGCCAGATGGCGCTAGCGGCGAAGCGACCGCTATCAATGGATTTGATTGGTTAAAAAACGTCAGAAATGACACTTGATATTTGAAACAGCCAATCAAACGAGTTTAGGACAAACGCTTGTGGAGCCATTAGTTTCCCATTGAATGATCATTATTTCTCAGCAATGTTAGCTCAAAATAGTAGTTTATGATACTGATGCATAATACCTAGTTACGTGCAGTTTCATACACTACTTTATCTACACTCATACATTTGGGATTGAACCTACTAAATAAAAGATCAACGTTAGAAAAGAGAGAGAGACTTTGGTTGTATTAGCTGTGTACCTACCTTGTAATAAGTCATTTCCTTAGCTGCATCTAAAATTATTTTGCAGAGTCAATTTTTTTCACATTTTTAAGCAAGAATAAAACACACCTACGAAATTCAGTATAACAAAATGTAAAAATTGAAATCAATTTTTTTTTTCATAATGCTCTAAAAATGGCGCGCAATAAGTCATCCATAACCATAGAGTGTAAAGTGGAAAGTATGTGGGAAAATATAGTTGTTTTTTTTTAATATCACGGCACTACCTTCTTCTTGGATTCGCCCTGTATCGTAATGAGAGAAAAAGTTATTTTATGATGCAGCTGACTGCATCGTTATGAGTTTATTTTTATTTTACCTATTCACGAAAATAAAGTACGTATTTATATTACCTTTTTTGAATTCATATTTGGAACATTACGTTGTGAGTGTAGATAAAAACCTTTCCAATGATATACGGGGTTATTCTAAACTTACCATCCAAATTTTAAGGATGTGTTCAGTCCACGAAACTGAACAACTTTCTCTAAGGAACATACAGCCAAATATGTAAAAAAATATCAACTATATCGACGTGATCAACTTAGTGTGGGATGACCAAAATTTTGTGGCGAAATTCAACACATGTTTCTTGGAGAAGGTTATTCAGTTTCATGGACTGGACACATCCTTGAAATTTGGATGGTAAGTGTAGAATAACCCCGTATATCATTGGAAAGGTTTTTTTGAGCTAACATTGCTGAGAAATAATAATCATTCAATGGGGATGCATACTGAGGAATTATAGGCGCCACAAGCGTTTGTCCTAAACTCGTTTGATTGTCTGTTTCAAATATCAAGTGTCATTTCTGACGTATTTTAACCAATCAAATCCATTGATAGCGGTCGCTTCGCCGCTAGCGCCATCTAGCTTAACCTTTGTGTGGAGTTCCCCATTGAGATGAAATAGCTTTTAAACTACAGTCTCCTGTATAACTCGTTGCTAGAGGGGGGCTAGACCAACTGCCCTATCCCTTGCCCATCATACTTTCAACGAAGAATATTAAACTTAGCGTTTAGACACGAACCGTTAAGACTTATTGAGACCATGGGCCACTTAGGCAAATGATGAACTAATGGCGGGCTACCAGCACAAATTAAAAACTTAAAACAAGTAAAAAAAAAATAATTATTGCTGGCCGGCCACTGGCATATTGCCTACAGGCCACATTTGGCCCGCGGGCCGCAGTCTGTGCGTCCCTGTTAGTGATTTCCTGTTAAGCTAATAGATATAAGATTTTTACTTGTATTTTGTTATGTTTTGCTAACATTTTATTTATTTGTATTCGTTCAGGTTCGCCGCAAAGTGATGCACATGCGAGATCAACAGCTATACTACCATAGACTGCGGATGTGGCTGGAAGAACAACTGCGGCATGAGAGAGAAAGGTATACTTATATGTTAACTAAAAAAGTTAGTTAGTTTAAATATAAGTTTTATAAAGTCACAATAGGTGCGTAATACCTATACCTACTCATTTGTACAAAATACTGACAGTTGACACTCCACTAACGAATTTACTCAATAAATTCATTGTTTATTCACGTTTTTACGTTTTAGAGGAGCTCGGTGGCGCAGTGGTTTAGCGCCTGGCCCAGCGATTGCGGAGGTTAAGCAACGTTCGCAAGGGTCGGTCATGGGATGGGTGACCAAAAATTCATTATCTCGAGCTCCTCCGTGCTTCGGAAGGCACGTTAAGCCGTTGGTCCCGGCTGCATTTGCAGTCGTTAACACCCACCAATCCGCATTGGGCCCGCGTGGTGGGTTATGGCCCATCCTCCTTACCACCCATAAGGAAGGCCTGTGCCCCAGCAGTGGGGACACCAAAAATAACTGATGGACATAATGTAAACTAACTGAATGCAATCCTTTTAACCAAGCTGTGTGTAGGTTGAGATGAGGCTAATGGTACAGTACTACAAGTTAAAGAATGGGCATCGGAAGCAATAGTCGACATATATTATTTTTCAACACACTTGCTCGTAAAGTGAGCCCTAATACATCGCTTTTAGGGCCATAAACCGAGCTATAACAAACGCGCGCAATAATATATAAAATACTAGTACGTAGTACCACCTGAAAATCAGTGTCGCACAGGATGTGGCAATAGCTGAGGTTAAATTGGTACCTTACTGCAAGTTCTATGCGAGTAAACAGAGCATTCCTAATTTAGCCGGGTAATACAGTTATTTTTTTAGTAACAACAAAGAGGTTTTATGCTGTTGAAAATTCATATACATTTTTGGAATAAATAAATGTGTAAGACCTTAATCAAGTCAAACAGATATTTATTATTATCAAATTATTCATAATTCACAATATTTTGTTATAAAATATTAAAATATTTGCATTTTATCATTTAAAATTATAATTTTGAAGTAGGCTATATACTCACTCACCCCTTTGTTCGCAAAATATTCTTGCGTTGGGCGTTTGAAAAAAAAACAAAAAAACCTGCGCGCCCTTTCCCATAATTATCATATTTTGTTTTTGTCATATTTGTTGCTGTGTGGTAAATAACTTTGTTTTTTCCTCGCAAATGTGTTGAAAAACGTCGTATGAAACTCGTGAGCTCTTACATATTTACATACTTAGTTGTATCGAAGTTCGAAATATGGCACCAGTAAAGAAAAAAGCTAAAAAATACTTTTTTTTTCACCCATCCCATAACCGACCCTTGCAAAAGTTGCTTAACCTCCGCAATCGTTGGGCCAGGCGCTATACCACTGCGCCATCGAGCTTCTCTAACTACTTAGAAAATACTTATTATTTATGCTCTTTAAATATGCTCAGCTCACCTATTAGGTAGATTTATTTTATTTTATAAGTAGGTACTTATTAGTCATTTCATTGTTTATTCATGGGCATAACGAATGTTTTCTATGATATCAGTAACTAGCGAGTAGCAACCCCGAAATGTGTCGGTTGAGACAGAGCTATGTGACAGAAAGAGACGCCTCTCTTTCTTCTTCGTAGGTGCATATAATTTTATCCACGCAGCGTTGTGCAGTTTGAAATTGTACTTTATTGCCGTGCAGCGAGAGTAGCTTATTATTTGATGGTCCTCGCGGGGACCGACTTCTGTACGTTAGTACTATTATATATTCTGTGCCGTGACTTCGATTTTTTCTATAATAAGATTGTATTTCTATAGTACTAACGGCCAGATACTCAAACGATTCTTAAAGTTAAGGCTGTCTTCAATTCAAAATGTTATCAGATTTGACAGAAACTATAATAATAATAAATATTGGTTATTTATTCTTCACAAAGGTTATTATAATACGTTACTATACTAAGAGCTAAAGCTTACAGATAAAACCTTTGTGAGAGACTGGAGCCCATACTAAGAGCCCCGAGAGGCCTGTATTACAGATCTCCAGGCTCCCACCCATTTTAAAGACACAAAATTTTTAAGCATTTATACCCATGTACAGTTATTATATTATTATACTTCGAAGTTTCATAGCTTCTGTCAAATCAGTCTGACAGTGCTGTCAGCTGACAGCTTAAAGTTAAGGAGATCTTATACAAAGATTTTAGCTAAGAAGCCTTTGAGTATTGCTCTCTAAAATGTTATTTATTTCCTCCCTTAGCTTACCAGACAGCAACGTTACTCTAATAGAAGATCTCCCTCGCCGCAAACGTCGAACGTCTAGCCCCAAATTACCCCGTCTCACCACCGCGCCCAAACGGAGACTCAAACCCGGATCCCCTCTCAGCAAACCCCACAAAATACTCCAAATGCTCAAACACAAAGCCCCCGCGCAAACGACACAACTCTTAACAGACGCTTTTAAATCTGACGAAGAAAAAATTAAATCTGAAGCTGAAGCGCCCGAAGCTTTCCCGCTAGACAGAGAAGACAATATCAGCGATGCGGAAACTATAGTAGGAGAAAAAGAAACGGGAGATTTGTGCAAAGAAATGAAGGAATGCTTAGCCAAATTTGCAACTTTCGCCCTAAATACACCCGACAACAACCTACAAGAAGAATATGAAATGCAAACTGAGGGTGCTAAATATCCGGAGTCTGTTAGCCCTCCGCTACAAGAAATGTCGCCTACGGAACCTATTTTCAACGCAAAATCGACCCAAAGACTATTGACAGTAAATAAGTTTTTGACTGACAAAGACTTCCAAACGCCGAACACTCCCGAACTTAACGTACCTTTAAACGCGAGACGAACTTCTTTGAAAGAAGAAGAGAGAGATAAAGAAGATGAAACAGAGAAAGACCCTAATATTTATAAATATGTCACTTTTGGACTAGAAATAAAAAAAGCTATGGAGGAGTGTCAGAATATTATCAACTCTTACAACAGTATTAGTAATGGCAAAGACAAAGAAGAGGACGGGCCGTTGTCTTTGGAACAGATATGCGAAGTGATGATGAGCTTAGATAAAAACTCGGCTGAGTTCCTAGATAAAATAGATTCGGACGAAAATCTAGATGTTAACACGGCTAATTCGAAACTAGCCGAATTAGTAGAAAACATGCCGCAAATACTAGCCAATATGCCCGAAATCGCTTCAAAGTTGTCTGAATTCGCAAATGCTTCTTTCGAGCTACCGGAATTCGCGTCCATAATGAACAGTTTGCCCGACGAAGCCCAACTTACTCCAGAAACTTTAAAGCAAATCAGGGAGTTAAAACTTAATAAAAATAGGGATAATGTTAAAGTGACTAAGAACACTGCCAAACGTAAGATTAAAAATAGAATTAAGAACAACGTAGAATCAGATTATATAGGCACAATGACTTTTGAGTTGGACAGCAAAGATATTACAGACTTGCTCAAAGACGAGAAAGAAATGCAGGCTCTTATGAAGAGCAAAACTAATAATAGAGAAGAATTTAAAGATCTACTGTTTTCTATATCTGCTCAAGTAGTGATAAACAAAGTGTTCGACTATTTAAAACATAATAAAAGTCCTGAACTAGCCAAGTGTTTAGAGGCGGACGCGGAATTTTTCGAGTTACCTAAAAACTCTTTAAATGCAGAAATGTACTCTAAAGCGTCTACTTTATTCGATAATTCAGTGAAAGACGCCTTAAGTATGGAAGAATTACGAGAACTTGTGAAATCCAGGTTCATATCTTGGAAGCATTATGTCGCGTCCAAGTTTAAAAGCATACCTATAGAGTTACTCGAAAACGAAATCGAATCTATGTTAGATAAGTTCTACATTTACATACAAGACTTAGCCGGCAAACAATGCGTGAACGACAGCGATAAAATACTAGAGAAAATTGACGATTTAAGAAAGAATAAGGACTTCAAAGACTCTGATAGCGAAAATTGCGCTTCTAAAGAGTCTTTGCAACAAATCACTAAACTACTTAGCACTTCAGCCGGAAACACTTTCGATTTACTAATAATGAAGCTGTCCAAAATGTCACAAGACAAAAAGTCTTCAGTTAAAAGTCTCAAATTTAAGTATATGGATGTTATAAAAAGGTGCGCCGAATCGCAACAGTTAGCCGGATGGATTTTACTGAATCCGGAAATAGCTGGCAATGTGATATTAGAACTAACGGGGTTGCCAGTGCGAAAGGTGGAAAACGTACCGGATTTTACAACACTATCCAATGATAAGAAAAAGGAATACTTTTTAGAGCGCTTAAGAGATATGAACAGAATGTACATGGAATCTTTGCCTAAGAAAGCCTTGACAGGGGACGAGTGGCTAGTAATGTTATACAGGGTAGAACAACTAGTGCAAAAAATATATGACGCATTTCAGAAAGTGACCGCTCCACCCAAAACGCAATCTCAATCTAACGCCAGCGAAGCAGAAATCTTAGCAGGGAAAGGCCTCAGCAAAATAATAAATAAGGCAAACGTCAGAGTTGTCAAAAAACCGGAAACGAAACCCGTCAAAAAGGAAGAGGTCAAAGAAGCCAAAGACAAGGAGGAAGATGTTAAAAAATGTAAAAACGACGCGCTACTAGCTAAATGTGAAGCTATATTGACATCTAAAGGCGAAAAATCTTTACTGGACAGTTTTTATACAATCAAATCTTACATAACTCAAGGCCTGCCCGTACCGGAGACTTATAAAAAACACGTCATATCAATCTGTTCGAGTATCGACGCGAAACTTCTAGACGACGATATAGAGGAAACTTTAAAAATCGCCGAAAAGGAGGACCCTACCTTTTCTGCTTTCATGGACCCTGATTTTATTAACAATAAGGATAAAAATCTATCTGTAATAGGCTCTCAGAATCCTGAGTTGTTAGCGAAATATTCCGCTCAAGCGCTCAGACATGCGAGACAAACTTTAAATACTGTCGCTTTTAGGAATATGATGAGAAACGGACAGTCGAAGTCCGAGTCTGACGCTTGTGATACGCCCAAAAACGATTGCAAATGGACGAACGATTGTATATGCAACGCTTGTAAAGACACGGACTCAAACTCGGTTTGTTTGGGTGATATAGTGAAACAGTGTTACGATATGAAGGGGAAAACTGGCTTGGACGAGAAGAAGAAGGAGGTGAAAAAACCGGTTGCGAAACCGGTGAAACCGCCGCCGAAAGCCTGCGAGAACTCGACGCATCAACAACACGTCTGTAAGGGTAAGTTTATAGCAAACTAACGGGTGTAACAAGACCTTCAACGAAGCCGAAGTCCACGCATTCCGCCCATCATCAGGATCATTTTTGTCTTTTAAACTATACCTGGGAAACCAATAGCTACGAAGTTATTGAAAGTCAATGTCAAAAATTATTTTTCAAAATTTTTATGAAATCTTATTTTATCGTTATTTCCTAATATTTGTCTACGGAAACATTATAAAAATTTCATGTATTTCGTAACAAACAATGGCTTCAAAACGTCATTACTTAATGTATTTCATGAGCACGCACATAAATGTTGCCTTTCAACTCGGCCGCACGCAGCTGTGCAGCATTCACTCGCAGGCGCGGTCTTTTGTACGCGTTACATTGCGTGGTAATGTATGCAATGCTTTTTTTACACCAAAAATTAATATCGTTCCCCAGTGTAGGGACACAGTATGTTCCTTAAGGTTCATATTACCGAACCAATTTTGTATTGTGTAACAGGGTGCCGTGCAGTCGTCACCGCGCACCCAACTTGTAAACGCGCCTCTCAATATTATAAAAGTTTGATTTAAATATCGTTTTTTACTCCCACTCGCGTGGTCCGCCTTGTTAGGATCCTTATATCCAACATTGGTGACCCCGAACGAACTTTAATTTGTAATACGCGTAAATAATTTGGACAATAAAATAAATAGTGCTCTTAACCTAATGCGATAGTATAGACTAATTTATTAACTTATCCTTAAAATTAACTATAACAAATAATGCCGCCTTTGTGAATGCGTTCAGTGAATAGTGCAATTATGACGGACACTGAGAAACCGGAAACGTATCAGCCTCCGACGCCGACACCATTGTTTACGCCGACTACTGACATCATGGCAATACAATTAGCGTCGCGAATTCCCGAGTTTTGGGCGGATCAACCACGCGTATGGTTTATCAGAACCGAAGCAATATTAGCGCCTCAAAAATTAAGTGACGACTCGCGCTTCGACATGGTAGTATCAAAGTTACCAAAGGACATTATTACTCAAATTAGTGATTTTTTGTCAAATCCACCTGCGTCCGGTAAATTCAACGCAATTAAAATAAAACTACTTTCACTCCTGGAAGATTCGAAGGCTAGACAAATAGAAAAACTAATAAGTGAAATGGAGCTTGGGGATCAAAAACCCTCTCAACTTCTGCGAAGGATGCGAGATCTGGCCCGTGACAAAATCCCGGATGATACACTTCGCGTGCTTTGGCAAGGACATTTGCCAAGCACAGTCAAGGCAGTATTAGCCGTGACAGACACGAAGGACTTAGAAAACCTAGCCTCGGTCGCAGATAACGTAGCTGAGGCGACTCGCTCAAGTCAAGTGGCTGCGATAACGACCACCTCTAACACAACTAACGAAATTGCGCTGTTGCGAGCAGAAATAGCGAAACTAAATATTCGCGTGTTGAACGCGGAACGCTCTCGTCCTAGATATAGAAATTTCCATCAATATCGCCGGTACTCCTCCAGATCATCTAGCCGGCACAGAAATAACTCATCGCAGCGGCCACAACGTTCAAGTCCTGGAAACCTTTGTTTTTACCATGAGAAGTACAAAGAGAAAGCTCATAAATGCGTGCAACCCTGCGCATGGAACAATAAAGCCACAACTCCAGCGCAGCCGGAAAACTAGGAAGCGAGGCACAGTTGTCAGCGGAAATCTGTGCCGTATCACCTTGCGCCCGCTTACGTATTTTAGACATTAATAGTGGACTTAAATTTTTAGTAGATACGGGAGCAAACGTTTCAGTTTTGCCCGTTAATCGTAATAAGTGTCGTTCACAATCGCAGTGTTCTGATTATAAACTATACGCAGCAAACGGTACTGAAATTAAAACCTACGGTGTGAAATCTATGGTGCTAAACTTTAAACTTCGCAGACCGTATAGGTGGGACTTCATCGTTGCTGACGTAAAACAACCAATATTAGGTGCTGACTTTCTCACTTATCATAAACTATTAGTGGACCTTAGTGCACGTAGGTTAAGAGACCAAGTGACCGACCTAAATGTAATCGCTTCTGTGGTAAGTGTTGCTGAACCTTCCATAAATACGATTAGTCATGGACATCCATATAGCAATTTACTAAGTAAGTATAAAGAGATTACGAAACCTATGTCATTCCAGGAAACTCAATCGCACGATATTTTTCATTATATTGAAACTTCGGGTCCTCCTGTTCACGCTCGTGTACGTCCGCTACCACCGGACAGATATAAAAAAGCCAAAGAAGAATTTCGTATCATGCAAGAAGCCGGAATATGTAGACCTTCTAAAAGTCCGTGGGCAAGTCCACTACACATAGTCCCGAAGAAAAACGGAGATATTAGACCTTGTGGAGATTATCGCCAATTAAATTCTATTACAAAACCTGATCGATATCCTATTCCTCATTTACGTGATTTCACTTATATATTGGCAGGAAAGAAAATATTTTCTAAATTAGATGTGAACAGAGCTTATCATTGCATAAAAGTAAATCCTGATGATATTGAAAAAACAGCTATTATTACTCCATTCGGTTTATTTGAATTCCCTAGAATGACCTTCGGTTTACGTAATGCAGCGCAAACTTTTCAACGCTTTATGAACCATGTATTACAAGGATTAGATTTTCATTACAATTATTTGGATGATGTCATCATTGCAAGCGATAACGAAGAACAACATAAAAATCATTTAGAGATTATATTTCAGCGTTTCAAAAAATTCGGTATTACGATTAACCTATCTAAATGTTCTTTTGGTCAAAGTAAAGTTCAATTTTTAGGTCACGATGTAAGCGCAGACGGTATTAAACCTTTACAAGATAAGGTTAATGCTATTGTCAATTTCCCAAAACCTAAAACCATTCAAGAGTTACGCCGATTTTTAGGCATGGTCAACTTTTATCGTTCTCACTTACCGAATACAATGTCATATCAATCAGAGCTCAATAAATATCTAACAAATACTAAAAGAAACGATAAAACAGTTATTACGTGGTCGGAAAAAGCTGAAAATGCATTTGAGCAGTGTAAAACGGCATTACAAAACGCCGCCACTCTGTCTCATCCTTACACTGATTCCACGCTAGCATTGATGACAGATGCATCTGATAATTGTATTGGAGCTGTTTTGCAACAAAAATGTAACGAACAATGGCAACCACTGGGTTATTATTCAAAAAAATTGTCTTTGAGTCAACAAAAATATAGTACTTATGATCGTGAATTACTCGCTATACATTCAGCGATAATTCATTTCCGAAAATTATTTGAAGGTCGCCATTTGATAGTTTATACAGACCATAAGCCCTTATGCCATGCATTCACTAAGTCCAGTAAAGATAATAAAGAAACTCCGAGACGAGCGAGACAACTTCTTTTTATCAGTGAGTTTACGACCGACATACGATATATTAACGGTTCCGCTAATATAGTAGCCGATGCGTTATCACGCGTCGAGACTATTTTTTGTCCAACCGTACTTGACTACAGTCAACTTGCAGACGCGCAAGCTAAAGATGAATATCTATTACAACAGATCAACGATAGCAACCAAACATGTTTCAAACAAATTTCTTTGCCTACTTGTGATAAATCAATATATTGTCATGTTACAGAAAATATTATTAGACCTTATCTAACAGAAGAATTTAGAAAAATAGCTTTTGATACAATTCACAATTTAAGTCATCCAGGCATACGAACTTCGCGTAAATTAATATCCCAAAATTTTTTCTGGCCTGGGATGAATAAAGACTTAAGCGTATGGGCTAAGACATGTATAAAGTGTCAAAAGTCAAAGATAAGCCGTCATACAATTTCGCAATTAGGTAGCTTCCCAACCGTCAATCGTTTTGATCAAATCCACGTTGATATCGTGGGACCTTTAAAAACGTCATCACAAGGATATAGATTTTGTTTAACTATCATTGATAGGTGTACACGTTGGCCTGAAGCTTTCCCCTTAAAAGAAATTACAGCTGAAGTTGTCGCAAAAACAATTTTTAACGAATGGATCGCACGATACGGTTGTCCTGTAAAGCTCACTACCGATCAAGGTCGACAATTTGAGAGCAATCTATTTTTGAATCTCATGAAATTATTAGGGATAAATAAAATACGCACAACACCATATCATCCCCAAAGTAACGGTGCAATCGAACGCTGGCACCGATCTCTTAAAGCAGCGTTAATGACTCGCCTAAATAATAATTCATGGGTTGATGAATTACCTACAGCATTGCTAGGATTGCGCGCCGCATGCCGCAGTGATAACGGAATAAGCGCCGCAGAATTAACCTTTGGACGAACACTTCGTTTACCCGGAGAGTTCTATGAAAGATCTAAGGAAAATGACTCCAGTGACCCATCTAGTTTAATTTACAAAATTCAAGAAAATTTACGAAACTTTACACCATCTAATGAGTCATCACGAAATTCGAAGAAATTCTTCGTAAATAAAGATTTAAAATCATGTCAATATGTTTTTGTTAGAGACGATGCGGTTCACAAATCGTTAAAACCGCCATACGATGGTCCATATAAAGTATTAGAGCGAAATTCAAAAGTATTTTTAATTCAATTACCTAACCGCGAGGCTCGCATTTCAATAGACAGATTGAAGCCAGCCTACATGCTTATAGAGCAAGATAATGATGTTTTTAAGAAAAATGAAATTTCAAATAGTAATGAGGTACAGGACAAACGAATCATGCCCATGAACAATAACTCATGTGAGAACCATACCACACGCTACGGTCGTATAACCCGACCGCCAGTACGTTTTAGTTAAATCTTTATTATAGTTAATTATTACCTAATTAGGTCATTTTTTATATGTAAGAAGATTTTGTTTTGCTTTTGAAATTTTTGCGCTATAGAAACTATGTAATTAGTAAGTAAGTTAACTTTACATTGTAATTTCATTTAGTTTACATATCATTACATATTGTACATATTTATATCATTTGAATTTAACATTTGTATGTAATTGCGTTACAACTAAAATAATTTTGTTTTTGTTCTGATGTTGTACGATGCACGTACATGCGATTTATTTTGTTATTAGATAAAATTCTGCTTATTATGTATATTGTTAAATTGTAGCAGACGCGGCGTAGCCGTGACCTGCTTTCTTTCACTTCCTACCGGATTCAAGCTGCACTTTATGACATAATGTAATTTTATTAAACATTAATCGATTAGATTCCGTGACAACAACTACTGCATTTTCTTTTCTTTGCAATCATCTGCATACAACCCTGCATCCGACATCTTGCATCACTGCATTTTAAATATTACTTTGCATCAAACATTTTGGTCCTTCGATAAAGGACTTTAGATTCAATTCCTTTCGCGTTAAGTTACTATTTCGGGGAAGAGTTGTTTCGAAGTCCTGGGTATTAACCAGTGACATCGCGAGTGAACCTGACCGCGTCCGCGCATCGGCCTGCATCCTGTTGAACCTGCATCGACGTGGGTCCGGCGATCCAGAGCTGCACATTCAGAAAAGAAGAGGTCCAGTAATTCAAGTAAGATCTTTCCATATTTTTCTTGCATTGCAATGGAGGGCTTATTTGAGCGTCAAAAGCATATCTTTGAGGAGATTAAGAGAATCCATGCAAATTTTAAGAAGGATTCGGCCAGTCGTAAGTCCAAAGAGTATATTGAAAAGAGATTGGAGGCTTTAGATAACTTATGGGCAGAATGTCAACAAAACGACGGAGAACTGATGAAGGCGGAGCAGAAAACTCATCAGTATTATGTTGAAGGCATCATCGGGGTAATCCAGAAATGGTATGAAGGTACACGCTTTGACTTATTATCGTGGAAGGCGGAGCAGAAGGAGGTTCCAGTTGTGGTGGAGGAAGCGAGACCACCCACCAGTTCCGGACTTCTTGAGCAGTTGCAGCAAACCAGGTTTGACAGCACACAATTCGTAAGTCAAGACGGTAAGGCTGGAGACTTGCAACAAAAAAGCGATTTGCAGCGTGCCTACTTTAGAGCATTTAGCAGGTTAGTGGACTCGATTAGAGTGGATGAAATAAAGGAAAAGTGGGAAATTGATGACAAATTAAAGTGTTTAGAGTCACGCTGGAAGCCGATAGATAATTTACATTTGCACATCGATGGTATTTTGCTTGGAATGGACTCTGAATACTATAGAACTTTTAATGAGCTTGAAACAAAATATGAGCTAGTGAAACGGCAATTAAATATTAAATTAAATGCGTCAGTGTGTCAACAACAATCTGTGCCAAAATATGAAATTCCTTTGTTTGGCGGCAATTATACCGTATGGCCTACATTCATGGATTTGTACTCGGAAACTATACATAACAATCCAGCTCTTACAAAAACACAAAAGATGCAACATTTGAAGGGAAGGTTGCGGGGCGAGGCGGAAAAGCTCGTCCAACATTTGCATGTTGCACCAGAGAATTATGATACGTGTTGGGATTTATTATGTCATAGGTATAATAATAAGCAACTTTTATTCACTAAGAACTTTCTAATATTTATGCGACAACCTAATGTGCAAAATCAAACTTCTTACGAGTTAAAACGGTTGTATGACACATCAATGGAGACTATTCACGCTATACATAATTTGAATGTAGACACATCGACTTGGGATCCGATGTTGGTACATATTTTATGTGAAAAGCTCGATTCCGAAACCTATTCGGATTATATGCAATCAAGATCTAATGCACGGGAGTTGCCTAAGTTCGACCAGTTTATGCAATTTTTGGAAAGTAAATTTATTGCATTAGAGCCATTGCAACGAAAAAGGCCTGAAAACGGTATTCATTCATCTCATAAGCCGATGAAACAACAATTTAATGCATCGCGTTCTTATGATAAAAATTACAACTCAACGGGTCGACAGGCTATCAGACATCAAGGCCACGGGCGTCACCCTACGTGCAACTTTAGCTTAGGAAAAATAACGTGCCCATTATGCAAAAATGATCACGCACTGTTCAAATGTGCCAAGTTTATTGATATGACAAATAGAGAAAAACTGCACGTTCTAGCTAAACACAACATATGCAAGAATTGTTTATACGTGCACAACAAAGGTTTTTGTGGCTCAGACAAAAGGTGCAAGGAATGCAATTTGCCGCATAATACTTTGTTACATAGCGCTCTCAGCAACGTAGAACGGCCGCCTATGACATCATTGACAGCGCCGAAGTCACCTTATGACAAACCTATGCAAAACAATTATGTCTCGAACAATGATGACGAAATATTATTACCGACTACATTAATTCAGGTGGCAACGGTTAGAGGAGAATATGTGACGTTGCGTGCCCTAGTCGATCAAGGGTCCCAGATTACTTTGATTACAGAGAATGCAGCCCAAAGATTAGGTTTACAGAGAGAAAAATTAAATGCAAGTATATCAGGTGTTGGTACTTTGTCAAATAAAAGTAAAGGTAAAATACACTTGAGTTGCAAATCAGTTTGCACTGACTATCAATTTGAAACCGATGCATTAATTATGACACGCGTTGTTAGCCATTTACCGAATACGTCATTTGCAGTTAACGACACAGAGCACGTTAAAAACATTACATTAGCTGATCCCGAATATAACGTTTCGAGGCCCATAGATATTCTTTTTGATGCACACGTGTTTTCGGAAATTTTGTTGTGCGGTCTAATAAAAGGTCGTCCAAACCAACCGATAGCGCAGCAGACACAATTAGGTTGGATCATGTCTGGCAACGTCAAAACATTTAACTGTCATGTGATCACGAATAATAGCGATGATTTAGCACGATACTGGGAGGTAGAAGATATTCAGGACGAGCCCTCTGGCTCCATGACGTCACAGGAACAATACTGTGAAGAATATTACACTGCAACAACAAAACGGTTACCAGATGGACGTTATGAGGTTCGATATCCCATGAAGCCAGGGTTCGAGAGCCAACTGGGTAAATCAAAACATCTAGCGTTAGCACAATTGAGGCATCTGGAAGGAAAATTAAATAAAAATACCGAGTTTTCAAACGATTACAAAAAATTCATGACAGAATATTTGGAAATGGGTCACATGAAACCGAGCCCCAGAGATCGTGAACCGACTTGTTATTTGCCTCATCATGGTGTTTTGAAACAGGATTCAGTGACTACGAAGTTAAGGGTAGTCTTCAATGCATCGCAAAAAACTGGTTCGGGTTTCAGTTTAAACGATCTCATGGAATGTGGACCGAAACTACACCAGGATCTGCTGACATTGTTAATGCGATGGAGATTGCACAAATACGTCTTTACCGCTGATTGTGAGAAAATGTATAGAATGATCAAGGTCAGCGAGGAAGATCAACAATTGCAAAAAATTCTTTGGAGGGACAACGGAGAACAACAAGTCCGACAATACCAGTTATGTACCGTGACATTTGGGGTGAAAGCTGCCCCGTTCCTGGCCTTACGAACCTTGAAACAGTTAGCGCTAGACGATCAGGATAAGTATCCCCTAGCCAGTGACGTCATAAACAACGCCATGTACGTGGACGATGTACTATGTGGTAGTAATAATTTAGAAATCGTCAAAGCAATGCAGCAACAACTTATTGACATGTTTCGGGGTGCAGGGTTGACATTACGAAAGTGGTCGAGCAATAATCCTGAATTATTACGTAACATCAGTGAAAATGAGTTGAGTCAGACAACCTTACACTTTAAAAGCGAAGGCACAACAAAAACGCTTGGGTTGCAATGGAACCCACAAACAGATTACTTTGCGTTTTCGAATAAAATTAACATAAGCTGCACTAAAGTGACAAAACGCGTGTTACTCTCGGAAATTTCAAAAATTTTCGATCCGCTTGGGTGGCTCACTCCGGTAACACTTAAAGCGAAATTATTATTCCAACAATGCTGGCTCTCAGAGTGCGACTGGGATGACGCGGTGTCAGAAGATATACAAACCAAATGGCAACAATTTTGCAAGGACATTGATGACATTCGACTGGTGAAAATACCGCGACACTTGGGAGATACTTCAAGATTTGTGCAATTACATGGGTTTTGTGATGCATCTGATAAAGCGTATGCATGCATTATTTATTTACGCACTTTGACGGAAGATGGTGACAGTATAATTCGAGTCATCGCGGCTAAGTCGAGATTAGCGCCAGTTAAAACCAAACTATCTTTGCCACGTAAAGAGCTTTCCGCGGCAGTGCTGCTTTCAAGACTCATGAAAACAGTATTACGTGCCAATACATGGGAAAACCTAAGTTATGACATCTTTGCGTGGACCGACTCAATGATAGTCCTTGCATGGTTAAAACGAGATCCTACCACATGGAAAACCTTTGTCGGCAATCGAGTACGACAGATTCGTGACGACATCCCGAAGATGCAGTGGGGTCATGTCAAATCCGAAGAAAACGCCGCCGATTGTGCCACGCGAGGGTTGACGTGCACGCAACTTCTAAACCATTCGCTTTGGTGGCAAGGTCCGGGTTGGCTAAAAACTTTTGACAAGTCTTTGAAGCAAAAGGAATTCATTATTGACACAGATTATGAATTAAAGCAAAAACAAACATGCATAACACAATTATTGCAATCGTCGTCAATTGTAATTGAATTAATTTATAAACATAGTAGTATGAGTCACGTTATTAGAATAGTCGCCTGGCTACTACGTGTGACTCATCGATTTACTCGCGGAGGTTATCTGACACCGCAAGAATTACATGCTGCAGAAAAGTTTATTGTAAAACAAATACAATTACACGAGTTCAAGGACGAGATACAAAAAATAGAACATGACAAGTGCATTAGTACAAAGGGTAACATCCGAAGTTTAAACCCCTTTCTTGATAGCGACAACATTTTGCGAGTAGGGGGAAGATTGAGGAATGCAAACTTAAAGGAAGACACTAAACAACCAATGCTTTTGCCCCATAATCACCGATTGACTGACATGCTTATCGAGCAGGCTCATCTCCAACTTCTTCATGGGGGGCCTAAACTTACATTAGCACATTTGCGACAAAAGTATTGGATTATAGGAGGTTATCGTGCAGTAAAAAGGGTGATTCATAAATGTGTCACGTGCCGCCGCTTTAATGCAAAACCACAAAACCAGATCATGGCTGACCTCCCCACGCCTCGGGTTACAGTTTCTCGACCCTACACACATACAGGGGTTGATTTTTCGGGTTTCGTAGAAATCAAGGCCAACAAAGGTCGTGGGGTAAAAACGCTATTAGCTTACATTGCTGTCTTTGTTTGTTTGGCAACCAAAGCTGTCCATCTAGAGCTTGTGACGGAGTTGAGTACAGCAGCGTTCATAGCGGCATTTAAAAGATTTTGTGCAAGACGAGGAAAGCCACGTGACATGTATAGTGACAATGGCACAAATTTTGTGGGGGCCAACCGCGTACTACGACAACAGTACAAGGCCATCTTAGACACAATTGACACCCCTTTCCTGAATAAAATAGGGGAGATGGGAATCACATGGCATTTCAACGCGCCTGCCTGGCCCAGCGCTGGAGGACTTTGGGAAGCGGCTGTCAAAAGTATGAAATTTCATGTGAAGCGGGTAATAGGACAACAGAAGCTGACCTATGAAGAGTTTTCTACGCTGCTTTGCCAAGTTGAAGCGTGCCTCAACTCGCGACCATTGTGCAATTTGACAGAAAGCATTGATGACATTGAATGTTTGACGCCTGGTCACTTCCTCACTGGAACGGAACTTCTGACCATCCCAGAGCCAGACGACTGCAGCATCGATTTTAGAAAGAGATGGCAACTTGTACAAAAATTAGGTAAAGATTTCTGGGATAAATGGTCTAGCGAATATTTACAACAACTTCAAGCTAGGTCAAAATGGCAGCAATCCAAAACAGATCCTCAATTAAATGACATTGTGTGCATCAAGGACGAACATTTGCCAGCAGGAAAATGGGCACTCGGCAGAGTTATACAATTACATCCAGGACGGGACGGCCATTCACGTGTGGTTACGTTGAAAACCGCCAAGGGAGAACTTAAAAGGCCCATAACTAAATTAGTGCGTCTCCTCGAACCAGAAAAACCTGCAAATGACGAACAGACATACACGCGTAAGAGAAATCGAGGAAAAAATATGACGTGGAAAAGTTTATTTTGTTATACATTATTATTGTTTATGGGACTATTGACACCCTCGATACAACAAAATCACTCGGGCTTTATGCTCACTTCGGTGAATAACAATCAATCACTTTATTTTGATAAGGTCGGAGAACTGCAAGAGATCAAAGAAGAATGGAAATTAATATTTTACTATAATATGACAAATTATTGGCATAACATCGTAGTACTTGATCAATACGTAACACATATTAAAGACTTTCAACGAGAAAATTGGGTCATGCAATTCCAAATGTTACTAAATCAATTAGATCAGAACATGAAAGAGTTACATTATCATAACAGCTTATTAACTTCTCAACATTTGATGCAGAACAGAGTAAGAAGGGGACTGGTAGATGGAATCGGCTACGTGGCCAATACCTTATTTGGGGTACTCGACGAAAGATTCGCTTCAAAATATGAGACCGACATTACAACTATCCAACAAAATGAAAACCACTTATTAACATTAATCAAAAACCAGACAAGCATTTTAGAAGCTGAAAGTAACATTGTACAGAGAAACGAGCAAACCATGATAAAACACCTGGATATGATAAGTAAACATCTTGCAACACTTGACAGAGAATATTTAGCTCAAAAATCGAAAGATGAAACATCATTTTATGTTTTGACATCTATTATGGCCGCCGAAAGTATATTGACAAACCTTAAATTCGTGCAACAAACCTTAATAAACACACTGACTAACCTGTATCAAGGTCACATCGATGTGCATTTAATATCGCCTGGTCAACTACAACAAGAACTAGATAAAATAGCTCGACACTTAGCTCACCACTTAGCGCTACCTGAGACCCAAGACAACATAAAAGACCTTTATAAACTACTTAGAGTTCATAGCCGTATCACACAAAACTATTTAATAATGGAAGTCAAGGTACCGTTGTTGAATGACGAGCCTTATGAACTAATGAAATTAATTAAAATCCCACAACGCATTAGCCAAACTAAGGTTATAAACATTATTCCTGCAACAGCATTTATCGCTATAAATATACACCGAGACACGTTTGTGCCACTAGATCAAACAGATATTTATGAATGTCAAACAATTAGTCAACAGAATATGATGTGCAAGTTCAATCACCCAGTATATGACATAACTCGACAAACGTCTATTTGCGATACACAATTAATTAATTACAGTGACAAACACGAATCATTTTGCTATGCAAAAACTACGGTGTGTAGCGATAACTGGGTCAAGTTACATAAAGTAAACACCTGGTTTTATTATTGTTGCGGCGAGTGCATTGTCCGCATCATATGTCCTACGACCTTGACGTCACAGACACTACGTCACATGGGATTGATAACGTTAGAAAAGGGGTGTGTACTGAAAGGAAACACCTTTATGTTGTATGCAAATATGCAATATAGCGATAAAATTACAATTGAAACACCAAGCCTGCTAATTCCAGAAATTTCACCTCTTAACGAGATTATCCATACATCAGTTGATGTCCAGAATTCGTCAATATTCCCGGAGACACATGAAACACAATTTAGGAAAATACATAGCGATATCCAGAAGTTAAAAGATCAATCCACTATAGAGCCACTAACCTCGCACGATATGCATCATTATATTATGATTTATGTGATTATAGGCATAGGCGTTTTGCTTTTAATTATCACTGTATACTGCTGGAAAGTCAAAATCGGAAAGAGTGGTAATTCGAGAGGGGGGAAGACTCATTGTGAGAACGCAAAGCCAAGCACAAGTGAGGAGATCTATAGTGTAGTGCAATATGACAACAAAAAGCATAAAATAATGAATAAGTTACCAAGTGAGTGTGATAGGGCCCGGCCCTCAGTGAACACCGTGACATTTGACACTAATGAACCAAGATTTTAACCCTTCTGTGTTTAAGTTTACATTTTACAGCTCTTTTATAGTTTTATATTTTCGATATTAAGTTTTACGTATCATGTTTACATTTATAGTTGCAACCGGTTAATTTTTACAATAGCCGATCAAAACATGTGTTACATTAAGTTATATTTTATTGTACTAGTTCGGATTTAGATTTTATTACATTGTTTTACTTTCATTTTGTTTTCTCGGTGGCAGTATGTACGATGCACGTACATGCGATTTATTTTGTTATTAGATAAAATTCTGCTTATTATGTATATTGTTAAATTGTAGCAGACGCGGCGTAGCCGTGACCTGCTTTCTTTCACTTCCTACCGGATTCAAGCTGCACTTTATGACATAATGTAATTTTATTAAACATTAATCGATTAGATTCCGTGACAACAACTACTGCATTTTCTTTTCTTTGCAATCATCTGCATACAACCCTGCATCCGACATCTTGCATCACTGCATTTTAAATATTACTTTGCATCAAACAGATGTAATGTCGGAAAAACAATTAATTTTATAAAAATATAACATTAAACATACGTCATATGTTGACTGGTAGAAATCGACCAATATAATTGCGATAAGTAAAATATTGCAGTCATCTAAACTTATAGTTATACTTTTTATAACTTTTTCATTTTATACTTTATATCTAGATATTAGAGAACTTGTTATTTTTCTTTGTAGTTTTTATTATATTTGATTGATATACTTTGATTATAATTACTTATTTAGAATGTTATCAATTTATTTTTACAAAAGTAATCGTAGATGTTTGCTTTGCTGTTATTTTTATTAACGATAGTACACACTATTTACTTATTTTCTTTGTTTGCCAGCACATTGTGCATTCTTAAAATAATAATCTGTTGTACCTTTTTTTTTCTAATTGGTCACTTCCCCAATTCAGATTCAACAAAAGCACTCAGTATAATATTGTAAGTTTTACAACTTTGAACATAAGTGAACTTCAAATCTCGTCTAGACCCTTTCAAGTGTGTCATAACTCTAACAAAACAACATTTTTATTGTGTCCAAAGTGAACTATTGTTTTTTGTGACTGAATCCACTCAGGATGTTTACAGTAAGTTCAAGTTGGGTCTGGTACAAAATTTATTATACTTTAGGCTTCCGTTCCCATAACATTTTAACAAGGAGCCTCTGTTCTTTCACTTAAGTTCAAATGCATTTTACCTACTTAACCAACATTTCTAATGATGACTGACGTGCTACACTATTACAATCGATAATGTTATTGTATTTCTTTACCCTAAATTTTAATGTATTTCTTTAAGACTTGTGTTATTTTTTATTTTATTTTTTTCGCTATGACGCGACTTTTGTTTTATTGTGAATTTTTTCGTGTCTTTCTAAAAGTTATTTTAAGGATAGATATTTTAATATTTTTTTGTGTTTTACCTTTATTTTTATAATTAATATATATTTTTTTTTTCCTCTTAGGAGGGGAATGGTGTAGGGACACAGTATGTTCCTTAAGGTTCATATTACCGAACCAATTTTGTATTGTGTAACAGGGTGCCGTGCAGTCGTCACCGCGCACCCAACTTGTAAACGCGCCTCTCAATATTATAAAAGTTTGATTTAAATATCGTTTTTTACTCCCACTCGCGTGGTCCGCCTTGTTAGGATCCTTATATCCAACACCCAGCAATAATTTTGAACAGAAATGGTTCGATGATGGGCAGAATACGTAGACATCGGCTTCGTTGAGGGTCTTGTTACACCCGGTATACTACCCTTTTTATAAGGGGTCTTTACGCACACCTCCGCCGCGTAACAATACCAGCGAAACCGCCGTAGTTCCGCCATTAATTTATCTTCTATCGTCGACGATATATGACGATCAATTTTACGTAGCGGTAAGGTAACGCGTCATTATTTTCGCGGCGGAGGAGGTGTGTCAACGGTCGGAGCTATTGGTATAGAAATCTTCAACTTGAACTGTTTTGTTTTTTGAGAAACAAATCACAATTAAAATACACTATAATTTTGTAATGAGTGTGACAGAAAAAAAATCCTCCATTCTTTACTTGTTACTATAAAGTCGCGCAACTGGATAGTGACGTAAGCAAGTGTTACACCCGGAATGCCAGACCTTGTTTTCTTGGACCATGGTTTGAATGGTATAATTTGTGTGCGTAGTGGGGCACGGTGCCCCGGCGGGCGCGGGCGCGGGAGCAGGAGCGGGAGCGGGCGCGGGTGGGTGCGCGGGCGAAGCGAACGCGGAACAACCCTGCAACTGCTGTTACTGCACCGTGTTCGGGCATGCGGTGAGTCATGAGCATTACCTATTATATTATCTCATTAACTATGAAATTGCCGATTTTAGGTCGTATAGCAGGTATACTATAACTCACTTAAATGACACAGCACTTTCGATTAACAGTAACCTAAATGTCCGGTCAGAGTCTCAAAAACTGCACAGAAAATAAGGTCTAATTTCATGCTGGCGTCTTATTTAACGCAAACATATAGCTTGTACCAGAGAGAGTTGAACAAAAATTTTACAGTACAATTTTTTTTTTTTTTTTAATTACTGACTTGGATACAAAATCCTTCAGTCGCATACATATTACATATTAGAGTACACAATCAGATAAGCAAACAAAAGTGAGATAAATATTATAAACTTAACTAAAAAGTAAGACTAGAAACTAAGTAAAGATTAAATTAAATCAAACTAAATTTGAACTTTGTACAAAAAGTATTCACAAGCGAATAGATAACTAAATTAAATCTTTTCTACTGTAGTAATAATGTACTTAAAAATAGCATTGAAAAAATCACTGTTACTTAAGAGGTCGTGAACGCGGCGGGGGAGACTGTTTTGGTTTTGAACGTAGGGAACTGTCACTGTCACTTATGTCACTGATAAGGGTGGACCGTTGGATTATAAACTTGGAGCAGTTGACAAAATATAGTCAGGGTTACCAAGGTATTCATAGTTATGATTTTGACGTGTTATGCATAGCAAAAGGCACCCTTAATTTTTGTCAACTCTTTATGGTCAAGCTGTAACTGTGCTTCAAAATTAGCAGATACGTCATAAATTAGATGGTTATGTATGGTTATTCTTCTAAAGAGCACTTATAATCAAATAAAAACACAAATACCTTTAACATCCTTTATTTCCACAGGACTTGGACACTGTCGTACACTTTACACGGTAGTTTCACTTTTCAAATTACGGCGCTGACGGTTGGAACAAGAATGATCCGATTCTACCACAGCTTTCAACTTATATAGCTCTAGTGTTGCCACTCATCAATTATTGCCAGTAAAATGAATAACTCATATTCGGAAAATAGCGTTAACGTTATCTTTAGAAGTAGCAAAAACGCTAAAAACTAGTGATATAAACAGCAAAACCTAACAGTTATTAAAACTTTGTCTTTTTTATATTTACTAGTACCGTCGTCGGTGCCATATTTGCGTTCTGTTTTAGCTCGAGAGACGTTGTCTAACGGTATTGTTGGTCGAAGTCCCGCACAGCAGTAAATGAACATTCAAATATGAGCTTAAGCTCGTACTCTGTAGGTACACTTTACAGTGACAACACAAACAAGGATCATAGCTCCTGCCATGTATTTTATACTGACTGTATGAGCTAAATTCATATTGAATAACTTTCGTTCTGAGCCGATCCTTTTTTACATAATTTTCAAATAATGCTCGAATTTTGTTGACATGAATTTGAAAAGTCGTTAACATTACAGTGCTTACAACTGTACTCGTACTATTATCTTATTTAAATGATGTATTTTAGCCTCCATTGACGACACCAGTACCTAGGAATTTCAATGAGACCAGAGAACGGTTGCGATCGATTCTCAACAAGAAGAAACAGCAATGTAAAACAACCAATGTGAGTATTTTACTTTTATTATAATTGTGTTTTACTAGTGTACTCCGAAAAAGCTTTGTTGTACTTTCTATCGCTTAAAAAATATTTTCTAGTCTGTCGTTTAGTTTAATGGAGTTTTATTGCTAAAAGTGGCCACTTTTAGCAATAAACTAAACGACAGCTAAACGACAGGTTATAAAATATTGTTTAAACTATAAAAAGTACAACAAAGCTTTTTCGGAGTACACTAGAAGAAAACAATTCACAATTTCGTCTTTATTCAAGCACTACGATTTTTTTTCCATTGACGGCGCTAGTGTAGCGCAGTAATCCTCTTAACAACTGTGAACACTTTTGTAACAAAACTTTTATGTACTAATGTTTGAACACGCTAACTTATACCATTTACAAGAAGCGAAAAAATTTGTTTTGGCCAAGTTACAACCCCTCCGGCCACCTTTTTTTTGCTCACAAAAAGAGTCTCTTTCAAGATCTTTTTTTATGTTAAGAAAGCTAAAATAAAGACTTTATTTTTACTGATACTTGACTATCATGGTCATAATTCGATATAATATCAATAAATATTATAAAATCATAGAAATTATTATTTTCTCTGTATGTGATAAATATCGACAATTTCATGGGTAAAGACCTAATATAAAATTTTAGCAGGATCAAAATCTGTCATCAGAAAAATATAAACTACTGCAAATTATATTATAAAAATAAACATGCGAGTCATAAAATATGCAACTCTCGGTATGGTCGTTCTAGCCGGATGGTATGTATAGCCGATGCTTGTGTATGTCAGGGCGAGCAGGAGTCGCAGGAGAAGAAACAAGCGGCGGTGCAGACGCAGCCCGTGGAGCCGCCCAAGCAGAAACCGCCCCAGCCCTCGCCCAAACCGCCGGTCAGTAAACAAGCCGGATATGGTAGATAGGGACCGCTTAGGCGCATTTGGTCCACTTGCCGAAAAAACGTCCATTTCGCAATCGGTCCACTTTCTAAAATTTCCTCCTTTGCAAGCACAAAACGTTTATCTAATTGCTAAAATGTTTATTTTCAATGACTTTTTGTTTTTTTATAAATATGGAGAAGGTTATACCAAAGGGAGAGAAGAAAAGAAAAACCTAAAAATATATCAAAAAGTGAAAAATTATATTAGTTGACATCCTCCATATTTATGTGTTCCTGATACTTTTGTGACGTACTAAAAAGAATAAGAAGAAAAAATATATCAAAAAGTGAAAATTTTTAACAACATTCTCCATAAGAAGGATATTTTCCATCTATAATATAGTATATTATGTAAAAAGAACAAAAACAAAATTTTACCTTACTCCCATATTTATGTGAAAGTTGCCCAAATGCGAAATGATCGTTCTGCAAAATGGGCCAAATGGTCTGCTGTTTTTGCGATTTCAGAGTTAAAAACTAATCGTAGTTGTTCAGTTTGATGGTTCATTTCAAGTCAATTTTTAAAAAAAGCTCATGTTAATCTCTTAAATTGTTTCTAATATTTTTTGAATAACTCTTCAGTTTTCATTCTTTCTGTAAGTTTTAAAATCCATTTTAGCAAAGTGAGTAATGAAAATTAATGTAGTACTATAACAGCGCCTTAAAAAAGTTTTTCTACGTTTTCTACAGTTGACATTGACACTTACCTTTTTATCAACGCCATATATCGAGCCTACAGGTTTTTGTCATTTTGAAAAGCCCTCAGTCTAAATGATCAAAGTTTATAACAGTATTAATAATTTACAATAAACATTGCAAACAGGCATTACCCAAAACCCTGCCGCCCAACTTGACGCCGCAAGCGCAACAGAAGCGAGCAATGGACGCGCAACAAAGGCAACTCGCCGAAAAGATGGCCAAGATGGCCGTCAGCGACAAGGAGGAGCCTAAGGTGAGGAAACAATATATTTCAGCCATCGGCTTATTTCGATTGTTCCCCACTTTGTCCCCCACGGGGTTTTTATGCACAACGTGATAATGCTTGGCCTTCACTTCACCTGACGTCAAGTGACGATAAAGCCGAAGGTGAAAGCACACTACACCCGGAATCCTCATCACTGAGGAACTGGCTATCTTACCTCTAACTGCCGGAACACAACAATCTTTAAATTGTTGTTATGGCGTCAGACTTAGGTAAGATAGTGGTAGCTAGCCAGGCGTACTTGAAATAAGCCCTACCTGGTGGTAGGGTTTGGTTGGTACCAAACCGATTACAAATTGTACCCCCCTCCTGGGAATCGAACCCGGGACCCCTGCGTCTTTCTTAGACCTTCAAGGCGAAGGCAGACAAACTGTATTTCTTAGCGAAACACATACTCGGCCATCTGCAGTTAAAATTTGTTCCCTGACAATAGGGAATATGCATAAGTTACCGATTTTGATGAATTTGAGCTTGATCGCTGCGGACACTTATAAAAACATGATGGAACAGAAAAATTAATAATAAAATATATTATTTTAGTTTTATCACACGATGAAATCAGGGAAAAATAACGATTTTTTTCCATTTTCGGATATAATGCACTTAACAGTCAGATATAATATCGAATAAGAAATAATATTTTGTATGACACATATGTTCTTAAACACAAAATTTAGGGAGATAATTGAAGATTATTGGCTAACTCCATATTAAACGCGCCTGAAACACACCTGAAACGTGACAAGTGACGTCACCGTTTTGTATAAAGCGTTTTCGGCGGGTGCTGCTGCGTGTTAACTTCAAGTAACTATATCACGAGAAAAAAACGCAAGAGAAAAGTTTTAATATTACAGTTGATTTTCTCAAGCATTATACTTTTGATTTTAATAAAAAAAATTGATGCATATTCCCTATTAGGTACGCAAAATGTTTTTTTAATCTTTTCTTTAAAATTGTTTTCATTTTCTTAATATTTTATAATTATTTGTACCAGCCCATACAGCGGCCAGTGCCGATCCCAGCTCACGCGCCGCCCGCGCTGAAGGCTGAGGGCAAAGTGAACCCTAACGCCATGGAACAGATACGATTACAGGTTGGTCACCTTCAAATTATTACCCTATCTCTCCCTATAAAAGAAATTACTAGCAGCAGCCCGCGACTTCGCTCTCGTAGATATACTTTTCCCCCAATTTTTTTGCAAAGTTTCAAACTCTTAGACCCAATAGAATCTATAGTGGTGATTAACATAATTATGGACACCATTCGATGTTCATACAAACGAGGTAAGTTTGAAGCCTTGGTTTTCCGCCAGGGATTGACCTAGCTGTGATCTGATGATGGCCATCCAGGGAGTGAGTAGAGGAGATTCAGATCGCTATACACACCCAGCAGATTTGATCAGTATTCTAAGAGATGGATCAAAATTCTCAGTTTCAGAATTTCCATACATTATCGAGCTCTCGCAGACTACAGACTTTCTATCGGCCGATAGTTGGGTCAGACCGTTTTTAATATGAACAATTGGCCGATACCAAATCGTTGCAATGTGCGCGCACTTGCTTACTTCTTCATACTGATTAATGGCCTGACCCAACTATCGGCTGATAAGGCGTTTGGTCTGTAAACATATTCTTTAATTTCTTAGAATTTCGATCAGATCAGTTAGGTGTTTATAGCGATCTGGATCTCCTCTATTCACTTTATTATTGGGTAGCCATCATCAGATCACAGCTTGATCAATCCCTGGCACAGAATCAAGGCTTCAAATGAAGTGTGGCCACCACTATAATATATCTGATGCCCCTTCCCCACTTCTTCTTGACAATATTTAGCAATAAGGCCGTCTTTTGTTTGCGATTGTCCTTTTTAAATCATGTCTTCTGTTTGTCATTGTGTTTTATTATGTTAATTTTAAAATAACTAACTTTTTACTCGTATAGCAACTAAAACAACAACAACAAGCGCAATTCCACCAACAACAGTTGCAACAGCAACAGTTACAGCAACAACAACAGAAGAAGCCTGAACCGATATACGACTTGCCAATACACAATAAGCCGCAGCTCACGCCGCAACAACAACAACAGATAAGGCAACAACAACAACAGGTAAAAACAACAATTTATCAACATTTAATAATTAATTGAAAAGGAACATTATAAATTAGCTGATAAAAAAAACTGATTTATTTTTAGTAAACTGAAAATGTTACTTTAATCTATTATGTCCTGCTATTTCACTAATGGTTTGATAGATACTTCATCGGATTTATCATTTGCGATAACTACTTTAGTTTATGAGGGGAAGCAAATTCTTTACGTTACCGTAAACTCTCGTTTTGTCTCTTTCACTCGTATTGACTGTGAGCAGTATATCCGATAGTTTACGGTAACGTAAACAGTTTGCATCAACTCATAGTAGGGCCACTGTTGAAGATGTAGTCATTATTTTTATGTCAAAATTAATTGACAGTGACACAAGACATTGTCTGTGTTTTTTCTCTTTGATTTTCTCAATAGCTGTAACGCCATTTTTCTGTTAAATAAAACCAAATATAAGTAACTAAAATTGTTTAATTACAACAAGTCTATTAATCTACAAATGTTGCTAGTTGCTATAGAAAAATGTAGATTTAACGAAACAAATGTTACATGTGATATTTACAATTCAAACTACTTTCAGTTTCAACAACAACAGCAGCAGCAACAACAACAACAACAACAGCAGCAACAACAACAGCACCAGCATCAGCTCCAACAACAACAACAGTTGCAACAACAACAACTGCAACAATTACAACAGCAACAGTTGCAAGCGCGTGCCAGAGCGAGACAGCAGAGAGCCGGTTCGATATCCAGTCGAGACACTAGTGTGTTCTCTACTTCCTCTGGAGAAGGGTGAGCATATAACAACAACAATTACAATAATAATAATTGTAACTACAACAACGACTATTGCAACAATTACAATAACAAATATAACAAACTATTGCAACAATTATAATAACAAATATAACAAATTATTACAACAATTACAATAACATAATAATACTGCCTCTGTATAAGCCGCTCTCAACGTTGAGAGCTATCTTGAGATCATACCTGAGATGCTGTTCCTATATGAAGAGCATCTCAAGATAGCTCTCAACGTTGAGAGCGGTTTATACAGTGGCGGTCACATAATTAAAGACACCAGTCGATTTCATACAAACGAGGTATAACTGAAGCATTGATTCTCCGCCAAGGATTGACCTAGCTGTGATCTGATGATGGCCATCCATGGAGTGAATGGAGGAGATTCAGATAGCAATACACGCACCCAACTGATCTGATCAGCATTCTAAGAGATAAGGATCAGAGTTTTCAGTTTCAGGATTTCCATACATTTTTTGCTAATAACAATTCTTTTTTAAACATACCCTCATATCTCTTAGAATGCTGATCAGTTCAGTTGGGTGTTGATCTGAATCTCCTCTATTCACTCCCTGGATGGCCATCATCAGATCTCAGCTAGGTCAACCCCTGGCGGAGAACCAAGGCTTCAAATAATAATATACATTTTATTGCACATTAAGACATTACAGAGAAACAAATTAGAAAGAAAGCACACAAAAGGCGGCCTTATTGATTAATAGCAATTGTATGAAAATCGACTGGTGTCTTCAATGAGGATCAGTAACGATTTTAGTTTAGTGGCTTATCAGAAAGCTTAATTATGCCACCACATGATTAAGTGTGAAGAAATTTTTACAATATCTCTTAAACCTAAAAAGTTAAACGAGCTAAAACGTGCTAAAACACTGTCCGTGTTATTACATAATATTTTTAAACACTTTAACTAAACACGTGTTTAAATGTGATGCTGTCACTTTTTTGAGAATATTGTTTGACAGAGACAACATCACATTTAAACATGTGTTTAGTTAAACAGTGTTTAAAAACTTTTGTAATAAGGCCGTGTTATTTTGGGGGGTCATTATCACGTCATCGAGACGTACGCGAACCTTATGTCGTACGTGATAAAGCACATATTGCATTGAGCTTGGCATTTCCTTCAAAACCCTCATAACTCAACCATTTCTAAACGGATTTAAAAAAATCTTTCACAAGTTTCATAGCTATTAATATGTTTTTATATTATACCAATAAAAGTATAGGATTCAAACCTGTTACTGATCCTCATTATGTGACCGCCACTGTAAATACGGGCCTTGGTGATTGATCCAATTATCCGTAAGCCCGCGACAATATTGCCTGCGTCATATGACATCACGATGAAATGCATGGCACACGGTCGGAAATGTTGTGCAGAGCGAGGATCAAAAGATTATCGCAAATAATATTGGCCGGAAGCTTGACAAAATCCTTCCGGTTAAAATTTTAAGGTTATGTTTACGTCATGTGACATTAGTACGAGACCCGTGGCATCATTTAGCTCTTCAATAGTTAAGTAGAGAGAGTTTACATAAGTCTTGTCAGTTCTGAGACGGCCGGAAGTCTGTCAAGTACTTTCAGGCCATTTCAGAAGTGACAGACTTATGTTAAGTCTCTTTACTTTGAAGGGCTAAATGACGACCTCCGTGGTCGAGTGGTTTGTACGCCGGTTTTCAAGGCGTCACCATCTCTTGAGGTCCCGGGTTCGATCCCCGGCTGGGTCAATGTAAAAAATGAACTTTTCTATATTGTCTCAGGTCTTGGTGTTTGTGATACCACCGTTGTCTCTGATTTCCATAACACAAGTGCTTTAGCTACTTACTTTGGGATCGGAGCAATGTATGTGATGTTGTCAAATATTTATTTATTTATTTTATTATTATATTTTTAAATGATGCCACGGGTCTCGTACTGATGTCACATGACGTAAATATAACCTTACATTTTTGACCGGAAGTGAAGGTTTTTCTTAAGCTTCCGGCCAATTTTATTTGCAATAATCTTCTGATCCTCGCTCTGCACAACATTTCCGACCGTGTGCCATGCATTTAATCGTGATGTCATATGACGTAGGCAATTTTGTCGCGGGCTTACGGACTGCAAGTTTTTATGTCATGATTCTATTATTTTTATTTAATTCCATTAAATTTTTTTCTAGTGAATCTTGTTGGCGCGGCTCTTGCGCCGAAGACCCTAGAGATTTAGACGCATTACTGCAATATATTGAAGGCCCGGCGCGCCACGTGGACCGCGGGAAGAAGCGAGCCAAGAAGCAAAGGCAGAAAGCTAAGAAAGTTAGTGCTATAGTTTTACTTTAGCAAATTAGAGTCCAGTCCAGTTGGTAGTGCGCCATCTTGGGAGAGATCTTGTTATTTCCCGTCATTTAACAGAAATATCTAGGCAACAAATCTTTAGTAAGCCATCTCTTACTGAGGATAGGTTACTGAAGTCGGCCGTTAGGCGATTCATAAGTTAAGTGCAAAAGGGTGTAAGAGTTGTACATGCATACATACATACACTCACGCCTGTTTCCCATGAGGGTAGGCAGACACTATGGATCGCCACCTGCTACGATCCTTGCATACTTCTTTCGCTTCATTAACATCCATCAATCTTTTCATACATGCCCTGCGGTTTTTGTCACTAGGTACACCAGCCTTTTTTATTTAACCTTCCTAAAGTCAATAAAATAATAAATAAATCGTCTAGTATTTACTTTTATACGTTTGTTTTAGTCGGAAGTCCGGTTGCTGGAAGATCGCGCATCCATTGCCACTTCTCTAGCGCGCGCGCGGTCAGAGCTCGGTAGCGCGCGAGCAGCGCACGACACAGCTTCTAGGAGACTTCAACAAGCGCGAGCAGCGCATCCAGCGCCTAAACGGAAGGGTTAGTATACGGCTCGAAGGACCAAACTTGTGTTTATGACAGAAACGAGTATTCGGCTTTTAGGACGAAAAATATTTATTTAAGGGTAATTAAGAAGAAAACATTGCACAATCATCTGGTTTGATGGAAGAAAACAAATACCTTTGTTGAAATGATGTCATTCATTTGGTCAGACCTCGATAGTATATGAGATAAAGCGATATGCACCATTTGTACTCAGTTTGGTTGGTGGTAGGACTTATTTCAAGTCCGCCTGGCTAGCTACCACCACCTTACCTAAGTCTGACGCCATAACAACGATTCAAAATTATTTGTGTTCCGGCAGTTAGAGGTAAGATAGCCAGTTCCTCAGTGATGAGGATTCCGGGTGTAGTGCGCTTACACTTTCGTCCTTATTGTCACTTAACATCAGGTGAGGTGAAGGCCAAGCACTATCCCGTTGTAGATAAAAAAACATACATTAATTAAGATAAGAAAAGTGTATTTGAATTCAAATTATTTTACCTGAAGAATATTGACAAATAAATAAATTGCCGGTCCAAATAACAATAATATTATCTCTAACAGGTAAAAAGCAAAAGCTGAACCCGACTCAGCAGGCTAAAGTGCAGATAGTGGCTGAGCAGCTGGGCGAGCTTACCAACCTAGTCAACACCACGGCCAAGGTAACTAACGGGATTTTTTTCTGTCTATTCAAGACTCTTCTAATATTTTAAGATAACTTACGGCTTCTGTAACTTAAATCTATATAATAATATTATTATGAGTATATACTCATCAACTTTGTCTAGGGATACAGATGTTATTTTCATACAAACGAGGTAACTTTGCAGCCTTGGTTGTCTGCCAGGGATGTACCGTGCTGTGATCTGATGATGGCCATCCTGGGAGTGAATGGAGGAGATTCAGATCGCTATACACACCCAACTGATCTGATCAGCATTCTAAAAGATTATTGGATCAGAGTTCTCAGTTTCAGGATTACCATACATTTTCATGCTCTTTTCGCGGTTTTTTTAAATCTAATCAATCTTTTAGAACGCTGGTCAGATCAGTTGGGTGTGTATAGCGATCTGAATCTTTTCCATACACTCCCTGGATAGCCATCATCAGATCACAGCACAGTACATCCCTGGCAGGAATCCAAAGGTTCAAAGTTACCTCGTTTGTATGAAAGTAACACCTGTATCCCTAGACAAAGTTGATGTGTGTAAATAAAAATGAATCGCCAAAGTGGATGTAAGCGCATAACTTTAGAACGACTGCACCAAATTAGATAATTCTTTTTTGTTGTGTTTGTTTTTAACGGGACAATGTTTGTATAAAAGAAAATATTTTTTTTACGAAAAGATGTAAAAAACATTTTTTCTCTTTCTCGTATTTTAAATGGCAATATAACTGAAGATGGGCACCACTCTAAAGTGCAAATATGTACTACAATTAACAACCGTTAACAGTTAGTGCAACTTCAAAAGACGATCAAATACAACTTTATTTTTCTTAACAGGAAGTATCGGCGGCTGAGAAACAGTTTGCAGAATGGTCGCGACGATTGCAGGAGTGCGAGAGACAACTGGCCGAAGCGAGGGCGATGCAGGGAAAACCGCACGCGCAGGTTAGTGTTGTTTATTGACTAGTCACGTCTAAATATATGTTTACAGTTTAGAACTTTGTGACTCTAACGGCTAAATATTCAAATGATTCTTTATTTATTTATTTATTTATATAAGGTACACCAACAGTTTTACTTGAAATTATATACAAGTGGGTCTTGAAGTTGTTAATGATTAGGTCATACATGAAAACCAATTACTGGTATCACAGAGCACGGAATCGCCGCGCGCCCGCTACTAGAGACGGTAGTAATAATAATAGCCGTAGCTGCGCAATTGCGCTGGGCGCAACTGCGAGCGAAAGCAGCCGCCAGTTTCTATTCGATCGTCGTGGAGTAAACAATACCAAAAAAGCGATAGAAATGCCTTATTGTGCTGTGATTTGGTGTATTAATCAAAGTAAAAACACCAATAAACATAATTCTGGTGTATCATATCACAAGTAAGTAAGAAAAACATAATATTTTTAGTCTTTTTGGGACGAGGCATTTTGGAACACAAAACCTCGGCCGTGGGTAAGTAGCGAGTCATCAGTAAACGCGATAGTGATGTACCGCGTTGAGGTGCCGCGTTGGCGTCATGTCGATAATACGTGTTGAAGTACCAATGTACCTTTGAATTTGTATGGCAAAAAATTGTAATAATAATTGTAGTACATTGTTATTTTTTGACAAGCTTTTATTTAGTTTCACCCGTCCCGATGTTTGTCTGTTTGTAATCAAATTGAGCTGAAGTTTGGCATGTACCTTTGTTGCCAGTAACAATGTAATCATATAAAATTTGTGTTATTAAATATCAATTCGAAATCATTTGAATAAAAATATATTATTTTTGGAGCAATGTTATAAAATAAATATATTATGTTTAACCACAATATTAAATCCTATTATTTTGACACCTAGCCTTATATGCATTATTATGATTGCATAATGTTTATTATAATATATTAGAATATTTCAATAATATATTAGAAACTGCTTGGCCAACCACTAACATTTTTATGCTTAATAAAATAAAAATATCGATAAAAGGTATCGACTCTGTGCCGCAGCACTTGTAATAAACTCTAAGACAATACGGACACGTAATCTATGTAGGCGTCCGTGTATTGGTGTGCGTAAACGGTGACGCCCACTGACACCCTAGTTTTGTATAGAAACTGACAAGCGTGCCGTCTCTAGTAGCGGGCGCGCGGCGATTCCGTGCTCTGTGACTGGTATACACAACTTTTCCCATATTAAAATTATTATGTTATCCTATCAAATTAACATCAAGTATTGAAGCATTTTTTTTGTTTTTTTTTTATTTATTTATTCTAATTACAACGGCAGATAGTGCCACTTACAGTAACTAGTAATTTACACACAACAAAAGAAAAGATGATGGAAAAATTTTGATTGATTGATTCTTGTAGTAAAGGCCATGTTAAGGTGATCATCAGCACTGGACTCGAAACTATAGATGGCGCTGATTTTATCATAACGTACTTTCCCAGGATTTAAGCTTTACACATAATATTTTAGCGTGTCCGATAACTAACACCTATTCTTCACTATGAACTTATCAAAGCAAAATTATTTCAATTAATGCAATACAATATTATGTATGTGCCAAATAAAACTGATTGTTGGATGGAGCGCCATCTATTCTAGAATCCTGGGAAAGCTCAGCTTTCCAATGCTGTTAGTTTGCTTATTCTCAGCTGATTCTCAATAAACAAACATTTATTGTAAGCCATTATGTGCCAGTTTGCGATACTCTTATAAATCGACAATATCTGGGCGACCGGCGGTTATTTTATTGTAAAAAAAAAACAAAAGTAAGTCACCGAGCGGGATTCGAACCCGTAACACTTGTTTCTTGCCATCCGCGTCTTAATCCGCTAGACCAGACAGACAGTGACCAGGACGAAATTAGCGACCATATTCTGCGTCGAGAGATAATATTATCTTTAAATGACTCATATATTTTTAATAACTTTTTTACTTATTTTTCGTAATACAATACATCACCAAAGTACCAGGATCTCATAAATACGGAGAAGGTTAACTTCTACATTTTTAATATACTTCTTTTTCTTTTTTTCTTTTCTTCTACTTTTTTATTTATTTTCTCCGTAATAGGTGACGTAGGCTGAGAAAAAATTGTACAATGACCTGTCTATACTCGCTCGTGCGCTAACATATTGGCATTGCGCTCACACAGGCACAACAATAATGTAAGCGCGAGAGCGACAGAGATAAAGTACCTATAGACGGGTCATTGTACATGGGCATTTCAGCACCTTGGGCATTTTAGCAGCTTGGTCATTTCAGCAACGTGGTCATTTTACCACTTTGGTCATTTCAGCACCTTGGTCATTTTAGCACCTTGGTCCTAACGCCCCGAAAGGGTTTAAAGGTATAAGATAATTTCAGTTGCAAATCGACCAATCAATACAACAACAACAACAAGCGGCCGAGTACAAACAACACCAGTTACAACAGTTGCACCAGCAACAGTTGCAACAACAGATGCACCAACAACAGTTGCAACAACAACTGCAACAACAACACATGGAGAGGCAGCGGCAACAACAGATTGAAATGCAAAAGCAAGGCACTGCCTTCATGGGTGAGCTGGTTTTTTATATTGGAATTTATAGTTACTTATTAAATATATAGATTTTTCTGCATCCATTCATTCATCCATGCATTTTTATCCTAATTTTAATCAAAATTTCTCAAAGAAAAAAAATCTTATCTTCTCATAGCTATTATATACATTTGCATACGTAATTTGTTATGGTTTTTATAAACTAAAATAGTTTTATAAAGTAGAAATATGAATTTAATTTTACTAGCAGTGTTTTCCGTGTATATTTTTTTTCTGTATCGAAAAGACAAGAACAAAATGCCGAAATTAAGTTTAGTCCTGTCAATTTAGTTAAGTCGTGCTAACCGAATCGAAACAATTGTCATCGAAAACTTACTTTTTTTTTTATTCTGTAATAAAATGATGAAAATAATGTAATGGAGTATATTATTATCAGTAATGTTGTCCCCAGACGCGGGCGGTGGAATGGTGTGCGTGCGGCGCTCGCCCGCTGGGGTCGCCGTGTCGATGCCCGTCAGGCCTGCGCTCTCAGGTTACTTACCTTTATACCAATCATTATTAGTAGTTTATGATACAAGGTTGGTAAGGAGTTTTTAAAAACCCTAGCAGCCGTGTGCCATACTACGTTTTTCAATACATTTGCGAGAAAACATTATAGGTACTACTGAAACTGTAATCTATACATATAATAAAACTGTAAATTCTAAATATTTGTGTGCGAATGCACGGCGTGCGGTAAAATCAACTTTCCGCACGCTGTTGTAAGCCGTAAACAAAAACGCACGGCGTGCGCTAAAATCAACTTACCGCACGCTCGACTGTCATTGTAAACTTACATTTTCGAGCAACTGTATTGAAAATAATATACACTTTATTGAACACAGACACAAATACATTATAAAGAAAGATACACAAGTAGAGATAAGTAAATTACACAAAAAATACATATATTTATGATCCAAGTAAACATGGTCTGGCATTCCGAGAGTTACGTCACCCACTATCCAGTTGTGCGACTTTATCGTAACAAGCAAAGAATGAAGATTTTTTTAAATCAAATTGGCATTAATAATTAACGACTTTTTCATTCATCTCTGTTTGGAATCATTTGTTGTAATTTATAAATTATTATTTCAATAAAGTGATAAAGTTCGGTGAAAATTGTTTAGTACCCGTTGACACAGCCATCCGTTTTACAGGTTCATTTTATTAGATACGTTATTATTCGGCGATAGCGTACAAAAGTACCTCTAATGCCGAGTATGGTAGATAGCGACCAACTTGTACCACAGAATAGATAATAGTACTAACGTACAGAAGTTGCACTCCGCAAACTCGTTAAAATAAATTGCGACTCTTGCCCCAACACAATAAGGTGCAATTCAGTTCGCACAGCGCTCCATTCGCTCCAAAATATTCACTTAGTAGTTGCCTCTCTTTCTATCGCGTAGGTCTTATCTTTTCTGGTGTATGAAATTTGTCCTCTCAGAGGACGCCGAGCGATTCAGACTCGCGCGCGGAGTGACAGAGCCCGGCTTGTACTATGGGACCAACTCTGAAATCGGGGGAAAAAAAAACCAGCTGTTTCATACAATATTTTGACATTTTCGTTATTAATTTTTGTACGAAACAGCTGTTTTTTTTTTTCGTGATTTCACAGTTGGTCCCGTAGTAAAAGTTGTTCAGTTTGATGGTCACTATCTACCATATTCGGCATTACTGGTCATTTTGTAACACGTTGTATATTTGCCCGTAGTTCTGAATATGTGCGAAGAACCAACGCAGGCCAAACAGACGGACGGGCAACGCAAGCAAACCTGGGAGCAGGCGCTAGCACACATCAACCAACTAGCTAAAGGATCCAAGGAAAAGGTGACAACAATTTGTATTTATTTATTAAGGTGGTACCCTGAGCGAAAGTGGCGCCGCGGTGAATTATATTTAATATTATAATTCTGATACACAATTTTAAAAATGTTTATCGTAGAGATTTTAGGGCCCACAATCTAGTATTTTTAGACGGTATCGTTACATTCCCTCGTAGTCACTGCTAGAAGTAGATAGAAAAACTGCTAAAAGTGACCGTTTTTGACATTTGCTATCTACTTCTACGAATGACTACGAGGGCATGTAGCGATACCTTCTAAAAATACTAGACCATGGGCCCTAAAATCTCCACGATAAACATTATTAAATCTTTTTCTATCAATAACTTATTAAATAAAAACCTCTAAGGGCGCCACTTTCGGTCATACAACCGCCTTAATATAGAAATTTGACAACATTACAAAGAGTATGTAAATTAACTAAAGGCTTGTTTTCCTTGTGTGTGTTTCCATTTACTTTTAACCAGATTGTGTGTAGGTAGGAGAATAAGCCAACGGGTACATATTTTTTTCAATTTGAAAACATTATAATTCATAATTCATTTATTCCATAACAACTTTTTCCATTAAACTTTTTCGTTATCGGTAAACACATTAGCATCACCCTGTAAAATAAACTAGGCAAGCATAAGAATAGTAGATTGTTATACAAGACGCTAAAATGACCCATTGCATACGAGGTAGTTTTATTCCCGAGCTTTAGCGAGGGAATAAATAGAAACCGAGTTACAATGGGTTTTAGCGTCGTGTGTTACACTATACTTTTCACTACGATTGCGAGAAAATAAAATACAATTTTAAATAGTTTATACTTACTTCCGTAAACGAATCCACTCGTTTTTCTATCCTCCACTTCATAAAAACTTTTTGTACAATATTTAAATAAATGATTTGTGCTTGACGGCAAAAGATTAAAATTATTTCTTTCCTATTATCTACAGTCACACAATTCAATCAGTTTTGTAATTATAGAAAAATTCTAAAGATTTCGCGCCATGGTACCTTTTTTAAATTTCTGCTGTAGCAGCTAAGCAACACAAACACGCATTCTACGATTCACTCTGTGCACGCACAGAGTATAAATGAGTCTATGATTTCACCGAAGAGATGCTTTTAGTTCCATTTTCAAAAATAAGAATGAGAAACAGGGGGCCAATTACGAAAATAACGTACGCAATTGCGTAACGCAGTCACTTGGTCACGATAATCGTCTGCAGTTCGTCGGTTGTGGCTATTAAATACAATTTCAATTTGAATGAATGATGTCGAATACGCTAAAAAACTGTCAAAATAACGCAATCACTTTGCGATATCGCATACGCAAGTGCTTTGTAATAGAAAACAATCATAACGAAGCACGGACGCAGCTGCGTGTATCGCATAAAACTTTTCGTAATAGACCCCCAGTATTAAGTCGAGCGAGTTTTTATTCGTGATTATGAATAAATACTTTTTCGTTTTAGTAGGCTCATTGGTAATAGACAAACATTAAAAAAGAAAAAACTTTAACCCCTCTAGGGGTTATTATGCTATTTTATCTCGACTCTTGTACGTTACAATGACGGACTTTTTGAGCAAGAGGAGTGAAAACTTCTTTTCTTATTATTACTTATTCTTCTTTCTTTACATGTTTTACTGAAATTAATTCTTTAGTTTTACTGGAAAAAGACTTCATTTTGTTTTTAAAATGATTGGTATTGCAGACTTTTTGAAATCGCGTACGATAACAAAGATGCTGTGTTACTCAAGAAAAAATATTCCTAATGAGAAACCCTTTCGATCAGTATCGTAAAAATAAAAGATTACTTTTTAATTTTTGGTAGGTTAGATTCGTGGTTAAGGCTGGCGATTTTTCAAAAATAAAGATTTTTGGATGGATGGAGTTCCGATTATTTTTACAATCGAAAAGAATTCTTCTTTCAGTATAATGTCCTATCTTCAGTATTTAAGTTACTTCCCTTCATGTGGCAAAGTTTTGGGACATCCTGTATTATTTTGTAATGAAATGCTTCTTGTTACAGCAGAAGAAGCAGAAAGAAGTGCCTCAACCGAAGCAGGAGCCGAAGCAGAAACCGCCGCGCGCGCCCTCTCCCGTAGAAACCGCGCCACTCTCCAAGAAGCAGAGGAAGCTCCTCGCTAAACAACAGGTACTTTAACACTTTCAAGGAAACTTTTTTTGTATGAAATATTCTATAATTATATTCTATTAATTCACTTCCCGTATGAATTCCGGTGATATACTATATCCTAAGAAATTAGAAAACGCGTAACGCGGCCAAGTGCCGCTGTTCGTATACCAGCCATGAGTGACAAACTCGTGGCAAATGAACTCCTGGCGTTCCTACAACAAAAGCTGGACGTCATGGATGAGGTGAGCGCACTGCAAATTTGCAAGTCCAGCTTCAGCGAGGACGATGTGGCCACGGCGAAGAAACTTTTGTACGAGTCTCTCGGCAAGAGCGACCAGATGGTGTCCCGGAGACGTGACGGGACACAGAAGAGCCTGCAGGAGATCATCACCCTGTTCAAGGAAACCGACCCCGATGACGTGCCGACGTTCGTGGCGAGAGACCTCAACAAGCTGCCTCCCGTCACCTTCGATCACGTCGATGTGACTTAAGGCGAGTTTGGCCGAAGTGATGCTGAAATTTCAGGCATCCGAAAATACTGTGAGTGAATTGCGTAAAGAAGTTGACGATTTGCGTGAATCACTCGCCGTAAGTAGGTCAAATGTCAACACTCGACGTGGGGCCTGCCTCGATACATCGATGACGTCGAGTTGCAAGTCAGCAGTTTCGACGCCGTCTCCGCCACGACCCGATCAAGCCCGAGCGCCGCCGCCGCCGCCGCCGGCCCCGCGAGCGCCGCGCTCCCCGCCCGCGCCCCGCCGCCGCCACCTACCGCGGTGGCGCCGCGCGCGCCTGAGACGCGTGCGCCCGTCAGCTGTCCACGAAATGTTGCTGCTGTTGCTGCCGCCAACTCAAGGCCGCAGTTGCAGCAGCCAGCTCTCGTCGATGGAAAAGCTCCTTCGCAGAATGTCGTCCGACCGGGCCGAGATGAAGACGGATTCCTCGAGGTTCGGAACAAAAAGCGACAGCGTCAGCGAACGAAGCAGAATAACCATGGCACCGCACCGACAGGGTCCAACTTCCTGCTGCGAGCTGCCATACCGACTACGGCCGTGTACCTGTCCCGCCTGCACCATACCACCACCGTGCAGGATGTGATTGAGTACATAAAGAAGAAGGCTAACTTTTGCTTGAGAGTTCAGCCTCTGGAGTCGCGCCATAACACGAATTTTAAGTCGTTTGTGGTGCGAATCCCGACCGCCAGGCTTTACAATCGAAAAGAAAAGAATTGGCACTTTCATGAAGGAGGACTTCTGGCCGCAGGGCGTGGTTTACAGGCGCTTCCGAGGGGCGTTGCCTTGTGCCACCGAATTGACACAGAAAGTGACAAATTGACTTTTTTACTAACGTAATATTAAGTTAAGTATATTTACTAACAATATTGTTCATATATTATATGTTTTAGTTTTAAGGTATGTATCTATGGGCCATTGTTGCCTGATTATAAATTAATAAATAAATAAATAAATATCCTACTAAAACATCTAGTCTAAGCGGTCACGGGATTTTTGGTAACGGTCAAGGAAAAGGTTAGATTCATTTTCATGGGTTGTAGTGTGGTCCCCTAATGTGAATGATGTCGGTCTGCCTGCTCTCAGGTGATGTCTGATCACTTTCTTAACTGATACACTCGCTTGATTTTAATGTATTCCGTCCGAGAATATGATCTGGTACTAGTCCAATATTTTTATAGTATAGTATTTCGTATTAAAATGAAATTAATTAAAAATCTTCTTTCCAGGCCGAAGAGGAAGAAAGAAAGAAACAACAGCAAGAAGCGAAGGCGAAAAAGGCCGAAGTAAAGAAGCCAGAACCGACTAAAGCAGAAGCAAAGAAGTCTGAAAAGAAGCAGGAAGCCAAGAAGGCGGAACCGGCCAAGAAAGAAGAGAAGAAGGAAAAGAAACTAGAGAAGAAGGGAAAGGAGAATAAACAGGAGAAGAATGGTAAGATAATCATTATTTTGACTTTCATCGATAAATCTATCCCCAGTAAGGTATCTTACTTATTTATTTATTGGCCTTTATTGCCAGCTTAATAATTTACACAATCTTAAAATTTATACAAAAACTAAACACAGGATATATTCGCGGTATCTTCACAATTATAAGCGATTGGATGAGTCATTAAACAAAAATCGATGGTGTTCTCAATTTTTATATGATTTAAGGCCATTTGCCACATGTTTTGAGTATGTTTATACCTTATTTGACCAATAATTTCTTTGAAATTCGCATACATTTTCTAATTAAAGCAGGGCTTAAATTCGGCTAATGTTATTTTATTTTAACAAAAAAAATCCTCTTTGCAGCAGTGGCGCCACAACCCGCCAAGCCGAGTAAACAGCCACAGCCTCAGAGTAAGAAGGACAAGAAGAAAGAGACAACACATAACAAAACCATCAACATCACACCAGACACCACTATAGAACTCGTCAATAAGAAGGTAAGTGGAAAGATCAAACAATAATCTTAATAATACTATAAACCAGCTTCCATCCGCCACTTCATCCGCGTAGACAGTTGAAAAATCCCTAGGGAACCTTCGACTGCGATTAATAGTATTCTATGTTTTCATTCAGGATATAAACTATCTGTTTACCAAATTTCATCTAAATCCGTTCAGTTGTTTTTGCTTGATTTAGTTACAAACTTTCACACTGAACTGAACTCACGGCTGAACAGATTTGCGTGAAATTTGGCACACAGTTTATAATCTGAGTTAAAACATAAAGTCTAATTTTTAATTCGCTGGAGTAAACTGACAGATTCTAATGTCACATTTTAAAATAATGTTGTCATATTTATTGTACTAGTGCTGCGTTTGGTTCATTGTGATTCTCTCACTCACGCAAAGTCAGTAACAACGTTCAGCGTGCGTTTATGGTTACAACGCTAAGGGCGGCTTGCGCATCGTCGTTAAATACAGTTCAAGAGCGACGTAAACGCATTTAGTCTGCTAATAGGGATGATGACAACTTTTTTTATTTTATGTTACATAAATTACCTCTCAAAAAAGAAACATTGGTAAAAGAATTAATTCGCTAGCATGAAAACTGCCCGAGATATCACAGTGTGAAATGCACACAAATGGACTCGCCCAAAAACGCTCCATACTAATGGCTTCCTAGTTATGACGTCACGAATAAGTAGTTTGTATGCAACGCGTAGGAAATTTTGGAAGCTATATATTGTTTTGTATCTATATTGTTTTTATCAAAATAGTTTCTTAGACAAATTTGCTATACATTTTACGGACTAATTAAAGGTATCATTTATTTTAATAAATTTTATACTTTTTAAATGGACTTGTCCACCCAACTTTGAAGGGTCATAAAATAAATAATATGCAATATATAAAACCAAGAGGTATACAAGCTACTCTAAAAGTTTAATATGTTTACGATTTTTATTAGTATTTCGTTATTTTATTCATTAGTCATCATCCCTATTATAATTAGCGTCTTGCACAACAAAAATTTAGGCACTAATCATGTTTAACGAACTGTCAAAGTTAAATACCCAAAGATGGCTATTTAGCGTCGCTAAATACGTTTAGTTGACTTGACAGCTCGGTTGACTTTATGTGACAGTTAAAAGCTCGTCGGTCCATTTCACGCATTTTTATTTAAGAAATGCAACCATTTTGCTCTAAATCAAGTGTACAACGCACGAAAACGTAGAAAGGAACGCAAGAAACTGCTTTACCGACTCCCTAACTACGATTAGATAAATTACCATCCAAACGGACGTGAGCAAGACCTTTTTAATTGTATTTAGGCTAAACATATTTAGCAAGATAAACGCATTTAACTAAATTCTGTTTAGACCAAATGTTGCGCAAGCCGCCCTAAAAGTCTGATTATTCCAGTGAATTAATAATTAGACTTAAGAGGATTGTCAACCACGTGGTCTCGATAACGTTTCCCACCCTCTAAACCTTAACCTACAGTAATTAATTTTTGGTATTTTTTTGAAATGCCTAAATACTAGCTGTACGTTTTGATTTTTTAAATATCTATAATAGATTTCGAAATATTTGCATTTTAGTGATTTCATACAAAACACAGAAGTGCCAATATTTTCAAATCTACAATGAATATTTTAAAAATCAAAACGTACAGCCCTAGTTTTTAGGCATTTGAGAGGGTGGGAAACGTTATCGCCGTTTGTATTGTTGTTTGTATGGAGACCACGTGGTTGACAATCCTCTTAAGTCATCCTGATTAAAGGTTCCCAAGGGATTTTTCGTCTGTCCACGCTTTTATCCCACTTGTCACATGTACCCTTAGGGATGATTTATAAATTGATTATCTCATTGTTTTAGAAACAATGCCACAACGACCTCGAAAAGCCAGCATCTTGCAGCATCATGGAGCAGCTCAGTTGCGGCGTGCAGGTGCGTTAACACCCAGACATTATACAGCGTGTTACAAAATAACCGAATATGGTACATAGGGACAATCAAACTGAACAACTTTTACTATGGAACCAACTCTGAAATCGCTAAAAAATCAGCTGTTTCATACATTTTGATATTTTCGATATTAATTTTTGTATGAAACAGCTGATTTGTTTTCCCGATTTCAGAGTTGGTCCCATAGTAAAAGTTGCTCAGTTTTATGGTGTCTAATGTCTATCTACCACATTATTTATTTATTTATTTTATTTAACCATTTATTTCAGGCATCAATGGCCCATACAATAAATACCTTAAAACCTAACATACATACATAATATAAAACAATCTTTTCTCAAACATGCTTGGAAATTCGAACATTATTTTGACAACATTCTTCGTGGTAAATCGGAGTTTCCGGACAGACCTTAACCGCGCCGGCAATTTTTGTATGTGAATCCATTACTAACGTGTAATAATGGATTGTCATAGAAACATTGCCTGCGACTGACCGTAAATGTTAGTATTGAAACTCATTATACACGTGTAATTCAGAAATGGAACGAAATTTTCAATGAAACACAGCCAATGAGGTCTGTGATCATCATCAATATTTAAAGGCATTAGGGGTTTTTTTGTAAGACGTTGTATAATAGTTTTGTTTGTTCAGGTGGCAGATTTGAAACTACCTCCGGGCATAACTTTAACGAGGGTGCAACCCAACGAGAAGAAGGAACCGGTGCCCATCAAGTCTGTGGTGAGTAATCTTAATCACACACTGGCAACTCTAGCAATTGATGTGATATTATGTGGTAGCAAAGCATAAGACTGCTGACCGTTTTATACTTTGTGACTACATAATATATTATTTTACTATTAACGCTAATGTCAGCATTAGCGTTATTTTTATAGCTACAATATAATAAATTTAAAAAGCCGATAATAAGCATGGTATTATTTCGTATAAACAAAAATAAAAGTCATTTCTGAAATGACTTTTCTATTTTTCAAACGTGGCTTACCAAAATTTTATTAAATAAATGTAGATCATTGAATGTAATTAAAATATTTAGAGCAGGGGGTCAAGTCTGCTAATGTTTTCGTCAAAATCGTAGTTCAATTGTGTTTGAATGGTAATGCTTTTTGAGACAGTTCTTGTTTTTTAAACCCAAAACTGAAACACATTGTGTTTCTTAAACCCAAAACGGAAACATATTGTGTCTCGATTTTGGGTTTAAGAAACGAGAACAGTGTCAAAAGCATAACCATTCAAACACCATTGAACCACAATTTTGACGAAAACATTAGCAAACTTGACCCCCAGCCCAATAGCCGATTGATTGAGGAATATTTGGTAGCTAAAAGTTGCTTATCAATTAACCAGTTTGGCTGATTGAATATATTGAATATATTTTTTGTTCACCAAAATATGAATATTTTGCTATTGTGTCCTATTCGCCGTTATTCGAAGCCTTGGTAAACAGATTGAGAATAGCGAAGCCTTTCCGTTACCGTTCAGCATCATTATTATAGGTCTATCTTACTAAATTACGTCACATCCGCATCCGTGTAACGTCATATCTCACCCCTCCATGTTCACCAGGCCGCCGCCATTGCGAGTTTCCGCGCTCATTGGCGTCCTTTTTTCGCAACCGTTCACATCTAGTCAAACGCTGTTAGCGTTCGAAATTTAAAAATTTTCCTAAGTAGGTCAAATGCTGTTAGCATTCGAATTTTAAAGTTTTCTAAAGTAGGTCAAACGCTGTTAGCGTTCGTGAAATTCTTAATTCGTAATTTAGATTTTATATTGCATATTTTTGTTGGAAAGTAACATCTTACGATTTATTTTCGTTTATTGAAAATGCGTGTGCGTAGAAATTTTAAAACCATACGTAAAATCAGTGTAAGTTGGGTCCGACTCTGTGTCGTCTCCGTTTTCGTCGTCATATTCGATCGCGGAGTAGCAGAGAACGAAGGCGAGGGCATGGATTTACAGTAAATACGATGCAGGATTTGAATTGAATTGAGGTAATCTAACGCCTCGCCATAAGGTCAGTGAAATTTTTCCATATTTTATAATGGTATGATTCTACCCACGATATGTTGAAAAAATATTTTCTGTTAATTCTAACATTCGTTAAATTGCCGTTCATGAGTTTTATTCGCTTTTGGCCTATGCGATCTGCTAAAAGGTTATAATTTTGACAAATTTAATGCTTATGAAAATTTTTACGTTACGGAAAACATGTTTCGTAAGATTCCTATTCATTGTTGGTAAAGCTATATTGTGTTGAATGTGAGCTGAGCACACAAATCCTCAATTGTGAGAAAGTGTATGCAGCTTGAATCCTGGCGCTATCCGGCATTTCGTTCGACTCATAGTTTTACTTGACCAGTGATGAGATTAACCATTGCGCCCTATTTTATTTCGAGATGTTGTTTAGCCGTAGTCGTTTGAACGAGTATTTTTTTTTTTTTTTTTTTTTGAGAAAAGCTACTGCTTTGTGAATCTGAATAGTGATAATACGTAACTAGGCGCTTTGAACAAAAATAAGTATTCAGGGTTTTGCAAAAGAATGTTGCCTTTATATTGGTATTTAATAAAAACATTTATACGTTACTTTTTATACGTATATATTTATATTACATTTAAACGATATCAATGCGCAAAATTACTCGGGTTCAATTCCCAGTAAAATGAGCGTAGGGACTAATCTTGTCTTGTGTTGTGTATAAATAAAAATGAATGCTTTATATTTGCTTTCTATGCTTTCCAAAACCATTTATTTGATTGTGATGAAACTTGAAGGACCGATTGTCCTGGCCCAAAAAAAAAAAAAAAAAAAAAAAAAAAAAATTATTCGTGTTTTTAACCTTTGATTGAATAAATGTGTGGCATATTAAGCTTGTCGGGTACAGCTAGTTATTAATAAAATAATTTGTAATAATAATTTTAAAATAAAAATCTATTTTAAATTGTAATTAGATACTTTCTATTATCATTATACCCCTCGGTTCCAGCTTGTTCCGCAACTGGACTGGGGAAGGTCTATCGGCTGCTCCTGGCACCGTTGACACAAGTTTATGAAAAGTTGTATCTACATAATTTTCTATAATTAAAACATGCTGTCTACTTCCTCTATGTTAGTAATCCCCACATGTTGAGAGCTGTGTGAGTTGTAACACTATTTTTAATATTGATTCATCCGGTCGCTTCTGAGCACCGTTGATTGAGACTTTGATATGAACTCTGGCGGTCACTCCTGATGGATACCGTTGATTAAGTATCTTACTATTTAACATAAATTCGGTCGCCCTCTGATGGACACCGTCATTATACATATAGTTATGTAATGTCAATAAATATATTTACATTCGTTAAACATTTATTATGGTTTTAACATAAATTCGGCCGGTCGCTCCGGAGCACCGTCGGTTGATGTTTTGACATAAATTATTTCGGTTGCTTTTGATGAGCACCGTCCAGGCACCGTCGATATGTACATAGTTTAACTCATTTTATCTTATTATTTTATTTAATTATTCTGTATAAACACTGTCCTTAATCCCTGAGGGAGAGGAACTTAAAAAGGGGATCATCCAAGATATTCCCGTACTTCTAGTGGGCACCACCAATGAATGAATGATAGAAATAAATCTTTATTTACATAAGCTCCATGTTTTTAACAACCACTAGTTGCTGCTTACAGAACAACCAGAAGGATTTTGAATGTTTCTTTGGGGAGTTATTTATTAATATTAATTTTTATAACCGTGGGCCAGTGGCAACAATTTATTTTGATTGAAATATTTCAATTAATATATTTTCCTGTTATTTAAAATGTGTCTTTATTAAAAATATCGAACCGGGTGCAAAGTCCGGGTGTCGCAAAGAAGGTTCACCAACAGTTGCGTTCTGGTGCTTCACTGGCCGCTGCCGTGGCACACTCGATGCGCTCGCTCAGCTCGTGCTTTATTTTGCCGTTTTGTGATCATAAGGTCACAGTTTTAATCTAACCTATTTATTGTGTCCCTTTTGGCTACACTGTAACCAAAATAACTGTAGCGGATATTATGTTTTGTTTGAACATTTATAGTCATTTGTATTCTTTGAAGACTGATATTGTCTCATGAGACCGATGACAGATCAGATATCCTAGCTCGTTTTAGTTAAGTGGTTACTGCAAGGGTTGTGCCTGTTTTACATTTTAAATTTTATGAAAATTTAAGTCTGATGATGTTGGCTTTATTACACAGTGCATTGATAGCCGATTTGCCGGGGGCGTGTAATGTGTACATAGATACATAAAGTGCTAGTTTTTATTTTACTTTAACCACGTTGTTATTGATTATTTATTTAGATATGAATTTAAAAAATCACTTTCACATGTATATGTTTTGTGATGTAAACCCTATTAAATTCGTGGGGGAATCTCGATTTTACTCAGACCTCGATTGAATCATTCTATATTTTGATTATAATCATGGCACGGTGTAGGTTGACATTTTGTTATACACCTACTTAAGTACTTGTTGAATATTTCAGTAGAATATGAAAACACTTCTATTTAGCTACCATAACATGTACCATATTCTGGAAATAACTTTAAAATAATACACTTAAGCACTTTGACATTAGTCAGTTGTTGTAAACACTGTCGCTCTGATGTTATATTGGTTGGTGTCTGCTAATAAGTTACTTGAATATACTTTCCTAATCAAAGCGTAACCAACCACCCCTTTACCATGATGGGGAAGCACTGGCACCCGGCTCTTGTTTGTCTTGTTTATTTATGCGGGTGATGATACATGATTTGTTAGATAACAGAGGTAATCTTCTTGGTGGATGATTCCAAAGTATTTATGTGATTTTAATTGTATAATTAAATGCTATTATATTAATTCTAATTATTATTACTATTATTTTTGATATGCAACATTTTTGCTATATTGTTAGAAATTCAATTCAAGTTCAAAACAAATATAAAGTTGATGCAGCGTGCAGCTTTTCCGATGGCCATAGAAACCATGACATTTAGAAACTTAAATATTTATTTTATAGATTGATAAAAAGAAAATATTTCATTTACTTACCTTTACCTATAAAAACGAAACTTTGTTTACAGAAAGTAGACATGTTGGAATAATTTAAGTCGTATTTCTTTACTAAATAATAATTTCTTTCTTTGATATACAGTACTGTCATATTTGTTCTTTTAATACATCTTTTAATTTCATCTATTATATCTATTCTAGTCTTTACCTAGTATTTTGATTCCCAATGTTAATTTTGCGATGATAATTAAAAATGTTACAGTTAAGTGTAGTGGGTACTTACCTAAGTAAGTATCCTTACTTACCTATTATTATTATGTTTTGTTTTTGTTTTGGGCTAACACAGCTGCTGGGTGTTGACCAATCGAATAGGTACTAAATGTTTTATTGAGTGTAAAAATTCAAATGACCTTGTAAATGTTAATTAACATTCGATAGCAATTTATATAACACTAACGTCTGACATTAGTGCTTGTTCTGCCCACACATAAAGTTTATGTTAGACGCGACACAACAAGATGTCGCAGACAGACACAGACACTCTAGCTAGCTAGTCGGCCTAAGTGTGTAACACCAAAGGTAGTTCGCCTACCTTTGGCTTAAATCAGTCGTATAACGTTTATTTTTGGGTAGGTATTTATTGAGTTTCAGTTCGCAGTTTACGATTAAATTAATTTAATCAAGTATTTAATATAAAAGTAATAACTTTGTGACCGCGTTCACAAAGATTTATTTTATTATGATATCCAAATCCAGTTAGGGATTTTATAAAGATTTTTTTTTTTTTTTTGCAGAGCAAAAGCTCAAAGATTTGGTAAGGTTTGTATCTTGAAGTGAATTAATTGGCAAGCAACTGACATCACATTTGTAATAAAAGAATCTGCGAAGAAAACGTTGTTTTGTCCCAGATTATTTTGAAGTAGGCGATCGACGCGATTTAATCAGAGATGCACTGTCAACCAGCAGTCATATCAAACGATAACACGACTAAAATATTATGAGTTAGATAATTTATGGTAAATAATTACTTAAGTAAAAAAAAAAAATTATGTGAATTTATTTAAAGCTGATCTGATTTGTCAATGGACTTTATTTCAGTTTTAATTATTGTTTTTTTTTTTTTTTTGTATTATTATTTATTTTTTCTTCAATTTACTATTTAAAGAAAGCTTTCTTTTGATCTAAATTAAAATCAATCTAAAGAGAAATAAACTATTTATGATAATTAAGAGTGTCACATTGGCGTCCTGTCCCTGTTCACCAGGCGATAACAAACAATGTCTCAATCTGTTTACCAAGGCTTCGAATAACGGCGAATAGGACACAATAGGAGCGTTTTACCTACCATTAAAACGCATATTGTGTCTGAAGCCTTATTCGAAGCCTACCTTCATGGGCTGCCTGGTATGCATTTAATGCGCAATAGTTGTAAAGGTATTTTTCAGATTTTGAGACTGCAATGAGCGCGGAAACTCGCAATGGCGGCGGCCTGGTGAACATGGAGGGGTGAGATATGACGTTACACGGATGCGGATGTGACGTAATTTAGTAAGATAGACCTATAATAATGATGCTGAACGGTAACGGAAAGGCTTCGCTATTCTCAATCTGTTTACCAAGGCTTCGAATAAGGCTTCAGACACAATATGCGTTTTAATGGTAGGTAAAACGCTCCTATTTAAACACCCTTTGTAGAACGTATGAACGGAACGTAACACGCTCGCCTCGAATGTTACATTACGTCAAAATGCTCGGGGGCCGTATTATGACCTCTTATTTCCTGGCAGTTTTCTGACTGGTTATCAATCTATCTCCTTTATTTGCTATACAGCGAGAAACAGATGTAACTATAGTTACTAATTCATAAACCTGGCAAGTTTTAAGAGGTTGTAATACCTCCCCTGGTCAGTCGCCACCTTAAGGTGTTCAGCTCATAACTCTGCTGACTGTACTCGTGCGAGGTTGTTGGTGTTTAAGGCGCTGTAGGTACATACACATATTATTTATTTTTATTGTTCGTTAACCAAGCTTAGCTTAAAGTGGCCACTTTTGGCAATAATGGATTTTAAAACTTACAGAATGAATGATAACTGGTGAAGAGTTATTCAAAAAATATTAGAGACAATTTAAGAGATTATTACATGAGCTTTTTTTTAAATATTGACTTGGTTTACGAGCAATAAAAATAAATGTAGTGGCGGCGCTAGTTTCACTAGTACCGCGCCCTAACAAATGACCTATAATAATGTTGTGGTTGCAGCCGGTGTGGAAGTGCAGCGCCCTATCGGCGGCCCCCACGCCCGTGGCGCGGCCGCCGCCCGTCATCAACGCCGACCCGTCGCTGCTGATGTTCGCGCCCGCGCAGCACGGTAACTATACTTGGATGAGGAGGATGGGCTATGGCCCACCACGCGGGCCCGCTGCGGATTGGTGGGTGTTAACGACTGCAAATACACCCGGGACCGACGGCTTAACGTGCTTTCCGAAGCACGGCGTAGCTCGAGATAATAGAATGCTCAGATCAGATCAGTTGGGTGTGTATATCGATCTGAATCTCCTCCATTAACTGGATGGCCATCATCAGATCACAGCTAGGTCAATCCCTGGCGGAGAGCCAAGGCTTCAAAGTTACTTCGTTTGTATGAAGATCGATTGGTATCCTTAATTACCTAGCCACCACTATACTACATCGCATGATATAGTGTTTTATCGACACTTAACTTTCAAAATTCAGCTGTTTAGTTTAAAAAAAAAAATAGCGTTATGAATAAAATGACATATGAAAAAAAATAGGTATAGTCAGGTGGGGTAAGTGAAACATACTTTATTTTTATTTAAGAAGGTTTAGTACAGCTGTAAAACTCGCAATTAAAGTAGCTGTGTAGGCAATGTACTCCTCATTAAATCAGCCTTTAACGGTATGAATATATATATCTAAAGACTTGCATTAAGCAACAAAATCACGAAAAGAATATAAAGGCTAAGAAGTATTTCACTTACCCTGACAAGGGGGAAGTGAAACTGGCCAAAATAGCTTTAAATATTGAGTCAATTTAATTAAAAACAGGACAAAAGGATCATTTTAAACCGTTAACATCCAAAATGTATCAAATTTTAATAAAATAGGGTCCAGTTTCAAAGATTTATCAAAAAAACGTAATTTTCATTTTATAACATAACTTAATTTTCTTTTTGGTTTACTAGCTAGTTTAATGATCGCAGCGATATCTGTGTTGTATTGAGGGCAGTAATTCGTCATTCCTGATTTATCGACACATCGCTATGAGAATAAACTACGATAGTTTCTTAGATATGGTTGGGTGTTTCACTTACCCCGGTGTTTCACTTACCCCACCTGACTATATCTTAAAAAAATTCTCCATATTGTTTATAATATCATCTACTCACATGCGCATTTATCTTTCCAGAACCGCCAAAGACAATCATCATCCCAGATCCGCCTCCCGCGCCTGCCAAATCAAAGAAATCAAAGAAAAAGGCAAAGAAAGCCGCCACCGAGGCTGAAACAAAACAAGAAACCAAAATGGTCACATTAAGAAACCCCATGTTCCATCCAAACTTGCCCCCAGTACAAGTGACCAACTCTCCAGTACAGAAAAAGGCAGAAATTCGGATCCCTGACCCTATACCGATGCCTCCAAACGCTTGCCAAGCGACTATCACCCCTACGTCCAACGGAATGTACACCATAAGGAACCCATTAATGTCCATGATGCACCAACAATCGTTAATGGGGATAAGGTCCCAAACGCCCCAAATGAACCCAATGTACACGCCGCAATACAACTTTGTCAATCCAAATGCGTACAACCCAGTGCAAGTACCTAATCAGTATGTTGAGCAGACTTCGCCTAAAAACCAAGACGAGTTGCAGAATAGAATTATGAATTTAGCATCTTTCACGCAAAAAAATGATGAGGGATATTCTTTATTTAAAACTAGCGAAGATAACCAACAACGGAGTTTTTTAACACCGGAATATTTTGTGGAAAACCAAAGTCCTAAACCAGTTGTGTCACCAAACCCGATTGGTACAAGACCGAATAACGAATCGAATCGATCTTTCGATTCAAACGACTCATCCTTATTCGCGAATCCTATCCAAAGACCGGAACCTATAGGGACCCCTTTAAAAAGGGAGGAAGAGAGGAACGAATATACAGGTTTATACACTCCCTTCGGTCAGGAGGATAGAAATGTGTTTAGAAATGCGTTGTTCAATGATAAGAGTGATGTTGGCTCAAACGTTGGCCGTATGGACGAAGTTGGCGCCAACCATTTGGCCAACGGCGATTCTCTGCCGTATTTTCAGAGGTTGAGGGTTGGATCTAAGTTGAATAATGAAGTGACGATACATCATGTTACGGAATCCAAGTTTTATAAAGGGCAGGTATGTTCCAATTTTTTTACTTTTAGCTAGTGTTGATGTAAAATCGACTATTAATTGAATAGGACCCCCTACGAATTTCAGTCATCCTATCTATAATATCAATACGATACCATCAATAGCAGGAATGTTCCTGAGTCAGTACAAAAAATTGGCCCATCCGGGGATCGAACCTTAGACCTCAGAGATGGCGATACTTTAGAAACTAGTGTGCAAATCACTCAAACACGGAGGTCGTCATGAATCTTGAAATTTTTATTATAAATTATGAACCTAAAATGTGAAATATCATTTCAATTTTAAATAAATGCTAAAACAATCTAAAAAATGTAATGAATTATAAAAACATTATTACATTTTTTTAAATTAGTTCTAAGATAAATGACCGATATAAATGTGAACGTTTGGCAGTTTGAATGATTCTTCCTCAATCACGCAAAAACGGCTGAACAGATTTGAATGAAATTTGACACATAGATAGTTTAAAGCCAGGATTAAAACATAGGATACTTTTTTATCCCGGTCAAAGGTTCTCTAGGAATTTTCCGAATGTCCACGCGGATGAAGTCGCGGGCGGAAGCTAGTAACTCAATAATTTGATAACAAAGCAAAGTGCCGACCGACGTTCTCGTGTTTGTTTTTACCCAAATCTACGTCATACCTTCCATGCACTGTCTATAAACGTTGTGATAACATGTGGTGTGTGTTGCAGGAGCCGGTAGGGGTGGGGGTCGGCGCGGGGGCGGGGCCGGGCGTGGAGGGGGCGTTCCCGCGCGCGCCGTGGCCCAATCACGCGCCGCCATTCCCCAACGGTACGTAATCACTTTACTGACATTATTGGGAAGGCTAAATAATCAACACTTATGCTTGTAGCATACCGCCGCGAAACAATACCAGCGAAACCGCAGTAGTACCAAGGCTCTGTCACTCCGCGCGCGAGTCTGAACCGCTCGGCGTCCTCTGAGAGGACAAATTTCATACATCAGAAAAGATAAGACCTACGCGATAGAAAGAGAGGCAACGACTAAGTGAATGTTTTGGCGCGAAGGGAGCGCTGTGCGACCTGAATTGCACCTTATTGTGTCGGAGCAAGAGTCGCAATTTATTTAAACGATTTTGCGGAGTGCAACTTCTGTACGTTAGTACTATTAGTCTGTGGTAGTACCGCCATGAATAGCGGGATATCACAAGATTTATCCCGCTTGGCGGCGTTGCTCTGGAGATCTTTGTACTGGCATTTAACCCCAATTTTCCCCGTTTATTTTATATTATATCTATATTAATTATGTCCGTCAGGTTTGAGGAGCCACGCCAGCTTTTAAAGCGCAGCTCACACCATTATTTGGCACTAAAGTATAGGTAGATTATTTTACACCCTTTTTCCATTCCGATCAACTGGAAACTGAACTATTTTACTTCTCAATAGCTCAACTATTTGGTTGATCGGTTGAGAAGTAAAAGAATCAACTATTTTACATCTCAACAGCTTAAGTATTTGGGTTGATCGGTTAGAAAATATACGATTAAAAAAAAAATCAGGGTCAATTTAAAAATAAAAATGAGTTCTTTCAGTAATATTTCCTACCTTCAATATTTAAGTTACTTTCGCTTGTGTCCACCACTGTATATCGTCGTCGATATAAGACAAGTGATGGCGGAACTACTGCGGTTTCGCTGGTATTGATCGTTTCGCGGCGGAAGTGCTACAGGCGTTAAACAATTGTTTAAATGACATTTAATCCTACTAAATAAAATGTGAAAATTTGTGGGTTTAGATGTTTGTTCCCCAGTCATGCAAAACGCCTGAACAGATCTGGTTGAAAGGACATCATCCATTTTGGTCCAAATGTGAAAGTGCCGGCGAAAAAGCAATAAAGTGCTTTATTCTGGTAGATTTTGTCCATCTAAGCATTTTTTATTACGACACCGAAGCTGTAGCACCGCTGTACTGAATTTTAAATAAGTTCAAAAAGTTTGTCTTTTCATACATTTTGACACAAATGTGAAGCGGTGCTACAGCTTCGGTGCCATAATAAAAAATGCTTAGATGGACAAAATCTACCAGAATAAAGCACTTTTGTCACGCGGACGAAGTCGCGGGCGGAAGCTAGTTTTTTTATAAGGTGTGATTAAGGTGTAGGTAGTGAAACTAGCGCCGCCACTACATTTTTATTACTCGTAAACCAAGTCAATGTTTAAAAAAAGCTCGTATTGTATTTGTAGCGGGTGTAGGCACCGCTGCGAACGGCGCGGCGTGCGCGGGCGGCGGTCCCGACGACACCGGGTTCGGGGCCGTCGGCACCAGGAGCCACCTCGCGCTGTCTATGTAGACACTTATACGACAACTATGACGCGTTTCATTCTTATTGGCGGCTGTGAAGTTAGCCACTTGTAGCCGTGCCCTCTCACCCACTAAAATTGTGTTCTATTCCGAGCCGCCAATATGATTGACAGCCGAAAACTCAAAGGCTTCTTAGCTATTATCTTTGGTGGTCATTATACAATATAAAGCCAGACGAATTGAGAAGAAAAATTCGCAGTTTGTCTGCCAGACAACATGCGAAACACTCAGTGCCAGATATAGCACTCGCGAGATGAAAGTCTGGGTCACACAGGCATACGTCATCTCCGCTATCGGTTCGTTAATTAACTGTTTCGTTGGCTAAGAGAAACATATCACAATTAAAAATGAATCGTCTTTCAGCGAAAAGGTAATTCTGATAGGGAGGGGTTGTAATGAGTGTGACAGAAAAAAAAATCTTTCATTCTTAGCTTGTTATTATAAAGTCACGCAAAGGGATAGTGACGTATGCCGGAATGCCAGACCTTGTTTTCTCAGACCATGGTTGAGGTCTCAGTGACTTGGAAGCTATCAGTTTCATAGAGCTTCTGTCAAATTTGACAAATTTTTTAATTTAAGATGGCCTTAACTTTATGAATCGTTTGAGTATTTGCCCGTGAAACGTACATCGTGACAATATTTACATGTTAATCATAGACAACATAGGCTAAGCACCATATCTCTAGGACATCAATAAGGAAGTTTGTGAAATAAAATCATAATTATTTTAGCATAAGTATGTTTTCAATATCTAAAAAAAATATAATAGCGTCACAATTTCCGTTCAATTTTAGTGAGATATGGCCCTAGGCGTATGTTGTCTGTGCATATTATTATAACTAGTGATCGGAATGACTGCAGTCACCAATCTAAATCAACATCGAAAAATTTTTTTAGAAATCTCAAAACGAATAGTTCTTGAAAATCTACAATAAATTGAATAAAATTAACTTTCAGATGAAAAAAACTCTTCAGAAAAAAACATTTCGTTTAGTTCTACATTTTATGATGTTGTACCACTTATTCCGACCACTGATTATAAGAAAAGCATTCCTTAGAACTATAAAAACCTAACACTAAGCACTGATTTTTCAATGCATAAAGCTTTGATAGCTTATTATACCGTCAAATTGAAAATGTTTATCATACATTAAGTGTGAGTTGCACCAAAACGCTGTCAAAGTTAAAGTTATAGTTATCGTCAAATGATAATGCTACCTATTTGTCACGTCAAACTTGTCAAAGGACAACATGCTGGCTGGCAACCTCTTTTTTTGGCTAACTTGTGCTTAACCGGTACTTTAACAAGCTTGTTATCGTTAAGGATGATATTATTATTATTTCTCTAATTATTAGCAACCAATTTTACGCAGTTTAGTATTTGTAAAAACAAGAAAAGTTACTGTTCGAGTTCCTATAGTAATAGCTAATAGGTATTATGTCTGTCAACCTACAGTTTTTGTAGTGATTTTTAATATCTAAAGTTCCACAGATTGTCTAAACTTCCTTATAATTGTCTGGCAAACTACATTTACATTTAATTACTTTAATATTCTTTTGTTATTTTAATTTTGTTGAATCCTTTTACGTTGCTTGTTATACCTACATCCTTGATTTGTTGCCATGGGAGGAGGAGCTGCTGCCTGAGATACGGGTATATCCCAGTTTGGGTAGTAGTTTGTACTGCCATGCCATTAATTGATTTTACTTTTAGTTTTTGTTTGTTCCTATAGCAATTGTAGTAACCAAGTTGTTTTGCGGTGTGTACCCACACTTTTGTTTAAAAAAATTGTAATGTGTTAAATGTGTATAAGGTGGGTACTCCTACCCTTGCTGCTTTTATACTTCAATTGTAAGCTACCTACGTAATAATTTTGTAATGTATGGTTGTGCAAATAAATCATTCATTCATTTCATTCATTCATTAAAGTTGGATGGTGCAACTCAGCCTTAAACTGACTGATATCTGTTGACTGAGCATTGAAAAATCAGCCCTAAAAAGATTAAACAAGTTGCTACGGCTGCGGAAAAGTGCAATAAAGAACTTAATGATTAGTTACTATTAAGTAGCTAAGCTTAACAACTTAAAATAAATCTTAAATGTCTTTTTAGTTCTAAGGATGCAGTAAAACCATTTTATGTAAAGTACTTGTAATAATGAACACATCCACTATAATTCTGAAACAGTTTCATACATTTTGATTTCTTGATTACTCTGTTGTACGTAAACAGAGAAAAGGCAGCCCTTGACGAGTTTCTTGCCGGTTCTTTGTATTACAAGCTCTTAAAATGGCTATTAATGTATCTCTTTTATTTGCTATACAGTAAGAAAGAGACATTGATAGCTATTCAGAAAATTTACAAGTTAGACTGCCGTACTCAGAGACGTCAATTAAGTTTAATGCTTCATTAAGTATCGTGTCGTCTCATACTATCACTATGGAAAAGAAAGAGATAGCAACAATTTTAATTAAACTTAATTGTGTCTCTGAGTACGGCCGTTAGAGCTTGTAATAGCCCCCAATGTGTCCCGCGTAGGGCGCGCGAACCGATGGCGTAGTTTCTTTGACATTCACAAGTGCTTGTAACAGCCTAGTAAATGATTTTGATTATGCGTTAACGGTATATCTTGGCGATCCAATGGTGGCGCCCTATTCGCTTTTTTTTAAAGTGATGTGCATAATAAATAAGATTTTGGTGTCAATATTATTTTAAGAAACTGGTGATTCTTTATAATTTCAAAATTAGGTGAATTGTGAATGTGGTTCATTATTATGGGTTCTCTAAGATCCTTATTGGGATCCATTAGGATTGGATTGAAAAAAGGATAATTAAATTCTCTTGGACTGGGAATATATCGGATAATACTTCAAAGTGTTCCTTCTCGCTCGCACTTGGTAATTTTGTAAGATATTCGAGCAAGGTGGAATACTTATATTCTATCTATGACTGAAACTTAATAAATGGACTATACATTTTAAAGGTCGGTTCTTAAGCCCGGTTTTGACTGTGTATAAGGGTAGTGACAATAATTGGGTGTCGCTGTAAAATGTAATATAATGAACCGACCAAAGACATTTTGTATCACTAAAGAATCACACACTGCCACGCTACGCTCCGTTATGCAGATATTTGTAGAAAAGTCGTTGATGTTACACCATAAGTGATTTCACATCACAGGCACTTTACGTATTTTAGAAAGAAAGAAAGAAAAAATGTTTATTCGGAGCATATACATACACATTTATAAAAATACATTTTAATCTTATTGCTATGCAGCCGAAATGGCCTCCACTCAGCAAAATGCCACTAATGTAATGCAATGACGCTGGTGTTATGTGGAACCAGTGAGAGGGGCGTATAATAAACAATATGCCGGCTGTTAAATTATTGCTGAATTGAAGCAGTGAGAAGTTCAAAGTATTACATTATGTGGGTATAAACCAGATATACAAAATTAAAGTAATCTTTAAGGTAAAATAAAAGTTAATCTCATAATTTTTTTCTCACATTTCCGCTCCTAAGGTTAAAACCGCTTGCACGCCGCGCTGGCATTAACCAACGTTTAGTTCGTGTAGGCAGGCCTCCTTCACTCGGTCAAGGTCGCGTGATAAGCACCTACCGCTGTGCGTGCCTTCGAAGGCACAAGTGAGCAGAGGGCCGCCACGCGCCCGCCGCCGTACGAGCGCGGCATCTTACTGCACAAGTAGATATTGTCTCTTTATAATAGTATACAATGTCGAATCGACATTACTGTGCCGTGTACGGATGTCAAAATCAAAAAACCAATAAACAATTGTCGTTTTTCACATTATGATATATGCTACGCAGTTCATTTAAAAGAAGACAACCCTAACGTTGTGTCGTCAGAAAAGGTAAGAGCACGCGATAGAAAGAGAGGCAACTACTAGGTGAATATGAGTGTAGGCCATTAGCGCTGCGCGACCTGAATTGCACTTTATTGCGTCGGACCAAAAGTAGCTATTTATTTAAATGACTTTGTGGAGTGCTGCTTCTGTACTTGTACTATTAGTTATTCTGTGGTGTAGGGGATTTTTCTGCAAAGTAGTAAAGCTCGTGAGTTGCTTAAAAATTTGCAGTCACGAATGTTGCGTGGCAGTCTGAGATTCTACTTAGATACTATTCCAAATGCAATAAGCATTTGACTGACATGTACAGTCTGTTCGCCGACGTTGATAAATGATATGAAAATGTCTTGAACTAGCGACTGTCCCTGAATTGTCACAATCTGTATTACGGGTGTCGCTTTATTGCTGCGCGCATATTATTGTGGTACGAAGCGCTGAGTTGGTTATAGGGTAATAATTGGCTGGCCGATTTGTGATGGGTTTAGAAACCCTAGTTTTTACATTTTTATCAACTCTGCGAACAGACTATAAAAATACTTGACGTGACGTGAAATTTCACTCGAAATAGTTTGTTTTTAATATATACAATATTGTATAAAGAGTCGCAGTAGCCTAATATCATGTTGATTTGAAGATGACAGTATGTTACACTGTAAGTGCCACTATTCACGTATATCATATTATTAATGAACGTCAGACTCTGTTTCTCTGCGGAGTTACCGTCTGTGCCGGTTGTAAGACGTTAAACGTAAGTAAAGTGTATATTATAGCTGATTTATGTAGTTTTATTCAATCCTTAAAGTTTCCGACGTACCTAAACAAAATAAGATTTTATAAAAAGGGTCAACTGTTTTTGTATGGACTTAGCAATATTCTGACTGATGACTTAGCAATATTCTGACTGATGACTTAGCAATATTCTGACTGATGACTTAGCAATATTCTGACTGATGACTTAGCAATATTCTGACTGATGACTTAGCAATATTCTGACTGATGACTTAGCAATATTCTGACTGATGACTTAGCAATATTCTGACTGATGACTTAGCAATATTCTGACTGATGACTTAGCAATATTCTGACTGATTTAATATGGGGCTGGGACTTTCCTACCCTGTGCAGCAAAGAGGGTGCACGACTTAAAAAAAACGAGTGGATTTCCTAAATAACTTGCAAATAAACGGTGCATCGGAGCTAAAAATCCGCTTTTGGTCTGACGACACCACCGGGCCATTTACAATATTTTTTTGGTAACCACACCACAGGGTTCAGTAACTGATTTCTATTGTGTTATAAATATTTAAGAATGTAAGAAATATTTTAAGTATGTACACCATACAAAAATCCTGTATCCTCAGCTTGATTACGTAACTCTATTGCTAACAATTTTCTTTTGAAATCGATTGAAACCTTTGACATTAACAGAGTGCTATGATAGTACTTTCCTAAAAAGGACAATCATTAATTTCAAAAGATTTCAAACGTTCTCAATCGATTTCAAATGAGAATTGTTTATTAAAGAGTTACGTAATCAGGGGGCTGATGACTAAACAAAACACCAGGGGGTCATGTCCGCTAATGTTAACGTCAAAATCGTGGTTCAATGGTGTTTAAATGGTAATGCTTTTTGATACAGTTCTTGTTTCTTAAATCGAGACACTAATATATGTTTTCGTTTTAGGTTTAAGAAACAATGGTTTATTTTATTTGGGTTTAAGAAACAAGAACTGTGAGTGACCATTCAAAAACCATTGAACCACGATTTCGACGTTAACATTAGCAATTGACTCCCTAGTTTGTTTGATAGTTGAATAAATCCTAATTGACCGAGCGAGCGCGAAGCGTCTTTGCTTCAGCTTGGGCAAACATTCTTTCGTATGTCCTTCCGGCGGCTGTCCGTTTGTTCTCCTCTACAGGTCGCACATTTCTCAACCGATTTTCGTGAAATTTTGTGAGCAGGTTCGAAAATAATATACATAATATTTTGTCGATCCAGTTTTCGTAATTTTTCAAAATGGCGGAGATAGTAAAAAAAACATATCTCAGTACCGCTGCGCCGTCGCCGCGCGCGGAAACCGCCAAACCGCGCCCCGCGACGGCGCGCCGAGGCAGTGTGAGAATCGGCTAAGAAGTCCTGCATGGTGACTGGGCTGAACAAAACATTGGTTTGTTTGACCGTTTGTTTATTAATTTATCATCATTTACACATAGCATATATTGTAAGGTAAAGTCCAGCCTAGTGCCTCTTGGCGGGCCAGGCGGGCGCGGGCGCGGCGGCGGTGGCGGGCGCGGGCGGCGAGTCTGGGCGGCGGCGCTTGCGGCGCGGCAACGGGGCGCCCAGCCCCGCGTGCGCCTGCGCCGCCAGCAGCATGCCCAGCTGGCACTGCGCCTAACCAACGACATAATAATATTGTACCTTTATAGTTACGATTTCGCAAAACATAATGCTAATAAGCTGTATTTTGAAAACAAACCAGTGCGATTTTCAAATTTGAGATTTTTGCATTCACAATGCTATTCTTATACAATATTAAACAATATACTAGAAAAAATACGACTCACACTCACACCAGATCAATTCACGGACGGGAATCGAACCCGCGACCTTTGGATATCCGGTCAAATACTCTGGCCGCTTAGCTACTAAGTCACTAGTGGCATCGTCGAATTTACCACGCCTGTTTTGTTTGCGTACTTACATAATTGAAATTTAGGTTTCTATACACTAAAATCAATACATTACTAGACTTACCATAAGAATCTTATACCTTTTCAATTATGTAAGTACTTACTTACGTACGGGAACAAACCAGTACGACCTGACTCCTTGACAAACTTTAATAAGCAATACAATTATACAGGGTGACATGGAAATTCGACCTATTCCTTGAAAGGGGTTATACTAGAGGTCATTTGCAACAAATTAAGCCCAGTGAACCAGGGGTCAAAACTGGATGGTTACCAAGCTGTAGCAGTTTTTCGATATTTTAGAAATTTTCCGACTTGTTACCAAAAACCATTAATTTTGAATCAACTACTACACTCTAAACATTGAATTGATACTTTTCTGAAAGCTGAAAAATAAGTGATCAATTTGAAAAAAAACGTTGGCCCAAAACATACATAATCACAGATATAAAAGGTCCTAAGTAGCAATAACTTTTATTTTCTGTTTTTTTTTCCCGAAAACCGCCGTAAGTTATTGAAAAAAAGTTGTATGAAAGTTGGCGTACAAATTAGTAGAATAACTTACTGGACTCATTAGCTTTCCAAAAAGGTATAAATGTTATTAACTTTCCCAGCTGTTATAAATAAAATCAGCAAAAGGGCGCTCTAGGTCAAACTTTTAATTTTTATTTGTTAATTGAATTCAGCTCGAAGGTAACAGTGTTACTCTACTTACACTGTGAATAAAAAATAAATGTAAATTGATAAAGTTTAATGCAAAAAAAAACAGTAAACAATTACAAATCCTGTTCAAACTGTCTACCATTGTTGCGTATGCAAGCACGGAGCCTACGACGTACTTCGCTCACTGTCGCTCGCGTTGAAATTGAGGTTTTTATTTGTTCGGCAGCTGCCAAAATTCTATGCCTCAACTCTTCAACGGATGTCGCTGGTTGATTCGCAGGGTACACCAAGTCCTTCATGTGACCCCAGAGATAAAAGTCGCATGGCGTTAAATCTGGACTTCTCGCCGGCCATGGCGTCGGGCCACCTCGACCGATCCACCTCAGCGGATAATTCTCGTCCAGCCATTGTCGCACACCTCGGTAAAAGTGAGCTGGGCACCCATCGTGCTGGTAGACCATGTCTCTTCTGGTAGCTAGTGGCACATCTTCCAAAAGCGTATACACTTCCTCTCTTAGAAAGTTTTCGTAGGATATGCCATTCAAATTTTGGGGCAAGAAGAAAGACCCGATCACCTTATCATGAACAATTCCCATCCAATCATGAAAATCTTCTCTGGTGGGCCCTTTCTTTCATTTTTCTTGGGTTTTGGCCCTTAGGGGCCCAAAAGTGCAAATTATGGTAGTTTGTAATACCATCACGATCGAACGTCGACTCATCAGTCCAAAGAATTTTTCTTAAATAATGTGGGTTTTCAATCTCGGCATTAATTAAAAATCTACAAAAATCCATCCTCCTCACAGGATCACCCTCTTCGATGGCTTGAACTGGTGTGTAATGGTAAGGATAAAGGTTTGCTTTATGTGCTACAAACCAGGCTCTCCATTGCGATACGCCCAGTCGTCTAGCCACTTGCCTTGTTGAAACAGAAGGTTCTGCTTGAAAGCACTGAATAATTTCATCATTGACGTCAGCAATGAAAATGGGAGGGACTGTTTTTTTGCATTAAACTTTATCAATTTACATTTATTTTTTATTCACAGTACCTTTCGAGCTGAATTCAATTAACAAATAAAAATTAAAAGTTTGACCTAGAGCGCCCTTTTGCTGATTTTATTTATAACAGCTGGGAAAGTTAATAACATTTATACCTTTTTGGAAAGCTAATGAGTCCAGTAAGTCATTCTACTAATTTGTACGCCTACTTTCATACAACTTTTTTTTCAATAACTTACGGCGATTTTCGGGAAAAATATCAGAAAATAAAAGTTATTGCTACTTAGGCCCTTTTATATCTGTGATTATGTATGTTTTGGGCCAACGTTTTTTTTCAAATTGATCACTTATTTTTCAGCTTTCAGAAAAGTATCAATTCAATGGGCGGTTTTCCACTTACCGGCACGGCGACGGCGACGGCCCGGCGACGGCGACGGGCCGGCGCTCCGTTTTTCCACTAGACGGCGACGGCACGGCGACGGCGACGGCGCGGGCTACGCTCAGTACAGACACGCACGCCAATTTTACAAGACTTAAAAATGTCCTCGTCTAGTCGTCGTACTATTTATTTGCTCTACCTTTTACATTTAAGGAGAAAATATCTACAACGTAGAAAAGTAAATTTTTGGGTCGATCCACTTATTAAACTTAGGTATTTAAAGGGTTCTTACTATACTTTATTTGATAAACTAAAAATGAACAATAAGCAATTCTTTAACTATTTTCGAATGACTCAAGAAACATTTAATTATCTGTTGGAGAATTTATGTGAAACAATCCAAAAGAAGGATACTAAATTTTTTCAAAAACAGTTTTCGACTGAACGCACCGATCGAAAAACAGTTTATCCACTAACGCCATCTGTGCAATCAGTTGAATTTGAATATTACGTATGCCATACCGTAGAGTTTGCCAAAACTATGTTGGTATGGCTTATGCAGCGAATAGAATAGATGGCGCTAGCACAATAAAGAAAAAAAGATATCGAAAAAACTGTAAATCTACAGTTGAAACTATATAGGTACTAATAATTATTACCAATTTTTATTATATTTGGAATTTATCAATTAACCTAACTATTACAATAATGTACCTACGTACAAATGACTTTTATGTTGTGGTATAAATAATAAGAATATCTTATAATATGCTGTAAGTATAAAAAAATTAAATATAGTAATTTGTAAATTATATCACATAAAAAAACAATATCAAGCTTATGTTTGTAGTTCATTTCATACAAAATAAGTGCATACGACCTCAAATGTAAGCTTGTCAACAATAAGGTTGCGTTCGCGACTGTACAGGCTGAACCCTGCCTCGCGCGCGCACACACGCACGCACACGGCTACGTACGTATACAAAACACACACAGATTTGCCGGCCGGCGGCGGCATCGGTGGGGGTCAACGGGCCGTGCCGTCGCCGTGCCGGTAAGTGGAAAAGCGTGCCATATAAACTCATACATTTATGCTGCCACGGCAGCCGTCGCCGGGCCGTCGCCGTCGCCGTGCCGGTAAGTGGAAAACCGCCCAATGTTTAGAGTGTAGTAGTTTATTCATAATTAATGGTTTTTGGTAACAAGTCGGAAAATTTCTTAAATATCGAAGAACTGCTACAGCTCGGTAACCATCCAGTTTTGACCCCTGGTTCACTGGGCTTAATTTGTTGCAAATGACCTCTAGTATAACCCCTTTCAAGGAATAGGTCGAATTTCCATGTCACCCTGTATAGGTAATCTGCACATTGCTATGTTCTCTTATGCAGGAGTTTCCGAAGCTGTATTATAAACTCATGTTATTCTATAATAAGAAACTAAATGGACTGCCAGTGGTTATCCCGCCATTTTGATATCAAGATGGCGGGACAACCAGCAATGCTGAATATCTTTGAAACTATTAATGGCACAATTTTTGGAACATAGGCACCAAATCAAATGGCACTATATCCTAGCCATGAAATATTTCAAAAACCAGGCCGTATTCCGCCATCTTGACATTCATGATACATTGCTATTTCTTTTTGGGGTAAAAAAAACATACCAAAGAAAAGTAGCAATGTATGTCAAATGAAACCGGTCGCTAAATAGTTTCTATTTAGATAATCAGCCTGCCGGCCACTATACAACCGCGCTATTATAAACAGATGACGTCATAGGACATTTTTGTACACGCGCAACTGTGTGTGAAGTCTAGGGCTACCGTGCAGTCGATAAGCTTGTGACAGAACCTAGAACTACGTATATTATTTGTTTTGAGCTACTTTTTAACAGCTCAGAGGCACTAGTGTGTATAATACGAGGGTGGATTGATAAGTCCATGACTTTTTAATGAAGAAAGACTTTTTTCGGAATATTTTCTTTTATTTCTCTACATAATCTTATTGTAGCTCTGCGTATTCAGTCCAACGAAGTTCCTACCTTTTTAACCCATCATTTTTTTCTTTCATCGCCTGAAAACTGGTAACTGAAATGTGGCCCCATTTCAGCTACCACCTTTTGGCTTGATGAAAATCTTTGCCCGCCGAGACATTTATTCATGTTTGGTAGGAGAAAAAATCTCACTGGGGTTGAATCTAGAGAATAGGAAGGATTCGCATCTTCATTCGATGAGTTTTGATGTCATGAGTGCCGCCGAGAGGGTCGACATGGTCATTAAGAAAAGTTAGAAGTCGCATGAGCTTTTTGTTTCCAAAAGTAATAGACTTTTGCCGAATTTGAAAAAAATGTAGTGTAAAGATGCCTTAAGAAGTTTCTTTTTAAGGCGAGGCCAGTTCACGATCTGATGAAAAGTCTGATTTTTTAACTTCCAATGTGAAGAACTGATGTAAAATTTTACTTCACAAAAATTACTGTAGACTGAAAAAGAAACAAAGAAGCAAAGTAACCGAACAGAATATTGAAAAATGGCATGGTAACTCTGTAAAAAAATCCTGAATAACACCATAAAAACTTATAAAAATAAAATTCAAATCGTCCGATTTCGTAATTTTCAACGACAGTGATATGATTTTTTATGCAAAAAGGATAGCTTTTTTATCGAGCTAACACAATAACCGAGTACATTTTTAATAAATGATCCAGTATTTCGGAAATCAATAAAAATGTACTAAAATTCGTCAAATTTCTGGTGAAGCGTCAATTAATGCTATGCAATATTCAACCTTATTCTTAAGACATAGTGAAAGAGTAAATTTCGTGAACTGGCCTCGCCTTAAGACACAAAAATAAATTATGAAAAAAAAGTATTTCTTCTTTTCAAAGTCATGGACTTATCAAACCACCCTCGTAGTAGTAGACTTACCTCCTCGTGCATTTCCTTGGCCATGGTGTAGACGCTGTGGCGCGTGCTGTTGTACATGAGCGCGTTGGACAGCATCAGCAGCACGTCGCGCTGGAACTCCGCCGTGGTCCTGCGATACGGCACAACACACTAACTGTATTAATAACAATAATAGTAATAATAATAAAAACGCTTTATTGCACACTAGACAAAGACATTACATAGGAGCAAACAATAAACATGGACAAGTATACAAAAGGCGGCCTTACTGCTACGTAGCAGTCTCTTCCAGGCACGACTTCAATTGACGTGTTTTATTATGACAATGATAATGCGTATCTAATGATTTGTATATTATTTCTTGCTTTTTTTAGAGGCAGGTTTTTTGAAGTCGGTTTTTTTGTTTTTTAAACAATTTTTTTATTTTTAGTGTAAGTACCTTCTGTATTAGGTAGTGTAGGTATATTATTTAGGTAGAAAAATCGGCTCAGCCAAACGTGAGATAATCGCGGAGAAACATACATACATACAAACTGAATACCTCCTTTTTTTGAAGTCGGTTAAAAAGACTACACAAAGGTATCCCTTCCCCAACAAAAAAAAACATCTAATTCGGTTCATAAATAACAAAATTGTCAAGTTAGTTGATTTAATATCATAGTATTTTCAGGATTACTTGAAAACTACTGAACTGATTTAAAAAAAAAAAATGGGACCATCTCGCAAGAAAACTCAATCGAACAAAAAAAGAATTATCTAAATCGGTCCATAAATGTCGAAGATACGCGCGAACAACGATAAAAAAAAAAACATACAATCGAATTGAGAACCTCCTTTTGATGAAGTTGGTTAAAAATAAGAAGAACTGTATTAATTTTGACAATATATGTCAGTACATCATCATCATCTTGCTGGGCCTTTTCCCATTTACTTGGGGTCGGCCTTCCCTGTCCTTCTCTTCCACTGTGCACGGTTGAGTGCCAGGTTGGGGTCGATGTCGGCTTCTTTCAGGTCGCGCTGAACCGTCGTCAGCCAAGTGGCAGGGGGTCTCCCGCGCCCTCGCGTCGTCGTTGGGATGTTTAGGGCAACTTTCACCATGTGATCGTCGGGGCGCCTTTCTACATGCCCGTACCACCGTAGACGTTTCTCTTTCAGCTTTTCTGTTATGGGTGCTACCTTGAAACTTCCCCGTATGTATGTGTTTCTGATTTTGTCCAGCATAGTGACGCCCGCTGACCAGCGTAGCATGCGCATCTCTGACGTATGGAGTTTGTTTAAATGTTGTTTATTTGTGGCCCAACATTCGGACCCATACAGCATGGCAGGTCTAATGGCTGTTTTGTAAACTCGTCCCTTTACCTTCAGAGGCATTCGTCTATCGCACATGACGCCTGTGAGCTGTCGCCATTTCATCCAGCCCGTTTGAGCTCTATGGAGGACGTCGCTGTCAATCTTTCCGTCATTGCTTAGCACGGAGCCAAGGTATTTGAACTGGTTGACTGTTGGTAGGCGGTCATTTCCCACATAGAAGCTAAATTCATCGGGGTGTGATGTGCTATCGAAAATACATGACATGTGCTCCGTTTTCTTTCGGCTGATTTTGAGACCATTTTCTTCCAGCGACTCCACCCAGTAGCTCAGATCACGCTGGAGATCCATCGCATTGTTAGATATGAGGGCCACGTCGTCGGCATAGAGAAGATTCCAAGGCACATCCTGTTGACACTTTTTAGTTAGATAATCCATTGTGACGTTAAATAGAAGTGGACTTAGAGTGGACCCATGTCAGTACAAAAAATAATAAGGGATCGTCCTAATAGAACGCGTCTACGCGATCATCTATTACATATAAAACTCTAAATTGTTTGACTGATTGATTCATTGTTGGGATAGGCGTAGACGGCTGAAGGTAGAGAAGAAACACCATTTTTGGAGAGTAGATACCATTCATGGTGTAGGTGAGCACTAAGAAAGGGTTTTGGAAAATTCCCGTTGTACAGGGTGTTCCAGTTTGTATAGTAATTTGTAATCACGCGAACGAAGTCGCGGGCAAAAGCTAGTCAAATACATGACTTCACAATGCATACCTTATGAGTCCATGCTCGATGTTCCGCCGTATCACAGACAGATCCATGGGCCGTTTGATGACGGTGCTGTACCCGGGCGCTTCCTCGTCGCTGATTGGCCGCAGAAATAGTGACGCGTACTTGTGGGCGCATAGTCTGTCAACAATACAACACATAAATATAACTTATAGTACTCACAATAAAATAAGGGCAACCATATGGTTTTTTATACGAACGAGCTAATTGCTGAAAGGAATTTTGAATATAAATTCAATCAGATTTTATTTAAACTTGATATTTTTGTCCATCAGCCATTTTTGATGTCCCCACTGCTGGGGCACAGGCCTTCCTTATGGGTGGTAAGGGGGATGGGCCATAACCCACCACGCGGGCCCAATGCGGATTGGTGGGTGTTAACGACTGCAAATACAGCCGGGACCAACGGCTTAACGTGCCTTCCAAAGCACGGAGGAGCTCGAGATAATACATTTTTGGTCACCCATCCCATCACCGACCCATGCGAACGTTGCTTAACTTCCGCAATCGCTGGGCCAGGCGCTAAACCACTGCGTTACCGAGCTCCTTGATATTTTTAGAAAGCTGTAATACGAGGGCAGATCAATAAGTCCGTGACTTTTTATATTTCCCGTCACTGTACTGAAAGGACAACACCGCTCCTGTCAACCGGCATCTTTCAGTTGGCTCCTACCAAAATTTGAACAAGCTGCGACATTTAGGCCGCGTTCCGAATCACGCTGATAGCGCTGTTAGCGCGAATCCGACCAAATTAAATAGTCACAAAATATTACACAAATAGGGTATTTGTGTAGTACCTACTTCATTTAATGGATTATACGCTAACAGTGCTGTTGGCGTGATTCGGAACGCGGCCTTAGTTTGTTTTTGATAGCCAATAATAGCAGACTAACTGCCGTACTCGGAGACGTCAATTAAGTTTAATGCTTCATTAAATATCATGTCGTCTTATACTATCACTATGGAAAAGAAAGAGATAGCACCAATTTTTAATGAAGCATTAAACTTAATTGACGTCTCTGAGTACGGCAGTAAGTCGTGATTTGAGGAGAAAATGGAAAAAAGTGAATTTAATGTGCCGACTTCGCGGAGTGTTTGGCGTTGTTCAACTGCGATATGGACGAGATATTGCACTGTATCGTAATCGTGGACGAAACGTGGATCCACCACAACCCACCAGAGACCAAACAGCACTCAAAGCAGCGAGTTTCTCGGGGTGAATCGGGTTTGTCAGCCATTAAACTCATGGCGACCGTTTTTTCGGATTCACGCGGTAAAATCCACATCGACTACCTTCAAAAGGGTAAAACAATCAATGGCGAATATTATGCCAACTTTATGGATCGATTCAATGAGAATTTGAAAAAAAAATCGACTGCATTTGGCCAAGAAAAAAGTTCATTTCCACCAGGACAATGCAAGGGTGCAGTTTCCATGCCAATAATCCATGAATTAGGCTAGGAGTTGCTCCCTCAACCACCTTGTTCTTTGGATCTAGCCTAGAGTGAGAGATTTACTCAGATATTGATATTGTATTCGATGTGATATACAAAATTGATATATTCAATGAGGATCAGTAACAGGTTTGAATCCTATAGTTTTATTGATATAATATAAAATCATATTAATAGCTATGAAACTTAGTGAAAGATTTTTGAAATCCGATTAGAAATGGTTGAGTTATTAAGGGTTTGAAGGAAATGCCAAACTCAATGCAATATGTGCTTTATCACGTACGGCATAAGGTTCGCGTACGTCGCGATGACGTCATAAGGACCCCCCAAAATAACAGTGTTTAGCTCGTTTTAGCTCGTATAGCTTCTCAGGTTTAAGAGGATTGTCAAGCAAACGATCTCCATACAAACGGCGATAACGTTTCCCACCCTCTAAACCTTAACCTACAGCAATGAATTTTTGGTATGTTTTTGAAATGCCTAAAAACTAGGGCTGTACGTTTTGATTTTTAAAATATTCATTGTAGATATGAAAATATTAGCACTTCTGTGTTTTGTATGAAATCACTAAAATGCAAATATTTCGAAATCTATTATAGATATTTAAAAAATCAAAACGTACAGCCCTAGTATTTAGGCATTTCAAAAAAATACCAAAAATTTATTACTGTAGGTTAAGGTTTAGAGGGTGGGAAACGTTATCGCCGTTTGTATGGAGATCGTTTGCTTGACAATCCTCTTAAGAGATATTGCAAAAATTTCTTCACAGTTAATCATGTGGTGACATAAGCTTTCTGATAAGCCACTAAACAAAAATCGTTACTGATCCTCATTGTCGTGTTGATCCTCATTTGTCCTATTCGCCATGTGTGTGTGTGTGTGTTTTTAACTGACCTGCTGTAGACGAGCATGACGGACTTCTTCCACAGGCGGTGGTCGCGCTCGTCGCCCGGCGACTCGGGCGCGCTCGCCTCCGCCGCGCTCTCCGACCCCGAGCAAGCTGACACACGAACACACACGTATCATACATAATCACATACAGTACATTATTATACTAGACATTATCTATGTCGGGTCATTTTGTAATCACCATCCTTTTAAGGATGTGTTCAGGCCATGAAACTGAACAACTTTCTCCCAAGAACACCATGGCCAAATACCGGGTGTAACAAGACACTCAACGAAGCCGAGGCCTACGTATTCTGCCCATCATCAGGACCATTTCTGTCCAAAATTATTGCTGGGAAACGATTTTATTTTTTGGTGTTAAAAAGCATTGCATACACACCACGCAATGTAACGCCTACAAATGACCGCGCCTGCGAGTGAATGCTACACAGCTGCGTGCGGCCGAGTTGAAAGGCAACGTTTATGTGCGTGCTCATGAAATACATTGAGTGATGGCGTTTTGAAGCCATTGTCTGTTACGAAATACATAAAATTTAGATAATGTTTCTGTAGACAAAAATTAGGAAATAACGAATAAAATAAGATTTCATAAAAAATAAAAAAAAATGACTTTGACCTTCAATACCATCGTAGCTATTGGTTTCCCAGGTATAGTCTAAAAGACAAAAATGATCCTGATGATGGGCGGAATGCGTGGACTTCGGCTTCGTTGAGTGTCTTGTTACACCCGTTATGTAAAAAAAAATCGACTACTCATACAAACCAAAGAGATCAAGTGTGAACAAGAAGTGACAGGTCGAAAGGCGTAAATAAATAAAATAAAATGGACCCTATTCTGTACAGGGACGGGGATGGGAACGCCTTAGCCCATAATAATATAGGAAAAACTGTCCCAACAAAATAAACAACGTGTGTAAATAACCCGTAATGCCGAATATGGTAGATAGGGACCATCAAACTGAACAACTTTTACTATGGGACCAACTGTGAAATCGCGGAAAAAATCAGCTGTTAAATACAAAAATTAATAACGAAAATATCAAAATGTATGAATTACAGAAAGAAGGATCGTAACAAAGAAGAAAGCATACAAAAGGCGGCCTTAATGCTAAGCAGCAATCTCTTCCAGGCAACATTTGGGTAAAAAATAATAAAGATGTAAGGACAAATAGAGGAAAGATATAAAAAGGTTAGAGCGTTAAAAGAGTAGTTTGTTATGCAAGGGTCGAAAGGAAGCAATTTCCATAAGAGATATTTAGTCAGCTAAAGGCTCAACTAAAAAAAAACACAAATGCAATAAAACTCACTTCTGGAATTTGATTTCTTCTTTCGAGAATAGTCCCGTTTCTTCTTTCCATCTTTCTCTTCCTCTCTGCTCAACTAAAAATTAGAAATTTAGTTTTATTTAACATCGTTAGCGCCAACGCGAACGAGAATGTGAAATCGAATTGGTATCGAGTAAACGTCAAAACAGTACAATGGAAACCGTTTTCAATGTACAGTCAGCAAAGTTATGACCTTAACAGTTTGAAAACAAATCGCTTGCAAGGATGGCACTAAAAGTTCGTCTTTTACCTGCCTCCATTGTTTTTATACAAAAGATGCTTTTGTGACTTTTGGGTAAATGCAAGACAATACAGACTTCTCAATCTCAAAATGAACCTTAAGGTGTTCAGCTCATAGCTTTGCTGACTGTACCAAAATAACAGATTATTGACGTTCATTCGATCCAGCTAGGTGAATGCGTAAAGTCAATCGTATTCATTAGACAGTTCATATTGTATCGTAATATATGTCATCCCATACAAATTGCAGCCGATGGAATACGATATGAACTGTGCTATAGCTGACGTGAACTCGATCTCGTTAATTCCCGTCGAGTTTTCTTAAATTTTAAAAATCTTATACACCGTTAATTTTTAAGTATATCCAAAAATGAAATGAGGATTTCAGACCACGTGAATGAACAACTTTTAATATGTGGCCGACCACGGAATCTCGAAAAAAACTGTTCCATACATTATAGTCGAGTGGATGTTGTACTTTTCTATGGAACAGCTGTTTTTTTTTCGAGATTCCGTTGTTGCCCTTTTAATGTTTAGATATACTTAAAAACTAACGGTGTATTTACATCCTACCGTTTTTACCTCCATAGGAGTGTCATCGTCGGTTTCCGTGTGTGAATCTTCTTCTCGTGTTTTAATTTCTGGCAGTTGCGGTTCTTCTTTCACTATTTCTTTCAGAGGCATACAATCCTAAAACAATTTAATAAATAAATATTAGAAAACATCACATACATTGCTCCGATTCCAAAGTGGCTTCAACTTGTGTTATGGAAATCAGAGACAACGGTGGAACTACAAACACCCAGACCTGAGGGCCTAGCCAAAGTAACATTTGCAAATCTTCGTTATCGCTTCGCTTTCGAAACATGTATGGGATTGACATAAGGTTTCGTTAACATAAACCCCCTTAAGGCTCCGTTATGCGAAATCATTTGTCTCTGCCTTTTTCTTTACGTGTAAAGAGTATGGAAAATAACATCACTTCTGCACGGTTTCGATGTTTTTAGTTGTTTTTTTTATCATAATCTTTAGCAATTAACACAATTATCTCTTTTGAAAAAAAGTTATTGCAGCTACTGCACACTACGGTGTATTTTGATGTAGAATTCAATACGTTTCGCTTTTACTTAGGTACGCCAAAAATATAACCCGCGACACGCGCTTTTGATGATATTCTGTTTTTTTTTACAATCATCTGTGAGGTTTATGTGCAATTTAATACTTGTAGCTACTAGATAATCTCTTTAACTTGTCGTATGTTTTTTTTTGTGGTCACAATTTTATGTTTTCTATATAAAAATATGGCCCGAAACCATGTTTCCCTATAATGGCCCCTTAACTTTGGAATTTGGTCGAAAAATATAGCTAGTAATGTTTGCTACATGAGGAATATTTTTTATATGGAAACACTATGTAAACAACCGAGTCATCGAAAAGTCCGATTTCCACATTAAATCCTCAAAGGGCACAAAAATCTCAATGAAATGTGAAAAGGTGGCTGCATTACTCATAATTTCTTTGCTGTTTTTTCGAAATTAAGAAAAAAAAAAGGTCAATCGTGAAAAATTCAAAACATTAATTTCAATCAAGAATATTAAATTCATATTATTTCAATTATACATCAAAGTCAAATTATGTCATTTGTTTGATAGATACCAGACTAATAAGTGACTAATAGTGGAGCTCGGTGGCGCAGTGGTTTAGCGCCTGGCCCAGCGATTGCGGATGTTAAGCAACGTTCGCAAGGGTCGGTCATGGGATGGGTGACCAAAAATGTATTATCTCGAGCTCCTCCGTGCTTCGGAAGGTACGTTAAGCCGTTGGTCCCGGCTGCATTTGCAGTCGTTAACACCCACCAATCCGCATTGGGCCCGCGTTGTGGGTTATGGCCCGTCCTCCTTACCACCCATAAGGAAGGCCTGTGCCCCAGCAGTGGGGACATCAAAAAAGGCTGATGGACAAGTGAATAACTACAGCAGATTAAGAATCACAGATTACTTCAGCATAAAGTGCCGGTTCTCCTTTATTGCTAATAAAATCAATAATAAACAATATATTGTGAATTACCTCAGCGTCTTCTTCCTTCTTTATTTCTACTTGAACGTTCTGTTCTACGCTGGGTGCCTCTAAGTGAGAGGTTTCTTTATAATCTTCTTGTATAACTTGCTCCGGTTCTTGCGGCGAAGGGATCGCTGGTTCTTGCACCGGTTGAGGTTCTAAAAAATAATTTAAATAAAACACTTATACAGATTACGACACGTATATAATTATTTTAATTCAAAGACTTACGGCCAAATACTCAAACGAATCTTAAATTTAAGGCCACCTTAAGTACATAAAAGTTGTCAGATTTGACAGAAACTCTATGAAACTGACAGCTTCCTTAAAGTTAAGGAGACCATAACTTAAGATTTTAGCTTTTTAAGAACCCCGTGAGTGTTCGGCCGTTAACTTATCTATTAAACAATGAAAACGAGATATTATTTTTGTAATATTAGATTTTTAGTTGCTTTGAAATCATTAGTTAGTAATCAAGTTGAAATTGTAGACGACTTTTAGGGCCAAACTACTTTTTGTTAATAGGGAATATGCATAATTTTTAGGGTTCCGTAGCCAAAATGGCAAAAAACGGCACCCTTATAGATTCGTCATGTCTGTCCGTCTGTCTGTCTGTCTGTCCATCCGTATGTCACAGCCATTTTATTCCAAAAGTATTAGGATTACACAGTTGAAACTTAGTAGTTAGATGTATTCTGTTAACCGCTTAACGATTTAACACAAAAATAAAATAAAAATAAAGATTAAGGGGGGGCTCTCCATACACGGAACTGAAACTGAAAAAAAAATTTTCTTCATAGCAATACGTGCTGGGTTTCTATAGATAGGTCTTCAAAAATGACGTTGAGGTTCCTAAGACAATTTTTTCTCAAAGTCAACCGTTTGAAAGATAAACACTGCCAAAGTGGTAAAATAAATAAATAAATTTTATTATTATTATTATTATTATTAAAATGTGTGTGTCCCCCCCCCTTTAACTTTTGAAATAGGTGAGTATAACCAAAAATATAGGCAAAAATATATGCTATAGATCTTAATAAAAACTTTCACTGAAAATTGGTTTCAACGAGATATAGTAATTAGTTTTCGAGATATATCATATTTTCCAAAACCGCAAATATAACTTTGTCATTCATATCAACACTGTGAAAAACAAAGTTATTTTTACAGACGAAAAATGATAGTGGTATTAAATATGGTATGGTATATAAGGTAACTACGGAACCCTACGGCGCGTGGCCCGACACGCACTTGGCCGGTTTTTATTTATAATCAAAATCAAAAGTATAATACGTGAGAAAATCAACTGTAATATTAAAACTTTTCTCTTTCGTTATTTTCTCGTGATTAGAGTCACTTGAAGTTAACACGCAGCAGCACCCGCCGAAAATGCTCTAAACAGTGACGTCACATTTCAGGTGTGTTTCAGGCGCGTTTAATATGGAGTTAGTCAAGAATCTTCAATTATCTCCCTAAATTTTGCGTTTAAGTACATACGTGTCATACAAAATATTATTATTCGATATTCTATCTGACTGTTAATTATATCCGAAAATGAAAAAAAATATATGATTTCATCGTGTGATAAAACTAAAGTAATAATGTTTTTATAAGTGTCCGCAACAATCAAGCTCAAATCATCAAGCCAAAGGTGGTGTCTGAAATGGGCCCTCATTTCAATTATCAGTTTTCAGGCGATAAAAGAAAAAAAAAATGGGTTAAAGAGGTAGGAACTTCGTTGGACTGAATACGCAGAGCTACAATAAGATTATGTAGAGAAATAAAAGAAAAACTGTATTCCGAAAAAAGTGTTTCTTCATTACAAAGTCATGGACTTATCAATCCACCCTCGTATAATGTAAAGTACAATCTTGCTTTTTAGGCCATCAGCTAAACCTATGAAACAATATATCCTACCTTCAACAATTTGTTCTTCGGCGGTTACTTCCACTTTCGGTATTTCCGGTTCCGGTGGGAGGGGGATGGCTTCCGGTGGCAGTGGCGGTTCCTCCGCCAACACTTCCGGTGGCTCCTCTTCCACTACGGTAGATGTCTCCACTATTTCTTCTGTAGGTTGCTCTATGCTATAGTCAAAAGTAAAATAAATAAATATTATCTTAAAAAATGTAATAGCCAAAATCAACTCCAAATAATGAAATTGCCGTTTTGTATAGAACTTTAAAGAATTTGCATTTTCCGTAATTAAAGTTATCTTAATTTATTAAACAACCATTAACGCCAACGAACGATAACTTTTATGCACAATTGTGACATTAGTTACTCGGCTAACTAATGTCACAATCATGTGTTAAGTTATTAAAAAATTTAGTTGACAAAAATATAAAAACCACATGTGAAAACGATTACGAAAAATTGTATAAATTATGTAAAATCGTACCTGTTGAAAAAAAGGCTAAAATGAAGTTAATTTTAGAACAATTCAATAAAAATGAGTATAAAATAGAAAGGGAATATAGCTACCCAACACGTCAATCTAAAAAAAGAAAATATGTAGTACCACGAGTCAATAATTACTTCGGTAAACGTACGAGGCGTTGGATAATGCCGACGCTGCATAATGAGCTACCTCCGGACTTATTGAAAGCAGTCATCTCAAAAAAACATCTTAAAACCATATTAAAAAAACACTACCTGTCATTATGCCCGTAATAATAAATAAAATAAAATTTCATCTAAAAAGAATACTTACATAATAAAAATATTAATAAGTAATGTAGATAATTAAATAAATACATAAGTATAGACAATAAAAAATGCATGCTCCCTAATACTTACCTACCCAAAAAAATAAAACTTATAGATAAAAAAAAACAAAGGTATTGAAAATGTAATTGCGCTGTTATCAATGCCGCATAGGCTCCACAATTAGATTTAATATAATCAATGTTAAAAAATAAGTTTATAGTAAGTATCTAGTACATAATTAGATTATAAGTTAAAACTAAGGCGAGAACTATTACTGCCGACAAACTGCTGAGCAGTTTGGCAGTTGTTATTTTTGTAAAACACTTTATTGTAAAAAAATAAATAAATAAAAAAAAAAAAAGTGAAAAAAGTATCGGCTAAGTTACAACGAATTAAGTGGTCATTTCTGCTAACGAAAAAAGGAGACACTTTAATGAAACTTTGTTAAAGGAAAGAAAATCTAAAATATTTTATCCTCCTCCTTCCTTATCTTTTTCCTTTTCTTGCACATGCTACACCCCTGAAGTGGAAGTGAAATGCAAACAAAAATGGCTGTTTTGACAGTACTTTTTTTTATTTGGCTAGCATAGTACACAAGTAACATGTTTCGTTCTGAGAAGGTTATAAAAAAAATCAAAATCATTAAGAGCGCGTAGTCTGCACACTAGCGCCGCCATTGGAACGAGAATCATAGTGCTTAAATAAAGACGAAATTGTGAATTATCTCTCTGTAGTGGACTCTGGACAAGCTTCGTGGTACTTTTTATAACTTAAACAATATTTTCTAGCCTGTCGTTTAGTTTGATGGAGTTTTATTGTTTAAAGTACTTTTACTACTCTTAAACAAAAAAAAACTTTTAAAACTTAATAAAAGATAAGTAAAATAAACATACCTCTCTTCTTCCGCAGCGACTGGCTGTGATACTTCTTCGACCGGAACTTCCTCTTCCAGCACGACCTCCGGTTCCGGAACCGTCACTTCCGGTTCCTTGACTTCTTCCTTTATCTGTGGAAGATGCTTTTATTAATAAAATATCAGAAAAGTGTAACGATCAAATAAAGAAAAAATAAAAAACTTACTTTCAGTTCATCCGGTTGAATGACTTTGATTTCCGGCGTCGGGAACTTGACTTCCGGGAAAGCTATCTTCACTTCCGGTTCCGGTTCCTGTATTTGTGTAACGTCAACTTCAACTTCTTCTTCCGGCACCTATTAAAAATAAATTCATAGACTCTTATTTTACATTATAAATTAAATTAAATAACACGTGACGTTAAGGCCGAAAGTATAAGCGAACTACACCCGGAATCCTCATCACTGAGGAACTGGCTATCTTACCTCTAACTGCCGGAACACAACTATTTTCAAATTGTTGTTATGGCGTCATACTTAGGTAAGATGGCGGTAGCTAGCCAGGCGGACTTGAAATTAGCCCTACCACCAACCAAACCGAGTACAAATTGTACCCCCCGGGAATCGAACCCGGAACTCCTCCTGCACCTTACACGGGCGAACCACTGGACAACAGAGGCGGTTAAAATGGCTACACTAATTTGTGCGCAGTCTTATTTCTTTTTTGAAGAGCTAATAAGGCGTAAATCCTATCCTACAAATCCTACTAATATTACAAATGTAAAAGTTTGTGGGTTTGGATGTTTAGATGTTTGTTCCTCAATCACGCAAAAACTACTGAACAGATTTGGTTGAAATTTGGCACACAAATAGTAAAAAGCCTAGATTAAAAAACAGGATACTTTTTATCACGATATTCCCCCGGGAACGGGAACCACGCGGGTGAATCCGCAGGCGGCCGCTAGTAAGCTAATAAACCGTATGAAGTTTCATTAGGATAGGTTTATTTATTTCGAAAACTAACTTTATCCAATGTTAAGAAATGTGTCAATCTAATCTGTGTAACTGTCAAAAAAGTAGTAGTGAAAAAACTATGGTATTGAATTAAGATTATCGTGAGATTATGTACAGTAAAATAATAATCGGTTTGCGTAATCGGTGGAAATAAATAAAAATACAAATAACTGTCGAGCCTACGTTTTATTCTTTTATATCCAACTTACCGTTTCAACCGGCGTTGGGGGTATAATCTCTTCAGATACCTCTTCTACTGTTATAGGTTCCTCCTAAAAAGACGATTTTATTTTATTTATATGAACCGATTAAATATATTGATTTTATTGTCAGCACTTAGGTATTAAAGTGTGACTAAAGATTGGTATAAAGTGAAGGGGTCAGGAAGGTAAGAACAGGGGGGCTATTGTCTAATTTTTAAAATCTGTCGCAATCGCTTTCGTTTGACAGATGGATGTGACACATTGCTGCATTTCTTAGGTAAGTTTTTATTTGTGCCATAAAGATGCACAATGTGTTACATCCTGAAAGCGATTGCGATAGATTTTGAAATTAGACAATAGAAAGGTTGATTTTGTCACCTAAGGAACAAACTGTGATATTACCAATTGGAACTTAAGATCACAATAAATAGTGAGTAATAAGTAACATACCTTGATAGTTCCATCGACCACTGCGGGCGTCTCTTCAACTATTGCAGGCAAATCGGCATCGTCCTTCTTGAATGGCGATTTCTCCAATGCCCTATAATAATTATTAGGAATTACAGATAAAATAAATGAATGAATTACATGTAAACACACAAAATGAATTACAGATACAATAAAATAAATAAATAAAAAATTAAGTTGTATAACTTAAGCATAAAATGTCGTGTCTCATTTACTGAAATAATTGAATAAAGCAATTAAGTACTCGCTTCTTTATAAGAAATTATTTCAAAATATCTTTCACTAAGGGCGGATTCGACCAAGTGAGAATAACTGTTATTTTTAGATAAAATGACCAGTTATTCGAGAGTAAACCGAAATTACGTTTTACCAAGCACTATTCTCATGCCCATTGCACTAAACTTGGGTTAAGCTTGTCCTAGTTAAGATACACCTAAGCTTAAGAGCAGCCTATCTAAAAATTTGGTTTGCACTAACAGTTCTGTCTCAGCTGTGACAAAACATGGGAATTGCCTAGTAAAGCGAATGATAAACGAATGACGAACGATTGAAATGATAGATTGTTTATGATCTATTATTTAAAAAAACAAAATCTGTTTGAATTTGTCAAACCACTGAACTATTCAACACTTGATACTGGCAAAAATTACTCCCTTAAGAGGAGAGTAGATTGACATACCAAAAATAAGAAGAAGATTGCATTTGACAAATGACAGAAAATGACAATAAAATACTTTTTTATTTCGCTGTTTGTCAAGTAAAGTTGGACAGGCTAAGGAAACCTCCATGCTGTAACACAAAAATACTACTAAGGCATCGCCTAACGCGTTGGGCGCTTCCTAATCGAGGTCATAAATTTAGGAATGTCCTAAGTGGATTTAGGAATGGCTTAAGAGGATTGTCAACCACGTGGTCTCCATACAAACGGCGATAACGTTTCCCACCCTCTAAACCTTAACCTACAGCAATGAATTTTTGGTATGTTTTTGAAATGCCTAAAAACTAGGGCTGTACGTTTTGATTTTTAAAATATCCATTGTAGATTTGAAAATATTGGCACTTCTGTGTTTTGTATGAAATCACTAAAATGCAAATATTTCGAAATCTATTATAGATATTTAAAAAATCAAAATGTACAGGTTAGTGCAAGCAAATTTTTTGCTAGGAGTAGCCTAAACAAGTTAGGCAAGAACTTAGGCGATTCTTAAGTTTAGTGCAAATGGGCATGACAAGTACGTAAAAACGAACTTTACCTATTGGTTCCCTTATGCATCGCCGTGACGGGCGGTATGTGAATGTCCACATCTCTGAACGCATACACGTCTTCAGCCTTTATTTCTATATCGTCTATCTCAACTGTCGGTACTGGGACAGGTGCGACGGGCGATGCGCTAGTACTGGCTGTAAATAATAAATAAATAATGCTAGGACAATGTTGACATACAAATGCAAAAAACTTTTTACGGAGTGGCTAAAGACCCTTGAATATGAAGAAACTGAAATAATTTTGGAAAGAATAAGTTAAAAATACAAATTTTAATTAAATTTAAATCATATAATAACGTTTTAATTATGCATATAAATAATCAAATAATTCTTAGATACTACTTATATTCACACACACACACACACACGCACGCACACACACACAAAAACACACACACACTATATACTTAGATCTTTAAGTCGCTAAGTTACATAGTAGTCTAAGTCTTTCCCACCTCGTAATTAGGCACTAAGTTTACGAGCGAGACACCCTCAACACAAGTATTCCATTACTTTCTGGGCGGTCTCACCTCAAACTAGTTTTTGTATTTGGGAAATAAAAACTATTTTTATTTATTTTTTAGGACAATTTCACAGAGCGCCATCTAGCCCCAAACTAGGCAAAACAATACTTATACTTACTATCATCGATCAAGAATACTCTAGATGTCCGGTCAGAGTCTCAAAAATGGCACCTCAAATAGCGACCCACTTACAAACTGGGCGCTTATTTTGCACAAAGTAAGTGATAAAAGATGTGTTTTTGTACAAAATAAGCTTATTTTATACAAAATAAGTGATATAATGTGAGTTTGTACAAAATAAGAAGTGATTTATGTACAAAATGGGACGCTATTTGAGGTGCCATTTTTGCGCACTGTTTTAGTTCGTGAAGCGTTATCTAGGATATTCTTGATCGAAGACTTATTATACATAGTAACACCCAGACCCGTCAGAGAAATTAAAATTCATCATTTAATTTTCTGCCCGGCCGGGAATCGAACCCGGGACCTCTGCGTGGTAGGCGGCATGTTGACCACTGCACCACTCAGATCCTCAAACGATCTAACCCAGAATTGAATCGCATATTGCAGAAAGGGCCTTAGTCCATTCAAGTTTACTTAAGGGAATTAAGTATTTTTTTTAAATTTTATCATAAACAAACTTTGGTGGACTTGTATTAACACATAATAACATTAAGTACAAAAGTAAATAATATATTATGTGTTAATACAAGTCCAACAAAGTTAGTTTATGATATTTTTTTTTTTTTTTTACTTAATTCCCTAAAGTAAACTTGAATGGACTAAGGCCCTTTCTGCAATATGCGATTCAATTAGTAAATGTTCACCAAATCTTCTTGGGCTGTTTAGGATTTGGTGAGCATTTTACAAATTTTGGAAAACTTTTTTTTTGGTATGTTAAAGTATTAACTCCCTTTAAGGAAGTAAAAAATCTAATGTAGGATTTTTAATTCGACTCGGTAATTTGACATTTAGAACTGTCAAATATACAGGGTGTCCCAAAACTTTGCCACATGGAGGGCAAGTACCTTAAATATTGAAGAAAGAAAAAGACATGGTCCAAAACAAACCGGAAGAAACGAAACTGCATTCAAAGATTTTTTTAAATCGCATATTATTCGATACAAATTGATACAATCCATAATAATTTAAATTTAAATGTTAAATATCATGGTCTTCCTTTTGTTTAAGATACTGTGTCACTTAAGAACAAATAATCCTTATGAGTAACCCTTTCGATTGGTATCGTAAAAATAATTTAAAAAAAAACGTTTTTTTGGTGGTTTCGATTTCTGATTAAGGCAGGAGATTTTTCAAAAATCTTTGAATGCAGTTCCAATTATTTTTAAAAACAAAATGAAGTCTTTATTCAGTAAAATTTCGCATCTTCAATATTTAAGGTACTTTTCCTCCGTGTGGCAAAGTTTTGGGACACCCTGTATATGAGCAATGGCGCCATGCTCATACATATAGTGGTGGCTACATAATTAAGGCCGCCAGTCGATTTTCATACAAACGAGGAACTTGAAGCCTTGGTTCTCCGCCATATATTGACCTAGCTGTGATCTGATGATGGAAGACTTACCAATCAGTTGTTGTTCTATTTGGACTAATTGACTTTTTATATGTTCGATGGCGGCGTGCTTGCTCTCGTGCTGCGTCGCTCCGGACGGCGCCGACTTTTCCAAAAGCATGGACAACGTTGGCGCGGTGGCGGATGGCGAAATCGTCTCTATGGAAAGAAATAATTATATTATAATAACTCCACTAAGTAATATTATAAATTTGAATGTTTGGATGTTTGTTACTCAATCACGCAAAAACGGCTGGACAGATTTAGATGAAATTTGGCAGTGCCTAGAGTTGCTACTATGCAATTTACATAGTGGCAACCCTAGACCCAATTGTGTTTGATTTTGCGTCAAGGGTTGCCATCTTTGTAGTTTTCCATATAAATAAAAAAACAAATTTTAAATTATGAAACATTCTGTATAAGCAAATACTAGGCGTTCACTTCGTCATTGCCGTCGACGACCGTTATGACGTCACAGCTAACGGTACTGTAGACAAAAAGTAATCATGTTTTTCATTTTTTTCTTGTTCAAAGAGTGTCATTTATTTATCCAACAAGTAAAGTTCGCTATTATGTTGGAACTTTACTCTTTTAATCATTATAACAACACAAATATCGAACGAAATTATTAAATCAGCAGAAACAAAAATTAAGCTTTGCATTGCTAGCCGTACCAGAAAGGCGACGCAGGGGGTGCGGTATGACGAAGCGGGCCGGGAGGTAGCGGCAATGATGAAGTGAACGCGTAGTATATTTGTAATGTTGACTTTAGTAACAATAATAGTTATGCCATTGATACACGTACATAAATACAGAATCGAGAGGCCCTGGTAGTTTCGTTCGACGCTTATGTAATAGGCAGTCAGAAAAGTTTGCGGCTTTTTGAAGCATGAATTTTGCGTGTTATATTTCTGGCAATACTTAACTTAGGCGGGAATGTATTGTTTGACAGCTAACTTTCTAGTAATAGATAGCGGTGAAATTAAAACGAATTGATAATGGGGTTGGTAAACTTTTCCAAAACTGTTGTGAATTATATATTTTCTGGTTGCTTTTGGCTTTGGAGACAGGAATAAGAAATTGCGGAATTATATAATGCTTCATTTTTATTTAAATAAAAATTTAAATTTTTAATTAACAGCATAGTACAATAAATCGCTATTACGGCTGTATGCGTAGGTTATGCCTTTGCTCCAAAGACTTTCTATGTTGTTGCTCAAAACAAAAAAACAAAGGTTATGATTAGTCTTTGTCACTGTCTGTCAAATCTGTCAATCAGTTTTTTAAATCAGTAAATGCAAAGGAACTTCGTGTTCAGCCGTATGTTTGATATTTTATCGCGATAATAATATAAAAAAATGTATTAAGTTAACAAGGTAAAATAAAAAAATCATAATATTATTTTCTTTATTCTTTAAACTTGTGCTATCAAAAAAAAAAAAAAAAAAAACAATTCTCTTCGAAAAAGTTTACCAACCCCATTGTCTTGCTTTTTATTTTTTTAATGGGTACCTACTTATTTTTTATTAGATACGTTTTGCAAAAAAAAACATAACGGCCTTGCTACAAAAGATTTTAAAACACTGTTTAAATTGATGCTGTCACTTTTTTGGCAATATTGGTTGAAAGAGACGGCATCACATTTAAACAGTGTTTTTACTAAACAGTGTTTTAAAATCTTTTGTGGTAAGGCCGTAAGAGTTCAGACCCTTGACGAAAAAAAATTGATGCTGCTAGTGTTCAAAAAATGGTTTGTAACGTTGATGCTTTGTCAAATACTACTGCAAAAAAATGGTTCAGCAGATTCAAATCTTGTAATTTTGATGACAAAGATGTTCCTCACTGTGGTATCTTTATTATTTTTAGTAGAGAAATAAAAATAAAATAAAATTGTACAAAAAGGCCACGAACTTTTCTGACTACTTCCTATAAAAAAAACTTGTATTTTTAATTAATAACTTACCAACCACATTGGCCGGGTGCGAGATGTGCTGAGGCGTGGTCACAACTGGGGACGACTTCAACAGTGACGTCAGCAGAGGCGACGACGGCGGCACGGGGGTTGCTACACGACAAAATACTATACTTATATGGGGTATGGGGTATTCCCATCCCAGAGATGTCGCTTTTTATTTTCTTAAACGCACCAAAATTCAACGTAGCTCACTGAATGCTGCTAAAAACATTTAGAGCAATCAAGTTTAGCAATAATAACAGTAATAAGGAAGTTTCTAATTTCTTTTGTTATTCTAAAATTTTAGTTTGATAGTTATATTCATATAACACTAAAACATATTTTAATGTTAGAAAAAACGACGAAATTCAAAGTTTTAACGACTTGCACTTTTCATAGAAAACTTTACGGAATTTGTGACGTCACAAGTCTTCTTTCATAATAATAATTCTGTATTATTTTTGAGATATTTGAAAATCTATTTTCATAAATTACAAAAAGGCTTATGCTAAAAATTCGACTCAAGGAAACTTCCTTATTACACTACACGATTGATTTAGAAATATTTGCTCACCAAAAGTTGCTGCCCAACTAACCATTTTGGCTGACAAAATTTATTTCTCTGCTCACCAAAATAAATACGAATATTTGGTTAACCATTTAATTCATTAACGCTGGAGCGGTCGCTGGCGACCGAGACTCAATAGATTTTCTGTTGTGCCTCATTTTCCAGGCGTTGAAGAGTTAAACCACACCCATTCAATGTCTCTCATAATCTCTTGTTAACCAAATTGAGTTATGTTATTGGGTCACATAATTATGTAATTGGGTCTATCCCGTATATAGACCCAATTACATAATATATAATACATAATTATACAATATATAACAATAATACCTGGCGAGGTCGGAGTGGGGGACTGCGGCGGTCGCCAAGTGCGATCCGCGCGTGCGCGCCGCTCTTCCCTCTCTTTCAGCCACGCGGCGCGCCGGGCGTTCTCCCTCTCTTTCGCACGCTTCGCCGCCTCAATGTTATTCCACAAATCTTTCAATCGTTCTTCCGAAGTTGATTGGTTTCTTACTTCGGTGATTTCGTTCTGTTAAATATTCAAACTGTTAAGAGCGCGTAGTCTGCACTCTAGTGCCGCCACTATTAAACAATAAAAATAATAACTATTTCCCTTTCTAGATGGCGTTGATGGAAAGAGATGAGTCAAAATTGGCTTTTAAAAATAACAGCCTGTACCAAAGAGTAAGCGCTCGCTGGCTGACATCTGCCCAAAGAGAAACATTTTAGGCACACCTGCCTGGCGACCTGAGTACTCTTCGAAGATTAGTAAAAAAAAATTGATACATAAATTTTTAACAACGCGATCTATCGAGCCTACAGCTTTTTGTCATTTTAAAAAGCCCTCATTATAACTTTTTGGTGTGGATAACTTTTTGTACCAATATTCTAGTCGGCAAAAATCTTAAAAAAATATGCACTATTCATAACCGCTTAATTCTTAAGTTAACGAATAAAAATAACTTTGTCATTGGCTTCCATACCTTTAATTGGTCATACTGTTGATTCATTTCCGCTAACGTTTTCTGTATTTCAACGATTCTCTCCTGAGTAAGTCGCTTGAGGATGCTCTCCTGTGGAGTTTCAACTGCACCTTCAGAGCTTCTTTTTTTCCTTTTTGGCGTTTCAACGTGTTCCAAAAGAGCTCCATATTGTGCAGCACAACTGAATTGTTAAAAGTGAGTCACAACATAATTAAGGATGGAGAGGCCGTACCGGCTAACTTACATGGCTATCGTAATCGCTTTCATTTGACAGATGGATGTCATGACACATTGCTACTTATATTTGGTATAAATAAAAACTTACCATAGAAAAGTAGCAATGTATCATATCCATCTGTCAAATGAAAGCGATTGCGGAGCCATGTAAGTTAGCCGGTACAGCCCCAGGTAGATTTTCATACAAATGAGGTAACTTTGAAGCCTTGATTCTCCGCTAGGGTAATCACATCTAGATCAATATCCAGCTGTGATCTGATGGCCATCCAGGGAGTGAATGAAGAAGATCAGGAGATCTAGACCATTATACACAACCAACTGATCTGATCAGCATTCTAAGAGATGTAACAAACACAATAAATACTAGTGATCTACGGTCATAAGTGTAAGTTATGTAAGATTGCGGAAGTTAAGCAACATTCGCAAAGGTCGGTCATGGGATGGGTGACCCAAAATTTATTATCGAGGTCCTCCGTGCTTCGGAAGGCACGTTAAGCCGTTGGTCCTGGCTGCATTTGCAGTTGTTAACACCCACCAATCCGCATTGGGTCCGCGTGGTGGGTTTATGGCCCATCCTCCTAACCACCCATAAGGAAGGCCTGTGCCCCAGCAGTGGGGACATCAAAAATGGCTGATGGTGATGGACGGTCATAAGCAACTATTCAAATATATTTTTATTATCATTAAACATCAACTTGGGGACCGTTACTTTTTTCAGGATAGAATCTACCCTATGTCCCTCTCTGTACCCCTGACAACGTGTATGCAAAATTTCATGATTACCGGTTCAGTAGTTAAGACGTGAAGGCGTAAAAACCAACAATCAAACAAACAAACGGACTTTCACATTTATAATAAAGGACAGGACTATCTCATCAAAGCTGTTTACTAAATAGAATAAGTAAGAAACAGAGTTTCGCCAGGAAAAGACAGTATTTGTTTACCTTTTTTGAGAATACCAATCTGGGGGGCGGTTGGGTTCTCCTACAGTTTTTAGCGCCCTGGACACAGACATCCAGTTCTGGTCACCACTCCTGACTACCGCAGAGGCTAGACAAAGCTGTTCTCTGATATTCCATGTGTCTAAAGGTACCCTCTTCAGTTGCAACCTTTCTTGTATAGAACTCATATTGAGGTTATTATATTTTAACCTTTGTTATATTTATATATTTGCACCACATTTGAAATTTTTTGAGAAAAGTCATTAGTTATGTAATAGAATTTAAATTACATTACTTACAGTTACAGTGAAATATTTTTAATTAATTTATAAAACAATAATAAATAAGAACAAGGGAGGGAGACGCCAATTTGACATTGACATTGGGTTTGGGCGCATTCCAAAGAGAATATAATCATTGGCGCATCCTGCTGCCAGACAAATCTTTGAGTCATCGATCGCCATAGTAAAATATGTAAAGTCGCATTACCACAGAATAGATAATAGTACTAGCGTACAGAAGTTGCTCTCCGCAAAATCGTTTAAATAAATTGCGACTCTTGCTCCGACACAATAAGGTGCAATTCAGGTCGCACAGCGCTCCCGTGTCGCTCCAAAACATTCACTTAGTAGTTGCCTTGCCTCTCTTTCTATCGTGTAGGTCTTATCTTTTCTGATGTATGAAATTTGTCCTCTCAGAGGACGCCGAGCGGTTCAGACTCGCGCGCGGAGAGACAGAGCCCTGGCATTACTACTTTCCCAGCAAAAATGTAAACAAAGGTGTTGCCAGTGTAGCGGCATCTACCTAATGCCGCACATACCCAACACACGCCACGGTTGCAACAAGTTTCATCACCGTGTGACTAGATGGCGCTAGTGTCGAATAAACACAAAAGATTAGTATGGAATAGCACCTCGCAGTATGGAGAATATATGGAGAAACCTACATCTCGGTGACGAAATTTACTCAGCGATGCAGCAATACATACAACTGCCAACCATCATCGGTTGGACCGCGGTCCCCGGGCTAATACCACCCAGCCCGGAGGAAGATCTTCCATTTGGCCTTCCTATTCAGTGGCCCCTCTCTCCATACTACCCTACTTTCATTCCCTACACCAGAACAAAACAACACAAAAGGAAATAGTATATTGCTAAGTTAAGAAATAAACACGTTTTTTCATCACAAACCTAATAAAAATAGATTAGATAAATATTCTGAATCATGATTCATGAGTTTTGCGGCAAAAACAGTAATATAATTTAATATTTCATAACAACAGTTTTATAGTAGAAAAAAATTTTATGACACTGTGCACACATCAACTGCAAACCGTACACATCAACCTTTGGTGCCTTTGGTTCATTTTATAAAATTTCATAAAAAAATAGTATTACAAAGTAGTAGGTAGGTAGCTGTAGTACTTAGTAACATTAATTGTCTTTTGGTATTAGGGGGAACACGTGAAGTTGCTACGTGTATTTTTGATAGTACAGTCAATATCTAAGTAAAATTTTCTTATCAGTTCGTTTCAAAAACTTATAACATCAAAAATTATGATAGGTTATACAGATAAAATTTCTAATAACTATCCTTCTTTAAAATTACCCTGGATGACATTATATTTATTATGACTCAAAATATAATAAACAAATGAAAAAGTTATAAAAGTGACCAAAGGTTTTCAATATCTGATAATGTCACTATCAGGGTCAGTTTGTCAATTTGACAGTGACGTTTTTTTGTTTACATTTTTGCTGGAAAATTAGTAATGCGACTTTACATTTAAATGGACATAGTTAAAATTTATTCTATAGCGATCGATGACTCAAATATTGGTTGGGCGCATTCTGTCAGACAAATTTTAACCAAGGTTCGTTATACGAAGTACGGTCGACGGCACGTTGGGCTTCCACAACCTGTCAAATTTCTTCAATCATTTTTATACTTTAAGTCTAGCTTGTTAAGGTTCAAAATTCATTGTAGATTTTTGACAGTTTTGTATAGCTTGATATGCTGCTGACTGTACTTATAATATTTCCTTGATTTTAACCATGAAATGCTTAGCAAAGACGGGCTTTTGTTCCGAGTTGCTCTAGAGCTCAGCGGATCAAATTCTAATTCAATCAAATCCGGAGCTCGGCGGATCAAATTCGGAGTGGGGCAAGAATCTTGCCCCACTCCGTCGAAAAAATTTCAAGATACATGCATGCCTCGTATTGTACCTCTTTTTAATACACAAAAAAAAACTCTATGGCGATGGATCACAGTATTCATTCACAGTAGGTATTTAGGTAGTGATTATTTCCTCTGTGGTATTTAGGTACGTCTACCATCTTCCTACCATGCGTGTAGCCGTCGCGCGCGCCTTAAAAAATTACCCCGTGATCACTTCATGCTCGTGCGTGATTCCCGTGAAGGCCGTGATCGTGAAATCACGTGATGCATTTTTTTTATTTTTTAAACTTGCTGTGCAACTTACGTTAAAGAAGAAAACATATTGCGTCGACTTTAATCTTATCAAAAATGTTTAGATTAGGGTTGCGTTCAGAGCCTTAGAGCGGGGTTGTTTGGTTGTTTTTTATCTCACTCTAAGGTTCGGAACGACCAAGAACTTTAAATGTCAATGTCAATACAAAGTCTTCATTTTCCGTTTGGAATACGAATAATTTAAACTTTTCTTTATTCTAAATCAAATAAAATCTGTTTTTTGAGGATCTACGTTGTTGTCGGGAAACATTCCGAATAATTCCCTTGGAATACTTCCGAATTATTCTGAATTATTCGGAAACATTCGGAATATTTCGATTCTTGAAATACACAGGAGTAACGATAAAAAAAACAGCAAGATTGGTAAAAAAAGCAGCAGAAAATAGTTGACACATTTTTAAATACCTACCTAGCCTACCTAGCAAGAAAAAACTCAGTCAATTTCTGATCATAGTAAAAGTAGTAAAGTAGGTATGGATAAGTAGATATCGTACTATCTAGCTCTTCTGGGTACCTACTTAAGTAGGTACCTAGTAGGTACCTGCTAAACTAAGTACCTACCTATTTTAGCGAAATTAGCTTGTATACAAGGTAGGTATGTAGGTACACAAATCTCGGCACGGATTTAGTTTGAGCGTTTAAATCCGTGCCGAGGCTTATTATATAGGTACGTACCTACCTACCTACATTTAAATCACAAAAAAGATAACCGTTTATCTTTGTGATAAAGTTATTTCATTACGCCATTATAGATACTACCTACTAAAACCCAAGTTTTACAAATCGCAACCCGCCGTAACATAGGTATGTAATAGGTACCTACCAATTTCCATAAATAATATATTTTTTACTTTTTCGAGGTTTACCACTATGTTTTAGCTACCACCTATTTGTAGTGTTCTATAGCTTTGTTTGATTGCCACTGATAATTGTAAAACTATAGAAAGTGGCCATAATAATAATTATACAGGTTTAAGATCAGATAAAGTCCAACCATATTCATCTGGTTTTAAATCTGTGTTTGGCTACTTTTCATGGTAGGTATTACTATTATCTGTGGCAATCAAAAAAGCTGTAGAACACGACCATAGCTAAATCATGTGGTAAACCTCGAAAAATAAAAAAAATTTGCTCTACATATGTAATGTAGGTAATAAAATAAACACTTTAACTTTACTTACCCTTAATAAAAAACAATTCCCCATTACCATCAATGATTCACTGAGTTTTAAAATCATCCAGAACTAAATATTCTCTCCGAGCGCGAATTATTCCGAAGTATTCCCGAAGTATTCTGAAAACTTCTCGGCGGGGTGCGGTGAGCGGGCGAATACTTCTCCGGGGGGAGCCGCGCTGCCCGCCACTCCCCGATCGCCGCGCCCGCGCCGCGCCGCCGTACTATTATGTATTCTGTGCAGCCGCCGCCACCCGCCACTAGATGGCGCCACGCGTCACGCACCGCGGTCCGCGCACGAGTTGTTTGTTCATACCGTTCGTCCGTCTCGTCGTCGCTTCGGTCGGGTGGGTATATATTTTCTAGCAAGATTGACCTATTAAGACTAATATTGATCTGAGCCTATGATAAAAAAAAATATTTTTATTTTTATTCTGATTGAAAGAAACTTTCCGGGAAGTATTCCGGAATTATTCGGAATCTTTCGGAAGTTTTGCAACTGTTGATTATTTTAAGAATTAGACTAAAAAACATCAAAATACAAAATAATGTTAATTGACATTGACATTTTTTCTATTGACAAAACGTCTGAGCGTTTTATACCCATCCATTTTGATGGTTAAAAAGTTGCAACGCTCTGGAGGCCTAGTACGAGTTGAGTTTCTCACCTCACTTTGCGAATAGTATCGGGTGAATGAGATAAAATCATGCGAGTGAGTGAACGAGTGAAAGAGAGAAGACGATAGTAAACTATTCGCAAAGTGAAGTGAGTACAAAAAACCAAGTCATACTAGGCCCTCTGACGTTTGGAACGGGAAGGTTGTGTCAACGTCAACCGAACGTCACGCTCTAATAGAGCCGTTAGAGCGTTTGGTTGCACTCGGAGCGTAGGTTTGGAACGCGCCTCTGCATGCATTTTGCTAACAGGGTTGCGTTCAGAACGTTTGAGCGTCGGTTGTTTGGTTGTTTTATAACTCGCTCTAAGGTTTGGAACGACCAAGAACTTTAAATGTCAATGTCAATACAAATTCTTCATTTTCTATTTGGAATACGAATAATTTAAACTTTTCTTTATACTAAATCAAATAAAATCCGTTTTTTGACGATCTACCATGACTATTTTAAAAATTTGACATAAAAACATCAAAAATACAAAATAATGTCAAATGACATTGACATTTTTTCTATAGACAAACGTCAGAGCGTTTTACAACCATCATTTTTGCTGGTTGTTTGGTTGCAACGCTCTGACGTTTGGAACGACACGGTTGTGTCAACCGAACGTCACGCTCAAATGTTTGGAACGCCGTTAGAGCGTTCGGTTGTGGTTAGGTTGCACTCGGAGTGTAGGTTTGGAACGCGCCTCAGCACGAAAACATAGTAGAATCAAATAAGTAAGCCATCTTACTCATTATACGCACCCAACGCGGTTTGTATGTGAGCGCGCCCTTGTATATGCGTCGTCGCACGCACACACTGACAACATTTAAAGATGATAAAGATGCGTCAGTCGTGGCTGCGCCCGCCGCCGCCGCCGCCGCGCGCCGTACTTAATACCGCCCGTGCTCACGCACGCTCCGCCGCCGCCGCGCCGTACATGTACATACATACATACTTACCTCCGTTAACCAAAGATTATATTAAAGATGGCTACAAATTCGAGTAGCTGTAGGAGATATTGCAGTGTTTATGGATGTCTCAATAGCAGTTTGTCCAATCCAGAATTGTCTTTCTTCACATTACCTAGCGAACAAGAACGGTGAGTGGAAGAGAAAAGCGCGGGAAACCTTGATCGTGGCGGGTGTCTTTTTTGGTTTTCTTATTAATTATTACTTATTTCCCTGTAAATAATAGGATCAGATAAGTGTTAATATTGTAAATATTGTGTATTTATTTAGTTTAAGTGTTATTGTTTATAGTTTCAACGTATTGGTAAGTTCTTAAGTATATTTTTGCATGACTGAGCCCGAGGACCCTGGGGGGACATCCCTCCAGGTGTCCCATATTGTTACGATTTCACATGATGGTTCAGGAATGGATACAGAAGGCTCTTTTCTAGATACAGATGCTTCGGAAAGCAAGAGTAATGTCAATCACCATAAACGCAAAAGAGTAACATCACGAAAAATTTGTAAGCATTGTAATAAAAAAAGGAGACGCCATAGGTCTTCTTCAGATATTAACTGCGAAAGTGATTGTCAATGCGAACTTACCGTACTAAAAGAATCCTCAGCGGCTTTTAAAACTCCCAGTGAGTCAATTCCATCTTCTTCAGTGCCACAACCACAACCTATCTTAACCCAAACTAAAGATGCCGACTCTCGTGAGCCCGTTGGCAGATTTCTGTACCAGTCTTGTGACTCTGCCCCATATATAGTCCACGTCCAAAAGACACAGTCTAGCCCAAATGATAATGTAATCATTCACCCTATTTCTTTTGGTCGTTTTCTAAAAAACAACTGTATTAAAAACATAGTCAATGGTAGTCTTAAAAGAATAGGTAGAAACAAAGTTTTATTGTCATTCGTCAATTTCTCTGATGCAAATGCATTTATTAATAATCAAGCCCTGATAAATAATAACTACAAAGCATTCATTCCTACATTCTCGGTCACTCGTATGGGAGTAGTTCGAGGAGTACCAACTGATTGGTCTGAAGATGAAATCCTTAAAAATATAACTGTTCCTATTGGATGTGGACATATATTAAAGGTTAGGCGTATAAATAGAAAGAATGTGATGGAAGGTAAAGCAACATATATTCCAGTTGAGACAGTAATTCTTACATTTGATGGACAGGTATTACCAAAAAGAATTTTTTTATGCTATAACTCTCTCCCGGTTGATCTATATATTTATCCTACAGTACAATGTTTTAACTGTTGCCGATATGGCCATATTAAGAGTCAGTGCCGATCTGTTCCTAGGTGCTTCAAATGTGGCAACAATCACACAGGTGAGAGTTGTAATATTGACGAGGAGGATGTAGTCTGCTGCTTATGCTCAGGGTCTCATTATGCAACCAATCGAAAATGTCCAGAATTTAATAGGCAAAAATCTATAAAGGAATCAATGGCCAATAATTGCATTTCCTATGCTGAAGCACTAAAACTACACCCTCCCGTTACTAAATCTTATTCCGAAGTCTTAACCTCGACTGCTGCTCATTCTTCCCCTTTAAAACAAACTTATGAAATTCATAATGGCAATAATAATAAACCAAACACACATTCATATAAAAAAACTGTTTTTACTAAATCTAACAGTCCTCCAAAACAGTATAGTAAGGGTTATGATAAGGAAGCTCATGCTGCCTTGATAAAAGATTATGATATTCCTTTACCCTCTGTTGGCACAATTAATGAGAAAAACCCTTTCTGCAACATGTCAACCAGAGATCTCATTATTGCCCTAATAAACTTTCTGTCTCATTCAGAAAATATGTCTGAACCGTCCAACGCTGCACCTGAAAATGTAAATAATGTTAATAAAAAATCAAATAATGGATCATATGTCATCAATCCTACAGTGGAATTGTCAAAGCATTAACAATAAGAAAAGTGATTTACTTCATTTAATAAATGTTCATAAACCTGTAGTAATAGCTCTACAGGAAACATGGCTTAAGCCAAATAGTATTTTTAATATACCTCACTACTTTCGCTTAAGAGAAGATCGATCAGACTCTTATGCCGGTGTAGTCCTATTGATTAATGATTCTTTATCCTTTCAGCACATTCCTATTAACCATAGTAGTTACCTGTCAATTATAGCCGCTTCTATTAATAATATCTGCTTTGTTTCTCTATACATTCCTCATCCAACATCCTCCGTTTACAATGAATTAGATACCATCATCTCCCAACTCCCAAAGCCAATCCTTATAATGGGTGACTTTAATGCTCAACACCAAGCCTGGGGCAGCGCAAAATCCAATTATTATGGCTCCAGAATTTTAGACTTCACAGAATTGAATAATTTTTGTATTCTTAATACAGGACTTCCGACACGACGAACATTGCCTCACGAAGGCGATAGTGCGCCTGACCTTACAATTTGTACTCCTAATCTTGCTTCATCCTTGACTTGGAATCGTCTATCTTCCACTTATGGTAGTGACCACTTCCCTATTTTAGTTGAATTACCTAAAACTTTAATCAGAAATCAAAGCAGACGCCCCCCTCGTATGAAATACAAAATTAATCAAAATGACAGTGACAGTGACAGATGGGTAATGTTTAGGGAGCAGGTTGTACAAAGGGTGTCCCTCTTTCCTCCTTCCCAAGAAAACAACGGATCACAGAGTGCTGAAGCTTTTGCTTCAGTTTTATTAGAAGCAGCTGATGAAGTTTTTCCGCGAAAACAAACAAACGGGTGTATTCCTTCCCCTCCATGGTGGGACAGTGAATGTACAGCGGCAGTAAAAAAGAGGCAAGAAGCTGAAATAATCTACAACGAATACTCTACATCAGAAAATTTTGCTAGTTTAACAGTTATAATGAGTGAAACCCGTAAATTATTCAAAAAGAAAAAGTGGGATGGTTGGAAATCTTTTTGCGCATCTTTAGCACCTGATGTTTCGCCATCGGCTGTTTGGCAAAATATCCGTAGATTTAGATCAGCGTTTAAGGAACCTTTACCACAATACCTTGATGACACCGTAGCAGATAAATTTTTAGACAAGTTAGCTCCTCCATTTGCCCCACAAATGCCAATACCTCATCCCCATATATGCTTTGAAACCCCAACAGGAAATTCAACTGGCCTTACCTCTCCTTTCAGTCTCATAGAGCTGAAAGGTGTGTTATCATATGTAAAAGATTCAGCTCCCGGTACGGATGGTATACCTTATTCTTTTCTAGCAAATTTGAGTGATCCGAGTCTAAATTTTCTTTTACACATCATTAACTCAGTTATGACTTCTGGCGAAATACCTACTTCATGGAAAATCCATGAAATCATTCCCATACTCAAATCAAATAAACCCCCATTAGATCCAAATTCATATAGGCCAATTGCTCTTGCCTCGGTTCTCTCTAAACTAGCAGAACATCTAGTAAAAAATAGATTAGAATGGTATGTTGAAAGTCAAGGCCTACTGGCTCCAAGTCAATATGGTTTTCGAAAAGGAAGAAGCACCATGGACAGCTTAGGAATTTTTATCGCAGATGTGAGATTGGCTTTCTCAATTAATGAATCCTTGCTTGCTGTCTTCCTAGATATATCCGCTGCGTATGATAATGTTGATCTTCAAATATTAAATAATAAATTATCTGATCTAAAGGTGCCTCCTATATTCTGCAATTTTATTTATAATCTTTTCTCAGAAAGACAGATACAAATGAATATAGGCGAGTCTAACGTTAAAACAAGAATTACATGGAAAGGTCTACCCCAAGGGTCAGTACTAAGTCCACTACTCTATAGTATATACACATCTGACTTAGAATTGCATATCGCTGGTAAAGTTAATATTCTACAGTACGCTGACGATTTAGTCTTATACGTATCCGGTCGATCTGTAGAAAAATTAAGCCATTCCTTAAGCAATGCCATGCATCTTTTAAAATCATGGTTACATAATAATTCCCTAAGTCTTAGTGTTAGCAAAAGTAATGCAGTATTGTTCTCTAGAATGCGTTTACCCCCTCCATTTACAGTTTTGTATAATAATCAACCAATCCCTGAAAAAAATGAAGTAAAATTTTTAGGTATCCTTCTAGATTCTAAACTCACAGGTTTGTCTCATTGTTATAATGCCTCCGCTAGGTGTGAACGTTTATTAAATATTTTACGTTGCCTCTCCGGTGTTTGGTGGGGTGCCCATCCTTTCACGTTAAAACTCATGTATAATGCAATCATAAGAAGCATCCTAGATTACGGTACTTTCCTTTTAGAGCCATGTAGCGTAGTGGGTCTATGTAAGTTAGACAAGATCCAATCCAAAGCATTACGTATTGTAACCGGAGCCATGAGATCCAGCCCAGTGAATGCCCTCCAGGTTGAATGTGTGGACCCCCCTTTAAATCTCCGAAGACAATTCTTAAGCGATAAATTTTTATTTCGTGCCCTTCAATTTTCTAATCACCCTCTCTATCACAAACTACAAGATCTGTCAGACCATGTAGAAAACTCATCTTATTGGACTCATAAGTCCACTCCATGTTTAGTTATTAGTTTCCGTAAATTTATTTCATTACAAGCTCCCACACATCGTTCTCAGTATCTTCCCATATTTTCTGTAAACTATGAAGCACTTGTCAACCCCCCTGAAATTAATTATAATTTAGAAATCCTGAAGAATGATGAAAATGCTCACATCCATCTTAACTATATAATCGATAAGGAATGGCCTGACTGGCACTTTATTTACTGTGATGCTTCTAAACACCAAAACTCCGGAACGGTTGGAATAGCTGTTTATCATCAACAATATAATATACACCAGAAAATAAAATTGCCACCTGAAACATCAGTTTTTTCAGGCGAATGCTTTGGAATTCTAAAATCTCTAGAGTACATCCTTCTTGCAAAACTTAACAAGTCCATTATATTCACAGACTCAAAGAGCGCCTTGCAAGCTTTGCAGAAATTTCCTTTTAAATCTTCTTCAGCCTGTCTTTATATTATAGAATGTAAGCAATTGCTACTAAATTGTAAAATTAAAGGCTACGATGTTCTTTTTGCGTGGATACCTGGCCATCACAATATCGCTGGAAACGAAATAGCCGATAGATTTGCGAAAGATGCTGTAAACAGCGGTGATATGTTCCCCTATAAAAATATTGTGCCTGATCTTCTTTCCATTCCTAAAGATCATTTACATAACTCTTGGAGTAATCTTTGGAACAGCAGTAGTAAAGGCAAACATTATAAATCAATACAGCAATTAATTCCTCAGAAAATGTGGTTTTCTAAAATAAAATTTAATAAGCTTGTAACATCCAGTATCATAAGGATGCGCCTAGGACATAATTGCTCTGCTTCTCATCTCGCTAGACTGGGTATTATTAATAGTAATTTGTGTGCTTGTGGTACTGCTGAAGAGGATTTGAATCACATTTTCTTTGACTGCCCTCTCCGTAATTGTTCTTCATTCATTGCTTCTTTGATAGACCTCCACGTTCCCCTTCCTACATCTGTTCCTACCTTATTATGTTCCTTACATTATGATATATACAACATAATATCTACATACATAACTAACAATAATGTGAAAATATAAATATTCCCACAAATCCAATTATTTCTATATTATATAATCTATTTATGTAGTTTATCCATATCTTTTATAACTTTATTATCCTTATCCTTGATCCTTCCCCAAAATTCCGATCCGGTCTTTTTACGTATAATAAAATGGTTTCCCTACCTTTGACTTGTTTGTGGCAAATGCACAAACCGTGCGGTGCCAAAAAAAAAAAAAAAAAAAAAAAAAAAAAAAAAAAAAAAAAAAAAGAACGGTGAGTACCTATCTAATCTACTACCTACTATATCATACATAGGTAGGTACCTATGTAAAGTCTGTTATCCTTACTTGTCCTATTTAGTAAACAGTTTTTGACAGGTTGTCATACGTTTTACTTTATTACTGTTCAAAAATATGTTAGGTAACTGAAGTATCAATCAAATCAAATTGTCATTTGTAGATATTCTGTGCGTGGGAAACCGTTTGTTTTATTTTATAAATGAATTATTTCAATAAAGAGTTGGGTGAGGATTGTTTACCAAATACTTAGGACTAGGATTGATTACCAAATACTTTTGAATTAGCTATTTACTTACCTACCTATCTGAAAGTGTTTAGCAAATACATAGTTTCTGCTCCAGATTTCGTTGACCAGATACCAATTTGTGGTTTAATTTAATAGATCACTATTATGTATGCCCCACCGTGAAAAAAAGAACCAATAAAGTAGAAATTTGTTTAAATCAAACTAAATCTTTTAACAGATATTAAGCAATAAACTTGAGTAGGTAGGTACTTACCTAACTATGTTTCATTATATTATATAAGCAATAAAGATTAAATAAATAAATAAACCTCGAAATCACGAAAAAAACAGCTGTTCCATACAAAAGTACAGTCAGCACCAGCAGCACATGAGGATAAACAAAACTGTCAAAAATCTGTAATTTATTTTGAACTTAATAGCTTTGCATTTAAGTAAGTAAAAAAGTAAATTTAAGTATAAAAGTATAAAAAGAGTTATTCAAAAAATATTAGAGAAAATTTAAAAGGGCATGGTTGTTTCCTTTTTTTAAATATTTACTTGGAACAACATACAAGATACGCGCGAAATACATAACCCTTTCCTCGCAGTCGAGTAAAATAGAACTTTTAATGCCTATTATTGAGGTTAATGTAAAATTATTCAATTTCCGAATTTAAAGATTATAATTTAGGTAAATTAGGTAAATGAAAAAGTAAAAGATAGTTAATAGTGTAAAAAATTCAATTTCATAATAATTATTTTATTTAATAAATACATGATTTAGTAAAACCACGTTTTAATAAATCCTATTTCCATCGTAATTTTTTAAATCACTAATCAGATAATATGACGTAGATAATGAAAACATTGTAGTCAGCTCCTGATCTATGTACAAAAAATAATTAAAAAACTTTGTGTTATAGATCCCTGATGCTTACCCTACAGGGGAAAATTGTTTTACATAGAGATCGACTACCTATGCATTTTTGACGATTGAATAAACTATAAGCGACAGCCCTAACAGTCAGCCAATGTTCAGCTATTATCGCTCGCTCACGGCTCGAGTTGGCCTACTTATTTGATTCTACTATGACGAAAAGTACTTTTGGGGAAATTCCGGACCATAGACAACTTTATGTTTTTACCATAAAGCAGTCTCTTATGATCTAATCTGAGGTCCGCCATTTAGGCCCTTTACACACGGAAGGTTTTTACCGCGCGATTTTTTTTCACCTTGCTTCGACGCCGCCGCCGGCGCCGCGCCGTTCACATGAGCGCTTTTTAACGCCCAATTCCCTCGAAGTGCATCTAGTGTGGCCAGATTAGGCGATTTTTTGAAAATTAGGTTGTAAAAAGGCCAAAAATAAAAAATAAATGCCCATGGGTCTGTACGTGGATTGCGTAAGTCTGTTGCTAACAATTATCGATTGAAAGCGCTGTTGCATTGCTGCTTTAGTTAAGATAGTTGTCACATTGGTTCTTACTAAAGCAGCGATGTAACTGCGATTTCTGTCAGAGTTGATTGCAACAAAGTTACGTAATTACCCCCAGGCATAAAAACTTTTGAGGTAAGTAAGTACTTACAACTTGGCCATAAAGAGTTGAAATTAAATAAAATGGAACTAAAATTTTTCAGTACAAAATATAATCAGTGTTGCCAAATTATTCATGATTTTGACGTGTTTACATACAAAGTGGCGCCCTCAATTTTTGTCAACTCTTAATCACGTGATAAAACGTCGAGAAAACGCTCGTGCGAACGATCGCTAACCGGTAAAGTCTTCTTTATTAACTTTTAATTTTACCTAGACTGTGGTCTGTGGCTATAAAAAAAAATCGAAAACTAAAGTTTAGGTTTCTTCAGTTGAAGTTTTTATTATTAGAACTGATAAGTGATACTGAATCTACACTAGTTTCACATCCAGCACGCACAACTTAAAACATTATTCATATTAACGACTACGTCGACGTCGTTTAACGACTACGACTAATCTAGAAAATCACCACATCACAGGACCCACAGATACTGTAAGTACTTACCTACTTACCCACTTGAGGATCAGTTTTATTTTTTTAAAGGGAGAGTTACTGGAATCCTTGGAAGTTTCTTGCGCCTGTTCTTCTTGTCAACTAAAAAAGTCTGGAACGGATAGTAGGAAAATATAGACTACTAAAAAATTACTTAATAATTGTACAATCAAACAAACTTACCAAGTGATGTTCGATTGAAATTATGCACTTGTTCGTCTCGCCCGAAGATGATGATTTTTACTACACGTTAGTAAAAATCATCATCTTCGGGCGAGACGAACAAGTGCATAATTAAGTTTATTTGAATAAAGCTTATTTTGACTTTGACTTTGACCTTCCTCCCAAGAAATATATCACATTTAATTAAGTTCAAATAGGAGGTGACTTTAAATATTAGGTATTATCCCTATTATTTACCTAATTTGCTACCTACTTAAATAGAGAGGTACAACACGCAGGCTGATTATCTAAATAGAAACTATTTATCGACCGGTTTCATTTGACGTACATTGCTACATTACTTTGGTATGTTTTTTTTACCCTAAAAAGAAGAAGCAATGTATCACATTATCTGTCAAATGAGTCCGGTCACTAAATTAGATAATCTACTGATTAAGCCCGATACCGATTAATAATCTACCGATTGAACCCGCCGGTCAAGTTAAATCTACCGATTTAACTTGACCGGCGGGCTGATTATGTTTCCACTCGGGTATGGAAAGCAACATTTTCTTATAATCGTTCACCTAATGTGCTGCAAGTGCTGTGACTATATTCTGTCATATTGTCCATTTACTCTAACCTAACCATTATTTACACAGCGATTAAAGTACAAAATTAATGTGCAAAAAATACTTAAAGAAACATAAAAAAATTATTAATAAACCATAAAGTCCAAATCGTCTCGTGTGAGAAAAAATCATTTGTGCCAAGTGCCGAGTCAACTTGACTGGGTTGTGATTTTTGCTGAAGTACAAATTATTATTGATTATTATCTAAAGTAACTTTATTATTGACATAACATGACATAAAGTAACTTTATTTATTAAAATCACTCCGATCGAGCATGTTGACCTATTTATGGCGAGATCCACCTATTTTAATAAAAAAATCTGTTCTGGTTTCTTTGAAAATTAATCATATTTTGATTGTGTTTTTATACCTATAAGTATATATATAATATATGACATAATGTTTTGATATGGGTATAGTATTTAATGTCAATGTTTTAATTTAAACTCCAAATAGTTTAATGGCATTTTTTGTATTTTTTTGTTGTTTTCACGAACTTGTTATTTCAATTTGTGTCACTTTTTAATTTGTATTTTGGACTGTTCTAAGTGAAAACTGTTTAAGGCATTTTCAGACTAAAATTTAGTTTTTACTGTTGTTACTTTTATATGCTGTTTGTTTTCCGTGAATATAAAATATAACGTTAATGTTAAAAGTAACGGTAAAAAAAGTAAGAAATAACGTTAAATTTAAAAATAACGTTATCAATCCCTGCCTTTACCCCATACGGCGGCATTCCTCCATCAGGCTCCATCCACCATCCCTCTCCCCTCCCCCCCCCCCCTGTTAGAGTAAAGAAAACTTAGGAGAGAAATGTTGCTGGCCAAATAGATATTTTGCTATCCAACTGTTTATTAAATTGCTGACAATTTAAAGATAGTTTGCAGATCAAGATTTGCTGACCAAATATTTGTTTGTTAGCACTGCTGATGTTTTTATGTTAACCATTTAGATTAATTAGATCAAAAACATACTTCCCATTTTAAATTGCTTAGGTGGTAAGTTAAGTAGTTTGTTACTCAGTCACGAAAATAAGACTGAACAGCATTTGATGAAATTTGGCACACAGCTACTTTAACTAGTTTATACCGACACAACATAGGTTTTTTATTTGTTTTATTTCATTATGAGACCAAAGCAAAAAATCATAATGCATTGATGCAATAAATCAAGAATTTCTAATTGTTAAAAAAAGAAGTTAATTACAAATATCGCCATTTAAAAAACTATTTGAATGGTAATAATACCACATTATCAAATAAAAAAACAACATATTTTATGGTTGTTTTTGTCAAAAAAATTAGGTAAGTATATTTTACGCCATTATCGCTAACTAGTACAAAACCAAATAGTTTATATTAAAAAAAAGGTATTAGGTACCCAGAGGGAGGTATATATTCCACGGATTTGGGATTTACACAATACCTTGAATAACTCATTAAAACTTACTTAAGTAATTATTAATTAATTAGGTACCTAGGTACTTAATTATTTAGTACCTACAACTTTGAAAGTGATACAGCAATAGATGTTTTTTTTTATAAATAGGTACCTACTTACCTACCTATTTTCATCTTTCATTATTAATACCTATGTATATTTTGACATTTATTTATAATTTATTTTTCAATTATATTAAGTAACTTAATTTATTTATTAGTATTTGTTGTAATATAGTCTGTGTTATGATAACCAAATAAATAGAACAATAGAAGGCCACTAGGCTTGTCTAGAAAACACATTTTAGCCTGTAGCTAGTGCCTAGTGTAGTAGTCTGCCTTTGTAATTTTAACAGTTCTTATAAGCGGTTTTGACGCTGATCGTCACTTTCGCAAATGGTCATCACGAAAAATTTGGTCACTTTTGCAAATGGACACTTTCGCAGAATGTCATTCAATTTTTTTCTTTTTTCTCAAAATTGTGAATGATATTCTGCGAAAGTGACGTTTTGCGAAAGTAACCATTTGCGAAAGTGACCAAATTTTTCGCGATGACCATTTGCGAAAGTGACGTTTTGCGAAAGTGACCATTTTTTCGTGATGACCATTTGCGAAAGTGACCATTTTTTCGTGATGACCATTTGTGAAAGCGACAATCTGCGTCAAAACCTTCTCTAGGTTTAGGCGCAGAATGTCATTCACAATTTTGAGAAAAAAGAAAATAAAATTGAAATCAAATCGTTTTATTCACACAAAACAGAGTGCATACAGTTGTCATTGATTAACAATTCCGGTTCTCTGCCTTGCCTTACAAAGGGCATGTGAAATGTCAGTTTAGATTGAGTAGTATTAATAATTAAATTAACATTACATGTGATTATATTAGAAAAAAAAAATCATTTTAAGTCCATTTTTTAATTTAGAAAATCCTCAATTGTGTAGAAACATTTATTTTTAACCACGTTAATGACTTTCTGCGAAAGTGACGTTTTGCGAAAGTGACCATTTGCGAAAATGACCAAATTTTTCGCGATACCATTTGCGAAAGTGACGATCTGCGTCAAAACCCACAGCCCCTAAGGCCGGGTCCACAGCGCGTGTTTTGCCCTACACAATCAACAAAACATTGTTTTGCGAAACAAAATCCTCACACGTTTTTTTTGGTTGAATGTTGAGATGTTTTGTTGGTTGTGTAGAGCAAAACACGCGCTATGGACCCAGCATATAAGTATGACAGAAACAGCTATTATAAAGGGCTCTTTACACCTTCCGATTTAGGATGTCCGACAGCACGTCTTTAGAGTTCAATATTGTAAGTAGGTACCGTACTTTTGTCTTTAGAGTTCAATATAGGTAGAAAATCGGATAGGTCAGGTTGGAATTGGAAGGTGTGGAGATCCCTTAAGCCTCATTTTGTTCTTATCAAGGACACAAAAATCAAACGTGACTTTTCTTTTTGTTTTAGAAAAACTAACATGAATATAATGGACGATAATACCACTTACGTCATACCCTTGGATGGTATCGACTTAAACTATATTACTCAAACAGACTTTTCGAAAAATGAGTTGCCTCTGTGGAACAGGAATAAGCAAAGTTCCAAAGAATATTATGAGTTTAAAATAGTTGCTCAGAAGAAACAGGACAGTAATAATGCTTGTAAAACTGGTAAGTAACTAAGGCTGAGTTGCACCATCTTAACTTAACCATAACTTTATCAGATACAAACTTATCTGAGCCAGTGGTCAAAAGTGGAACTAAGGTGTTATTACATATTGTTACCTAGGTTACGCCATAGACGACAGCGACGCTGTCATCGAGTCAGATATGTTTGTATAATGTTAAAGTTATGGTTAAGTAACTTAAGATGGTGCAACTTAGCCTAAGAAAGCTTTTATATAGTGTGACATACTTATTGCCATGAAATAAAACACTTTTAACGGATACTAGCGCGGTTTTATTGAAAGTACTTTGGTAATTAGTTGGTATTTGGTTTGATTTTTTATTTTCCCGACGTTTCGGCACCTTTGCAGCTGCCGTGGTCACGGGGGACTGACCCCGACACGGAGACTACTGACACGGTACTGACACGGAGGTCAGTCCCCCGTGACCACGGCAGTTGCAAAGGTGCCGAAACGTCAGGAAAATCAAAAATCAAACCAAATACCAACTAATTACCAAAGTACTTTCAATAAAACCGCGCTAGTATCCGTTAAAAGTGTTTTATTTCATGTCTAGTGAGCGCGTAAGCTTGAGAAGTGAATATACTTATTGCCGTTGCGCTCGCATCCGCAAGCATAGCCCGAGTTGCATACACAATCATCTCATTCTCTTCCTTCACTGTCAGTCATGAATATCAAAATGACTGCAATAAAGTTAAATTATGACCACCTACATTTTTGTTCCAGAAAACTATTTGACCGATCATGTATACCAATGCCGAGTTTGTAACATACACATTCCACTAGCTTATAAGAAACAACATACTCTCAGTTCTAAGCATAAAACGTGCATAAAAATAATTGAAACGGCTATGGATCGAGCTAAAAACTACTTAATACAGGCAGAAGACAATGACTGTGTTAAACCTGCAATAAATTCATATTTCTGTGAACCGTGCGCAGTTGTCGTTAACACCGGTAAAAAGCATGAACATGAACTATCGAAAGACCATTTCAAATCGCTGATGCACGATAGATTTTTGAATGACTTACTTATGATTTACATTAACAAGGCACATTTGGATAATGTTGATTTTGAATACATGAACACCAATGTAAATCGTGATAATGTACAAAACTCGGAAAACAATGCAATCAGTGATGTTGATGATAATGATTCTGATATAGCAAATGGGAGTGATGACGTTGCTGAAGAAATCAATGGTTTTATGAACTTGATGCAATATTTTAATGATGAAACAGTTAAAGACGCGTCTGACAGCAAAATTGATGGTAAAATATTAGAAGTGAACAAAAAAATGGAAACCACTAACGAAATAATTAAAAACGATGCTTTGAATTTGAGAGATTATGTAACAATGCTCACAAGTAGCAGTCATTCTTCTTTATCACCAAAATTGGTAGTTAAAGATGACAAAGTGGAATTAGAAACATCTGATAAATCAATTCTGAAACTAACTGAAGACCATTTCCATGGATTTACAAGAGGCAGTGATAACAAAATATTTTGTAAACTTTGTATTTTGGCAGTCACTGATAAGAATCATCACATTATGTCACCAGACCACATTAAACGGGTTATGACTCCAATATCCGATATTAATGGGATAAGACAGGTAAGTTATTTTCCTATAAATAATAAGCATTTTTTTCTGTTGATATTTGATCGTTTTGACTATTTTATGCAATCGGCTACACCCATTGACTGGCTCAGGATTTGCAGTGCCATTCTCTAAAATTCAATTTCACAGCCAATCTTTGATTCATCAAGTTTCTTGTAGATGTCATATCCCTATTAGGCTATTACTATCGCTCAAAATATATAGCGGAATGTCATAGACTCCAAAGTGTTACAATTACATGACACCCGCCAGGCAGCGCTGCCGCAGCGATTAATTCGACGCTGCTAACTTTAGAGAAAGGGGTGGTTAAGTGGTTAGACTGCAAGCACCATAGACATAGAAAATTTTTCGCTGAGCTCAAGAAGACCAACAAAGCGTGGAAAAGAGAAGTTAACATTATACGGAATACGGTCTATGAAAAAAAGCGACAAAGGATCAAGTGACAATGTGCCAACATTTTTTACAGTAAGAGCCCCTAGCGTCCCGCCTAGGGCTTGCAAATATTCGATGAAATTCAATATTCGAATATTCGATATTTTTTAAGGAGGTATTCGAATATATTCGAATATTATTCGAATATTTCTCAAAAGTAAAACAGATGGTCGTAATTACTAAATATTGTATATTTTCCAAGTTAAACTAAAGTGAAATGCTTCGTTTAATGGGGCGCATTCTGTAAGATTTATCATAAACTTACTTTTGCATTGGCCCCACGTTTTTAGGTTTAAAACTTCTGTATAGGGTCATACCCGCCTAGCAAAAGAGCAATCACAATTTCTTTAAAATATTTGGTTATCTTGATTAGAATTTTAAATAAGGGTATCGTGGAGCCATGGTGGCTTGTTCTGTTAGTGATTGTGATGTGACAAAAAGAAACAATCCAAGTAATCACACTTTTCACAGGTAAATAAGATATTGCCACACATTTCTCTAAAACCAAATTTCGCTACATTTATTCATTTATCGACGAAGAAAACAGTATGGAACATAGTTTATTAATTTCCTTTGCCATAATATAGTCATATTTTATGTATGTAAGTCATATTTTACGTCTCTCATAAATATAATGTATACATTCGTTTTTCGGATCACCTGTTTATTAACATTGTTGTATATAACCATAGGTGAATATAACTGTAGGGAAGGGAGCGCTGTGTGACTTAAATTGCAATTTTGTGTCGGAGCAAGAGTCGGTAGTGATTTAAATACTGACTCGTTTTTACGTTTTTATTAGGTTGCTTTCTTGTTTGGTTGTTTGTTCACAAAAACGAACGATTTTATACTATCTTCCCTATGAGCTAGAGGCTTAAAGTATTAACTGGAAGGCAATGCAATATAATAATGTTAATTGAGCTGATCTGATGATGGAGCCGGAAGAAAACCACAGGAACTCTGTAATAAATCTATACAACCCCATCGAGTGTGATCTCGTTAGAATCGTTTTGACAAGTACTTTGACGGGAGACCAGGGTCCAGGGTCTGATGATGAAGCCGGAAGAAGGCCGCAGGAACTCAGTATTAAAACTATGCAACCACAAGGGCTTGTTTGATTCGTCTTGACGATTACTCTGTTGGAAAGTATGGTGATGGAGTCGGAAGAAGGCCACTGGATCTCTAAAATAAAACCATGCTACCCCATCGAGTTTTGGCTCGTTTGAATCGTCATGCCGAATACTCTGTTGGGAAATAGTTTCTAGGGTCTGATGATGGAATCGGAAGAAGGCCACAGGAACTCTATAATAATATCACACAGTACCATCGAGTTTGGGCTCGTTTGAATCGTCTTGACAAGTACTCCAATAGGAGATAGTGTATTTTTAAATTTAGAAAATAAAAATTGAAACTAAAAGGTAAAAGCTTGAAAAAAACTTTTTAAAATTAAAAAACACGTTTTTAAACCAGAAAAAAAATCAGTAAATTTACATACTATCTTAACTTTCAGGGAAATGGGATTCACAATCACTGCGTTCTATGTAATATGAGAACTGACAATACTGAAGGTCATAAAACCTCCGACGCTCATATTAACACTCTAAGAAGAGCTTTGTGTGAGCACGTTGTTAAAATTAATGTACTTCCAACAGCAGCTGTAAATTCTGGTAAAACATACTGTCAACCATGTGGAGTATACATAGATTCTCACAACTTCATAGGTCATACCCAAGGCCAGCCACATAAGATGAAAGCTAGTGCGTTCTCAACTGAAAAAAACAACACAACAGTATCGAAGGCTACAGATGTCAGTCAAAATACAGCTAAGCAGACTTTCTGTGGTCCATGTAATATATACGTAGATACAAACAATTTGAGCTCACATTTGAATGGCCTGCGGCACAAAACTAACGTTGAATCTACTACTAAGAATGAGGACAGAAGCGATGGGGGATCCACTAAAAGTTCTGATAAAAGTAACGAATTAAAAACTTATTGTGCCACATGCGATTTGGACATTCAGTACGAATCACATAATAACGGGATAAGTCGATTTATGCATAAAGCAAATCTGTTCACTTCATCAGATCTTGATCCGTTCGCCTTCGAGACATTGACATTGGTAGACAATCAATGCAGAATTTGCAATGCTCGAGTTCCTTCCAATAAGAATAATATGACGATGCATTTGCTTGGTACAAACCACCGGATCAATTTCACAAACACTTTGTCTAAATACAACATCAAGAAAATTAACAACCAAATTGTTTGTGGAGTGTGTGCCCAACAATTTGAAGTTGAGACCATTTTAGATCATATTGAAACACACGAGGCTGCCAAACCAAAATTCGGAATTTTATCATACACCGGCACGGCGACGGTACGGCGACGGCGAGTCCGACAGCGAGTGCGACGGCGACGGCACCGCGACGGCGACGGCACGGCTGCCGTGGAAGCATAAATGTATGAATTTATATGGCACGCCTTTCCGCTTTCCGGTGACGGTGACCGACGGCGACGGCACGACGTGTTAACTCACACCGATGCCGTCGCCGGCCGGCAAATCTGCTTGTGTTTTGTATACGTACGTAGCCGTGTGCGTGTGTGTGTTCGTAACTTTTGAAAAGTAAAAAAAACTTGAGAAAAAAATCGACTTTGACCATTTATAACTTCATAATCATAGCTACCGATTTTAGGTACAGACTAAATGACAAAAATGGTCCTGATAATGGGCAGAATACGTAGATCCCGTCTTCTTCAATGGTCTTTTTGCATTAACTTACTATAGTTGTCTCGTATACTTAGTTGGTTTGCACTTTGCAGTGCCATTCTCTAAAATTCAATTTCACGGCCAGTCTTTGCTTTATCGAGTTTCTAGTAGAATGTCATATCCCCATTACTATCGCTGAGAATGTATCGCAGAATGTCATAAACTCCAAAGTGTTGATTACAAACATAGATATAGTATATTAAAAAGATTACAAACAATAATGGGTAGGCATGTGACTGTCACCCGCCAGGCAGCGCTACCGCAGCGATTAATTTGACGCTGCTAACTTTAGAGAAAGGGATGGTTAGACTGATATGAGATATTTACGCAAGGTTGTTTAAATTCTTATACCTACTTATCTATAAAAATGGTTGTAGAGTATGTGCGGAAAAATAAAAGAAACGTCATGGGATTCGTCATTGATCACCGTTTTTGTCATGTTGACGGCACTGTTACTTATAGTGCGACTGTATCTTGATATCAAAGAATATGAATATAAGATTCTTGCTTGATATCTATCAGGTCAAGATAATCGCACCCATTCATGACGTATAACAGTGCCATCAACATGATAAAAACAGTTATCAAGAACAAATCCCACGAAGGTTCTCTTTCCGCACAGACTTCAAATTGAAACTAAAAGAGTTTTTACATACTATTTAACTTTCAGGGAAATGGGATTCACAATCACTGCGTTCTGTGTAAAATGAATATCAACAATATCGAAGGTCATAAAACCTCCGACGCTCATATTAACACTCTAAGAAGAGCTTTGTGTGAGAACGTTGTTAAAATTAATGTACTTCCAACAACAGCTGTAAATTCTGGTAAAACATACTGTCAACCATGTGGAGTATACATAGATTCTCACAACTTCATCGGTCATACCCAAGGCCAGCCACATAAGATGAAAGCTATTGCGTTCTCAACTGAAAAAAACAACACAACAGTATCGAAGGCTACAGATGTCAGTCAAAATACAGCTAAGCAGATATTCTGTGCTCCATGTAATATATACGTAGATACAAACAATTTGAGCTCACATTTGAATGGCCTGAGGCACAAAACTAACGTTGAATCTACTACTAAGAATGAGGACATAAGCGGTGGGGGATCCACAAAAAATTCTGGTATAAGTAACGAATTAAAAACTTATTGTGCCACATGCGATTTGCACATAAGCACATATCTACACGAATCACATATAAATGGGAGAAGACACAAGTCAAATCTTTTTACTGTCTCAGATCTTGATCAGTTCGCCTTCAAAAACAATCAGTGTAGAGTTTGCAATGTTAAAGTTACTTCTAATGAGAACAATAGATTGGAGCATTTGCGTGGTGCAAACCACCGTGTCAATTTCACTGCGATTCTGTCTCAATACAAAATCCAAAAAATTAACAACATGATTGTTTGTGGAGTGTGTGGACATGGACAGCAATTTAAAGTTGAGACCTTTTTAGATCATATTGAAACCCACGAAGCTGCGAAAGTAACAACTCTTACTCGTTGTAGAATATGTCACATCCAAGTCACTGACACGCCAAAATCTGTTGAAGACCATAAAAACAGTATGACGCATATAAACAATTTAAAAAAACACGATCATCATCATTTGGAGCGAATCAATTATAACGTTAGATGTAAAGTTTGTGACAAAACCATCGATATATTGGAATCTAAGTCGCATGTTGTCAGCTTAAGCCACTTACAAAAACTGGACAGTCTACTGTTTGAAAACAAAGTGTTGAAAAGAGAAAATCTATATATATGTTGTTTATGTTCTATAATTATTGAAGGCGAAAAAGGGATTGATCATATATTGAAATCGGATCATCATAAATCTCGGTTGAATAAAAGTGATAGTCGAATACTTAAATGTGTATTTTGCAATGTTGAACTGCCTAATGCTCCGAAAACTATTGAAAGCCATGAACAAGGTTATCGTCATAAAGCAAGCTTTAAAGCAGTTGTTCAAGAGTTAGACTTTCAAATGTGCCATAAAAATTTAATATTTATTTCGGATAATATTTTCACCGTTCATCTTAATCCGACTGATTAAAATAAGATTTTGAAATGTATATTATGTTATTTGGTGTATGCTCTTGCAATTGCAAGCTGTCTTCAAGTAAATAAATGAATAGGTAAGGTACCTATAACAAATAGATACTGCAGTTAATAATTTTATTATTTATACAGTTTGGTGAAATGTTTAGTAAGTTTTATGAACTTGATGCAATATTTTAATGATGGAACCGTTAAAGACGTGTCTGACAGCAAAATTTATGGTAAAATATTAGAAGCTAACAAAAAAATTAAACCACTAATAACATAAATAAAAACGATGCTTTGAATTTGAGAGATTATGTAGATAACAATGCTCACAAGTAGCAGTCATTCTTCTTTATCACCAAAATTGGTAGTTAAAGATGACAAAGTGGAATTAGAAACACCTGATAAATCAATTCTGAGACTAACTGAAGATCATTTCCATGGATTTAGAAGAGGCGGTGATAAAAAAATATTTTGTTGATTTTGTATTTTGGCAGTCGCTGATGAGAATAATTATAAAAACTATGTTACCAGAACACATAACGGGTTATGAATCCCATATCTGCCCCCCTAGCATGACCAGCATAACACGATTTATATCGCATGATATGCAATAAACATATTTGATTTGATTTTGATTTGATTATAGCGTTTTATCACGTTTAACTGTCAAAAAGACAAAGGAGTTTGACAGTTGAGTGTCGATAAAATGCTATTATCACGCGATATAAATCGGACATGCTAGTTAGGCAGGCTGATATTAATGAGATAAGACAGGTAAGATATTTTCCTATTTACAGTGCCTTTGTTCTTGAATAGGGTTACTGAATTCCTGGGTTTTTCACGGGACCCGGTAAAAAGAATTCCCTGGAATCAGGAATTTATTATATATTTATGAAAAACTCATGGGTACTTGCATTTTTTTGTAAAATACAATACAAGATACAGGGTAGGGTGCAAAAAATAGTTAATAAAGCCGAATTCTACGCAATTTATTCAAAACAAGAAACAAAAAAAGTATTAATGGGAAACAATTTTTAATTTTTTGTAGTGTTATAAAGCGTTTCTTTAGACATAAATTAAGAAATAACTTTTAAAAAATAAGAAATAAAATCTTGAAAAAAAATGGACTTTTACCACTTTGACCATATCGGGTGTATCGATTTTAGGGACAGTATAAATGACAAAAATGGTCCTGATAATGGGCAGAATACGTAGATCCCGTCTTCTTCAATGGTCTTTTTGCATTAACTTACTATAGTTGTCTCGTATACTTAGTTGGTTTGCACTTTTCAGTGCCATTCTCTAAAATTCAATTTCACGGCCAGTCTTTGATTTATCGAGTTTCTAGTAGATGTCATATCCCCATTCGCTGAGAATACATACATACACTCACGCCTGTTTCCTATGGGGGTAGGCAGAGACTATGGATCGCTACCTGCTACGATCCTTACACACTTCTTTCGCTTCTTTCACATCCATCAATCTTTTCATACGTGCCCTGCGGTTTTTGTCACTGCGTACACCAGCCTTTTTTTAGAATAACCTCTAATTGGTCTGCGTAGGTTTTTCTGGTACGCCCTCGCGCAATCGATCCATCCACATTCGCACAATATATCTCTTTCGTGATTCGCCTTTCATTCATCCTCTCTAAGTAACCAAACCACCGGAGCATACCTTTCTCAATTCTTGTCACTATATCATCTTTCAGACCACATCTTTCACGAATCACATCATTGCTCACTCTATCACTCAATTTGACTCCACATATTTTCCTCAACGATTGCATCTCTACCGCATTTATTCTGCTTTCATTCGTCTTCTGCCATACCCAAAATTCACTTCCATACATCAGTGTCGGTACCAGCACTCCGTTATGAGAATGTATCGCAGAATGTCATAAACTCTAAAGTGTTGATTACAAACAATAATGGGTAGGCATGTGACTGTCACCCGCCAGGCAGCGCTGCCGCAGCGATTAATTTGACGCTGCTAACTTTAGAGAAAGGGATGGTTAGACTGATATGAGCCCCTTTTAATATACTATATCTATGGATATGAGATATTTACGCAAGGTTGTTTAAATTCTTATACCTACTTATCTATAAAAATAGTTGTCGAGTCGAAAAATAAAAGAAACGTCATGGGATTCGTCATTGATCACCGTTTTTGTCATGTTGACGGCACTGTTACTTATAGTGCGACTGTATCTTGATATCAAAGAATATGAATATAAGATTCTTGCTTGATATCTATCAGGTCAAGATAATCGCACCCATGACGTATAACAGTGCCATCAACATGATAAAAACAGTTATCAAGAACAAATCCCACGAAGGTTCTCTTTCCGCACATACTTCAAATTGAAACCCAAGAGTTTTTACATACTATTTAACTTTCAGGGAAATGGGATTCACAATCACTGCGTTCTGTGTAATATGAGAACTGACAATATCGAAGGTCATAAAACCTCCGACGCTCATGTTAACACTCTAAGAAGAGCTTTGTGTGAGCACGTTGTTAAAATTAATCTACTTCCAAAAGCAGCTGTAAATTCTGCTAAAACATACTGTCAACCATGTGGAGTATACATAGATTCTCACAACTTCATAGGTCATACCCAAGGCCAGCCACATAAGATGAAAGCTAGTGCGTTCTCAACTGAAAAAAACAACACAACAGTATCGAAGGCTACAGATGTCAGTCAAAATACAGCTAAGCAGACTTTCTGTGCTCCATGTAATATATACGTAGATACAAACAATTTGAGCTCACATTTGAATGGCCTGCGGCACAAAACTAACGTTGAATCTACTACTAAGAATGAGGACAGAAGCGATGGGGGATCCACAAAAAATTCTGGTATAAGTAACGAATTAAAAACTTATTGTGCCACATGCGATTTGGACATAAGTAAAAATCAGTACGAATCACATATTAATGGAAAAAAACACAAGTCAAATCTGTTTACTGTCTCAGATCTTGATCAGTTCGCCTTCAAGGACAATCAGTGCAGAATTTGCAAAGTTAAAGTTCCTTCAAATGAGAATAATATGACGGAGCATTTGCGTGGTGCAAACCACCAGGTCTATTTCACAACGACTTTGTCTAAATACAAAATCAAGAAAATTAACAACCGAATTGTTTGTGGAGTGTGTGCCCAACAATTTGAGGTTAAGACCATTTTAGATCATATTGAAACACACGAGGCTGCCAAACCAAAATTTACTCTTTGTAGAATATGTGGCATCCAAGTAACTGACACACCAAAGTCCGTTGATAAGCATGTTTGCAGTTTGATCCATTTAAAGAATTTAAAAAAACACGATCATCATCATTTGGAGCGAATCAATTGTAACGTTAGATGTAAAGTTTGTGACTTAGACCTAGATGTATTGGAATCAAAGCCTCATGTTGTCAGCGTGAGCCATTTACAAAAATTTGACAGTCTACTGCGTGCTAATAAAGTGTTGAAAAGAGGAGATCTTTACATATGTTGTTCATGTTCTACAATTATTCAAGGCGAAAAAGTTATTTATCATATATTCAACTCGTGTCACGAAACAATGCTGAATGCAAGTGATCGTGGAACACTTAAGTGTATATTCTGCGATGTTGAACTGCCTAATGCTCCGAAAACTATTGTAAGCCATGAACAAGGTAATAGTCATAAAGCAAACTTTAAAAATGTTGTTGGAATCTTAAACTTTAAGAGGGGCCATAAGAATTTAGTCGTTTATTCAAATAAAGTAATCACAGTACATTATATACCCGACTGATTAATAACATATTGAATTGTAATAATGTCATAAGAATAAATAAAACTGTTTATTCTTATGGTAGTACTAAAGTGTTAATTACTTTAAGATTTTATTTTACTAGGTTAGGAAAAGTCTGGCCAGCCAGTCGTGTCATCGAAACCTACTGGACCCACCAATCGCACCATACCATTGGCCACACCCTTAGTGTTATAGTGGTACTATACCACTGATAATGATGTGGGGAAACTACCTATTACAAATAATAATCTTACATAGGTAGGTACTCTTATTACGAAGTTCGCCATTAACAATCGTGTTGCAATTTTTCCAAGGCATGCCCTACTATATTTCCTGTTTATTAAGGGTGCATCGCGCGTCCACTAGCGCCGCCATTCAAGAAAAAAACATTACAACGAAATAACTACTATGTTAAATAAAATTCTGAAAATATAAAAACAAGTATTAAATTAAATTATTATTTATTTCCGAAAGTATGGTATACATTAGGTTGTTACATAGTATAATGTTCGGCATACTCTGCCCTCGTCGCGTCGGCGTGGAAAATATTATAAGTCGTATCATGTTTTTAAATACCTAACCAAATATTAATTATTAGTTATTATTGTCCATCAGCCATTTTTGATGTCCCCACTGCTGGGGCAAAGGCCTTCCTTATGGGTGGTAAGGAGGATGGGCCATGTGGGTGTTACGGACTGCAAATGCAGCCCGGACCAACGGCTTAACGTGCGTTCCGAAGCACGGAGAAGCTCGAGATAATAAATTTTTGGTCACCCACCCCATGACCGACCCTTGCGAACGTTGCTTAACTTCCGCAATCGCTGGGCCAGGCGCTAAACCACTGCGCCACCGAGCTCCATTAGTTATTATTAATAAGCAATTATTCATTATTAATAAGCAATTAAATAAACAATGAAAAAATTAATACAAATGTCTAGATCTTACAAATTTTAAAATCATTATCTCGTCAATTAACAATGTCAATAATAAAATGTCAAACATAAAGAGAAAATTAACACAAATGTCAAGATCTTACAAATCTTACAATCTTATGTCAAATAATAAAATGTCAAACTATTAGGTATTAACTATTTTTGTATGTAACGCATACAAAAATAGTTCTTAGTTTAAATGTGTTCGCGTGGTTAAAATCTGGATTAATGCCCAAAGTGGCCACTAACTAACTACACAAACACATTTAAACTAGGAAAAAATCGCATACAAAAATAGTTTATAACTAATGCTAGTTTTTATATTTTTCAGAATTTCATTAAACATAGTTATTTTATTGTAATGTTTTTTTCTTGATTGGCGGCGCTAGTGGAGGCTCGGTGGGCCTTTAACTGCATTTTACATAAGTTTCAAAATCGTTGTTAACTATTTTCAATTTATTTATTTATAATATTTATATAAATAACTGACGGGATGACTATTAAACATCACGCATGGCAACTATATAACAGCTGTTGTACTTATAATAACTATTCTGTGGTAATAGTTATAAATAAATAGACATTCCTAAGTATAGTTTTACACCCACCACACCACCAGGGGTATGGCCAGTGGTAGGTACCACCAGGGGTCCGGCAGGTGATTCAAAAGGTGCCGCCACTTACCCTGTTCAATTATATATTACCTAAATAATAATAATGGTAGGTAGGTACCTAACTGACCCAAAAAATAAGTCGCAAAATAAATGGGGAATATATAAATGCACTTTTAAAACAATGTAACACACATTAAAATGTTTAGCTTCAAAATTTATTGAATGAACTATAAAAATAATGGTTGTCACTATAAATATGCTAAGCTATTAATACTTTGCTCTATACAATTTAATTGATTAGCTTTAAAATTAATGCTTTGCACCATACAAATTAATTTTATAACTTTAGTGCTGGTAAACAGACGATTAGGTGCGACACGACATGGTTGGACAGAAACTAAATGGTTTCGGAGTTGGGACTTGGGACACAGTTATAGTGCAAACCATTATTTTTGTAGTGATAATATTAAATTATAGCTATATTATTATATTAAAGTGCTGACAAAATTGTTATAGTGCAATCCATTGTTTTTGTAGTGATAGTATTAAATTATAGATCTTTCATTATTTTAAAGTGATGATATACAATTTTATAGCTTGTTTCATCAAATTTAAAGTGCTATTAAATAAATACATCCTAAAATAAATTAGTTCCTTTTCCAACCTCGCGACACGACTCATTGGCCAAACTAACAACTAGGTTATCAGCCTAAGTGCCTACACTATTATTATGGTGTAAATAATTAATAAAAATCGATTTTAACGAAATTCCAAATATTAGTGGGTAGGTATAATTATTAGTTAAGTACAGTACGAGGCAATCGGGTGGGGATTGTGTGGAACGCGTAGGTGTAATCCGCGCGCGATGAGAATGGTAAGGGACCTTGTCAAAGTAAATTGAAAATGACAGTTAAGCAGCCAAGTAGCGTTAGCAAAACAGTTTTGAATCTATAAAAATAAATCGCTTAAATGTATGTGCGTGTTTTATGATAAATTATAATGAATTATTAATAATTTAATAATAATATATGTTTGTTTGACTAACGGCCAAATACTCAAACGAAACAGCTTCCTTAAAGTTAAGGAGACCTTAACTTAAGATTTTAGCTAAGAAGCCTTTGAGTATTCGGCCGTTAATGAAGGACGTACACATTTATTCGTATTTTTGTGTGTATGCGTAGCGGTGCGGGGCGCGGGTGGGCGACGGAACGATCTATTCCCCATTCATCCGCAAAATTCATCCGAATTATTTTCATTCCCCGCTCATCCGAGTTAATATGTCCCACTCATCCGAAAATTAAATATAAATAAATTATTACCCATTCATCCGAAAAAAGTTTCCCCATTCATCCGACATGTTAATTTGTCTTGGAACAAGAAAAAGATACAGACTGCAGAAAAATTGTTCTGTATCTTTTTTGAAAATTTACATTGAATATAGTCAATTCATTAAAAAATATTTTTTACGTATTTTGGCTTCCAGCATGTTCTCCACTTTTCATAAATGGTAGTAATAATCATTTTTGGAATCATTAAAACTATAATTACATTTTATTTTCAACAGATTCATAAAAAACTAAATTACATAGGTGTTTCGTGGTATGTCTTCAAAAAAAAAACAAAAAAAAACTTTTGTTTGTCAGCTTGACAAAGCAGCGCATTTATCTCGGTCATTAAAACTATAATCATACTTTATTTTCAAAAGAACAATTAAAACTAAATTATAATGTAAATAGACTAGACCAGAATTTGGAAAAGTGAAGTTCTAGAAGCAAATCGTATTATTTTTTGGTAACCGATGTTTTCTTATTGATTCGACCCCGCTGAATCCAAAAATGCCAGATGCTAGCAGCTCTCCTTCGCCCCTTCCCCCGTTCCCCTTCCGAAGTGTCCCTCGCCGTAGTTTTTTTCATTTTACAGGAAAACTATTACAGATAGGAGCAAATGATTAAATATGAAGTTAATCTACATTAAATTTTCTAAACATCATTGCTAAATTTATATCGATACAAAAAAAAAATATAAATATCTCGGTTGGTAATATTATTATGTAAATGTGTAAGGTACTTACTTTATTGTATATATTTAACTTTTTCGTGCTACTACATATTTAATTTTTATCAACAACAACAACTAATAAAAGTTTAATTTTATTTTTACACAATACTAAATAATATACTAGAAAAAATACGACTCGCACCAGATCAATACTCAGACGAGAATCGAACCCGCGACCTTTGGATATCCGGTCCAATGCTCTGACCGCTGAGCTACCGAGTCACTCAGCGGTCAGAGCATTGGACCGGATATCCAAAGGTCGCGGGTTCGATTCCCGTCTGAGTATTGATCTGGTGCGAGTCGTATTTTTTCTAGTATATTATTTAGTATTGTGTAAAAATAGCATTGTGAATGCAAAAATCTCAAAATTAAAAATTAATTTTATTTGCTGACCCTATTTATTTTTAAGTATATTACGTTTACAAAATAGTCGGATGAGTGGGGCATACCTTGGGGTCTTCGGATGAAAAGGGAAATTGCTGTAGGTATTTCAATAATTATCAAAACTTTTCCGGATGAGTGGGGAATAGATCGACGGAACTTATCCCCACTCCGTCGAAAAAGTGTTAATATGTTTGCCTCCTACTGTAGGTACTGCAATGTAAGACAATAATATAAGTTAGCTCTTAGATCACTTTGTTATGTAAAAGGAACCCAGGTATAACCATAAGAATAAATAAAACTGTTTTATCTACACTCACAACGTAATGTTCCAATTATGAATTCAAAAAATATTGTATAAACACGTACTTTATTTTCGAAATTAAAAAAAAACCCATTACAGTGCAGTCAACTGCATCATAAAATATTTTTTTAATTTTTACACCATACTTTTGCTTTTCAATTTATTGGCGCGTATGGGCATTGACATTGGGCTCATTGTAATATCTATGGTCTGTGCTGTGGTGCGGGGCGCGTAATTTTTAACGCAAAACAAAAAAGTTATGATTTTAATTTTCACTTTTTGTTATACTTACCTACTGAATTTCGTAGGATTTTTTTATTATCGCTTTGAAAGATCTGATAGCAGTGAATGTGATAAATATTAGACTCCGCCGCCCGACATTTTACAATGTAAAGTCCTATCTATACGCCAACTATTTATAATGCATAGTCTCCTATACATGCATGCCCGAACTCCCTTTATACACTCCGACAAGAGAAGAAAACACGAAGTTTGTCTTACTCCTATAACCAACTTCACATTTACAAAAAGATTTTTAATTTTTCTCGGACCATACTTATATAATAAGATTAATAAACTCATTTCCCACCACCAACTACCATCAACACAATGTAAAAAAACTATCTTTGACTGGCTCCTTGGTCAAACGTACGACGAGTCGGAAAGTTTGTTGGCAGTGATATCCTAAGTACAAGGGGTACGATATTCTCATAATTGTACACGCGCAAACTCGTACATACACACACTCACACCGCTCACACTCACACACACACACACACACACACATACACACACACACACACAAACACACCTCCACACAAACACAACTCGCACACAACTCAACAGAAACACAAAAATTTAAGTGCATTCTTCTTATGTAATAATGTAATATTTCATTGGTTTTTATTTTACTTTATGTTTCGTTAAAAGTAAGATAAAATAAATTGTAATAGTTATCCTATAAACTAGCCACTATGATATTATTTTAAGGTTCAATATGGGGTAGGGGCTGAATCCCTAATTACAGGTTATTCCATAACCTAGTAGGGTCAGCTAAGACTTTATTATAATATTTCTTTTTGCCTTAAAATCTGTAATTGTAACTTGCTTAATATAGCTATAGCTATTTCTGTTGTGATTATTGATGTAATTTAATTGGCATGAATAAAAAAAAAAAGCTTTTTACATTTTAGATGCAGCGACGGAAATGACTCTTATTTCAAGGTAGCAATAATCATAATAATCAGCAAAGTCTCTCTCTCTCTTTTAACTTTGATCTTTTATTTAAGTAGTAGGTTCAAATCCAAATTGTATGAGTGTAGATAAAGTAGTATGAAACTACACATAACTAGGTATTAAAACACTCGTGTGATTCTATTAAAAACCTCGCCTAAGTGGGTTTTTAAACACACTCGTGTTTTAAAACCCCTCTTTAACTGTGTATCAGTTTAATAAACTACATTTTTTTTTATTTTATTTATTCTTATGGTATAAACCGCGCGGATAAAGAAATAATCTGTATTTTATGGTGCGGATTATATACTTAATGTTTGTTATTTTGTGCCAATTACTTTATTGATAAGTACGTATAGTAAATAATAATAAATAAATAAAATTGTTTCTTGTGTTGTAATGTTGTTGAGTTTATTTTCTTTTACCTTTCACAGTAAAGTCGGCTGTCGATAAAATTATTCTATGTGATACTGGTTAAAACTCACAAAGTTGAAATATAATATTCAACTAAGTATGTAGTTGAAGTCGACACTAATACACTTCATTATTCTAACACAAACACGCAAAAAAAAACAAGTTACAAACATCGTCACTAAATAGGAAGTCAGCTCCTGTACTATAGAAACCAAATTTTAATTCCGATTATCTCCTAAACCAAAGGGGAATTCGTCCCCCCTTTGGGCTTTGGGACAAATTGAGACGAATGTACACGAATCGTTTCCAATAAGCAGTGGTGACCGATATTCAAAAGTCCTCGCCAAGATTAAGTACCTACTTAGGTTTAATTTTGGCGTGGACAAATCATTCCTTTATATTTTTTGAATAGCGCGGTGCTTCATTTCGTTTTGATTGTAGGCATTGCGGGTTCCATAAAAAAGGTTTTTTTTCTATTGTCTAATTTTAAAATCTATTGCAATCGCTTTCAGGATGTAACAGATTGAAGCTTCTTTATGGCACAAATAAAAACTTACCACAGAAATGCAGCAATGTGTCACATCCATCTGTCAAACGAAAGCGATTGCGATCATAGATATAGTATATTAAAAGGGGTAGATGCGCTACCGAGCGACCGGGTGTAAGGGATAGATATATTATGACGTCAAAATATGGGGTTGCCATGATCAGAAAAAGTACCCTTAACGGTGTAGCATCCGTTTATGTGCAGATTACTAGTTAGTACGGAAATCGTCTACTGAAAAATTTCGCACTTAACGCACTTTAACTGACTCGACCAGTTAATCTGCAGATAAACGGATTTCGTACTTTAACGGTAACATACGTATACAATATACATAGAGTAAACTAGCTGGGGTTCGCTTAGGTAGTTGATATGAGATTGTGTGGTTAATGGAAAAGAAGATAAACTTTAAATTCTTTATTAAACGTTGGAATACAGAACATTTTGTATTAACGTTGGTTTTTCTGTTTTTCGGAAACAATTTTTTTCAAAATGTTTCGAACAAATTCGTGTGTGACACCCAATACTTTTTTCCAGTTGCTTCTATCCATTTTTCACGAGTTTTATCTTCTGTCGGAAATCTGGAAAAATCAAATCGCTTGAAATTCCCTGAAATATGGGGTAATTTTTGGGGAAAATTTTCTATATAGTAGGCATCCGGAAATCGAATTATAAACCTACTGATTTTAGTGGACGTCAAAGCTAAGCTGACTTCTACCATTACGTAGATGTACGCAATTTTACCGGTTTGCATGTCAAATGTTTACGAGGTTATTTTTAGAAATAATTTTTAGATTTATCCTATTTATCAGGTTTTTCATGATATAACTAATGATTGAGCTCAGAAACTGGGTTCGTGTGAGATTTGAGAAAGAAATACGTGATCAAAATATAGAAAACAGTGTACTTACGCATGAAATGTAACACCCGCTTCTTTTCTTTGATTGTAGCTTTTGCAGGCAAATATAGAACACTCCACCATTGTGGATGCTAGACACAAACACAACACATACGATTTATAATAAATCTTGGGTATCAATTAGGTAGTAATCCACAAAATCTTTAATTTCTTTGGCACTCTTGATATAACCCCACTTGTTTATTTGGCCTAGTTGAACTGTACCAATAATCCGACCATGAAATAAAGTCCGGTCGGTGATAGAGAAAAAACATGACACTTTTCTCTATTTCCTCCTATAGGAATCTCAATAAGACGATCTCGCTCTATCAAAGCATGTCAGACCCTTGATTGCGATAGATTTTTAATTAGACAATTAGCCTCCAGATCCTGGCTAGGTGTTATATGGTTCACTAATATAGCCTGTCCCTGCTTAGATTTGCTGAAGCATGGACCTTTTTGATCGCTTATATCTTTTTGTCCCCTTTGGGACGAATTCCGAAAAAAGTGGGGGTAGTCAGAGTTTTCCACAATGGCAATCATGTAGAGAATATTTCAGAAAATTAAACATTTTAACCGTCCCTAGTCTTTATATTTTAGTGATTTTGACATATTTGGTTAAAAACATAGAAAAGTTTGAAACACCTACGGAGCGAGACATTCGTCTGAAAACTCGCCGAAAGGATCTATTGCAGTCGGTTGTACCAAAGCTAAAAGTTGTAAAACACAGTGTAAGGTATCAGGCAGTCAAAATGTTTAACAGCCTTCCAATCACGCTAAAATCTATTATTGACTATAAATTATTTCAAAGACAATTAAGGGACTTCTTGTTAAAAAAATGTTATTACAGTTTAAATGATTTTGTTGAACATAAGAATTATTAATTTCGGAACGTAGGTATATATTTTTTATTTTAATTCTCATTAACTAATAATATTTGACATTCATGAATATTTTTTGACATGCCCTTTATGCTTGCCGATTGATTAATTTAATTTATTATTTTTGTATGTTTTCCGACACAAATTATTTTGTTATGGAATAAATGAATTATGAAATTATGAAATTAATTTTCAAAGTGGTCCTTGCCAAGATGTAGCACACATAATTTCAATCGGTTCAGCCTACCTAGCATGACCGATTTATATCGCGTGATATAGCATTTTATCGACACTCAACTGTCAAACTCCTTTGTCTTTGACAGTTAAACGTGATAAAACCAATGATATTCACCAACTCTGTAAAGATAAGTTATGCGCCAACATCATTGCTATTTAAAACAGCGTAAAGGTACTATAGATACACACATTGGCCGCGCATTGGCTGCCAATTGACAGCGCGTCAGCTGTCTCCTTCACTCCCACACGCAAAGCAGACAGCTCGCTCTTTGTACAATATGGCCGAATAAAGTAATAGAAAATACATATTTTTATTAAATACAGTACTTACGTGTGAAATAAAGCATTTTTCCGATCTCTGACCGTTGCTGTATAATTTGTACATCGTCTAAAGACGCAAGTAGACCTTTTTTTATGGTATTTCACAATTTTATTGCGTCTGATTGACGAGAGCCGCGTGTGTTACCGTGTCGCGAGACTGTGCCTAATTGAAAGTCGGGCAATTACCTGACTTTCGTCTTGCCATTGTGAAGCGCGGGTAACCTATCTTTACATTTAATATAATTGGATAAAACGCTATATCACGCGATATAAATCGGTCATGCTAGGCAGGCAGCCGTCTTCGAGTAATCGGGGGAACATGCCTAGAAAAAAAAATAGGTACCAACGCGACGAATAGAGCTCCTCCGCTGGAAGGAGGTTTTTCGAGTAAATCAAATCAATCTTCTTATCGAATGAGGATTAGTGGCCCCCTCTGGTGTTAGAGTTCTTCAAGCCGCCTGTAAGGCCTCTAACTTGGCCTAACGACTGTTATCAGATGAAAACAGCCGGGACCGACGACGGTTTATGGTCAGTAATGAGAATGAAGGAAAAATACGCCAATCTCTAAAACAACATTGTGGTTAGGTACTGTATTTCATAAATTGACGACTATTTCTTCTACAGATTCCGATAAGTCTTCATTATTATCATTGCTAGCGACTTCTGGGTAACGAGCGACTATCTTATCAGCCACTATATTAGTTACCATAGCAGCTAACTCATCAACTAAGTTTGAACTCATAATATTTTTCATAACGTTGTCTACATCAATTGATTTCTCGCCCGTTCTAAAGTTGACAGTTTCATTTCGTGTGTTTCTTAATTTTTCGTGTATCTTTTTGATTGCATTCATTAATGATGATTTTGTCAGGGTATTCATTGATCTTGGCTGAGGTTTGCTTCCATTCGAACCAAATATTGTCTTTGACACTGTGGAAAATACAGTTTTTTAACTGACACAAGAAATATTTTTAAGGCCCTATTATAGCTCTCAAGTAGCGCCCTCATCTAATTATTGTGCCTAAGTGGCCACGTTTTGCTCTTGCCTACACTAGATACTAACTATAGAAGGGTCTACAAGTGATCACTTAGCAACTCCAAATTCGTGTAGGTAGGTAGGTACTTATAGATATAAGTATCTACCTACACGATAACGGTAGTAGATAAGTCTACTTAAATGATTAAATAAAAAAATGTGGTCGAATTGACGAATTGTGGTTCGCGAAACAGGCAATTGAGGCAATTATCTGTTTTAATTTGAAGCCTGGAAAATTTGCCGAAGTTCGATTCGTTAGCGGAAGTTGTGGCCCAGCGCCGCCGCCAGTCTAAAATTGTCCCATCTGGAAAATCGATTGGGCCACCCTTGGACTAGATTTACAATCGCAGTTACCTATCAGTCACTATATTCATTATTATCAGGTAGTTCATAAACTACATATAGTTAGATCTAAAAGTATTTCTTGTTTGTCCTAAAAACAGTAAATTACACGTGGAGTATACCTTCTCTCTGGTTAACAGTTCCATTTCCATTGTTTTTTATTTTTTCGTGTATCTTTTTGATTGCATTTATTATTGAGGATTTGGTCAGAGTTTTCATTGCCCTTAGCTGAGGTATGCTTCCATTAGCACCAAATAATGTCTTTATCACTGTGGAGAATACAGATTTTGAGGTGGATCCACAAGTCACGAAGTGATCACTGGCATTCACTGGTCAAATAATAACTACAAAATCATGTGGAATATATCGTGGAACATATCGTTTAAACCAAAAACCTTCGACGAACTTCTGGAACTTTCATTTCGCTTTTCGGCGGTAGATGGCGCTGTTAAATTTTTCCCATCTATTGATTTTTACGCGCATTTTTTTCTCGATGGTAGTTCGTGGTGCACCTATAGGTAGGTAGTGGTACGCCGGGGCCGAATTTGAATTAGTACTCTTCGTTATTTCTTGGAAACCATTTGGAAACGGACAAATTTATTATTTTGTGTCTAGGATTTGTGGCGTGGTGTAATGGTTTGGCCTGAGATTAGGTAGGTACTTGTTGCTTACACGTAATAACTATTTAGTAATCTGTGATTAAGGTTTAACTGCAAAAAATATAGACAGAAAAGAAGAGCCCGGAACTAACCGCGGTTTTCCGTGCACGCATTTAGAGTCTATAAACAAACTGCGATTAACCGTGCACGCATTTAAGAGTCTAAACAAACCGCGGTTTTCCGTACACGCATTTATCGTTCTAACAAACCCCGGTTATCGGTGCACGCATTTAGAGTCTATAAACAAACCCCGGTTATCCGTGCACGCATTTAAGAGTCTAAACAATCCGCGGTTTTCCGTACACGCATTTAGCGTTCTAACAAACCGCGGTTATTGGTGTACGCATTTAGAGTCTATAAACAAACCCCGGTTATCCGTGCACGCATTTAAGAGTCTAAACAAACCGCGGTTTTCCGTACACGCATTTAGCGTTTAAGGCCTGGGCACACCGGATGCGTAGACACGCGCGTAGTCACGCACGTAACCCCCTGACACACCGTTACGCATACGTCTACGCTTACGCATACGCAACGCAGCCTATCCCTTGCGTACCCAGCCGCTGCGGCAGCCATACTTTTTATGTTTGCAATTATTGTGCACGATGTCTGACGATGATTGGCCGGCACGGCGACGGCGACGGCGACGGCCCGGCGACGGGCCGGCGCTCCGTTTTTCCACTAGACGGCGACGGCACGGCGACGGCGACGGCGCGGGCTACGCTCAGTACAGACACGCACGCCAATTTTACAAGACTTAAAAATGTCCTCGTCTAGTCGTCGTACTATTTATTTGCTCTACCTTTTACATTTAAGGAGAAAATATCTACAACGTAGAAAAGTAATTTTTTGGGTCGATCCACTTATTAAAGTTAGGTATTTAAAGGGTTCATACTATACTTTATTTGATAAACTAAAAATGAACAATAAGCAATTCTTTAACTATTTTCGAATGACTCAAGAAACATTTAATTATCTGTTGGAGAATTAATGTGAAACAATCCAAAAGAAGGATACTAAATTTTTTCAAAAACAGTTTTCGACTGAACGCACCGATCGAAAAACAGTTTATCCACTAACGCCATCTGTGCAATCAGTTGAATTTGAATATTACGTATGCCGTACCGTAGAGTTTGCCAAAACTGTGTTGGTATGGCTTATGCAGCGAATAGAATAGATGGCGCTAGCACAATAAAGAAAAAAAGATATCGAAAAAACTGTAAATCTACAGTTGAAACTATATAGGTACTAATAATTATTACCAATTTTTATTATATTTGGAATTTATCAATTAACCTAACTATTACAATAATATACCTACGTACAAATGACTTTTATGTTGTGGTATAAATAATAAGAATATCTTGTAATATGCTGTAAGTATAAAAAAATTCAATATGGTAATTTGTAATTTATATCACATAAAAAAATAATATCAAACTTATGTTTGTAGTTCATTTCATACAAAATAAGTGCATACGACCTCAAATGTAAGCTTGTCAACAATAAGGTTGCGTTCGCGACTGTACAGGCTGAACCCTGCCCCGCGCGCGCACACACGCACGCACACGGCTACGTACGTATACAAAACACACACAGATTTGCCGGCCGGCGGCGGCATCGGTGGGGGTCAACGGGCCGTGCCGTCGCCGTGCCGGTAAGTGGAAAAGCGTGCCATATAAACTCATACATTTATGCTGCCACGGCAGCCGTCGCCGGGCCGTCGCCGTCGCCGTCCCGTCGCCGTGCCGGTAAGTGGAAAACCGCCCATTGGATGGACGGACCAAGTAGTTCATCAGATGAAGAAGAAGCAATATTACTACTGTTGTGCCAGAATATTCCTCGGCATGCAAAAAAACAATGGGTTCATGCGTCACGCGCGTAGTGATGCGCAGGAAAGATACGTGCGTGTTCGTATTTGTTCGGTGTGACGTCCAATAGGGAATGCCATTGAGTACAACGTCATCAATGCGTTCCGCTCTGCGTAAGTACGCAGCCTGTTTGTCTCATGAGAGCTGCAATGCGTAGGGTTACGCATCGGTCTACGTGCACGCGTACGTTACGCAAGCGGTGTGCCATGTCTCATAAAGTTTCAGACATTACAACGTCATGGTACGTCTACGTGCACGCTTACGCATACGCTTAACGCATCCGGTGTGTATCGCACTTTTAACAAACCGCGGTTTTCCGTGCACGCATTTAGCGTTTAAACAAACCGCGGTTATCGGCGCACGCATTTAGAGTCTAAACAAACTTCGATTATCGGCGCACGCATTTAGAGTCTAAACAAACAGCGGTTATTGGTGCACGCATTTAGTCTAAATGCTCTTCTCTCTGTCTATATTTTGTGCAGTAGTAGTCTTATCTAAAAGACCTTTGGAGGTCAAATGATTAATTTACGTTAAAACTTACTCAGGAGAATAATAAATATTTGAATTTTCATTTATTTTTAACGACTTGTTCGGCTTGAAAAGATTTTCTTGATAAATATAAGAAAGAAAAGCCATTAATTTTTTTATTACCACCAGGCAAATAGTGCCGTGCAAACGTTATTTATTTTAGTATTTTGTTCGAGTCATAAAAAATGTAGTTAAGATTTTTGTATTATGTCGATATTTTTACGAATTTTTATTTGTAAGTACCTACCAGTAAGCATTCTCTTGATATAAATAAATAGTGTAAGTACGTAATTTTTTATTAAGTGACCTCTAAAATCATTTAAAAATAGGTACTGCGATTCGCCACTGCCGCCAGATGGCAGCTCTGTATTAGTGTTATTCCTTCCTAAAACATGATAATTAAGCAATAATAAAATTTGCTAATGCCAACTAAACATCAATAAACTGATTACAAAGTAAGTAGCTAAAGCACTTGTATGGAAATCAGAGACAACCGTGGAACTTAGAAAAGTTCGTTTTCTAAATTGACCCAGCCGGGAATCGAACCCAGGACCTTAGAGAAGGCGACACACCATAAAAACTGGCGTTCAAATCACTCGACCACGGAGGTTTTTGTTGCCAGTATTCGATTTTTTAGGGGAATATATAAATGCACTTTAATGTAACACACTTCAAAATATTTAGCTCCAAAATTTATTGAATGAACTATAAAAATAATGGTTGCCACTATAAATTATGCTAAGCTTTAAAATAAATACTTTGCACTATACAATTTAATTAATTAATACTTTGCATCATACAAATTAATTTTATAACTTTAGTGCTGGTAAAGAGAGGACTAGGTGCGACGACGAACGGGCGCAGCGAGAGAGGAGCCGAGGAGGAGGTTAGGTTCGATTGTGACCAACAACGCCAGAACCGACCTGCTGGAGTTGTTATCATCTTGCCTTCTCATTTTAACAGTGGTCAGTCTGACATGGTTGGACAGAAACTAAATGGTTTTGGAGTTGGGACACAGTTATAATGCAAACCATTATTTTTGTAGTGATAATATTAAATTATAGATCTACTATTATTTTAAAGTGCTGACAAAATTGTTAAAGTGCAAACCATTATTTTCGTAGTGAAAGTATTAAATTTTATAGATCTATCTTATTATTTTAAAGTGATGATATACAATTTCAAAGCTGGTTTCATCAAATTTAAAGTGCTATTAAATACATCCCATTTTTTACACGTATTTTGTTCTTCATAGCACACAGTTATTTTTTTATAGAAAATAAAATAAAATTGAGCACTCTTGACCTATCTAAGTAGGTATCAATGACTGGTGTGCGTGCACGCACAGTCGATCTGTTGCCGAGGAAGACTCTAAATTGAACAGAAAACACATTATTTTTGGTAATAATTTGATTTAGGTCTGATAATCGGAAACTTTTGTGGTTCTAGTCATTCTTGTGCTAACCATACGTCTAGTAAGGACTTTACGGAAGTCGGAAAGGCTGATCACAGACCTACCGGTTTCTTTTCTTTGCTTTGCTGTTCGGCAATGGACCGCCGGCCAAGAGGCTCATTTTCAATCTATCGCATACCTATATTAAGTTACTTAATATAATTGAAAATATCGCATATTGTTAATCTAAGTACATTTCACATATATATATAGTTATGTATGTTCTTGTGAGCTTTGTTCCTTAAACGATCGTTATGAAAACACAAAAAAAATGTTCAGGGGTGGAATTGCGTAAGGTAATCGTATTCATTTGACAGTTCATATCGTATTCCATCGGCTACAATTTGTATGGGATGACATATCCCATACAAATTGTAGCCGATGAAATACGATATACTGTCAAATGAATACGATTGACTTTACGCAATCGCCTAGCTGGTAGGTAATGATGCCACCCACGACGACGCTGTTCACAATTTATATAAATATGCGATCGATTTATTTTTAGCAATCGGAGACCATGTTCAGGGTGGCATATCTCCCAGAAGCTTCCTACTGTTATTCCTTCCTAGATAACACCAAGCTAATGGCTATCTTGCCAATTTGGTCTGGTCCCAACTCCCAACTCCCAATATGCGATAGATTGAAAATGACCCTGGTTGGCCGGCGGTCTAAACAGCAAAGTTGGACAGCAAAGCTAAGAAAAGAAACCGGTTGGTATGGGGTCAGCCTATGTATTAATACGATTCAGTTTTAACAATAAAAGTTATAAAAGCTTTCTTAATTTCAGTTCATGTAAGTATAATGACAATCAGTTCACAATGGAGATCATTTATTATTCCCAAGCTTGACAGGGCGTATAACAACCCATACCACCCCGAAGACGATGGCATTATAGAAAACATTTCGGACGAAGATGGCGACAATTTGAAATATGGCGGGAAAGCTTTAGACCAACTGAGTGATGCGGAACCAACTCCTGGTAAAAATCTGAAGGAAAAGAAACTCAAAATCAATGGCAGATTTTTTGAGGTCGGGAAAAAACCTGAATTCGTAATTGACGACGATATTTAAAACGAGAAAATTATTATATGAATAAATACCTACTGTTTGTTACCTGCGTACCTACCTATTTTTTGATTGTGTCCATCAGCCATTTTTGATGTCCCCACTACTGGGGCACAGGCCTTCCTTATGGGTGGTAAGGAGGGCGGGCCATAACCCACCACGCTGGCCCAATGCGGATTGGTGGGTGTTAACGACTGCAGATGCAGCCGGGACCAACGGCTTAACGTGCCTTCCGAAGCACGGAGGAGTTCGAGATAATAAATTTTTGGTCACCCATCCCATGACCGACCCTTGCGACCAAAAATCCCGTGACCTCTTAGACTATTACGTTTTGTTGTGTTTGTGTAAATATTATAAAATAAGTAGGTACTATCTGATAAATCATCTACCTGTACGATACAAGAAAGAAACATAAAAAAAGTTGTAAGGGCTACTCAGACGCCTTTCTAGCGCGCGGCGTCGCGCGGTTGACTGCTACTTGCAAGCCGCGTGAGAAGTGCACCAAATTCTAAATCACACTGTTTTTCACTACCTACCTACATACTTTTTACTATAATACTAAATACTATTATCAGCATCACTGGTAGTGGTAGCACCTACTAGGTAGTAGGAGAAAATACTGTTCATTTTTTAAATATTGTTTATTTTATTAGTGACTCGGTAGCTCAGCGGTCAGAGCATTGGACCGGATATCCAAAGGTCGCGGGTTCGATTCCCGTCTGAGTATTGATCTGGTGCGAGTCGTATTTTTTCTAGTATATATTATTTAGTATTGTTGATTTTCCTACTCAGACCTGAATATACTTTATTACTTTGTAAAAAAAGTTGGCAACCCAATTTTATTGTGATGTGAATAAATAAAAATGTAGGTAGGTATAGTCACGACTAAAAATGTGTAATACAGCTTAAAACTTTGTCACTTTGTTATAGTTGTCATTGATTTTGGTTAAAAAAAGTAATAGCTTAGAATGACGAAGTTCCAAACTATACATATTTTATAGACGTGACTGTAGGTAAATACATGTGTGACAAGTAATAGGGAACTTTAGGCAGCCATTACACGCTCATGCAAGCGTCAGTCAAATTCCATCAGTCATGAATTACGTTCGACTGATGGAACGAAGAAATCAACTTCATGCAACCATCAGTCACCCCATTACACGGTAGGTTAACCGTCAGTCACAGGCCGTGACTGACAGCGAAACCTATGGTGTAATGCTGCCTTTTGGTTATGGTGAAGGGCAGACTGTAAATTAAATACACGACGTTCTGTTGAATATTTATTTCATTAGGTAAGTAGGTACCTACTCATTTATCATCATCATCACTATCACCTACTAACAATTTGTCATAACCATCACCTATTAACGACGTTTGGTTTTCAAAACGGGCGCATCTCGGGTCAACTGTAAAAAAATATGCTTTTAGTGCCGGCACTACCAAGGCACACATATTCGCCAAGTATCGCACAATTAATCGTACGTTGCCGGTTTTGTAACAAATACTTCAAAGAGGTTCTTTCAAAAGCATCAATGTACTTACTATAAATTGTGCCGATGCTTGGCGAATGTAGTGCCGGCATAAAGTTTTTGGCATTAGTAGGGTAGGTAAGGTACCCGGATTCGGCCTACTTATTGTCATAGTAGAATTTGATTCTACTATGTTATTGTCTAATTTTCAAAATCTATCGCAATCGCTTTCATTTGATAGATTGACGTGACACATTGCTGCATTACTTTGGTAAGTTTTTATTTGTGTCAAAAAGAAGCATCAATGTATTTCAACATGTCCTTCATTTACCAGTAACCAGACTACAGTAGTTTTCCTGCCAGTTTTAATGATTTCAACGTACATTTAGAAAACGGAACCATAAATTTTTATTTATTTTATTTTATTTAATCTCTATTGCTTAAGGAGGACTTCTGGCCGCAGGGCGTGGTTTACAGGCGCTTCCGAGGGGCGTTGCCTTGTGCCACCGAATTGACACAGAAAGTGACAAATTGACTTTTTTACTAACGTAATATTAAGTTAAGTATATTTACTAACAATATTGTTCATATATTATATGTTTTAGTTTTAAGGTATGTATCTATGGGCCATTGTTGCCTGATTATAAATTAAAAAATAAATAAAATAAAAATAAAACAGCAAATGGCGGACTTAATGCCCAAGGGCATTCTCTACCAGTCAACCGGTAAGTTGTTAAGGAGAAAATCGTGGCGGCAATAAACAAAACTTATAAAAAAAAACCTGAATAAAAAAAATACAAAATTATACATAAAGTATATACTAAATCCTAATAAAAACAAAATTAAATACATATATACCTACATAAATCATACATACATATAAGAAGGAGTAGCAATGTCAGATACGACGAGACTAGCGTATTTTTCGCACCCTTCTCCCAACTTTTCTGTTCCTAAAGGTGGCAACCCTGGTTAATTTACTTCTTATTTGAGCTAGAGTTCCGCCCAAAAACGGTGAACCAAAAGGGGTTCCGTAGCCAAAAGAATGAAAGTGAAAGTGAAATAAGCTTTATTCAAATAAACTTAATTATTAAGTACTTTTGAATCGTCTATATTTTCCTACCACCCGTTCCAGACTTTTTTAGCTGACAAGAAGAACGGGCGCAAGAAACTTATCAGCTGTAACAGCCATAAGTAACGATATTTACAAACTTGAATATATCGTTACCAGATAATTACGACAGGATTATTGGCAACAACATAGACTTATTATATTACTTCAACAAAGTTCTTATATTAGCAAGTTATGTGTTACATCATTTCCACGCATTTTGATCTTTAAGATAATCGTCAACTTTATAATAACCTTTACCCATGAGCGTTTTTTTAACATGGTTTTTAAATTCATGCAAAGGAAGATCAATCACTTGTTGTGGAACTTTATTAATAAAGGCTATGCCTTTCCCCATAAATGAACCTCTCGTTTTTGCAAGCCTAAATCTTGGAACGGCAAGTTTATCTTTATTTCTTGTATTAAACTGGTGAATGTTGCTGTTCTTATCAAATGAATCATAGTGTTTCCTTACATAAACTAAATTTTCATAAATATATTGGCCTGCCAAAGTTAAAATATTTATTTCTTTGAACAATTCTCTCAAGGTATCTCTCCGCCGTAGATTGTATATGGCGCGAACAGCTCTTTTTTGGAGTACAAAAATATTTTCAAAACTGGCAGCTGAGCCCCACAATAGCAGTCCATAAGACATTACACTATGAAAATAACTAAAGTATACTAACCGTTTCAATATCAGTTAAAAGCCTTATTTTCTTAACAGCGAATGCCGCTGAACTAAGTCTACTTGACAAGGCTTCAATATGTGGATCCCATTGCAATCGAGAATCTAGTGTAATACCAAGAAATTTTGTACTCTCAGTAAAGTGTACCTCATCGTCATTCAAATTAATATTTAATTTTGTCTGCTCAACATTAGGTAATGAAAATTTTACACATTTGGTTTTTTTGGGGTTTAGTGCTAAATTATTACTATTAAACCAGTGTGAAACTTTAGAGAGGGCACCATTTACTTCGTCCGAACAGTTATTACCTCTGTTTACTTTGAAAACTAAAGAAGTATCATCTGCAAATAGTACTGTCTCACATAAATTATTCGCGTAGTTGGGAAGGTCATTTATATAAATTAGAAACAGCAATGGGCCCAATATTGAATTAATCGGGAACCGCTGCTATAGGGTGTAACCTTTTTGTATGAAAAAAATTACCGGGGTAAGACCGCGGGTATAGTTTGCTAGTTACCGGGGTAAGACCGCGGGTATAGTTTGCTTGTTACCGGGGTAAGACCGCGGGTATAGTTTGCTAGTTACCGGGGTAAGACCGCGGGTATAGTTTGCTAGTTACATATTATTATTTAAGACTGCTGCCCCACCCTGAGCCCATGGCTGGCTACGTCCATGCCCACTCCTTGAGAGGAAGCACAGAATAAATATAAGCAAGTAGGTATACATATTATATGTTATGTTGTATTTATTCAAATTTTACCTTATTTTACCTTGGACGAAATTTTACCCTATGTAGGTACCGCCTTCATTGATATCGGTTTCGAAAAGGTTGACTGGGAGAGAATGCTTTTAGCATTAAGTTCGCCTTTTGTAACATTTGGTTTGAAATGTACAATAAAGTTTGTTAAATAAATAAAATATACTACGAAGAAGTTAACTTACTTATCTTCTTGGAGCCGACTTCTTGTGCTTCCCTGCAGTAAATGAACCTGAGGACATTGTCAACATCATGCGGTTCCTGCAGGAGTCCCTTCATCGGCAGCGCGTACGGGACGGACAGCACGCAAGGGTAGCGGGACATCAGCTCCAGCTCTGAAATGAGAATCTGTACTGTCTATATGCTCCTTAAACGGTGGTGTGGTCAGTCTGTCATAGACTCATAGTGAGACCGATCGGAACCCCTACTAACCTATACTCCGACTTTTAATTCGGTGCAGTCATTTGACAGCTCCAGTGTGCCCACTGGGGTGATTAGCAATTAAAAGTCGGAGTATAGGTATACCATACCACATTACGAAACGAAAAAGAATACCGATGATTGGACGAGGTTCGTCCCACTCAACCGGAGCCACATTTTTGTGACGAGTCACGGTGGTGTGTCGCGTCTAGGGTTGCCAACCGTACTATAATATATAGTATTGTACTATATTTCGGGTCTGCGTACTATATACTGTTGAAGAAATACGCAAAAATACTATTTTTCAATATCGAACGCTAAGAAACAAATATTATTTTTTTAGATTTGTGATCTTGCATTGCCTGACTGATTTGATAGCGTGTAGTGTATATATATATTATATTATATCGTATCTGAATTCTGAACGTATCTGTCTTATTGCATTCCGAACTGGTCAATATCAAATTCAAAAGCTTCAAACGATAGTTTGGTCATTGGTTGGTCTGCTGATGCTCTATTTTTATTTTGAGATTTTATTGAGTAATTATCTGCAAAATATAAAATTGTTTTTTATTTGATATGGAAAGTGGTAGCGATAACAAAAGTGCGTCAAGTTCAATTCTAGTGCGCCGCTAACGCCGATAAAAAAGCTAAAGATACAAAAAAGACTCCAAAAATATCCAAAACTTATTGAAAAATGCAAAATGTGAAAAAATATAGTTTTTATAAAAATAAATAAATAAAAAAAATATTTGCCTATTAAATACTATATATTTTTTAAGTGTAATATATTTTTTATAGCTGAATTTGAAAAATACTATATTTTGCCAAAGACGTGTTGGCAATGGCAACCCTTTGTCGCGTCGCGTGTGGTGTGAGTGACATTCACACATTCTTGTGATGTGGTATGTCTTGCGCGCTATTTGTAATTGTGTTGCGTGGCACAACACAGTGTGTCTCTAGCTAGTAGCTATAGCCATATACAGCGTGATATTTTAATAATTTTGTTCCCGCAATGGGGTGGTCCACTCATAATTACAAGCAACTTTAACTATGGACTCAATTCTGAAATCGCGAAAAAAAATCTGCTGTTCCAAACAAGAGCACATATATCAACATAAATGTACGGAACGTTCAGATTTTTTTCGCGATTTAGGGGGTCTATTGCGAAAAGTTTCATGCGATACACGCAGCTGCGTAAGGCACTTGCGTATGCGATATCGCAAAGTGATTGCGTAAGCTTGTCAGTTTATCTCTAGCGTATCCGACATCCTTCGTTCAATAGTCTTTGGTTGGGCTACGATAGGTAAATTGAAAAACAACCGACGAACTGCGGACGACTATCGTGACCAAGTGCTTAGTAAAAGTTGCGTAATCATGAGTGGATGGAACCACCCCATAAGGGAACCGAATGACTAAAATTTCAGCGTGTAGAAGGCATACCTAGTAGCCGGAAGCTGGATGCGGGCATGCAAATTGTTATGAAAATGGCGATAAATATTTAAATAACTTGCCTTCGTCGCCATTGTTGCACATGAACATGCGCATGTGACACGGACTCAAGAAAGTCCTGTAAACCCCATGCTGACACTTGCCACACACCATGACACCCCTTATTTCGCACTGATTGGGGCATTCGATGTCGTTATTTTTGTCGCCTGAAATTTTTTTTGAAAATTGTAAAACTATACGACGACGATATGATATTTAGCAATGTATTGAAACTGGGGGTCAATTCTGCTAATGTCCATCAGCCATTTTTGATGTCCCCACTGCTAGGGCACAGGCCTTCCTTATGGGTGGTAAGGAGGATGGGCCATAACCCACCACGCGGGCCCAATGCGGATTGGTGGGTGTTAACTACTGCAAATGCAGGCGGAACCAACCGGAGGAGCTCGAGATAATAAATTTTTGGTCACCCATCCCATGACCGACCCTTGCGAACGTTCTTTGGGCCAGGCGGTAAACCACTGTGCCACCGAGCTCCTCAGCGCCACCGATCTCCTCTTCGATTCGAATTGCTAATGTTAATGTCGAAATCGTGGTTCAATGGTGTTTAAATTAATGGTAATGCTTTTTGACACTTAAACCCAAAGAAAGTTGCCGATTACTACCTACACAATTTAAGTTGCCAATCAAAATCGTGTCGTTTGGATGGCCTCTTATACCTACATCGTTAATTTTAAAATATCTAAAAATGAAATGGGGAGCTGTTCCATACATTATAGTCGAGTCGTTGTACTTTTCTATGGAACAGCCAAAGATATAACTTTGTTTTGATATATCATTGGGAGCAGCTGATTTTTTTTCCAAATTCCGTGGTTGGCCCCATAGTAAAAGTTGTTCATTCACGTGGTCTGAAATCCCCATTAAATTTTAAGATAAACTTAAAAAAATTAACGGTGTATTTTATATATTAGTCCATTATTAGTGTCCTACATCTTGGCATGGACCACTTTGAAAACCGCAATTCTGACTACATGGAAAATTTCTCCCCAATTAGTCCCAACTAGTCCTACTTTTTCGGAATTAGTCCCAAAAAGGAGTGAAAGATATAAGCGATTTAAATGGTCCATGCCAAAGCAAACCTTCATTTTGGCAGGGACAGGCTATATCTAGTGAACCTAAACACCTAGCCAGGATCTGATTATTCAAAAAATCTCCCTTTTTTATGGATCCCGCAATGCCTAGAATCAAAACGAAATGAAGCGCCGTTCAAAAAATATAAAGGAATGATTTGGTCCCTGCCAAAATCAACCTACATCTTGGCGAGGACTTTTGAACCAGGTCACCTAGAGAAAATCTGATTATTGGAAACGTATCGTGTAAATTACTCCCAATTAGTCCTAAAGCCACAAAATTAGTCCCCCTTTAGTTTAGGAGATAATCGGAATTAAAGTTTGGTTTTTATAGTACAGGAGCCGACTTCCTATTTAGTGACGATGTTTGTAACTTGTTTTATTTTTGCGTGTTTGTGTTAAAATAATGAAGTGTTATTAACGTATAATGTAAAACAAAAGTATAACGTAAAGTAATACGTTACTTTTATGCATTTTCGAAACTCAAAACCTTAATTTTTAAGTCATAAAATAAAAATGATTTCTTAGAGGTATTTTGATCCCCGACTCCTGGACTATATCAAAAACATGTACAGTCGCGTACAAAATAATTTCAAAAGAAGTATGAAATGGTCATGTATAAAATTGAATTTTAAAGTTACATTGCTTTTCTTTCGAAACTATTCATATTTGGAGTAGAGAGTGATTTTCTTCCTTCAATGGGTTCACTTGAAACTTTGTACCTATACAGGGTTATTTGTAATTAATTTAAAACCTCTCTTGGGGCTGATCACACCATCAAACTGTACAACTTTCATTATAGGACCAACCTTGAAATCGAAAAAAAAATCAGCTGTTTCATACATTACCTACCTACGCATTGTACTTATGTATGGAACAGGTGTTTTTTTTTCTAGTTTGACAAGAAAATAACAACTCAATGTTAAAAAAATAAAAAAAATACAAGATGGCGGCCAACTTTTTTGTTTGTAGGCCGATTTCGATGAAACTCGGTTTTTGCTACTATCTTGACAAGAATACAGCAATGCAATGTTAAAAATATAAAAAATCCAAGATGGCGGCCAACTTTTTTGTTTGTAGGCCGATTTCGATGAAACTCGGTTTTTGCTACTATTTTGACAAGAATACAGCAATGCAATGTTAAAAATATAAAAAATCCAAGATGGCGGCCAACTTTTTTGTTTGTAGGCCGATTTCGATGAAACTCGGTTTTTGCTACTATTTTGACAAGAATACAGCAATGCAATTTTAAAAATATAAAAAATCCAAGATGGCGGCCAACTTTTTTGTTTGTAGTCCGATTTGGATGAAACTCGGTTTTTGCTACTATTTTGACAAGAATACAGCAATGCAATTTTAAAAATATAAAAAATCCAAGATGGCGGCCAACTTTTTTGTTTGTAGGCCGATTTCGATGAAACACGGTTTTTGCTACTATTTTGACAAGAATACAGCAATGCAATGTTAAAAATATAAAAATCCAAGATGGCGGCCAACTTTTTTGTTTGTAGGCCGATTTCGATGAAACTCGGTTTTTGCTACTATTTTGACAAGATAACAGCAACACTATGTAACAAATATAAAAAATCTAAGATGGCGGCCAACTTTTTTGTTTGTAGGCCGATTTCGATGAAACTCGGTTTTTGCTACTATTTTGACAAGATAACAGCAACACTATGTAACAAATATAAAAAATCTAAGATGGCGGCCAACTTTTTGTTTATGGGCCGATTTCGATGAAACTCGGTTTTTGCTACTATTTTGACTAGAAAACAGCAACGCAATGTTAAAAATATAAAAATCCAAGATGGCGGCCAACTTTTTTGTTTGTAGGCCGATTTCGATGAAACACGGTTTTTGGTACTATTTTGACAAGAAAACAACAACGCAATTTAAAAAATCCAAGATGGCGGCCAACTTTATTGTTTGTGGACCGATTTTGATGAATCTCGGTTTCAGGTACTATTTTGACTAGAAAATAATAATGAAATATTAAAAAATAAAAAGCCAAGATGGCGTCTTACTTTTTTGTTTGTGAGCCGATTGATTAAACCATTTCCGTATAAAAATCAGCTGTTTCATTTTGACAGAGTAAGGTATTGGAGTTTTATGTATTTGTCCATCATTATGTATTTAATTGTACTTATAAAAAAAAACCTTAAAAAGCTTTTGTATGGAACAGCTGATTTTTTTTCACCGTAGAAGTCTCATAGTGAAAGTGGTTGAGAAAGATGGTTCGAAACCAGCGGCTTCAAAACCAATAAAAATTCAGTTCGTATAAGTTTTTTCATTATAATTAGAAATACAATAATATGTAGGTACATGACACTTTTTGATAAGATGACGTTTTTTTATAATAATTGTACATTTACAGATACTTGTCACCAAAGTGTAAAAACGTGTGATTTACCTTTTTTATTACTATTTAAATTTGAGCTTTTTGCATTCACAATGCTATTTTTATACAATACTAAATAATATACTAGAAAAAATACGACTCGCATTAGATCAATACTTTTTTTTCTAGTATATTATTTAGCATTGTGTATGCAAAAATCTCAAATTTAAAAATTATATAGTTAGCTATTTCATCTTAATCGATTCTAAAACCACTCTAAAATAAAAATAAATAAACCGACCAAATAACCAAAGAACGAAAAAAAAAAACACCTGCCAAGTGCCAATTCAGTGTTGTTGTTTTCCCGTAAAATGTTGTCATAGACGAAAGTTGAAAATTAAACCTAATTTAAAAAAAAAAATGCAAAATGCCAAGTTCACATACATGTAAAATGGGGTGAAAAAAAGCTAAATTTGAATAAACAAAATAGCAACACTGCCTTTCATGCCTATAGTGCTGACAACTGTACTTTTTGGTACGTTCTGGCAACACTGTTGACAATCGTGTCGTGTCATTGTTTGTTTGTAGGAAAACGCCCTTACAATCTCTCCCTCTTAGCCTAGCATGACCACCGAAACGTGATATGGTACCTAGTGATTTATCACGTTTAACTGGAGGGAGGAAGGGCTGCCCCCCTAGCATGACCGACAATACACGGTATATATCGTTTTGTCGACACTCGACTTTCAAATTCCATTGTTTTATGGCAGTTAAACGTGATTAAGCTCTATATCATATTATCGCGTTTCGATGGTCATGCTAGGAGGGCATGAGCATATTACACTATCATATATTATTTATCGGATGCTATCTCCGACGAAGATAGTAAACATATATCTCGGATGATATATACATGATAGTGTAATATGGGCCTAAAACTTTATTCCGTTCCGCAATGCGCAGTGTTCCGATTGTTAAAACTTATGTTCACAAATCACAGATACTGTTTGTGCATTCCTTAATTTACGAAAGTTCGTGCTTAATGTTTTACAATCGGAACACTGCGCATTACGGAACGGAATAGTTTTATGTAATTAATTTTTACTGTACGCTTTTGCACATGACTGTACTTATATAAAAAAACGGAATTTCTCCTAAACTAAAGGGGGACTAATTTTGTGGCTTTAGGACTAATTGGGAGTAATTTACACTAATCGTTTCCAATAATCAGATTTTCTCTAGGTGACCTGGTTCAAAAGTCCTCGCCAAGATGTAGGTTGATTTTGGCAGGGACCAAATCATTCCTTTATATTTTTTGAGCGGCGCTTCATTTCGTTTTGATTCTAGGCATTGCGGGATCCATAAAAAAGGGAGATTTTTTTTGAATAATCAGATCCTGGCTAGGTGTTTAGGTTCACTAGATATAGCCTGTCCCTGCCAAAATGAAGGTTTGCTTTGGCATGGACCATTTAAATCGCTTATATCTTTCAGTCCTTTTTGGGACTAATTCCGAAAAAGTAGGACTAGTTGGGACTAATTGGGGAGAAATTTTCCATGTAGTCAGAATTGCGGTTTTCAAAGTGGTCCATGCCAAGATGTAGGACACCCATTATTAGCCAGTCAGCGAGAGAAACTTACCAAAATCGCTTCCATAGAAAGAAAGAAAGAAAGAAAGAAAAACATTTATTGGCCTCAACGCATACAACTATCGGTACAACTTAAACTAAATATTTTTTATTCCATATTTTTTATCATCTGATTCTGATGGAACTATATTTAATGGAAACAAATTAAAATTAGTAGGTTAATTAATAGTAAAAAAAAAAAATATTTACCAACTAAGTATGTGGGAAATAATATTTCATATCTTTACAACCTAATCTTCTTATTATTGAATGGGGAACTCGAACTATCGTGGCATCAAACAGAGGTCTGTTTGATGTTAGAGTTTATCAAGCCGCCTATAAAATGCTGTAAGGACTATTATCAGATGACAACAGCCGGGACCGACGACGGTTCAACGTGCCCTCCGAAGCACGGAAGCGCTCAGTTGTAATGCCACTTAACGGTCACCCATCCGACACCTGGCCGGACTGAGCGTTGCTTAACTAACGTTATCGAGTACCTACGATCAGTCTGTCAAGTTCCGCCATGAAATACCTCTTCGTATTCTTATAATTATGTAAAAAAATATCCTACAATAACAACTACAATAGTTTGGATGTTTAGATGTTTGTTCCTCAATCACGCAAAAACGGCTGAACAGATTTGGATGAAATTTGTCACACAGATAGTTTATAGCCTGGATTAAAACATAGGCTATTTTTTATCCCGGTCAAAGGTTCCCTAGGGATTTCCCGAATGTCCACGCGGACAAAGTCGCGGGCGGAAGCTAAAATCAATAAGTAGAAGAGGACCTTGCCGTCCTCGTTCTTCGTCGTTTTTAACCGACTTCCAAAAAAGGAGGAGGTTCTATGTTCGTCTGTATATTTTTTTTTGTGTATGTCCATCGATTACTCGAAGGCGGCTGGACCGATTGAAATGATTCAAGTTATTACATTAGGTAAACTCCCAAGTTGGTCCCATTTTTTAAAATTTGGAAATCGGTTCAGTACTTTTCAAGTAATCTTGAAAAAAGCACGAAAATAGTATGATTTGTGTTAATTACCTCGATGATAATGGTCTCGTATTATACTTCTTTGTTTATGAACTGAATAAGATAATTATTGTTTTGTTGGAAGAGGGATATCTTAAGTGTAGTTCTTTAACCGACTTAAAAAAGGAGGTTCTCAGTTTGACCCGTATTTAAGTAAGTTTCTCCGCGATTATCTTACGTTTTGCTGAGCCGATTTTTCTACATATATAATATACCTTACCTACAAGGTACCTACACTAAAAATAGTTAAAAAAGCAAGAAATAATATTCGTAATAATAAAAATACGTCTATTGAAGTCGGGTGGGGCTTTTAGAATAAAAAAAAAGGAATTTGTACTCCAGCCCCACCCGACTTCAATAGACGTATTTTTATTATTACGAATATTATTTCTTGCTTTTTGGAGGTAGGTTTTTTGAAGTCGGTTTTTCGGTGTCATTATTGTCTGCAGAAAATAATGCATTGCTATTAGTAAATACTATTTTAATTATACGATGGTATCCTTTACTTTATTATAAACTAGCGGCCGCCCGCGGTTTCACCCGCGTGGTTCCCGTTCCCGTGGGAATATCGGGATAAAAAGTCCTATGTTTTAATCTAGGATATCTTCTATCTGTGTGCCAAATTCCAACCAAATCCGTTCAGTAGTTTTCGCGTGATTGAGGAACAAACATCCAAACATCTAAACATCCAAACCCACAAAAGTAGGAAGTAGGATTCTGTGAACTAAGTGGTAAAAAACCGGACAAGTGCGTGTCGGGTCACGCGCAGCAGTGTTGGGCGTAATTAATTACTTTTGTAATTAAATTACTAATTAAATGAAAAGTAATTGAATTACTTTAATTGAAATTACATGTAATTGAAATTAATATCATTCAACTACATAAATCACTAGTAATTCTAATTACATTAGTTTGTAATTAAAATTACTCAATTACTTTTTATGGGTAACATAAAAGATAAATAAAATTGAGCTGTTGATCGCTTGCTGCCCGCACGCAGCATATCACAACCGATGCTTTTAGTGCATTGTGTGTGTGTGTGGCTTGTTACTGCACACAGGTATCCCTTCTCGCGCCTCCTCGCGTGCACCTCTCCTCTCTAGGGATGCTCGATCCGGGGTCGTCAATCCGATTTGTAAATCGTAACGCCACGATCCGATCCACGGATCGGATCGCATGCCGTCGATCCGATTTTCAGGAAATCGATCGATGCAAATAAGTAAGGACGCAATTATTTTTTGATCTTTATAAAGTAAACCATTAAATATAAAGTTTTTAATCTGTGGTTGACGGTGTTGGTTTTACAATTACTAAATCTACTATTTAAGATTAGCTTAACATTACTTATTGTGAAACTGCTTGTCGACCCCAATAAATAGAAAAAAACCATGTAAAACTTGTAAACAAGTACCTTGAATGATGATGATTGATGCCGCCATGTTTAAAATGTAAACAAAGATAAAGATTCGTTACAAATAAACCGAAGTAACAAACCGCGTTTTAATTCATACGATCCAAGCGATCCTATCTTTCAAGTTTTGTATCGATCCGGCAAAAAATCGTATGGTCTCGATTCGAACCGAAATCGCCGAGATCGTATGCCTGCCGATCCGATCTTTTCAAAGATCGGATCGGATCGGCGCATCTCTACTCCTCTCTTCGTTGCACCCGTCGCGTCAGTGTGTCGTTAGCAGTGGTTTCGCAACACACATTTTATCGTATTATTTAAAATACTTCCTTAACTTTAAACGAAATCATATAAGTAGTTGGGTAATTACAATTAACAATTACAATTACTAATTGTAATTGTTAACTGAATTACTTTTTAATAATTTCAAGTAATTTGTAACTGAAGTCGCCAATTACAATTTGTAATTGTAATTGTTAATTTGTAGTTAATTACATTTTGCCCAACACTGACGCGCAGTAGGGTTCAGTTGTTACCATAATATACAATACCTTATTTAATACCGCTATATTTTTTTTATTTAATCTCATTTTGTACAAATGACAAAGTTATATTTGCGGTATTCGAAAATATTTATATCTCTAAAACTACTAAATATATCTCGTATAAACCAATTTTCGTTGAAAGTGTTTATTGAGATCTACAGCATTTTTTTATTTTTTATTTTTCCTTCCCTTATTTTAAAAGTTAGAGGGGGTGGGGGGGACACACACATTTTACCACTTTGCAAATGGTTGACTTTAAGAAAAAATAGTCTTAGAAACATTAATGTAATTTCCCTCAATCTCCATGTATGGGGAGCGCCCCATAATCTTTTATTTTTTTATTTTTGTATAAAAATCGTAAAGCGGTTCACAGAATACATCTACCTACCAAGTTTCAACTGTGTAATCCTAATAGTTTCGGAATAAAGTGGCTGTGACATACGGACGGACAGACAGACAGACATGACGAATCTATAAGGGTTCCGATTTTTGCCATTGGGCTACGGAACCCTAAACATCGAGCGGCTCTTGCTCTTTTGTCAATTTTATATATTCTAAATAAAATAAAAAATTACCACTATTTGCTTCGACGTCGTCTGAGCAAGGTTTGTCGTCGTCGGGATCGCTGGCTATTGAAAAAGGATTTTTAATGCACAACAGGATAGAGCTTGACCTTCACCTCACCCTGATGTTAAGGCGTTAACATGCCTCAATCCGAGCGGGTCGATCCGTGATGGAGTGAAATCGAACGTAACTCTACTCACTTTGGGTTCAAATCAGTGCGCGTTCCAACGCGGCGGCTGCGTTGAGAACTTGCACCGAATTCTCAATTTTTACATGTTTTTATTAAATTTCTTCGCTTTCAAGTTAGTTAAAAAAAATCTGTTCAATTAAGATTATAGTTCTTGGGAGAGCAATTTTTGAGTGTGTGTGACTCATATCTCCTATAAAAACAAATAATTATGATTAAAACTATCATTACATCGTTTCTACATTTCATTAAGCATCGTGTCATATAGATTTCACTGGTTAAAAACTACGTAGATCGGAGTAACTCACCCTCAACACCTCTGGTTGTGCGGGCGATAAAAATGGACTGTATTGATTTTGGAGCGGAGAAAGCTACTGAAAATATACGCGAAAGTCGACAAAAACAGTGGAAATTTGGAAAGGGCACAATACCTTGACCGCCTCGTTGAGTGCGAGATGCTTGAGGTTGCCGGGGACGTCCCTGGTCCTGGCTGCAGCAGGTTCCTTGAGTTCCACTTTCACTGAACAGTTCACACACACGGTTTTAGCGTGTTTAGGCCACTAAATCCAAAATTAATGCGAAAAATCGGTGTGAGCGCGCGAGCGGCCAAGCGGGTCCATTGCGTCTTCTATATCAATGTGTTGGCAGCATTGCATTGCGGTGCAATTTTGTACCGCTAGATGGCGGTGACAGTTGTCTCGCTCTTTCATACGCGAGCCAAGATATGTGCGATGGAGAAAGGAAATGGAAGCTTGGACGGGAGAGTCGACAACTATTTAATTAAATAAATTTAAATCGGCGATGCAACATGCAAATAAAAACGCGGCACATTTAAATCTATACCGGCGCAACCATTTCCCCCCGGCTTGAAGGGTTACCTTCAAAAAAAGGAAAGAACAAACTACCTATATAGTTGCTTCTAAGCTAAACTATTAACTAAACTATAATGCTATTGAACTAAACTAAGTTAAACCTAATCGAACAAGCTAAATTATGATTGTGGTTGAAGTTACTGTTGATTAGGCAAAGGACAAAGACGAATAACTGGACGTAAGTACGAGCCAGTTGCGGTTTTAACACGAACTATACGGGTGATCCCATTTGACCCAGGAAAAACTTCTTCTACTAGCCCAAGCGGCCAATGTAATGGAGGCATGTTTTCGGTTAAAATCACTACGACAGTACCGACAGTAATAGGGTTCGATGGAGTATTCCATTTCTGACGTGACTGTAGCGTATGCAAATAGTCTGTTCTCCAACGCTTCCAAAACGATCGAACGAGCTTATCCAATAAGACGTGACGCGAGAGAAGATGAAGTCGATCTTCCTCTATTTCTAAAGCGGGCAAATATTTTAACGGTGTCACATTTAAAAAGTGCGCTGGAGTCAGTGCAAGCGGCTCCGAGGGATCACTAGACAAGGTTCTACAAAGAGGACGCGTGTTCATAACGGCCTCGACTTGAGTGAGCACGGTGCTCAGCTCTTCGAACGTAAGAATCTGTTCGCCTATAACGCGAAACAGATGCGACTTTAAACTTTTAATGTTAGCTTCCCAATTGCCACCAAAGTGGCTAGCGGCGGGCGTATTGAACGACCACTCAATGCGGTTTTCAGCTAATACGTGGGCGAATTCCGTGTTAAAATGTTTCGACCGTAGAAAATTATGTAGTTCAGAGAGGCTACGACGAGCTCCGACGTAATTCGTACCGTTGTCCGAATACATTCGAGATACGGAACCCCTGCGCGACAAAAATCTTTTAAATGCAGCCATGAAGCATGGCGTGCTCAAATCACTAGCTAATTCAATATGAACGGCGCGAGTCGTCATACAAATGAAAAGACAGACATAAGCTTTCGTGGAGCGTATACCACGACCGCGAAAAGCTGTTACCCTGAAGGGGCCCCCGTAATCAGAGCCTGTGTGTACGAATGCTTTAACAGCCTGAACAACGCGACAAGAACGATGGTCGGCCATTTCGGGCGCGATTGACTTCGGGCGAAGTTTGAAACACGGAATACATCTATGAACTATCGAACGAATCAAATTGCGTGCGGAAAGAATCCAGTATTTCTGGCGCAAAATCGACATTAATAAATCTGGACCAGCGTGACAATTCACCTTATGGTGATATTCGACTAAAAGATCAACGATATGACCCTTGCGCGGGAGAACTATAGGATGCATTTGATCATAGTTTAATTCGGACTGGCTCAAGCGACCACCAACTCGAATGAGGCCATCCTTCAAAAAAGGTTTCAAATGTTGAAAAGCGCGACTACAAGGTTTATTAATTTCTAAATTTCTAATTTCAGTCGAAAAATAAAATAGCTGAAGTTCACGAAGTACAATTAACTCGGCCTTGTTCAAGTCAGAGGCGGTAACGTACTCGCGACGCGGAAGGATTTTCAAAAATCGACAAATAAAAACAACACTACGCAAAAGAATCGACCACGAGGATACACGACTAGCCAACGCTAAGATAGTCGATCTTTCGGCGGGCGGTGCGGTAGCAACTAAAGAGGTTTTCTTTTCCTCTGGTGGTGTGGACACAGTGGTGGGGTTGAAAGGACTTACAGGCCATTCATCAGGTGGGGTTCGGCACCAGGAGGAGCCATGAAACCACAACGGATGATTCAAAATTTGTGCAGGTGTTAACCCACGAGACAAACAATCGGCAGGGTTGTCCGTACCTGAGACGTGATAAAAGTTTTGCGGCGCCAATTCCGACTGAATTTTTGCCACCCTATTTGCGACAAATGTATCCCAACGATGGGGCGAAGAGTGTGTCCAACACAAAGCTACGGTCGAGTCCGAGAATGCGAAAATTCTATCTATATTTATGCGGTTGCGACAACTATTAATAATTGAACTAACGAGCTGGGCTAGAAGTAATATAGCGCACAGCTCGAGACGAGCGAGAGAAACTACTTTACTAGGGGCTACTTTAGATTTAGCGCTGATGAGGTGGAGCGAAATGTCATCACCATTACGAACGTGGAAGTACACAACACCCCCGTACGCTTTCTCGCTAGCGTCTGCGAAACCTAAAATTGTTACAATACTATCATTTGAGATGCCAACATGGCGCGGTATTCTAATTTGCTCGAGCACCGGAAGCTCGGCTCTAAAGCGGTCCCACAATTTAACAATGTGGTCAGGAGGAGTGTCGTCCCAGTCACAGTTGGACAGCCAAAGTTCCTTTATAAGAAGCTTTGCATACAAGACGACAGGTGCTACAAATCCCATAACATCCCATATGCGTGCGATACACGACAATATGGTGCGCTTAGTACAGGTTGTCGGTGTGGGGCAAACTTTCAAACTAAACATGTCGGACGAAGGTGACCAACACAAACCGAGAACCTTATGCGTATCATTACCATCAAACTCCTTGACAGTTGACAAGCGATGCGTCGGTGGAATCGAATCCAAGACCGATTGCGAATTACTATTCCATTTTACGAGATCAAAATTACCAGCCTTCATGAGATCAATAACTTCAGCCGCAGTTGCGACAGCTTGATCTTCACTCTGCACAGAATAAATATAGTCGTCCATATACAGACCGGTTTCTACAGTCTCCTTAGCCTTTGGGTATTTGTCCCCCTCATCGGCGGCGAGCTGCTTGACAGTGCGAAGAGCGTGGAAGGGACTGGATTTAAGTCCAAAACAAACGCGATTAAATTCGTAAACCTGTAAAGGTTCCTGCGGCGAAAATCTATACAAAATGCGTTGGAATCGGCGATCCGATTCGCGAACACCAATACAAAGAAACATTTGTCTAATGTCGGCTGAAAGCGCGACAGCGAATAAGCGAAAGTTAACTATAATTTCAAACAAATTACCTTGGAGATTTTGGCCACTATGTAAAATATCGTTTACCGAAACATTCGAACTAGTTTTGGCGCTGCCGTCTAAAACAACGCGCAACTTGGTGGTTAGTTTATCCTCCCGGATAACTCCATGGTGCGGTATGATATACGAAGGAGCATGCTTCGTCTCTTCAGCTTCGGGAGGCGCGGGTCTAATAAAGCCTTTATCCAAATATTCGATTATTACGCTATCGTAAGCCTCCTTCAACTTTGGAGATGCTTGCATTTTTCGTTCTAAACAGAAGAAGCGTTTTTCGGCTGACTGATAAGAATCTCCAAGCGAATTAACATCACCCTTAAAGGGGAGTGCGACAATATAACGACCATCGCTATCGCGAGTAGTCGTGCGACTATAAAACTCTTCACAAAGTTTATCATCAGGGCTGACAACAGGAGGTACGTTCACCTCTTCCATCCCCCAGAATTTACGGACGGTGGAGTCCAGCGGCTCGACGGCGCAACAATATGACACTGTCGAGTTACAATCTAAACAAGCGGGTGCGGAACCAACAATAACAAAACCAAGAACCGTCTCTAAGGCGAGAGGCGCGGGGTGCGACGAGTGACCTTGAACCTTACGCTGCAACAGGAGGTGCGGGAAAATCGAAGCGCCAACTAACAAATCAATATCTCCTGGAACGGCGTAAGTATCATCGGCCAAAGGCAAATCTCTAAAATTAGTCAATAATGCGGTATTGACTGCGACAGTCGGTAAAAGTTCGGTTACTTTATCGACAACTAGCGAATCCATCGAAAAACTAAGGTTATAATCAAAACGCGAGTGAAATTTAATTCCTACAGAACCTTGAACGGCTTTAGTGGAACCCCCAATACCTTTCACAACATTACAGGCAGGGCGGTTATTTATATGCAAACCAAGACGACTACAACAATTATTACTAATAAAATTACTTTGAGAAGCACTATCTAAAAGTGCGCGTACACTATGTCCCCTACCATGTGAATCGTATACAATCACCCGAGCGGTTGCGAGAAGTACCGTAGTAGGGCTTGTGTGCAAACTCGACAGCGAGCACAAAGCAACATCGTTCGGCTGCGGGCGCGCGGCAGTGGCGCCGCGGTCGCCAGGAGCGGGCGGGGACGAAAACACGCGAGAGCGCTCCGAGTCGCCGCTCCAAGGCGCGGGCGGCTGTGACGTCACAGCGAGCGGACTACGGCTAGGCATGGCGTGGTCGGACACGGCAGATTCATTACTAACTACAAGCGAATTATTTCCATTAACGCGCGAAGTACCAACTGTGTTTAAATTGGACGCGGCATTATTATTTTCAAAGTGTAATAATGAATGGTGTTTACCATTACACTTGCGACAAAAATGATTCGAATTACAAATTGAAACACGATGTTTCTCACTGAGACAATTGATACATAAATTATTAGCACGAACAAATCTATAGCGATCGCTAGGGGTGAGCTTATTAAACTCCGAACATTTATAAAGTTGTTCGTGATGACCCTGACACAAAGAACACTTTTTCGAATGCGCCGCTTGCGAAGTTGCGGGTTCGAAATTAACAAAAGAATGCGTGGACTTCGTGGCGTGCGGAGAGTGCGTCGGTGGCCTATTGTTACGATTATTCGGACTAATTTTCGTAACTCCGTGATTTAACGAAGTTCGTTGCAAAATTCTAATATGTTGACGAACGAAAGTTTCTAAATCGTCGAACTTAGGTATTTGATAGCCACGTCTATCCATTTCAAATAAGCGAACGGTTTCGGAATCTAATTTCTTTAACCCAATATACAAAAATAAAAAGTCACAGAGGTCATCGACCTTGAGATTCTTAAGTGCGCGAACAGCTGATGCAAAAGTATCTAAGAATTTTTCTAAGTCGTGTTCATTGCAGGAAGAACTATTTTTCAAATTAAATATTTGATCTAAATAAGCGGTTGTTACTAAACGTTTATCTTCGTATTTGACCTTCAATGTATTCAAAATTAAACTATAATTTTCGGCGCAAAGCGTTATCCCGGCGCAAATGGTTTTTGCTTTCCCGGTAAGCTTACTGACTAAATAATGCAATTTTTCGTGATCCGATAACGAATTATTATTATGGATCGTGTTTTCAAAACTAGCGAAAAACAAAGGCCAATTTTTTATATCGCCATCAAATTCTGGTATTTGAATGGGCGGTAATTTAGGTCGGTCCCGTTTTAACAAATCGAAACCGGCTAACCCGGGTTTCGACTCGGTAACTACTACGGGCGCTTGCAATGACTTGGCGACACGTTTTATTCGACAAAATAAATCTTCGAATGACGACATGGCGTCGTAATTTACTAAGAAATTGGCGTTCAATTCTAATTCAACGGAGTTTATTTTATCGAGAATATTTTCGAAATCTAAGCGCAAAGTATCTACGGTTTCTAGCGAAGATAAAAACAAATCTTTTATTGATTCATCGGCGGTCTGCGATGAATAATCACAAATCAATTGCATACGCCTAAAAAGGCTATCCTTTTTAGCATGTAATATTTTTAACTGTGTCTCCGGAGTCATTTTCGGAGGCATTGCTACAACCACAAACTAACTAAAACTGCTAAACTAACGAACGATCAAATTGAAAGCGGTGAAGATCAGCGACGCGAGCGAGCGTAGGTACTTAGTGCGAGCGTAACTACCTACCCGCGCACAAAATATATTACTATGCGGTACAGTCGAAACTACGAACTATTATGCGAAATAAAGTATTTAAATGCGTTCATTCCCTATGGAATGAAAAACTACTATGCGTTTATTCCTTATGGAATAAAAACTAATGCGATTTTATGATGAACTATTGCGAAATTTGCGAACTATGGCGAACTATAGGTAGGTAGGTACCTACTATGTACGACTATAAAATGGATCAAATCCGGAACGTATGGACCAGAAAATGGTTGTGCGGGCGATAAAAATGGACTGTATTGATTTTGGAGCGGAGAAAGCTACTGAAAATATACGCGAAAGTCGACAAAAACAGTGGAAATTTGGAAAGGGCACAATACCTTGACCGCCTCGTTGAGTGCGAGATGCTTGAGGTTGCCGGGGACGTCCCTGGTCCTGGCTGCAGCAGGTTCCTTGAGTTCCACTTTCACTGAACAGTTCACACACACGGTTTTAGCGTGTTTAGGCCACTAAATCCAAAATTAATGCGAAAAATCGGTGTGAGCGCGCGAGCGGCCAAGCGGGTCCATTGCGTCTTCTATATCAATGTGTTGGCAGCATTGCATTGCGGTGCAATTTTGTACCGCTAGATGGCGGTGACAGTTGTCTCGCTCTTTCATACGCGAGCCAAGATATGTGCGATGGAGAAAGGAAATGGAAGCTTGGACGGGAGAGTCGACAACTATTTAATTAAATAAATTTAAATCGGCGATGCAACATGCAAATAAAAACGCGGCACATTTAAATCTATACCGGCGCAACCACCTCAAAAACGGGGTTATTTTGCACGTTTTTACGTGTCACACGGGCGCCGGCTTATGAGAAATCGCGGATATTTTTGAAATCACCCACGTTTTTAATCAGTTTTGTACACACATTTAAAATAGACATATCACGTTATATACTGATCAAATTTTAAATCCTATCGGAGGGAAACTTTTGATTTTATGGACCTAAGTAAGTATGTCACACGCCTAGCTACTTTTTCACTGCGCCCTCTTGCGAAGGCCATTGCTCTGGACTGGCTAGGCACAGACAAATAGTGATTGATGTTTTCGAATCGACAGTTACACCGCTACTGACAGGTAAGATGACTGTGTTGCTGTTTCCCACGCTTTTGGTGCAAGACTAAGTTCTACGATTTTAAAAAATTTGGTTCTCATTTATAATGTATTTCCATGTCACATTTTTGCAATATAATTGTGCTATTTTTTGTAAACGGGTTCTGAGGTGCAATACCTTACTCCCAAATGTACTTAACCAATAACAAAGTAGCAGGTTATATCTTTTCAATGCCGATAAATTTCAAAATTAATGCTTTTTGGTAATTTCCATGGCGTAATTTCCATGTATAAAACACCATGGAAATTACATAAAGCCCATGGAAATTACTTTGTTTTATTTTTGGTTTATTATATCAGCCGCTCGACACTTACTGTTGGGTGTAGGCCTTCCCCAAGGTTCTCCACAACGATTGGCCCTGTCCTGCCCACATCCAGCAGCTTCCTCCGACCTTCTCCAGATCGTCGGACTACTTTGTCAGGGGGTGGAGGCATCCGGTGCGCGATCACTATTCCAGAGCCACTGGTTTGTCTCACTATGTCCGCCCACTGCCACTTCAGCTGTGCAATTCTTGAAGTGATGTCGGTTACTCTTCAGCTGTGCAATTCTTCAAGTGATGTCGGTTACTTAAGTTCTTCTACGGATCTCTTCATTTCTGTCGCCAAACAAGGCAAGTTGGCAACAACACACACACTGTCGTTTTGAGACACTGAAGTAAGTTGGACGCAAACAATTTTCGAAGCTTTGAGTTGGATCTGACGAGAGATCTCTTCCTCGAAATTGGACTCACTTTACTAGGACTGTCTGTCCTAGGTATAATTAATAGTCTGGATAATTTGAGTACACTGTTCCTATAGCTTCTAGAAACCTCTGAGTATCGGCTTTCCGTCAGCTCTCAGAAGTTCTCTAGTGATTCCATCGTCACCCGCCACCTTGTTGTTTTTTAGCTGTTTGAGGGCCATACTATTCTCAGGCTGGCGTCCTGGATATCTTTGGTAAAGTGTCGGGTGAGCTTGGCTTTCGTCGATCCTGTATTAATTTCTTCGTTACTCAAAAAAGAAAATCAAAAGCAAAGCAAGTGGCTTTGCTTTTGATTGAAATACTCGTACATAGGTCAGTTACACTCCAGTCTCCCGATATGACGATATGTGCTCTACTCTACGGGCGGTATGGCTTCGTATGCAGAACTGCCACACCGGTGTAGGTCGCATTATCACCTGGCTGTGGGCTGCCGTGTTACCGTCGTCCGCCAGTTGCCGAGTTGCTGCTGCAGGGCTTAGTTGCATTTGATTGCAGACCTAGAAAGCTAACTCCAATCTTCATTCATGAGGGGTGGTATACCTTGCTGCTGTCCAGTGTCGGTGGTCAGGTCACCATTGTTGAGGACGGCAGGTCACGTCGTATATTCAGCGAAAAGGGAAGTATGTACTTCTGCCGGGCTAGAAGTCTGTGCCCGGGGCTTGCAGTCCAACTGATCTGCATTAGAACTTGTATCGTTATACAGAGCAGGTTGGTAAACTTAGTCAGCGTTATTGTTTGAAGACCATACACAATTAGTGAAAACTAGTCTTTAGTAAACGAGTATTGACCTAGGTCGTACAGATTGTTGATACTTTTTACCAAATATTTGTTATTTTTATTATTATGATGCGCATCCATAATATGCAATCAATAATATACTCTAACAGAATTTTTTTAATTAATAACATTATTATTTATTACCTTCATGTTTCTACATTGAGTTCCTTTGTAAGTTTTTTTTATTAAGCTACTATTTTTGTTAAATATTTATAATACAATGTAGTTCTTAATACTACCCCAACTAACTTTTATTTGAGCTTTAATTTCATATCTGACATGATGTTGAGGAAAATTTTATCTGCTGGGTAATTTCCGTGGTCTTTACTGTAATTTCCATGGATCGCAAATTTTCTATATTTTTTTTTAGCAAAAGTATTCATTCGCTACGTGGCGAATTTTGATATAATGTTTGAATTTGCATAAGCTTTCAATTTTTTTGTGTAATTCACTTTAATTTAGTGATTTCAAAAATGCTGTGGAAATTACACGGAGAACACTTTTCCGAAGAACTACCCTAAAGGTTTATTATTAACATCGCCGCCATTTTTTTGTGTTGGTTTAAACATAAACGAATGTTCTGTTTCCGAGAAATATTGCAAATAAGTTGCAGGGTCCACGGAATATTTCTTTACATCAAAGGTGGTAACATTTTTTACAAATGCTTTCAATTAAATCTATTGTGTATTATTCCAAGTACATTATATATTTTTTCCGTGGTAGCTTCACGCGCGTAATCTTTCAATAATTTGAATTGAATATTATGACGATGACATGGATTTGACGCATGTTAGCGCCTTAAGTGACGATAAGGCCGAATCCTACTACACCCGGAATCCTCTTACACACTACAATTTTTAAATTGTTGTTATGGGCTTATGGCGTCAGACTTAAATAGGTAAGATGGTGGTAGCTAGCCAGGCGGACTTGAAATAAGCTCTACCACCAACCAAACCGAGTACAAAATTGTACCTCCCCTGGGAATCGAACTCGGGACCCCTGCGTCTTATACAGGGTGGGCAAACCACTAGATCACAGAGGCAGTTTATTACTTTCCTCTATGGTACGTAAGTAAATTGGTTGAAATAAATCGTATAAGTAATTATCGTATTCTTTTACGCTAAAAATAACAAATAATAAAAAATCTACCTTGCGATTTTCGATCGTCGTCATTTTCCGTGTCAGTATTGTCTGCAGAAAAAAGTGTCATTAAAAAAACTTAAAATAGTAGCTATTTGCCTCATTAGATATATGGCGTTGATGGACAAGTGAACTGTCAAAATTGCCTTTTAAAAAATATCTTTTCTGTTTTCTAGTCAATGAGCATGGCGAGGTCAAAAGTCATTAGATGAATTCACTTGGCAGTCTCGACTCTTGGCACTGATGTGTCCTCATCGAAATGTACCTACATTATTATCTCGATGTGTGTCCTAGATAAAACTGTCCTGATTCAACCCGGTAGCCATCCGCCCCCTTGTCAAGTAGGGGGGGGGAGGTGGGGTGGCATTAAAAGTTTAATTATTGTTTTACGCTAAAAATAACACAAATAAAAATCTAGGTAGGTACCTTGCTGTGTTTGATCGTCGTCGTTTTCGGTGTCATTGTCTGCAGAAGACAAGATAATAAACAAGGAAACAAGAACATACATTAGAACTTAACAATCTCTAAAATGACCACCTTTTCCTTAAAAAAAATCAGTTGTTCCATACGTTTTGATTCTATTCGATTTTAAATTTTCTATGGAACAACTGATTGTTTTTTCTTGATTTTCAATGTTAGTCCTATAGTAAAAAGTTGTTTGTATGCATGAGTACATTGACCCCTTAAAATTTGCGCTACAAACTTTCGTAGTGCGCGCTGTTAGTGCTACGAGCTACGACCGCACCGCACGATGAGGCCTAAGGTGGAAGCGCAGTACACCTTGAATCCTCATAACTGAGGAACTGACTTTACCCTAACTGCCGGAATACAACAATTTTTAAATTGTTATTATGGCTTTATGGCATTCAAAGTTTATTATTGTTTAGGTACGTTAAAAATAACAAATAAATAAAATCTACCTTGCTGTCTTTGATCGTCGTCGTTTTCGGTGTCATCATTGTCTGCAGAAGACAAATACACATTTAAAAAACAAAACAATCTCTAAAATGACCACCTTTTCGTTGCATCACAAACATCGTTATCACAGAATTCGCGTATCACCCTGCTATAGCACGCGCAGTACGGTGGGTCTACCGCCTAACTCGATTGCTTTGACTATTGCTTTGGTTTATGACGTCATCGCACTGTCCGTCCTTGTCACCGTGTTATGATATGACAAGACAAGGACGGATAGAGCATTGCTATCGCTTTGGCTATCGCTTTGAGTTAGGCGGACTTGTTGCGGGCTGCGTAAACATCGCTACGCTCGGTGGATGGAGCGATACGATCTGTCGTAGTGCGCGCTGTGCTACGAGCTACGACCGCGCGATATTAATTAACGGGATAGTGCTTGGCCTAACCGCACCTGATAAGGCCGAGGGTGGAAGCGCACTACACCTGGAATCCAAATCATCACTGAGGAACTGGCTATCTTACCTCTAACTGTCGGAATACAACAATTTTTTAATTGTTAATATGGCGTTATAACATTCAAAGTATAATAATTATTGTTTTATGCCGGCACTACATATTCGCCAAGCATTGGCACAATTTATCGTACATTGATGCTTTTGGAAGAATCTCTTTGAAGCATTTGTTACAAAACCGGCAACGAATGATGAATTGTGCCGATGCTTGGCGAATATGTAGTGGCATTACGCTAAAAATAACAATTAAATAAAAATCTACCTTGCTGTGTTTGATCGTCGTCGTTTTCGGTGTCATTGTCTGCAGAAGACAAATACATACATTTAAAAAAAAAAATCAATCTCTTAAATGACCACCTTTCCTTGCATCACAAACACAATTATCTTATCACAGAGTTTTCCCGTATCACCCTGCTGTAGTAGCACGCGCAGTTCGGTGCGTAAACATCGCTACGCTCGCTCGGTGGATGGAGCGCGCTACGATCTTACGTAGTGCACGCACACTGTGCTACAAGCTACGAGTCGTAGCTCGTAGCACAGTGCGCACTTAGCGTAAATATTTTATGTAACGCTGTTGGTTTCATGAAATAATTAAATAAATAAAAAAGGACCTTTGATTTAAAAATCGTTTTCTAACTTTAAGATGACCAAATTCATGTGTCAAGGCTTAGCTATGCGTTGCTAACCCCATTCCGCCGTTGGCGCTGCAGTACGACGTCGTCCTGCACGCGTAGCATGAGCAAACGGGACTCTTGTCTACGAAGACTTGCTTGTCGGGTCGTCTCAAAATGCGAGCACAGTTTGACAGACAGGTGGGACTCGCTCTCAGATTTTTACAATCTTTTAATGTCTTTTTATTACAAATATGAATTTTAAAAGGTAACATTTTTATTTCAACATCAATAAACGTCGAAATTATCTAAAATGAACCGAAATAATTTAGTTTAAACATGATTCTTATTTTAAAATAAGTTCTAAGATAAAGAGACACTCAAGAGAGCGTTCACTTCCGTAGACAAATTAATGTCAGTTGAAGACAAAAGTGGTCGTTTGTCGACTTTTGACATAAGGCCACGACAAAGAACAATACGAGTCTACTAGTGTAAAAGTGCGAGCATGAGTATCTCGATCTCAACCCGACAAAAGTGACATTTGGGTGTAGACAAGCCATTGTTCTGTGAGTCGAGTCTTTTCTCGAGAGTGGTCATGCTACGCGTGCAGGCAGCGCCAAAGATGACCCACGATTACTCCGGAATCTGTCGACATTCACGGGTGGATGTTAGCTTGTGTTTAATGAAAAAAGGCAAACATTTGTGTGTAAGTACCTAATCAAATTTATTATAGCTTATGTAATTATATAGCTGTGGCGCTGCCAGGACGACGTCGTCGTTATTTAGACATTTTCCCGACTGGGGAAAACTTGGCCTTCATGATGTAGTTTTTCAGGCAAATCGGAGACCGTGGCGCTGCCAGAACGATGGATACGGTCCAGTCGCACGCGCAGTCGTGCAGTCGCGCAGTCGGTATGTAGGATCGCCTCCCGCTCGGATGAGTGCGCTACGAACTTCCGTAGTGTGCGGTGTACCTACATACATACGAGATACAACCACCCGATATTCGTCCGGCTTGTACGGAGTGACCCTGAATAATATCGTGGTGACAAAAGTAAAACTCACTAAATAACGAAAATAAACAATGAAGTATAATTAATATTTTAATAGTTCTGTTGACGTCAAAATTTCATTAAAAACAAAGTTTAATTTTTATGATTATGATGCTTAAGGTTACCCTGAGCGAAAGTGGCGCCGCGGTGAATTTTATTTAATATTATAATTCTAATACACAATTTCAAAAATGTTACTTATCGTGGAGATTTTAGGGCCCATAGTCTAGTATTTTTAGACGGCATCGTTACATTCCCTCGTAGTCACTGCTAGAAGTAGATAGCCAAACTGCTAAAAGTGGCCGTTTTTGACACATTTGCTATCTACTTCTACGAATGACTACGAGGGCATGTAGTGATACCTTCTAAAAATACTAGACCATGGGCCCTAAAATCTCCACGATAAACATTATTAAAATCTTTTTCTATTAATAACTTATTAAATAAAAACCTCTGAGGGCGCCACTTTCGGTCATACAACCGCCTTAATATTCTACATTCTAAAAGTAAAACTATAGACCAGTTTATAGGAAATTTATAGGAAATTTATTAAAATTTATTAGGAATTATTCATTAAAAAGTATTTAGTGAGTGAGTACACTGTACACACTCAACAGCTACAGTGTACACGGTACACTGTACCTGTTGAGTGGCAGGAACAATTCACTAAGTAATTATACAATGGAGACTCCATTGTATAATTACTTAGTGAATTGGATGAAGACTCCATTGTATAATTACTTAGTAAATTGGAGTATGGCTTAGTGAACTTTTACCTGCCGAGTTCTACAAATAGTTTTGGATTTAGTGATTTTTGCTTCTTGGAATTTCGTAAAGTAATGCACCTATAGATATAATGACTTTTTCCTGGGATAGTTGTTGATATTTTAATGCACTTAGTGTATAAATAACAGTTTTCTATTTTTTGTACCTACTTAGTGAGTTTTACATGTCACCCCACGATATGGCGAGGTCAAAATTCGTCATTAGATGAATTCACTGGGCTGATTTAGCCCGGTAGCCATCCGCCCCCCCCCCCCTTGGTAGGTAGGGGGATGGTATTCTCAAAGTTTCATTATTGTTTTACGCTAAAAATAATAATAAAATAAATCTACCTTGCGATTTCCGATCGTCTGCGTCGTCGTTTTCGGTGTCATTAGTGTCTGCAGAACACAAATGCTTTGCTTAATTATAACATTTAATAATATTTACTTACCTAACCTACCTACATTTAAAAATTCACAGATTTTACCGCAACAATCGGAGCATTGAAAATGAACCCAAAAATTTACGAAAAACCAAAATCAAATCAAATGCAAAATCCTATTATACCCTAGGACCCATTTTTTAATTTTTTCTTAAGTCGGTTTTTTTCGAAATATATACAATTTTGCAAAATCCAAAAAAGTTATTATAGATTTTCAAAATTCAAACGTTCACACGTGTCTCGATGAACTCCTCAACTCTTGGTATTATTCCCATCTCGATTCTCCCAAAATCCTCTGAGATATGGCCAAAAATTCGTCTCGGGCGATTTGCATCTGATAACCATTCTTGGATGTTCGCGCTACGAACTTTCGTAGTGAACGCAGTGCTACGAACTACGACGTGCTACGACCGCGCGGCCAGTCCATTGATGGAGAGCTCTCTTTTCTTTCTTTTTTTATTATTTTATAGAGCACATATTTATTAGTAAACGTATTGTTTATGTGTAACAAGTGCTGAAGGCATGGACCAACTGAAGGACGTCACACTTTTCACTTTGATTAAGGTTTTAGACTAGTACCTATAGTTTTTTTCTTTTAATAATAAATAATAAATGCTTGGACATTTATACAACGTATTACAAAATAACCCCTAATAATGCCGAAAATGGTAGATAAGGATTAAGGACCATAAAACTGAACACCTTTTACTATGGGACCAATTCTGAAATTGCGAAAAAAAAAACAGCTGTTTCATACATTTTGGTACTTATTTTTAATCGTTATTAATTTTTGTATGAAACAGCTGATATTCTTTTCGCGATTTCAGAGTTGGTCCCATAGTAAAAGTTGTTCAGTTTGATGGTAACACGTTCTGTGGTTTTAGGTACCTTCGTCACCGCTTCGTAGTGCCGATGCTGTTTTATTTCTATGGACCATCTTTTTTTGTCCAGTTTTTGAAACTATTGAAGTGGTCACTACAAGAAAAAGAAATAAAATATGAAAATTAGGTACCTACTTATACCTAACCTAGTTAAATATTATACCTAAGGACAAAACCAATAATAACTTTACCATTTGATTTAGATATGCCTCTTTTCTTTAATTCACGTTTCAGTCGTTTGTGAGCTGTAAAATAATACGAATTAGGTACCTACATTAGAAATACATATAACCTTTATTGCAGTAATTTTATAAGTTGTGTTGTGGTTCAGTACTCTTAGCACGAACAGCTATCGAAAAAAATTACGCGCGTAAAATCATTCGATAGTGCAATTTTGTATTGGAAATTTGTACAGCGCCATCTACCGCCGAATTGCGAAATTAAAATTTCCATAGATAATTCTCTATCGAATAATTTTACGCGCGTTTTTTTCTCGATAGCTGTTCGTGCTAAGGGTACAGTATAAAAATATTAGCCGTTTCCAGGATGCAAAAACTTTAGTACAGTCAGCAGCACATCAGACTACACATGTTGACCTTGAGACCGCCTTTATGCCGTACGTAATAAGAGCTGTTTTAGTAGTTCAACTGTTTAACCTAGTGTGCTGTCGTGCTTACCTAAGTATAATTGAAAAATAATAAAACATTACATTATAAAAAAAATATATGTTAAGTATTTTCTTTAAGTACCTACCAATCTTTTAGGTTAAAACATATTTTGTTACTAAGTAAGTAGTTCAATTTAAAAAACCATTAAATAATTATAATTTATTACTTATTATACTAAATAATATACTAGAAAAAATACGACTCGCACCAGATCAATACTCAGACGGGAATCGAACCCGCGACCTTTGGATATCCGGTCCAATGCTCTGATCGCTGAGCTACCGAGTCACTACCGTTACTACCGTACCGATGCAAAAATCTCAAATTTAAAATTTATTACTTATTCGTTAAAACTTAAAATTAACGAATAAATTACCTTTACTTATATTCGATTTCCTGTTATGTTCGCAATGTTTATTGGGCACTATAATCGCTTCTGCACCTGTGATCCGAAGTTAAAGTTTTAACCGTAACTAAATATAAAGCAATACTTTTAAATAATTAAAAGACAACATCACAATTTTTTTATGCACAATGGTATAGTGAAGTGAAGGCCGAAGGTGGAAGCGTACTACACCCGGAATCCTCATCACTGAGGAACTGGCTATCTTACCTCTAACTGCCAGAACACAACAATTTTTAAATTGTTGTTATGGCGGCAGACTGAGCTAGCCCGGCTGACTTGAAATAAGCCCTACCACCTACCAAATTGAGTACAAATTGTACCCACCGCCCCCAGGGAATCGAACCCGGGACCCCTGCGCCTTACACGGGTGGGCAAACCCTAGACCACAGAGGCGGTTAAAATGGATCTGATTCCAAAGTAGGTAGCTAAAAAATCAGCGAAAGCGGTGGAACTACAAACACCCAGACCTGAGACAATGAAAAAATTCCTTTTCTAAATTGACCCAGCCGGGGATCGAACCCGGGACCTCAGAGATGGCGACACCTTGAAAACCGGCGTGCAAACCATTCCACTCGACCACGGAGGTCATCAAAAATAAAGTTTATTTAATAGTAGATTAGTAGTAGTAAAGGTCGCTGTATTATACGTGACGGGATAATACCTCGGACGGGACGGGTCGTGCTGTGCACTGCACCATAATTTTTTCCCCACCCCGTCCCGTCTGTGTACTCGTCACGTATACTTGTTATTTTATTATTATATTACTATGCAACGATGTTAAGATAGCGCCCAATCAACCAAAGATGGACGAAAAGAAAGGACTGCAGACAGTCTAGATCTTCATCAAATCAGTTGACAAGAAGAAAACAAGAGAGTTGCTGAAACGAAGCAGGAGAAATATAGGTAAGAACGATTGTAGGAGTACTGACAGGACACTGTCCATTAAACAGACACCTGTCAGTTATCAAACGGACAGAGGACCCCATCTGTCCGCAATGCAAAGAAAGAGAAGGAACAAGCTACCACTTCTTGGCAGAATGCCCGATATACGCATCATTGCGCTTTGCGCTGGGAGCTCTTTGGAGTGGACAAGCTTAAGGAAGAGGATCTACTTAAAGCAGCTAACGATAAGTCAACTCAGCAGGTACTGTAAGCGTACAGGTAGATTCGAGGGTCCGAAGCCGGTGGGGGTAAATGATAACCCGCCTCCCCTTCCGTGGATTTGGGGAAATAGGTGAAATGGGTCCAATCAAGGTGACTGATCACCCGCCCGGCTTCGCTGGCGTCCCCCCTTCAAAAAAATAAATAAAATAAAGATAGCGCCCCGAGCCCGGGACGTGGAAAAAACTCGTCACGTATACTGAGACTTTTAGCATAATATTTATTTACCCTGGTGACACTTCATATACTCCAGTTCGCATTTATTGATCATGTAAATGTATGTTGTTTTATTTGATAGTTCTTTATTCATGAACTTTATTTTTACACAAACTGGATCTTCGGTCGGTGGGCATTTTATGTTTTTGCAAGTTTTCCACAGTTTTGGTACAGTCAACTTCTTTTGAAGTTTTGCGTCGGCCAATCTTGATGACGTTAGTAGAGGTAGTACTGAAATTAAACATTAATTTCTAAACTGCTATAACTTAAAGTGGTCATCAAATTCGTCAACCAGATGCAGATCCAAAATATATTTTGGGAGGGAGAGGGGGGGGGTCTACGAAGCTTTGGGTAAATATACAAAGTAAGGAGTTACCACAAACATCCAGACCTAGGACAATATAAAATAGAAAAGTTCATTTTCTAAATTTACCCAGCCGGGGATCATACCCAGTACCTCAGGAAAGAGATGGCGACGACCGACACAAGTGACAAGCATTGCAAACCAATATTCAAGTCACTCTATCACGGAGATCGACACAAAATACATTAATAAGGTCGTGTATGTATACGTGACGGGAAAATACCTCGGATTGGACGGGGACGTGCTGTGCACCATATTTTTTTCCCGTCCCGTCCACGTCGCGTCCCGTCCGTGTTCTCGTCACGTTTGTTACTATATTTTCCCGATTCGTTAAGAGAAAGAACCCGTCACGTAATATATTCCTAGGGTTTTTCTTTTACTGAAAATAAACATCTACTTACCCAAGTCGAGGCCACAATATACAGAAGCCGCTAAGCTTTTTAAAAATTTAATTATACGTACCACATAACAACAAACTAAAACGTTGCATACTTCACACTGGAAAGTCAAATCACCAACGACGTGGGTGATAGTAGAATTTATAAAATAAATTAAATTTCGTTACGGTCGTATCGTATTGCCTTTATCGAATTCAATTAATTGCGGAATTTCTGAAGATTATTTGTATGTAGCGAAATCAAGCATAGTAGTAGGTAGGTACAGTAAACGGCACGCTGGGCTTCCACAAAGTGTCAAATTTTCTCAGTAAATTTTAAACTTATATACAAGCAATTTAAGGTTCAAAATTCATTGAGGATTTTTGCCAGTTTTGTATAGCTTGATGTGCTGCTGACTGTACCTTTTTTTATATGCCGTAGAAAAACGCATTTACGCGCTTCCCTACCCGCTGGTGATCGGGAAGGGGGCATGTGGGACTGCTGACTGTACCTACACCTAGCTGTAATAATTAAAATGAGCAGAGATGCACACTTAGCAGTTTCAGTAGGTAGGTAGTTAGGTACAGTTTATAATCTCTTCAATAAACCAATTCACCAATGCTAGAAGACAAGTACATCATCACAAAGACTCTGACTATAGGTACGGACTGCCTGTGGATTCTGTAACCAAACTCGCATCTCACTTCGAACCTCACTTCACTTCGCGTGAATTTGTTATTAGAAATTAGCTGAAATATAAACTACCTTACCGCATGCAAAAAGTGTTAGGTAGCTAACGTAGCTATCTTAAATCTTTTGTGATTAAAAAATAGCCTATCATTATCTCATTCATGATTTAAAATTCCCGTGAAGTGAAGTGAGGTTCGAAGTGAGATGCGAGTTTGTTACAGAATCGACAGGCTGTTCCACATCTGGCTTTTACGCTGTGCTATAAAATACGGCTACCTAGTTATTACCACAAATTACAATCATCATCTTATTATAATCATCAACCACACCCTCATTCCTCTATGATCCACTGTCGAGGCTCCACCATTCTGCAATATTTGGACCCTACTATAGGCTCAGAATACTTAATTGTCTATAGGTTTCATCAATTAATATTTTAGGCACGACGATTAAATTCCCATTGCATTGCCATTTTAAGAGAAAAAAAAGGGTTACCAACTTTTGAGATTTCCCCACCTAAACTACCAATACCACAAGGAATTTATGAGTCGGTTACATATTAAGCATTTTAGTAGGCAAATGTCTAGTACTTCGTTACCTGTGATAGCAATGTAAGTAAGTTAGGCGGTAGGTAGACTGGTAAAGCCCCAGAGATAGATTTGGTGTTTAAGGGCACCCGCTGCGAGGTGGGGCGCGGCGGGAATATACCGGCCTGCTTATTGTCTAATTTTAAAAATCTATCGCAATCGCTTTTATTTGACAGATGGATGTGACACATTGCTGCATTTCTTTGGTAAGTTTTTTTTGAACCAAAAAGAAGCATCAATGTATCACACCCTGAAAGCAATTGCGATAGATTTTGAAATTAGACAATTAGCCCCCGTCTTATTTTGTATTCACCATGCAAATTTTGACTATCCATACAAATCAAAGAGATCACGTGATCAATTTAGTATGGGATGACCAAAATTTTGTGGCGAAATCCGACACATGTTTCTTATAGAAAGTTGTTTAGTTTTTTTTTATTTAATTTAAAAGGGGTAAAGTTTTTAAAGATCTGGTAACTTTCTAGGATGCTGTCAATGTCAATGTCAATTGTCAAATTTTCTATCAAACAAAACAAAAGTCAAAATAAATCGCGCAAAATGGAGCAATTTTAAAATAAAAATACGAAATTTAAAACATCATAATGGCCAGCCGATAAATTTACTTCGTATTACAGCACATAACCAGGGCAGACTCCGAAATTGATTCCCTTTGTGCTTGCAAAATGGATGAATATTTCAATACTACAGTGAACAGTTTGGTAGCTATGTTATTAATCTTAATTCTTACTTCTTGTCTTAATTAAGAATCCAATGTAATCCCTATTGAATAAATATATACTTACTTGAACTTTAACAAGTTTGGTATTCAGTGTTTTATAAATAATAATAATAATACTTATATGAAAGAAAGTTTTTAAGGTTATGAAATTAAAGTTGATTATTTTTCTTATTCGTGCATTTCACTGGCCTCTGACTTTATTTATTGATCATGTATCTACATTTGTTATGTTTCCGTACTATAGGTACTTTGTCATTTGTATTTTAAAACTAAGCAGCTAAAGTACAAATAAGTAGGTACCTCATATAAATTGAAGGTTGTTGAGCTTAGATCAAAGTTGCAGCTTCTTTTTATAACTTTTGAGCAAAAAACTTAAAAAAAAATTCCAATGTAGCTAAAGCACTTGTGTCATGGAAATCAGAGACAGTGGCGGTTCCCAAAATATAAGATTCTTGCGTCCGCCCATGCACACCATGAAAATCAGTGTACAAAACTATGCTGTTGTGTTTGTGATCTGTGGTTTAATTATATTTTAATTTATTGCAGAAATCCGATGACTATGGGACTATAACAATAGTGCTGGGCAACGAGAGTTGCGACCTCGATTCTGCCGTCAGTTCTTTAGTCTATGCAATGTTTTTGCACTGGCAATACCATCAAATCAAATGTAAAGTGTGTACGAAAGCCAAAAGAGTCGAGTGCGGGTACAAAGATGATATTTTTGTGGCCATTTTGAATGTTGATAGAGAAGACTATGATTTAAAGACAGAGGTGGCACACCTTTTTAGACAAAATGGAATTAAGGATAATCAATTAGTATTCCGGTAAGTAAAAATAGAAATGCTTAATTAATTATATAATAATTATACTGTCCCATTTTCATAGTATCTTCTCTGAGTAGGTATGTATCTGTTAACTAACAGCCTATTTTATATAAAGGGGTTCTTTGACGCATATAAACACAACTTATAAATGCTCCTGTACATTTATACATATTCATTTATACTTGCTATATTTTGAAATTCATGAATCAACATCCAAAGTTGATTCATATCGAAACATAGCAAGCTGGACACAAATATTCTACACATCGTTTACACAAAACGCAACTTATGTGTACGTCAAGCACGCGCTACGCAAGGGCGTCGCCAAGGGTAGGCAGGGGGGGGCAGCTGCCCCCTAGAGGTTAAAAATGTAGCCAACTGCAAAGTAACCAAAGTCCTAAGGCCATACAATTGACTTGCTTTTCCAATAAATCCCGCATCTCAAACCTTGAATAAAGTCATAAGTGCTCTTGACCGTATGGACAGTTGAGTTCATTAATATGTTGGCACTTTTGACAGTTCATCAACCTTTATGGCTTTATAATAAAGGTCAACAGCCTGTCAAAAATGACGACATATTAATGAAGTCGACTGTACCTACAATTCATATTTTTTTCTCATCCTCTTTAATATTAACTTGCCCCCCTTGGGCCATGGGCTGGCGATGCTGCTCTAGGCGCTACGTAATATGCTCTGCGTTTATTTATACATGTCAGAGAACTACCTAAATATGTTTAAGTTTGATGGAGCAAATGGGAAAAATTCCCAGTAGTCCCGTAATAGTGATAATAAGTAGAACTGTTCCATTTTGATGACCATTGCCTTTGCTCTAACCTCCATTTACCTTAATTATATTAGTGAGCAATAAATTACTTTTTACAGTAATGATTTCGATCTGCAACAACTGGTAGCAAAATCAACGCTGAGAGTAGTTTTAGTAGACCATCATACCTTAGCTACTCGGGACCAGTTTCTAGCACCTTATGTCACAGAGATTATAGACCACCGGCCCATAGACAACTCGTGTTGGAACTACAAGGCTGACACACGGAGCACCATAGAGATCGTCGGGTCTTGCTGCTCTCTAATTGCTCAGAGAATAAAGGATTTGAGCACTTTGGTCTCGAAAGATGTGGATTTTTTTAATGCGTATCCAGTTTCAAGCAGTATGTTGCATTGTAAGTATATCTTCATAGCATTACTATCCTACTTCCTACTAATATTATAAATGTGAAAGTCTGTGGGTTTGGATGTTTGTTCCTCAATCACGCAAAAATGGCTGAACAGATATGGATGAAATTTGACACACAGATAGTTTAATCCCAGGCTATAGGATAACATAGGATTCTTTTTATCCCGAAAGTTCCCTAGGGAGTTTCCGAATGTCCACGCGGACGAAGTTGCGGGCGGAAGCTGCTAGTCGTTAATAATTATAATGAGCCTTCCATGATCATGAGGCCCGATGTGGATTAGTAGGTGTTAATGACTGCAAATGCAACTGGGACCAACGGCTTAGCGTGTGTTCAACCCTAGACATTTACGCCTAGCTGTGTTTGTTTACGTTAACGCCCTCCAATCCGCTTTGGGCCAGCGTGACGGATTGGATCACGGGTTAGGGGCGTTAGGGCCCATCCTAAGGAAGGACTTTCCCCCTTGCAACAGAGCACTGAAAACGTGTGGGTGATTTGATGATATACTTTAGTTACTTATTTTCAGGCCTTAAAAACAATAAACTTTTGTAATGAGTGCCTAACATTTATTAATGGTCAAATAAATTATTATATTTCTAGGCACTATAATTTTGGACACAGTGAACTTTTCCAAAGAATTCGACAAAGCACGGCCAAGAGATGAAGAGGTTGTACTGTTTTTAGAAACACTTATGAAACCAGATAATTTTGAACAGAACAGGTGAATATACAAGTGTCAAAACCCCTCATTCCCAATGGTTTTTTTTCGCAGTGGTTCGACAGTGTATAAATCTCTTTATTGGACTTCTGTTAAGGCTGGTTTATACGGGGTCAGTGACTCAGAATTCGGACTCAGTAACTGGGTACATGTAGACAGGATCGGCAGTCGTACTGTGCCCGAAAATAGAACGGGTGGCTAGTCAGCTGGACTGACTTGCAAGCCAGAAGTCATCACTGGACTGGGTTGAAACTAGTCTCTACACGAGCCCCAGTAGCAAGTCAGCACTGGGATTACTATACTGCCATGTTACTGACCCCGTATCAACCAGGCATTCGTTCAAGATGTTATTTTTGACGCCCGGATCATCTTTATGAATGCAGTTTTGTTTCATTTTTATAATGAAAGAATATTTCTTTTGAGTTTTCAATCTACAGTAGGTATTCAAGGTACGATTAAGAAATTCCACCCTAACCTCCACCAGCCTTCCTCCATATATGATGCATAAAAAATCGAATAAATGGCATAATGTAATTATTCTTTCAACAGAAAAAACGAACTTGATCGACTTATGCAAGCGAAAGCGGATGTGTCTTCGCTCACTGCACTACAATTACTGAGGAAAGATGCCAAAACACTTGATGATATTTTGGTCGTCAGTTTCCCTATTCTAGTACAGGTAATTATCATAACTTTCGCCAAATAAACTAAATAAACTGCGCTTTGTTCCAACTTGTTCCACTGGGCAGTTCTACCCTTAGATTATTTATATGTCTAGAAAGAGTGTTGCGCTTTTGACGTACTAAACAAAACAGGCCAACTTTTTTTAGGTTGGTGTGCATTTTTAGCATCATCGCGTCCAATGAATATTGTAATAAAAACAATGGCGGTCACACTACTTACAATGTGTGCTTGTTTTGGTTACCCAATTGTTGGGTGATTTTTTTTTTCAACGCATTCGTAGCTTCGACTCTATCTAGACCTTATCTAGACATATAAATAATCAAAGGTTCTACTACCGTAGAACTAATGAGACTCTTTCCCATTCGTGCTGTCACAAAGTAATAAATCGTAGAAAGAATGGGAAAAAGTGTCTATAGGTCTATGGTAGAACTCTATGGCCTCAAGGACAGCGCCGGAGCCAGGGTCATAAGTGCCCCTAGCAAGATTTGAATTTTGCGCCCCAAGACTTATTTCTAGGATAATGAGCGCCCCTAGCAAGATTTTCGTGGGGCGCAAAATTCAAATCTTCAAAAAATTCAAATCTATAGATTAGATTTATATTTTTAGCTATGGGTCAGCTAAGTGCGCCCCCAGAGGGTTACGCGCCCCTTGCCAGCTATTTTCATAACTGTTTTACTTGATGTGCTGTCGTGTGTACTTACCTATTGTCACATTCATTTTCAGCAATTTCTTCAAAAACAAAACGTAGAAGTTGCTTTAACCGAAGTTTTAATAAAAACAAATTGCAACACTGCAGTTTTGTTGGGAATGGACTTGAAGGCCGGGTGGAAGAGAGATGCCGCTCTATACGCGAACGAGACGGCTAAAGCTGAGCAGGTACCTACTTAAATTATAATCGATATATTCTAATAATGTGTGTGTATGCGTCAGGGAATGATAATGTTATTTTTAAATGTAACGTTATTTCTTACTTTTTTACCGTTAATTTTAACATTAACGTTATCTCAATAAATAACGTTACTTTAGATAACGTTAATTTTAACGTTATTTCAACTTAATTAACGTTATTTCGGTAAATAACGTTAATTTTAACGTTATTTCTTACTTTTTGTTACCGTTACTTTAAAATTAACGTTATTCCAATTAATAACATTACTTTTTTACCGATAATTTTACCGGTACTATTGTACCGGTAAAGTTTAACGCTATATTTAACGGTAATTTTACCGGTACAATATTTTTAACGTTATTTTTACCGGTAAATTTACGGATAAAATGTTTTAACGGTATTTTTAACGTATTTTTTTTAACGGTATTTCAATCCCTGGTATGCGTACGTGTGTGAGAGAGAGTGGAGTTTGTTTGTGTGTAACATGTGTGTTAAAATGTGTAGAAGGTCCCATCTTGTCCTGTAGTTACATAATTGTTTCTCAGTTCAAAGAAAGTCTTTTTACACCCTGTATAGTAAAAAAAAAAACATTTTCCGCAGTTGGGTGCTTTTTTGGAGAACTGGGGCGACCCCCCTCTTCAGCTGATTCTCCAAGACACCCCCCCACCTATCTCCAAGTTTTACAATCAACTGAACTTATCGGCAACAAGAAAGCAGTATATACCGGCTTTGAACAAATTTTTGAACAAGATTTGAACAAAATAAATTATTTTATTTATTTAACTGGGTGTTTTTTTAGCATTCGGAGTTTGGATTCGGACCATATAATTATACTTATCAGCTAAACTACACAAGCAAGTTAAGTCGTTTCAAACCTTTGGATTTTGATTTGATTACTTAGTTTTAAAAAATTGGTAACTGTCAAACCACAATAAATACTAGAACTTCCCAATCAGAGTTTATACTAATATTACGTCATTAAATATAAAGATACTACTTATAAATCTCTACGTAAAAGGTAACCTACACTTTAATAAGGTTGAAAAACAATAAAATAAAACAATCATCTTTGTAAAAGTAAGAACTTTTGTTCATTTAATTGACTAAGGCACCAAATACACATAAACATACCATACTTTTAATTAATTAATGCATTTTAGGGTATTTACAAAACATGAGCATTAAGTTTATTTAAGTACATATAAAAAAACACAATTTAAGTCGGATCTTTCATTGCAACGCATAGAAATACGAGCAGTGTAAAGAAATATTTTTTTAACACTATGACATATCGCTATCGAATGAGTTTTTGTAAAAAAAATTTTGGTATGTTCCTAGGAATGTAAATAGTGCTTTTCGCAGCGCCAAAAATTGGGCCGTTCTAAAATAAATTCCCAGTTGCCACCGGAATGTATGGGTCTATTGGGAATAGTTCCGAAAATTATGTTATAAAATAATAACGCCACTCTTTTATGTAGGTAGAGTCTGGTCAACGAAAGATGAAATTGAAATGGCGGCGCCACTTTCCCTATTAAATTAACGTTTAGAGGTTAAGTTATTGGAAACTGAACCTTAAAATAAGGCGTAAAATTAGTTCCATTTCCAACCGAGTCTTATCTTCGTTGACCAAACTCTATGCACCATAAATGATAAATCTAAAGGTGACATTCCAATGTAGGCTAGTGTTTAGTATGATTATTTGTATAACATCGCAAGCGACCGTGACTCGCGCGCGACCAATTGATGCTATGCTATAAAATGTGCATAGAAAGGCGAATGTTTGAAGTGGTTTCACTTTGTTTCCTCGTCAAATTCATTTAAAAAATTCGGCTTTTAATTTCAACAAAATCTATTGAAATACAAAACCATAACTTTGACTGAGAAAAAATCTGCGAATTAATAAGGAAGGTCAGTGCCAAAACATGGAACTTACGCAAATAAATTCCCATTTTCCACCGAGCGTATGGGTCAATTGGGAATAGTTCCGAAAATTAAGCAACTAAATTGGTGCAGATTTGGCACCAATGTCGGCCGTCGCCATACGAGCATTTGACTTACACTAAAGCACAGTATATTTGTCTATAAATTTGTTTGAAACTATACTGTGACTGTACTATAATGTGACTACGGGCACTTTTTCAATGATTTCAGAATTATTATCTTACTTTCATACATACTAGGTACTTACAAAATTAATATTGTCAATATTCGTCGGGCATTTTTACATAAACCTAATGGACTTAAACTTAAAATCTAAGAGTGAGATTGCTTTTCTAAATCTAATAATAAATAAAATAAGAAATGCAACATAAAGCATACAATCATTAATAATAAAATGGGTTTTAAATTCATAACATCTCCAAGATTATGTCGACAGAACCTTTGCATTATCAAAACTTATAAATGAACTGTCAAAAATGACATTTCTTATGGTGTGTCTACACTTAGTCGCTTTTCCTTTCCCTTTCGTCTTCAACTTCCAATTCGTCTTGCGTCAAACGCATGCCATACAAATGTACTTGGGAAAAGTACATTACGGGAAGTGGACATTTTGGGAAAGATGTTGAAAGCGCAAGGGCACAGATACTAGCAAGATGAACGCGAAAGCGGCTGTGCGCAGACACACCCTAATAAAGACAGATCTTGCATAATATTTTTACTCCTTTAAACAGACATAACCTATTAAATTTGCTTTTCTCTTCATTAGGATTATGATCTTATTTCTACCATTGGGCGAACACTTATTTATGTTTTAAAAAAGTTTTATTATTTAAATAAAAGTAATGAGTTAAGTAGGTAGACTGTAGGTACCTATTATTATAATAACATTTTGATAAACTTGAACTAGGTACCTACTTAAAAGATTATTTTTTGTCTGTCAGTAGATTTGAGTTGAGAATTAGATGCGATTTAAGTACTTCTTAATTACTTTCAATTTCTCTACATTTGTTGTCTAAACATAGCTGTTATTTCTTCAACAGTTTTATTTTTCGTTTCTGGCACTTTAAAGAAAATGAAAATTATAAATAATAACTGTAGTACGGCGAAGATTACGAACGTGTACGATCCCAACGCCAACTGCAAAGAAAGTACATAAATAAATAAATTATATGTAAAAATATTTTGTATTCAGGTTTGTTTTGGCGGCCTATTCCCGCTGTCCCCCATCTTTGTCCACTGGGGGATATCAAGAAATAAAGTATGGACGGTATATTACCGTTGTCCACCACTATAAATCAGAAAGAAATGTAAAGAATAAAAAAACTATTTTTCCGATATAGATATCGGGTGTAACAAGACCCTCAACGAAGCCGAAGTCCACGCATTCCGCCCATCATCAGAATCATTTTTGTCTTTTAGACTATACCTGGGAAACCAATAGCTACGAAGTTATTACAGGTCAAAGTAAAATTTTTTTTTTCAAATTTTTTATGAAATCTTTTTTTATTCGTTATCTCCTAATTTTTGTCTGCAGAAACAATATCAAAATTTTACGTATTTCGTAACAAACAATGGCTTAAAAACATCATCACTCAATGTATTTCATAAGCACACACATAAACGGCCTTTCAACTCGGCCGCACGCAGCTTTGTAGCATTCACTCGCACACGCGGTCTGTTGTACGCGTTACATTGCGTGGTAATGTATGCAATGCTTTTTTAACACCAAAAATTAAAATCGTCTCCCTGCAATAATTTTGAACAGAAATGGTCCTGATGATGGCCAGAATACGTAGGCCTCGGCTTCGTTGAGGGTCTTGTTACACCCGGTATAGTGGGGGACAACGGGAATGGCCCTTAAAAATTAAGCTGACAGTTTAAGTGTTTTTGTCAAATCTGGCTACTTAAAAAAAAATAAGAATCGTTTGAGTATTCGCCTGTAAATCCGCCACTACACTGCCCATAATCAATCGTTTATCCTACTAATGTGAAAGTTTGTGGGTTTGGATGTTTAGATGTTTGGATGTTTGTTACTCAATCACGCAAAAACTACTAAACGGATTTGGTTGAAATTTAACACACATATAGTAGATAGCCTAAATTAAAACATAGGATACATTTTATCCCGATATTCCCACGGGAACGAGAACCACGCGGGTGAAACCGCGGACGGCTGCTAGTAATAAAAGAAACTTACCGAAAGCGGCAAGAAACTCAAGCTGACTATAAAGTTAGCTGTCCAGTTGATAGTGACGGCGACGGCGGTGGCGGCCGGGCGCGACGACTGGTTGAATAACTCTGGAATAACAACAACTTAATGGACACGGGATCGGAAATAAAACGTTTTTTGTTTGATTATAAGCAGGGTTGACGTAACTATCGGGGACCAATACGGGACGTGTAAAAAAATATATGAATCAATGTTTTTTTCGAAGTAATATACTAGGTACCTATATAATACAACGTGTTACAAAAATACCCTTAATACCAAATATGGTAGATAGGGACCCTCAAACTGAACAACTTTTATTATGAGACCAAATCTGAAATCGTGAAAAAACAGTAGTTTTCATACATTTTGATATTTTACATTTTGAGGTTTTGTATGAAACAGCTGTTTTTTCCAAAGATTTAATTTTTTTCGTGATTTCAGAGAGTCCGATAGTAAAAGTTGTTTAGTTTGATGGCCCCTATGCCTATCTACCATATTCAGCATAAGGGGTTATTATGTAACACTTAAAAAACTCAAATTCATAAAAATACTAAATGGGTAAAAACTGGACGGTTTAAAAGTAGCTTCTATGAGTCCCTTTCATTTTATCGAAGTTCATAATATTATGATGAAGTCGTGGGCGGCCGCTTGTACAGTCAAACACGAGTCACTTAACATTTTGACACATTGTCAAAGCAACATTATTGACTAATGTTTAAAGAAACATTTTGTCAAACACTTTTGTCACTTTGAGAAATATTTTGTCAAATTATAAGTTGCTTGCGACATTACAAAGTATTAAAATTAATAAGTAGGTAGTTAATAAAACAATTGATCGTCTTACCAGTGACGAGGAACCAGGGAATGGATCCCGGGCCCGTGGCGAACATCACCACGAACAGGATCACGAGCGCTACGCACACGTACGACGCCCAAACTATGCGAGTCTGTAACAAAACACATCAATAACATTATCTTTAATGGTGCGTCGTTCGCCGGATGAGAAAAGAACATTTCGAAAAAGGACATTTTGAGAAAGAACATTTCGAAAAAGGACATTTTGAGAAGAACATTTCGAAAAAGGACATTTTGAGAAAGAACATTTCGAAAAAGGACATTTTGAGAAGAACATTTCGAAAAAGGACATTTTGAGAAAGAACTTTTCGAAAAAGGACATTTTGAGAAAGAACATTTCGAAAAAGGACATTTTCAGAAAGTTCATTTCATTTATCAAGGTTACACGGAAAATTATTGTCTATGTTGTCAACTCGTATACTTACGTGTAGCAACGCAGCGCTAAGCAGTATAGTGCACAGGAACATCCCAGAAAATCCGGCCAGGGGCTAACTTTTCGAACTTCGGCGTGCATTCCGAGCTTCAACTTAAAACAGATAAATTGAAGTATGGAATTTCGTGTACGTACAATACGAAATTCCTTACTTCGATTTCTTCCATACCTCCACGAACACCGATATCTTCCAAATATTTGCCGAAGTTATTTGGAAGATATCGAATTGGGTTTCGCCATTTTGGCCTGATTGTAGCTCGATTTATCTGTTTTAATTTGAAGCCCGGCAGTCTTATTTTATTTTATTATTTTTATTTTATTTATAGTGCACAGGAACATTCCAGAGAATCCGGCCAGTAGTAACGTCTTCCGTCCAGCATCATATTTATCAGCAGCTTGTATTCAGGATAACGTATGCTTGACAACTTAATCAAAGTTACACGGAACATTATTGTTAAAATTGTCAATTTGTACTTACGTATAGCAACGCAGCGCTCAGCAGTATTATATAGTGCACAGGAACATTCCAGAAAATCCGGCCAGTAGCAACGTCTTCCGTCCAGCATCATCATTCATCATTACTGGTTATCGTATGCTTGGCAACTTTATCAAGATTACACATAACATTATTGTTAAAGTTGTCAACTTGTACTTACGTATAGCAACGCAGCGCTGAGCAGTATAGTGCACAGGAACATTCCAGAGAATCCGGCCAGTAGTAACGTCTTCCTTCCAGCCACCTCCACAAGGAACAGGCTCACGATTGTCATCACTACGTTCATGGCTCCCGTGCCTGTAAATAAGATAACGGGATATAGTCATAGTCAGAGTCAGATTCTGAATTGGGTTATTTGAGTTGGTTACTTGGTTCACCTAATTTGGCGACCGCATCACAGTCACAGAATACATAATAGTACAAACCGCATTCGAACATAATACTTAAAAACATAACCCTCTTGCAGTCGGGTAATTAAGCCCTAAATAGACGAACAATTCCTGTGCGCGATATTCAGACTGTTTATGCGATATTTAGACTGCTGCCCTGTGTTAGTGGACTCAGTAAAGGGGCACTAGACTATTAGGTTGTGTTGAAAAGTGGTATTGCAGTATTACTCCACCCAAAGTGCTTTCCCAAAAAGCATATTGCGACTGTGCCTCGCTAAGGTAAGCGTTCCTAAAGATGTCAGTTTTGGGTGGATTTAGGAAAGTACTCGTTTTTCTCATCCAAAGTGGTATACTGCGACTGTGCCTCGCTCAGATTAGCGTTCCTAAAATGTCAGTTGAGATGAATATAACAGCGTTGATGCCCGACAGCTTCTGGGCCACCATCACAACGGAAAATCCACTAGAAATGCGTTCTTTTTTGGATGTATTTAGAAAATAATTCGTTTTACTCACCCAAAGTGGCATACTGCGACTGTGCCTCGCTCAGATTAGCGTTCCTAAAGATGTCAGTGGAGAAGAATATGACAGCGTTGATGCCCGACAGCTGCTGCGCCACCATCACCACCATGGCCACCAGCAGCGGCTGCCGCAACGTCCGGTTCCCGAACAACTCGCGCAGGGTCACTTTCTTGCTCACTTTGTTTCTTTCGGCTTCCTAAAAAAATACACAACATCATTTACAGTACGATTAGACTGTTATGACGTCCTGAATGGTGCAGTGGTCAACATGCCGCCTACCACGCAAGAGGTCCCGGGTTCGATTCCCGGCCGGGCAGAATTTGAAATGATGAATTTTAATTTCTGTGACGGGTCTGGGTGTTACTATGTATATAATAAGTATATATTTAAAAAGTATATATACTTAAGTAGTATATCAGTTGTCTAGCACCCATATATTACAAGCTTTGCTAAGTTTGGGGCTAGATGGCGCTGTGTGAAATTGTCCAAGCATTTAATATTATTTATTTATTATTATTATTCAAATAAGATGGATCAAAATTGCCCCACGTCCTATAACAAAGTGACGTATACCCCTGAACTAATTTTCATTGCAATTTTTTTGTGTTGGTGTAAAAAAATTAAGTTAGTGAGTAGGTTTGCCATATTTTTATGTACATTTTTATCTTTTTTTTTAGATAAGTCACTCTGTTATAGGACGTGGGTTAATTTTGTATGGACTGTGATCCATCTTCTTTAATGGCGGCTTAGAAGTAAAGTCTCTGTGCGCAGTAATCGAAATATAATATTATTTCGATGTGCGCAATACACATTTTTTTTATAAGGCCCTCCGCTGCGTCAAGCGGGAGCCCGCCGCGGGTACACGGCGCGGGAATATAGATTGCTGGTTTTTAACGGACAGATGCTTGCGCAGTGCATGAGTGAGTAAGCTCTAATCTATGTCGCCCCGCGCGCGTATCCCGCTTGACACAGCGGAGGGCCTAAGTTCGTTATCCTTAGGTACTTATCCTATTTGGTAAAACAAACGATATTCCATAATTATATAGATTTTGAATGAAATATTTAATTATTAATGACAAAATTACCTACTGTTTAATATTGTGAACCTTTTTGTGAAATGTTAGTACTTACTAAGTAGGTAGGTATACCTATTTTGGTCTAGATTTAGAAATAGAAATATTTTTTATTTAAATAGACTTATTAAAAGTTCTTTTAAATCGTCCAGTTTTTTTCCCTAATTTGGAAATAGTAACCCAGCTAATCTATGGCTGACTTACCTGATGCATTTCTTCCATCTCGCCGTGGACAGCTACGTCACCACGAAGCCAATTCAGTGCTGGAATTAATTAAACAATTAAAATCAAAGGACTACCAGCTACACATACGAGTAAACAGATTTTCGTCCCGTTCTTCTGTTCTTAGTGATATATAGCGGATATATAGCTATATATTATATATATATATATATATATATAGCGCAGCCACTTTTAGAGTGGCCAAAAAAGTACTTGTATCAATCAATTTTAGAGCGGCTTCTCAGGGACGGGGGACAGACGAAACTTATAAAAGTTACATATTATGTCCCTCCGTGGCTGATAGTGAGACAAATCTTTTTATTCCCTACAATCACCCCAGGGGAGGAGATAACGAGGTGACGGTTAGGAATAAATCAAATAAAACTAACCTCTTTGAGCATGAAGTTCTTGAGCCTTATTGAGCAGCAAATATTTCGGTGATTCAGGGCATAAAGGCAGTGTCACACATTGCAGCACTGCTGGCAACACAGTGATCGCCAACAACCACGGCCACCCATCCTCTGTGCCTAACACTGACGACAATCCTAAAACTTGCGATAGGAGTATGGTTATAGTGATCACCAACTGGTAGACAGTTCCAATCTGGAAAGAAAATTATTATAGCCAATAAGCGAAAGCGATAATGAACCTCGCTATCGAAAATGTTGACGATTGACTTTAATTTTAGTTACCTAGGATTATCTACTAATTAAAGAGTGTCATTATTATGGGGAAGTTGACATTTTGAGTTTACATTGTGCGAAAGTACGAAGTTGTCATTGTGCAAAGTTGTCGTTTTTAGAGCTGTTGACACTTTGCGAAGTTGTCATTCTGAGATGAGACATGACAAATGTGGCAATAAATCTTACCGATCCTCTTAAAGACACGGGCGATATTTCAGCAAGATACATGGGTGCCAAGCCAGCATTAAGTCCGCTGTTTATACCGATCACCAGCCTGAAAAAAAAATTTACTACTTTTTGAACAGAACTTATTTTAGGCTTTACTTACTTAGGCAAGACGTCGCCCTCACAAGGGATGTGCTCGATATCAATAAGCGCTTATCTTATCCATTTATCTTAAAATCAAAGAAAAACATAAAAAAACACGGTAGGTACTTACCGTCCTACAATCAGCATATTGGCTGATTGAGCAGCCTTAGCGAAGCCCTCAAGACCTGCTCCGATGAAAACCAGTATGTTGTTGAGAAGTAAACCTTGTTTTCTGCCGAACCTAAAACAAATGATAATAAATAAATATTTTGACCCAGTAACACCATTCATTTGGGAGCAAAATCGAACTCCAACTCCTAACTTTCAACTTAAAACAGATAAATAAATCGAAGTACGGAATTTCGTATTGTCCTATATTTTCCAAAGTTATTTGGAAGATATCGATGTTCGTGTGACATCATGAATCGGGGTTTGCCAAAAAGGCCAGGGCTCGATTTTCTGTATTAATTTTATGCCCGGCAGACTTGCCGAAGTTCGGAGCGTTAGCCGGTACGGCCCCAGTTATTGCTTTCTCTGTGTTTGCTATGTCAGTGCGTAACGTGGCCACAGCACAGAATAGATATTTGGCTAAAGCGACCAGCGACAAAAACCATAAAAATAGGGACTTCCACTTCAAAATAAGTTTTGAAGCTCATATTTTACGTGGCCTTTTTGTTTAGCGAAGCCAGAGTAAAAAAAAATTGATGACTTTACCTATCGGCAACAACTCCTGTGATGATCCCTCCTAACATACCACCGACGCAGTATATGGACACTGCTATGGCCCACACTGTTGTCACTTTAGGGTCATCTTTAGCCGGTATCGAAGAGTTCGTGCCTGAAAGTGCTTCCTTCTGCAGCCATTCTGACATCACCTGGAAAAAGATTGATTTGATGAAACTATGTTTGACTAACGGCTGGCGAAGATTGATTTGGTGAAACTATGTTTGACTAACGGCTGGGGAAGATTGATTTGGTGAAACTATGTTTGACTAACGGCTGGGGAAGATTGATTTGGTGAAACTATGTTTGACTAACGGCTGGGGAAGATTGATTTGGTGAAACTATGTTTGACTAACGGCTGGGGAAGATTGATTTGATGAAACTATGTTTGACTAACGGCTGCGGAAGATTCATTTGATGAAACTATGTTTGACTAACGGCTGGCGAAGATTGATTTGGTGAAACTATGTTTGATTAACGGCTGGGGAAGATTGATTTGATGAAACTATGTTTGACTAACGGCTGCGGAAGATTCATTTGATGAAACTATGTTTGACTAACGGCTGGCGAAGATTGATTTGGTGAAACTATGTTTGACTAACGGCTGCGGAAGATTCATTTGATGAAACTATGTTTGACTAACGGCTGGCGAAGATTGATTTGGTGAAACTATGTTTGACTAACGGCTGCGGAAGATTCATTTGATGAAACTATGTTTGACTAACGGCTGGCGAAGATTGATTTGGTGAAACTATGTTTGACTAACGGCTGGGGAAGATTGATTTGATGAAACTATGTTTGACTAACGGCTGGCGAAGATTGATTTGGTGAAACTATGTTTGACTAACGGCTGGCGAAGATTGATTTGGTGAAACTATGTTTGACTAACGGCTGGGGAAGATTAATTTGATGAAACTATGTTTGACTAACGGCTGGGGAAGATTGATTTGGTGGAACTATGTTTGACTAACAGCTGGCGAAGATTGATTTGGTGAAACTATGTTTGACTAACGGCTGGCGAAGATTGATTTGGTGAAACTATGTTTGACTAACGGCTGGGGAAGATTGATTTGATGAAACTATGTTTGACTAACGGCTGCGGAAGATTCATTTGATGAAACTATGTTTGACTAACGGCTGCGGAAGATTCATTTGATGAAACTATGTTTGACTAACGGCTGGCGAAGATTGATTTGGTGAAACTATGTTTGACTAACGGCTGCGGAAGATTCATTTGATGAAACTATGTTTGACTAACGGCTGGCGAAGATTGATTTGGTGAAACTATGTTTGACTAACGGCTGGGGAAGATTGATTTGATGAAACTATGTTTGACTAACGGCTGGCGAAGATTGATTTGGTGAAACTATGTTTGACTAACGGCTGGCGAAGATTGATTTGGTGAAACTATGTTTGACTAACGGCTGGCGAAGATTGATTTGGTGAAACTATGTTTGACTAACGGCTGGGGAAGATTAATTTGATGAAACTATGTTTGACTAACGGCTGGGGAAGATTGATTTGGTGGAACTATGTTTGACTAACAGCTGGCGAAGATTGATTTGGTGAAACTATGTTTGACTAACGGCTGGCGAAGATTGATTTGGTGAAACTATGATTGACTAACGGCTGGGGAAGATTGATTTGATGAAACTATGTTTGACTAACGGCTGGCGAAGATTGATTTGATGAAACTATGTTTGACTAACGGCTGCGGAAGTCTCATTTGATGAAACTATGTTTGACTAATGGCTTGCGAAGATTGATTTGATAAAACTATGTTTGACTAACGGCTGAGGAAGATTGATTTGATGAAACTATGTTTGACTAATGGCTTGCGAAGATTGATTTGATGAAACTATGTTTGACTAACGGCTGAGGAAGATTCATTTGATGAAACTATGTTTAACTAACGGCTGGCGAAGATTCATTTGATGAAAGCTTATATTATGTAAGTAGATACTTTCATTAATTAACGCAATAAATAAACGGCTAATAGCTGGCTTACACTTTGTAAGTGCAGGTGATAAGATATAAAAGTGTAAACATCCAAGAATAAACGCCCAATAGCTAATTAATTGTGCTGGATAATTTACACTCAGTAAGTGCAGGTGACAACATAAGAAAACACTTAACCAATACATAAAATTAAAATGAGAAGTGTTAAGGGCGCATTGTGTGTGAGTCCACTAGCGCCGCCAATCAAGAAAAAACCAACGAAATAACTAGGCACTATTATGTTTAATAAAATTCTGAAAGCGTAGAATGTTTTCATAGACAACGTTCTACGCCGCTAAATTACGGCCGTAATATGACGGCACCGTCATCCTAGGAAACCCTAGCTTTACACCGTGTCGAAGCACCCTAACCTCTTCCTCGCTCTCTACGCTCGCTCGTCGTCGCACCGCACCTAATAAATACCTTTCGGGATTTCGACCAATCGGCATTTTAACTTTCGGGATTTTGAACTATCGGTCATTTAATAATCGATCTTTCTATCAGATATCGAGATTTTAGGATATTTTGAAAATAGGTGTTATGAATTTTCTGCATTTTAATACATATACTTACTTACCTCACGGCAAAAAACTAAGATTCAACATAATGTAAACATGTTGTTGTTATGTAGGCTACCTACACCAGAATCTTATGAAACGAATGTGAAATTATTTATTCTAAAAAAACACGCGGTTGTTGCATAACTTGCATACCTACAGTCTGTTATGGAAAAAAGTCATAAAATTACTTTCTTTGTCATTAGTTTATTGTATGACAACAGTTTACTACTTTTTAATGCAACAACCACGTGTTTTAGTAGGTGGGTAGGTACCTAAATAAAAATAATTTCACAATTCCGTTTCATGAGATTCAGCCCCCCTAGCCAAAGTAACATTTGCAAATTTTCGCTATCGCTTCGCTTCGTGACATGTATGATTTGACGTTTTAAAATTCGATTGTTAACGAAACCTTATTCAGTCCCATACATGTTTCGAAAGCGAAGCGATAACGAAGATTTGCCAATGTTACTTTTTGCTAGGCCCTCTGGTGTCGTAGGTCTAGTAACATATTGCCTTACCGCTTGTGGTGCGTTGATCACACCCGTGTTGTACCCATGCTGGAAGGCTGACCAGCATGCAGAGGATAGCACGGCGAACGCCAGTCGCAGGTTCATACCCTGATATAGACAAACCAAAGAATACTGAGTTGCACCGTCTTGACTTAAACAGACACAAACTTATCCGAGCCAGTGGTCAAAACTGGAACTAAGGTGTTATTACAACATACTGTTACCTAGGTTACACCAAAGACGACAGCGACGCTGTCATCGAGTCAGGTGTTTATATCGTTAAAGTTATGGTTAAGTCAAGATGGTGCAACTCAGCTTTACTTATAAACAGTTGAACTGCGAAAACAGGGCATAAATAAGGTCTCAAGGTTAACTTTCTGTTACCACTTCTGAGGCAGTTAGGTGTAGGTAGGTTGTCGGCAATTATAGATGTAATCGAGCAAAAAAACAGCTGTTTCATATAGGTTTATGATATTTTCGTTTTACCTAGTTTTTGTATGAAACAGCAGTTTTTTAGCGACTTCAGAGTTGGTCCCATAGTAAAAGTTATTCAATTTGTTAGTCCCTTCTATCTACCATTCGGATTTAGGGTTTATTTGTAACACGTTGTAGGTACTAATTGTAACAAACACCTAGGGCCTAATCGCGCTAATTTTCAACGATAAACCCAAAGCTAAATCGTTACCGTTTCAGTTTCGTTTACAGAAAAATACTCGCTTTAGTTTTGTTAAAATTGTTGAATACTAGGTAGGTATGCCTAAGGAGTCAAGGATTACAATCTGGGACAATTTAAGTGAAAATTATGAAGCTAAACCAAAGATTTTTAGATAAATTAAGCTAAATGACAACGTAACGTTTTTGGTTTTATATTACCGCAATTGGGCTCCTGTTTCTCTTTCACTCTAAGATTTGTGATTGCGTCAATCGTGTTAGTATGGTAGGTACCTATCCTACATGAGACGTATTCGTATCGTATTGCCATAGTAGAATCAAGTATTGCTTGCGCCCGCCCAACGCCACAGTAATTGATATGTCACGATCAGATGACAAAATAACATGTAAGTTACCTACCTACCTATTAAGGCATGGGAAGGAGAATGGTCTCCTTCCACGAAAGGAAGGCAAAAAACGATAAAACTCATCTAAAATGGCAGCAATACAGGCAGCAGTTTTTATGTCTTTAACCGCGTGTGATTTTAGATTCGTCTCTTTCATTGAAATGTATTGCATTGAAATGTATTACTACGTATAGAATCGACCTCGGTGCCCCGATTTTTGCTCCAGGCGTTGAGGTCAATTGACCTCAACTCATTTAGTCACTCGCCAACGCTCACCGCGAACGCACGGTGTAATTGTGCCAATAAAAATGCCGACCTGTGTGTTAAGGACGTGCAAAAATCGCTCCACTACGAAGCAAAAAATAGTGGAGTGAACTATCATCGGTAAGTAAACAAAACATCAACATAAACCAACCAAAACTAATTTTTACACATTATTTCTACTGACCCGACCGATTCGAAAAGACCATAGTAATATTTACCTAATAAAAAAATCTATTCAACGACACCAAATGATTAGGTACCTACTATTAGTGCGGGTACTAAACGTCCATCCTCCTTTTTTATTTTTTGAATAAGTATCAGAATACACCTAATTATCTAATTAAATTACGTTTTTACTATAATTTTATGCAATAATTACTAAGTAGGTAATCATTATGAATAATGTGTCATATCTGTGTGCATGTTACTTTTTCTTTGACAACTCTGCGCATGCGTAGCCGCCATCTTTGCGATCGCTGCGACAATAATGTACCGTAGACTGTCCTTTCTATACGTAGTAATAATATAATATATTTCAATGGTCTCTTTATTGGCGCGGGTTATGTAGGTAAGTGCCAAATGTCAAGTTTGTTTTATCTTATCATAGGCTCTGTCTTCACAGTCGCATTCCCTTTCCTCTTGCTCATCAGTGCATGCATTAGCGCATGCTCCATCTTTTCAAAAAGAAAAGATTTGTACGGCATGCGCTTGTCGCAAGACTGATTAAAAGTTTAAGACGAAAGGGAACGGTAACGGGAAAGTGACTTTCTAGTCCGCCTGACTAGCTACCACCATCTTACCTAAGCAAGCGCTAAGTCTGACACCATAACAACAATTTAAAAATTGTGTTCCGGCAGTTAGAGGTAAGATAGCCCAGTTTTTTATCATATCAACCGCACGACACCCACTGCTAGGTATAAGCCTCCCCCAAGGATCTCAATAACAATCGCTGCGTTCTGCGCTGCCCGCATCCAGCGGCTTCCCGCGACCTTCACCAGATCGTCGGTCTGTCTACCTTGTCGAGGGGCCTACCCACGGAGCGTCGTCCGGTGCGCGGTCGCCATTCCAGAACCTTTCCGCCTCAACGACCATCGGTTTTTTTCACTACCTATGTAGTTATTCTGACCTGTGCCTATGTTCCCGCCCACTGCCACTTCAGCTGAGTTCTGAGCCTTCTGAGCCAGTTCAGAGGTGAGGATTCCGGGTGTAGTGCGCTTAAACTTTCGGCCTTATCGTCATTTAACATCAGGTGAGGTGAAGGCTAAGCATTATCCACTTGGTGAATGAAGACACACCATTGGATCACATCATTAACGCATCTACCTACGTGCGTGATTTTGACGGAGTGTCCTGCGATATGAACTTGTTTTGATTCATCATTAGTCTAGTGACATTAACATTGACTGCCAAGCCCAAATCTAATTTTTTTTTAGATATTGCATCATTTTGGACCCATGTGCTAAACAGCTTCACAGAAATATGTAATCATTGCCAAAACCATAATGCGTGACAAGGGTCACCATATTGTTTGAAAATTCCGGACAAAGGAAGTTCATAAAAATACCACCTGCCTAAATATTTGATCTAACAAAACTACTAGTTAGATGATTACTGCTTACTTTGTTTCGCGCGGCCACATAATTAAAAACACCAGTCGATTTTTATACAAAAGAGGTAACTTTGAAACCTTGGTTCTCCGCCAAGGATTGACCTAGCTGTGATCTGATGATGGGCATCCAGGGACTAAATGGAGGAGATTCAGATCGCTATACACACCATCAGCGTTCTAAGAGACAAGCATCAGAGTTTTAAGTTTCAGGATATCCATAGGTAAGTAAGTACATTTTTATGCTAATTTAGCAGTTTTTTTTTTAATATCCATATCTCTTATTATTGCTGATTAGATCAGTTGGGTATGTATTCGATCTGAAACCCATCCATTCACTCCCTGGATGGCCATCATCAGATCACAGCTAGGTCAATCCTTGGCGGAGAACCAAGGCTTCAAAATTACCTCGTTTGTATGAAAATCGACTGGTGTCTTTAATTATGTGTTTTTAATACAATTAATTACATTTAGGAGAAAAATCTTGAAGCAACAAGTGGTTCTTTTCAAGGGTAAGTGCCTAAAATAGAATAGGTAGATAGGTATTTCAACAGTAAACAGTGTCAAGTCAACCCAAATATGTCTATTTGATTGATCTTTTAATTATTTTCATACCAAAACTTATCTATGATAAACATTTGCCTACATTTTTCGGTGGAAAAGTGGCCTTGATACTTAAATGTAGGCATGTAGGTAACTATTGTATTTAACCTTACTATTCTATTTAACTTTCATACAATTTGCTATTTCAATTTAATAACGAAAATATCAAAAAATAGGTGTGAAGCAGCAGATTTTTTTTCACGATCTCAGATTCAGAGTTGGTCCCATTAAAAGTTTGATGGTCCCTTCTACCATATTTAGCATTAGGGGTTTTTTTCAACACGTTTTATAATCAAAACCTGGAGCTTTTACTGAATCATTCGAAAAAGTATACCTACTTACGCACATATAAAAAAAAACTGTATTTGTTTTCAGACTATAACCAACATTTGGTTACTTTGTCTTAAGTCACTATTTACTTGTAATTGAATTTTAAAATGACCTATTTTTTAGTCAATTCCTAAGTCCAACTTAGGTAGGTACTTCCGGTCTCGACATTTTAAGAACCATGGTAATAGAAAGAGTGAGACATAGTATAGGTAGTATATGAACAATCTATTCTGTGGTCTAAAGAAAACACTTAAAAAGTTGTGAAAATATTATGACGTTTTTTAAAAAATAAATTGCAAAATTTACGGCCTACTGTTAAGTAACTTAAATGCCTGACGAAAGATGCGGTATCTTACTTGTGGTAGGTACCTATTCAACTGTTAGGTATAATATTCTATTTATAAGTTGTATGATCGCTTAAACCAGTTCGCATACCAAGGATCCAGTCGAATGGTCGAGCATTCACTACGACCTATCTAGCGGAAACCGATCGTAGGAACGTAGCGCCAATTTTCGTTTAAGCCCCCCTTGACAAAGTCACATACATATTTGTAAAAATTACAAAGAACTCGCTTCCGATAGGGTTACCAGACGTCAAGATTTTTGTGTCCTTCCTTGTCAGGATTCCGGCCAGACTTGGAAAATTATGTTAGAGTTTATTGGATTTTATAACAGAAAAATCCTTAGAAATTAAGTTTTATTTATTTTACTTTTCTTGGGCAACAACCAACTAGGTACCTACTTAGGTACATTTGCAGTAAATTATTAATCAACACAAAAAACTAAAACAATATTTTTGTCTACTTAAACATTTGTCATGACTTTTAAGTAGAAATCAGGCTTTTTGGTAAAATTTTGTAGGTATAAGTTATGGATTTGTAGTTTAAAAAATCGATGGCTTACAAAAGCTTATGTATGTAAATTCATTATCGCTTTTGCAAAATGGGACATGTGTAACATAGAGTGACACTATAATTTGTCTAGCTATCTGTTATTCCCTCAGCCTGCCTAGCATGACCGATTTATATCGCGTGATATAGCATTTTATCGACACTCAACTGTCAAACTCCTTTGTCTTTTTGACAGTTAAACGTGATAAAACGCTATATCACGCGATATAAATCGGTCATGCTAGGCAGGCTGAATCTGATGACTTTTTCAATCGATGTTCGTGGATGGAACGACATTGCATAGCTTTTTAAGTTTATACCTTGTAATAATTTAAAGATATTGATGTGTAAGCTGATGATTCACCGAATAATAAATAAATAAATTGCTTTGTGTCTGTACAGGCTGTACAGCCAATGTCACAAGCAAAACAGCAACTAACGATAAAACACGCTTAACTTCATTAAAGCGAAGGTAACAATCGCGTTCGCGTTTAAATTCCGCTTATTAATAATTCATTAATTTTTATCATGGAATCGTGGTTATCAGTGCATAAAGTAACACTGATCGCCACTACATAGGTACACCACAAACTGTGTCATCTCAGCACTCACTATAATAGTATATAATATAGTATGTAAAAGAAAGAAAAGGAAACAAGACTTGCTTGCCTAAGCCTACCCGATTATACTTATCGCTTTTGTTTATTGTTTGTTTTACAATTTTAACGGTAAATTCATCGGTACAGGAAAGGACAAACGGATTTATCGACAAAGATCAGTTAATTTATGCAAATAAACTTAATTATTCAAAGCCCATTGTTTGGCGAATGTACGTGTACGTGCATGCATTCTGTATGTAAATATTACACTTTGGTCAATGATCTCATGAATATACTATCATCATCAGTTGATATTGTATACTTAGGTTAGGTCCCTAATAACTAGCGGTTCAGCCACAGAATACGGGCATGAGTTGGATTCACAGAACAGAAATTGGATTCCTAATTCCTAGTATTGGGTACATAGGCTGCCTCTCAGTCTCCATTGACGCGAAGCGTGGTGGCGGCGGAGCGGAGAAACTAAGAAATACCTACTAAATTAACCAATAGGATTTCGGAGCGAAGATTTTATGCAATCCTATTGGTTAATATTTCCTCGTTTCTCCGCTCTGCCACCTCGCTGCGCCAATGGACAGGCGGCCTTACTTTTATACGCTTGGTAGTCTTACCCTGACATAGATAGATACCACAACCATTCCTGTCACCCTGTTGTAATTATCTGGTAACGATATTATTTGAATGAATGATATATTTATTTGCATTAATTTTGAGTACGTACAAGATTTGGTGTTCTTAAGTAATAGAGTCCGTCAAAATCTACTTATAATTAAGCATGCAAAAATTTAAGTTTGTAATATCGTTACTTATTCCTGTTAAAGGTGATAAGTTTCTTGCGCCCGTTTTTCATGTCAGTTAAAAAAGTCTGGAACGGGTGGTAGGAAAATATAGACGATTCAAAAGTACTTAATAATTAAGTTTATTTGAATAAAGCTATTTTTGACTTTGAATTTGACGTTTACCTATACCATACCATAACGACTACACGTGGACGGGCATTTTCATCATCCTCATTCCTCCCCCTACCCTTATCCCAACTTATTTGTGGTCGGAACAGTGCGTCCTTCTCTACCATCCCTTCCTGTCTTTCGTCATCTCCTCATCCACTCCCTTCACATTCATATCGTTCCGCACACAATCCATCTATCTTTTCTGCGGTCTTCCTCTCACTTTCCAGCCCTCAATATACATAAATCCATTACTCTTCTTGTAACATTGCCCTTCATCTCTTCTCATAACATGTCCATAATACCTACTACAGAATATAATAATACCAGACGATTCCCTTTCAATTAAACTTTTCTATCAATGGTGCTACTTTAAAACTTAATCTCACATACCTACTTATTCCTAATTTTATCCATCATCATTCATCATCATGTTCATGATATAACTAGCCATAATACGCCAACTGCGGCACATCATGTATGTAAAAATCCGGGAAGTCCGGAAGTGTGGTAACCCCTAGTGTAGATTTGTAATGAGCGCAGATAAAACATAGTTTTTATTTATTCTTATTTTTGATTAGTTTATATATTTAATCACAAAATAGAGAGACTTAATTTAGAGAACAACCTATCGGTTCGCTATACTTACCTATAAAATATTATTATGTAGGTGTACAGTACACACACATGTGTTTGTTTTAAATATTTAAAATAAATCTGATAAGGTTCAATAGGTACCTACCTAACTTTTAATTGAAATTAAGAACCTAATTCCATACTAATACGTTTTAAATTGAATTGAACGTTTTAATTATCACAACTGCGATAGTCATGGTTGGCGGCAAATAGCAAATCTACATTGACCTTTCTTTGCAAAACACGCACGATGGTCTCGTACCTATTTACGCTTTGTATTTTACAGGACGTTATTTGACCGTAATTACCGTTATTTCGAATAAATAACTTCAAATCCGGTAAAATATCATAAAAAACTACGGTTTAACAGTATTTTTGATATCTTTATATTTTTAACGATATTTCAATCCCTGTTTTAAGTAGTATGTACGTACATACGTAGGTTTAGGTGTTTTTTGTATGTCGAGGAAAAACGCATTTACGCGCTTCCCCTCCTCCCGCAGGTGAGCGAGAGGGATGTATGTGGGACTCGCCAGAGAGGAACCGCAACATTCAACATTGCGACTCCCTCCACGACTACCTCCCGTGATCACACCCAGTGTACCTACCAAGGTAAACTTACTCTATCAAAAAGGCCGCTAACACTATCAAGATATTGCAATAATAAGAAAAACTAACAAACACTGTAGAAACATTGTTGGATTTACGCACATAGTCTGTTTCATATTTGAAGATCAGACAAACAATTTTATTAGTTATTTGTATAAAAAGAAAAAATAATATTGTGATGATTGTGATACGTCATTCAGAGTAGGTGCCGTAAGTACCTATCACAATATTTTTTCTTTACGAAGTATACGTACCTAATCACCGACAGCCAGATCATTCTTTCTCTCTCAAGTTTCGATATCGAAGTTCGTTATCGCTTTATCAAACAAATGTGACATTTGGCAGATTTATCTTTTCGCGCCTCAACATATAATATAAACCAACACAAAATAGAAAAACTATTGGTAACTACCTACCTGATTAAATCACCACAAAAATAGAGAAACTAGGTAGGTACAATTTGTGTTAGTAATGAAAAGTCTGGGAAAATAATAAAGGCGGACAATGCCTGGACGTAATCCTAAAAGTCCGAAAATATCCGGTTAAATCCAGACGTATGGTAATCCTACAGATAAGTGTTGTTTAATGTTGGGATTAGCGCATCGCTACGCTAGCTTTTTTTTAGATTTCGTCATCTACAAATAACATTATTTCACCTTAATCCTGCTGGTAGCTTTCCCTCCATGCCAGCAAGATTTTTTTTATGCACAACGGGATAGTGCTGGCCTCCACCTCACCTGATGTTAAGTGACGATAAGGCCTGTTGTAAAATATACTTATGGCTGTATGTGAAGTAATTCCCTTGCCTAGATGTATTTAATTATAAGATAAAATGTCATTGTACATCCCTGTCTCTGTGTCATGGCTTCCTCTATCAATACAGTTGATTTCCTTTATAAAATAATCTTTTATTATATCCAGCACGATTCAGAACCCAATATCCGTCCACACAACAATATAAAATAAGGCCGACAGTGAAAGCGCACTACACCCGGAATCCTCACCGCTGAGGAACTGGCTATCTTACGGAACACAACAATTTTTAAATTGTTGTTATGTTATGGCGCAGACTTGGCGATTAGCTTCCTCACAGTGGCGCCCTCACCTTTAATAAATTTATTGCTCGCTAAGTACATAATGTATCGAAAATTTAAACGTTGCGATTGAAGCTATAAGGTTCTATAGTTTATTAATTTACAAACAATAACCTGTGTAAAATATAGTTCGTTGTAGTGTAGCAGTAGGCAAAAAAAAACAAAAAGTGGCCACTTTTGGCACTTTTGCCTACTACTACTACAACGAACTATATTTTACACAGGTTATTGTTTGTAAATTAATAAACTATAGAACCTTGATTTTAATCTCAACGTTTGAATTTTTGATACATTGTGTACATAACGAGACGATTTCTTTCTTTAACACCCTTCCGGTCGACTGTTAGAGAATGCCTTAAGGCATTAAGTCCGCCAATTGTATTTTCTTATGCAATAAAGTTTAAATAAATAAATAAACGAGCAATCAATTTAATTAAGATGAGGGCGCCACTAGTACAGCCAGCCAGGCGGACTTGAAATAAGCCCTACCACCAAGTACAAATTGTACCCCCCCTGGGAATCGAACCCGGGACCCCTGCGACACGGGTGGACGAACCACTAGACCACAGAGGCGGTTAGTTAACTGTAATCTGTAACGCAGTGAATCCGCTGTTTACAGTTATTCGAATACCTACCTAATGTTACCGTAAAGGTTTTACCACGTTTTATCATCAATGAGCGGTTTTCAAAAGACAGTTTAAGAAAAAAAGTAAGGTACAAAAAGACTAGATTTCGTTGAAAAGTACCTAGGTAGCTTTTTATGAAAAATATGAAATGTAATAACATTTTTACTATACGTTTGTTGAATATGTGGTTTGTTGCGTTGTCCGTTGGCGTGTTACGATTACGAAGAACTTTTCTATGACCAATATGACCATTAGATTAGTGGGAAATAATATTTAAAAAATTACCTAGTTGAAGTAGCGCCATCTATCGACATAAAATTATACTAAAATTCTCTGATGTCAGAAAACCGCTCATTATTAAAAACATAATAGTAGAGATACAGGTGGATGGAACCAAGTTCTTTCATTACTTTTCCGTTTTTTAGTTTCATTGTTTTTTTTTTTAACTTTAACTTCTCCACTAAGTTATTCTTCATTGTAGCCTCTTTCTCTTTATTATAATATACTTAACGTTAAAAAACTAAAAGCAAGCACTATGATAACCACAAAATAATATTAAGTGAGACAAACTTTATGAAAAATGGAACTGTAAACAAAACTATACCGCCATCCTGTAAGGAATGATCTTCTCGGAATCCAAACAAAACAAACTGTCTTGGCAGCCACCCACAAAGTTAATCTTGCGTCACTAGCACTAACTTTTATTTATAAACTGTTTTTTAAACCACAAAAAAGCTTTTTAAAACTTTCACATAACACCGTGTGTCCTTGAATGTCATAAACAACTCATTGTTTTTTTATTGTAAAGAAATTATGTGGACCGTGCGTGAATGGACGCGCGCTTACCCCGGTTCGAAATTCGAAATGGTTTAAAATTCCATACGCGACGCGATGCGCGGTCTCGTGGAATGACGATGCGTTGACCGGCGAAGCGAACCACCGTGAACGGTGTTTGTCTAGTGACGTCATTTTTAACCGGTTGTTGTGGAATCTGTTAATGTAGCGCTAAAAGCGCTATCGACATCAGCAATGTTATACACTGCTGGGCGCTAGGGCACATGCCTTCCTTATGGGTGCATGGATAGTAAAGAATAAAGATGTGCCACGCTGGCCCTATGCGGATTTGTGGGTGTTAACGACTGCAAATGCAGCGCACGGAACGGAGGAACTCGAGATAATTGGTCACCCATCTTAAGACCGACCCTTGCGAAAGTTGCTAACCGCCGTAATCGAAGGGCCAGCGATAAACCACTGCGCCCGCCACTTCGCTCCTCGAACATTTGAAGCGCTGTTTTCGAATCACAGATTCGAATCTTATAAACAATAATAATATTGCCATTATACCTAGATATTTATATGTAGATCTACTGTAGGTATAATCCGCGCGCGATGAGAATGGTAAGGGACTTTGTCAAAGTGAATTGAAAATGACTGTAAAGCAGTAGTGTACAGCGCCGCGCTGCCGCGTTAGCGGTACCGTGCGCGTCTCAGTTCCAAATGGTATTATACCATTCTCATCGCGCGCGGATTATTTTAGCTCTGATTACGTGGGTGGGTCCCTATTTTTTAACCGATTTCAAAGGAGGAGGTTATCAAGTCGACGGTTTTTTTTTACATTGTGTTTTCTTTACTCAAAGTCAAAGGCAAAATGGCTTTATTCAAATAAACTTAATAATTAAGCACTTTTTACCCGACTGCAAAGAAAGGGTTATGTGTTTCGCGCGTATCTTGTTAATCGTCTATATTTTTTTCAGAATTTTTACAGCTGGCTATACCTACATAAAGTACCTACTTATACATTAATAATACCATTAATAAATTGAAATAAATAAATAATCAAAGAATTTACTATTGTGCGTATGATCTTGAAATATGACCTTATTATTGTCTTTTTATACAATGTTTACTTTTAACGGTAGGTAGGTAGGTACATATACTGGCGCGGTTTATTGATATTATAAATTACCTATGATAAAATATGAAATTATCTCTTCTAGGTAGGTACCTAGGTAGCTATGTCTGTGATCTGTGATGAAGAACGAATGAAATTAATCAAAACAGTCAATTTCTTATTTCTATTTCCTAAAGGTAAGTAAGTACCTACCTCTAAAGTAGAGAAATTTTCCTGACCGACTATCCAGGGGAAAATCCAACTTGCCTATAATATTATGTAAGTTAGGTACTGTACAGATTATTATGTAGGACTAGGTATACTGTATGCATACAAAATAAAAACAACATCATAATTATTATTTTGTAAGCATAACTTAATTCATCATCATCATCATCATATCAGCCGCACGACACCTACTGCTGGGTATTAGGCCTCCCCCAATGATCTTCACGATGATCGGCCCTGCGCTGCCCGCATCCAGCGGCGCACCGCTGATCGTCGGTCCACCTTAGCGTCGTCCGGTGCGCGGTCGCCATTCCAGAACCATTCCGCCCTAACGGCCATCGGTTCTTCTCGCTATGTGCCAGTCCCATAGGATTCCGGGTGTAGTGCGCTTCCACCTTCGGCCTTATCATAACTTAACATCAGCCTGCCTAGCATGACCGATTTATATCGCGTGATATAGCGTTTTATCACGTTTAACTGTCAAAAAGACAAAGGAATTTGACAGTTCAGTGTCGATAAAATGCTATATCACGCGATATAAATCGGTCATGCTAGGCAGGCAGGTGAGGTGAGTGAGTGAGGTGAAGGCCAAGCACTATCCCGTTTGTGGACAAAAAAAAGAAAAAATATTCAAGAGCTAAGTATTTTGTTTTTAAAAAAAGCTACAGCGCAGCGATTCATTGTCATTATTACGGGAGGTGTGTGAGAGGGCTGGACGTGACGTCAGTTCGTGAGCGTAGGCATGCAACCAGAATAGAATGACCTCTTACAACCCTGGCGCACTTTACACCTATTAAGGAAAAGGAAGGTCAAGTTACACCAGACAGTTAGTGCGTCCTTCCTTCCCTTCCATTATTCTTTTGTTTCTTGAAAGATTTTTTCTCAAACATGCTTGGAAATTCGAACATTATTTTGACAACCTTCTTCGGGCTAAATCGGAGTTTCCGGACAGACCTAAACCGCGCCGGCAATTTTTGTATGAGAATCCATTACTAACGTGTAACAATGGATTTTCATAGAAACATTGCCTGCGTCTGACCGTAAATGTTAGTACTGAAACTCATTATACACGTGTTATTCAGAAATGGAACCAAATTTTCAATGAAACACGACAGCCAATGAGGTCTGTGATCATCATCAATATTTAAAATTAGAACTGGCTTTGCAAATGGAAAGTTCCGAATCACGGTAACAGTGTCATAAGCGCACTAACGACCGCCTATTAATTTGTATTCCTGGTTACAAAACTTAAGTGTAACATACGATTCGGACAGGTGGCATAAAATATCATTGTATTATCTATGGATGTTGGCGCGGGGGAAGTTATTATTGTTAAAATTGTTTGTTGTTTTGTCAAATATTTTATCTTCGATCTAAATTAAGTAATTAATTTAATATAAAAATGAGTTCAACCGACGAAAGTGATATTTTGACGCCACCTGAAATTCAAGAAGTGGCAAGAACTGTAATAGAATACATGTTGTCTCCAAAATCAAAAAACATTAAGTAAACCAGATGTAAACCTAATTGCAATGCCCAAAAGACATTCACAAGGGTATAAATGTAGGAAGTCTGCATCAAACGTGCAAATTTTCTTGTCAGAAGCATGAGACAGTGTGTATTTGGATCCTAAAAAGTAAGTTTTCGTACTTATTGATAAGTACCTACCTATATAGGTACCAATTTACCACTTTGTTTTAGTTAAAAAGCAAACATCACAACTTTACACGTTCTTTATTTTTGTTTCAGGTTTGATTTTTGCCATTTTCGGTGCATGAAGATGCAACGACATATTCAGTAGGTATCTATGTAAAAGACCTAGAAACTCAAGACGGTGCGATTTGTTACTTTCAATTACTGTAATTTTAAATAAAAATAAAATGTTAAAAAAAGTTACTACTTGGTTTGAATTTCCGCGCATTATTTGAGAAAAGTACTATACAAGCCTTGGCCGCAACTGGGCATTGATGGACTCACGTATGTGTGCCTCGGCTTCGCCTCGGCCCACATTTTCACGTTCGTCCTTCAATGCCTGTGTTGCGTGCCGCTGCAGTAATGTACTATTTTATCACTGACACTACTTACATCAAAGTAGGTAAGTACCACATAAAAGTGTTGTCTATGTTCATTGTTTAAACTTGGTTTAAATGGACTACTCGTTGTTTGCTATTTTTATTTTGGGAATGAAAATGTTAGTATAATAATACCTACTAAATAGAAAAAATACGGCTCGCACCAGATCAATTCCCGGACGGGAATCGAACCCGCGATATCGATATCCGGTCCAATGCTCACCGCTGAGCTACCGAGTCACTAGTGGTATCGTCGAATTTCTTCTAGTATATCCCACTCATCGCACTATTATTTATTCTGTTTCATCGCTGTAAGCTAATATTATCATAGTATACCTACCTTATCGACCCTTAATTATGTTTAACATACATAAAAAAACCGTCGACTCGAGAACCTCTTCCCTTTTTAAAGTCGGTTAAAAATAGGGGTCACTGAATGGTTTCCATACAAACGAACTAACTTAGTCAAGGTTTTTTTAATATTAACTCACAATCTGATTTTATTTGAATTCAGCGGGGTGGGTCTCTGTCTACTCTACTCAAAGCTATTTTTTTAGAGTTCTTGTCGCTCTATATATATGGCTAGACAGCTGAAGTTTTCATAGCTGATGATGTATTTCTATTGCCACTATAATCTAGTACTGATGTCGGAAGTTTATTGACAGTTCAAAAGAAACTTATTAGAATCATTGTTAACATAGAGGAATCAGACAGCTGTAAACCTTACTTTGAAAAACATAAAATCTTGACCTTACCCTGCATCTATATTCTAGAGATATGTAAATTCGTTCGGAAATACCCAAATTTATACACTAAACGAGATGATCAAATTAAAAAACATAATCTTAGAAACAGAAATAAATTAATGCTTCCAAATTCTTATATGAAACACCATTCGTCCAGCCCGCTAGCCATGTCCATAAAAATATTCAATAAACTTCCAGATTCACTTAAACATGTCAATGATGATAAAAAATTCTTAAATAATTTAAAACAATTACTAACAAAAAAGTGTTATTACAACTTGAAGGAATATTTAGAAGATGAAAATATAGAAATATGAATAGGTATTGTAGATAAAAAGTCAACTTAATTAAAACATTAAAATACTTAACTTAAATTAAATACATAAGTGCAATATAATTGAATAAATAAAATAGTTTTTATTAATTAAGTAATAACTACTATTGTAATGAAACTAATATACTTACTAATATAATATAATGATAAATAAGTGTTTGCTATCTATTATTGTTGTTGTGCCCGACAGGGTCCATAGTGATCTAAAATATTATAATTTAAGAACTAGGTACTGTAACACTGTGGAATGCAATAAATGATTTGAGTATTGAGTATTAATAAAACAACAAATATTAATAAAAACTATTAGGTAGGTACCTACCTACTTATATTTGTTGGCACTCAAGGTCTTCCTTGAGTTAGATTATTGAACCTACAACATTATATTTTGTAAATGACCGTCTGTTGTCCAAAAAAAATTATTTACTCTATGGAGATAGATGACTCAGCGGTTAGCCTGCTGGAAGAAGCAGGCTAACCGCGGTTCCAGAAGGCTAATCGCTGATTCACCGATCGCCAATGATAAAAAAACAAACAAATAACGCAAAGGTCAACATTGTTTATGTTTTTTTATTTTCAATTCTCATCTCCAATCTTATTTATTTTATTTTATTTTATTTTATTTTTTTATTCTTTGGAAAACCAACAGCAAGACAAACAAAATAATATCTAAAATATATAAACAGTCAGCCAATTAAAGGTCTTCACATATATAAAACATTATTTTAAATGTGGATAAGTTTAGTGTGGACAAACCAGCACAGCAAAATAGCAAATTAGCACTTAATCTAACACTTAATACAGATCTAGACAAACCAAATGACTAACCAAACACTACGTAAAGAAATCCTCACATATTAGACGCCTCGCAGTTGCTAAACCAGAGTAATAAATATCAAACTTTTTGCTTTTACACAAATCATTAAGACTTTTGCTTGCTCGCAGCAGGAAGGAGTTTCGGCGGTAGTTAGACGAGACAGGCGGTACGCGAATAGGGGTGTAGTGTCTAGCTGACCTAGACGGGATATTGAAATTTAGTTTTGAGAGAAGCTCAGGAGAGTCAACTTTGTTCCATATAATTTTCAATAGGTAGGTTATATCTGACACTTCTCGTCTTTTAAATAAAGGAAGAAGGTGAAATTTTGAGCATAGGTTTAAGTAATCATTCGAATCATAGGGAATCCGCAGGCGGTAACATAAAAATTTTACAAATTTCATTTGAAGACGCTCAATGCGATGAATGTATTTGTCATATCGCGGGTTCCAGATCTCTGACCCATATTCCAGGATGCTTCTGACGAACGTACAGTATAAAATTTTGAGAGTTTTAATCTCTTTGAAGCTAGACGCGGTTCGCATTACAAATCCTAACGCCCTATTTGCTTTTTTGACAATATTCTCGACATGATCATCGAAGAGAAGTTTAGAATCATGCAGAATCCCCAGGTCCCGAGTTACGTGATTCCTTTGCAAGATTTGGTGTCTCAGATGGTACTGGGAAGGAACAATGCAGCTTTTTCTTGTAAATGTAACTGATGAGCATTTCGAAGGATTCAAGTCCAGTTTATTTCGTTCACAATAATCATCTTATACAATGTTTATCTTTCCGTTATAGGGTAAATTCACTTTTAAAATCGAACTTATTATACAATATTTTATTGTCAAGTACGAGTGGCAACCCGAAATTGGTATGCTAAATCGGCGTATGTAATCGCGGCTTTAGAGCGCGGTTGTTTGGTTTTTTTAACTCACTCTAAGGTTCGGAACGACCAAGAACTTTAAATGTCAATGTCAATACAAAGTCTTCATTTTCCATTTGGAATACGAATAATTTAAACTTTTCTTTATTCTAAGTCAAATAAAATCTTTTTTTGAGGATCTACTATGATTATTTTAAACTTTAGACTCAAAAACATCAAACTACAAAATAACCTACATTTTTTCTATAGATAAACGTCAGAGCGTTTTCCAACCACCGATTTTGATGGTTAAAAAGTTGCAACGCTCTGACGTTTGGAACGGGATGGTTGTGAAAAAAGAACGTCACACTCTAATGTTTGGAACACCGGCCGTTAGAGCGTTTGGTTGTGGTTAGGTTGCACTCGGAGTGTAGCCTTCAAATGTATACCTATAGACACCTTAGTATACTGTGCTGTGGTGGGTGGTCGATGACTTAGCGGTAGGTCTGCTAGAATGCATCTAATGTCAATGTCACATCACATTATAAAAAGAAAATATTTTTTGTATTAATACATTTGGCGAAATCCAAAAGGGAACCGCCAAAGCACAAAAAGAAGAAGAAGAAATAATTCTAATTTAGGTTTTTATGAATTTCTGAAATAAATATAAATGGATGATATTTGCCAGACATGTTTAAGTATAAATCGCAGATATATCCCACTGAAAAGTGCTAATTCTCTTATTCAAGATTTTAATTTACATGAGGTTTGTTTACTTTCAGAAAATTCTTGTGTGTTTTCCTAATATTCTGAAAATCAAATTAATGTGAAACCACTTTTCAAATGAATATATAATACTAGGTATCTGGTAAATCTGGTATAGTTTGCTAGTTCTAAATAGCTTGTTTAGTTAGATTTGAATGCAGTGTGGCAGTGTGTGTTAAGAAAATATTTTGGTAAAGTTACCTTATAACTGACAAAATACTAGAAAAAATCGACTCACCCGTAGCAGCTCAGACGGGACCGCACTACGGGTGAGTCGATTTTTTCTAGTATTTTTTCAATTACTTATAATAAGTATATAAAAAAAGCATTGTGAATGCTAAAATATAAAAATTCAATATTTTGGTAATTTTATTTTATTATAATGTGGTGTTTGATTTCAGATTAAACATTTAGATGGAAGCATTTGCTGGGAATGCTATAAAAAAATGGAAAACTTTTCAAAATTCAAGTCACAAGTAAAATTAGCACAAGACTCATTAAAACTAAAGGTAAGTACCAAATTAAAACTAGTTAGTTTAAAGTTGCACAGTAATATAGTAAATTGTAAGTATGCAGAAGAACAATGGGAAGTCGCTGAATGTGGGCAGCGCAAGTCCAATCGTGCAGATCCTTGGGGGAGGCCTATACCCAGCTGTGGGTGTCGTACGGCTGATATGATGATGATGAAGTATACAGAGGCAATGTATTCTGTAAAGTAAATGAGTTTAATTCAAAATGTTAATAAAGTTATACACTGAGTACATAATCAACGAAAACCAGCTTTGATTTGATTTGGAATGTAGGTACTGTCGTAAGTACTAAGTAGGTTTGCACAACTAATTGCCTTAACTCGTCAACGCCCGCTGTGCCCTATCGGGCACAAACAACAATAGAAATCTATTGTTGTATTGTTTTCCGGGCGTTGAAGAGTTAAGCTCGTGAGCTGTTTCTCACGCACATGCAGTGGTCAAAATGGACCGGAATGCACTGGAACACCATTCCAGTTTGTGAAAAGTTATCCTTACATCATTCCGCTATCAGTCAGAAAGTTTGAAAGGGAATGCGTTCCGGTTCGTGATTACCGAACACTGCAATATTTTGTTATTAAATTCGGAAACATCATTGCCATACTTTGTCAATTATTTAACTTTACATGATACTCATATAATATGATTAATAAGTAGGAGCTATCGACAGGACCTCTGCTTTATTTCTACGGTTAAATCGGTTGCACGCCGCTCCATCACTAACATACGTTTTGTTCGTACAGGGGTGATACTTGCGCACACGTTTTATTATTGCAAAGTGATAAATCATGTGAGTTGCTGATCTAACAATATTGAAAAACAAACATAAGAAGTAATAATTTTGTATTGTTTCAGATTAAACTAAACAAATGCCTCAGCAAACTGTCCGTGCAATATAAAAACTCTTATGATTATCAGTTTTGTTATCATTCAGACCCTCTTATAAGCTATGAAAGCAGGAAAACAGAATTAAATATAGTTAAAGAAGAACAAATAAATAGTGATTGTAACAATGATGAAGAAATTGAATTCAATAAAAACATCTATGATGAAAAGCCAGTTGTTGATAGTTGTATCAATGTATATGTAGATTCACTTGAAGTTAAAGCTAATGTAAATAATTACAGTTCTAATCTTAGCAATAGAAATGATAATAATGAAATAGCTGAAGTATTAGAAAAGGCAGAAAATGTAACTAGCCTCCATAAAGACAGATTGCCAAAGGCAACAATTAAAAGTGATAAAGAAAAACTAAAGTATAAAAATAAGAAAACATTCAAAGTACAAGATGAAAAAGTTAGGAGTAAGTTTACAAAAATCGTTTTTACTGTTGAAGAAATGATGGAGAATAGGGAACAAAAAAGGAGTAGACCTAACTTTAAGAAGATACAGTTCAAATGTGATAGTTGCTTAATCGGGTTTACAAGGCGAGAAAAAATTGATGAACATATTAAAAAGAAACATGACGAGGTATGTACCACCGTATTCACTTCTCGCTCGCACACGCTACGCCACAACTATTGCTATCTATCTACGTCACAAAAAATCTCTAGCCGTAGCCAATGAGATGATGACACTGATTATCCGGCTCGAAGGATCAACTGAATACAATCAAATTAAAAAAATCTGTGTATATTTTTGGCTACTGAGCTACTACTCATTAAGCTACTAGGCTGATTGAATAATGTCCTTGATATGGCTATTAAAGTTGTTTTCCCGTTTTCAGTGTATCGGCGCATTCGTTTGTGATGTTTGCAATGTAAGATTTGCTCATAAGAACGCCATAGAGAGGCACTGCCAAACGCATTTCATAATCTACAGATGTAAACTATGCAAGTTTGAAAGTGTCGAGCTTTGGCAAGCTTACACGCATTGCGAGACAAGGCATAGCGCAGATGATATCAATAGTATTCACTGCCAACAGTGTTCCGTTGTTGTCAAGTAAGTTTATTTTGTTTTCAGTCTCAAATTCAAGAAAATAGTTTTTGTCAACCATTTGTTTCATTGAGATTAACATTGGATTCAACAGAGTTCACTGTTTCCCTATTTCGACCAAAGTTGTAACCTAAGCTTAAAGTCACTCGCCTTTATGACACACACACACCCACAACAGCTCATCAAATTTAACAGATGAACTTGCTCAAAAAGCTTCTCAGGATCAACATGTGCCTGATGCGTCGTCGTCTATACTTGAAATCGACTTTCCTCCTGATATTTACATAAACTCATATTTTAGAACTCCTGAAGAACTCGATAAACACATGACTACGATGCATGTTATTTATTGCAACGAATGCGGCGAGAAATTCAAAAAGAAGTCAACTTTGAGGACACATAAAGTGTAAGTCAGTCATTGAAAGATCTAAAAATTTATTGATTCAGATTTTACTAAGGCTTTTGACTAAGGCTATCTTAGGGAAATGTTGCATGTCTGTGAGACATATGCTGCTGAGCATGGGCTCAAATATAATGTCAAAAAGACCGAGCTCATGATCTTTGAGGCTGCTGGTAAATGTCCCGATAATACAGCTAACGTTATCCTTAATGGCGTGAACATAAATCGTGTGATGAAATTTAAATATCTGGGGCATATCATTACTAGTAGCCTCAAAGATGATGCTGATATTGAATGGGAGCGTAGGGCTCTGGCGGTTAGAGGTAATATGTTGGCTCGCAGATTTTCTCGTTGCTCAGAAGACGTCAAAGTCACACTTTTTAAGGCATATGCCTTTTGCCAAAACATATACACGGGAAATCTGTGGGTTAACCATACTAAAAAGTCGCTGGAGACACTGCGTATCCTTTATAATAATATCTTTAGGATGATGTTGGGTCTGCCTCGTTTTTGCAGTGCATCTGGCATGTTTGCGGAATACCAAACTGGTGGTTTTGAAGCTATCTTGCGTAAAAAAACCGCATCCCTAATCCGCAGAGTGAGGGACAGTCCCAATAGCATCCTAAAGACTCTGGCAAATCGGTACACTTCCCCACTGTGGAAGTGCTTTATTCGAAGAGTGACAGCTACGGGAATCTACCCTTTTTTGTGATAGCCAGTCTTGGCACAATAATTTTAATAAGTACCTATTCAATTCAATTTAAATTAAATTACTAACAATAGTATTAAGGTTAATTACTAACACATATGGATGTAATTTATCTGAAATAAAAAATATTTAATTTTAATTTAATTTAATATCTCCATTTTTATGTATCTCAAATTCACAATATTGTTGTCAAACTTTTTCTTCAGAATCATTGAATTGATCAGCATTGAATGTTTGATTCCAGCTATCATATTGAATTAATACTACAATTATTTGAAAAAATAAGTAAAAATTAATTGCCTGTTGCTAAATATGAGTTCCTCAGGGTTCCGTTTTGGGTCCGTTTCTATTTATATTGTAAACTAACTTCATATTGCTGAATTGCTACTGTTTTAAAAGTATTATCTCCAAACTAATTTCTTTATGTTCTCTTTGTATTGTAATTTAAATCTTTATTGTCAACAGACGGATCCATGGTGTCAAAAGAGAATTTGTCTGTACAATCTGCAATAAAAGTTTTATAAAGGCGTCCCGTTTAGAGACCCATATAGCTAATCACAATGATACTTTAGCCCAGCAATTGTCTTACTGCGCTATTTGCAATATTCAGTACAAAAGCGTCCAAGTATATAGAAGTCATTTGAGACAGAGCGCCGCACATTCTCCGGACCAGTAAGTCTGCGATCACCTATACAGGGTGTTAATAAATGAACCAAAAATAAGAAAACCGTGTCTTCAGACCTTCAAACTGAACAACTTTTATTAATGGACCAGGGGGATATTACAACCTCTTAAAACTTGCCAGGTTTATGAATTGCTATGGTTACATCTCTTTCTCGCTGTTTAGCAAATAAAAGAGACGCATTGATAGCCTTTCAGCAAACTGGAAAGGTTTAAGAGGTTGTTTTGAGGTGGTTACTTAAAGCTCTGAAATCGCGAAAAAATCAGTTGTTTCATACATTTTCATATTTTCGTTAATAATTTTTGTGTGAAACAGCTGATTTTTTTCGCGATTTCTAAGTTGGTTCCATAGTAAAAGTTGTTTATTTTGATGGTCCGAAGAAACGGTTTATCATTAATTACTTAAGGCGCTGTGGTGGTGAAACTAGCGCCGCCACTACATTTATTTTTATTACTCGTAAACCAAGTCAATATTTAAAAAAACCGACTTCAAAAAACCTACCTCTAAAAAGCAAGAAATAATATTCGTAATAATAAAAATACGTCTATTGAAGTCGGGTGGGGCTGGAGTACAGATTCCTTTTTTTATTCTAAAAGCCCCACCCGACTTCAATAGACGTATTTTTATTATTACGAATATTATTTCTTGCTTTTTAGAGGTAGGTTTCTTGAAGTCGGTTTTTTTGTTTTTTTAAACTATTTTTTTATTTTTAGTGGTACCTTGTAGGTGTATATTATATATGTAGAAAAATCGGCTCAGCCAAACGTAAGATAATCGCCGGGAAACAGTATTGAACACCTCAAGTTTGCAGGCCCGCATCTGCCAAGAGTATTGTTTTTACTGTTTAATCTCTGCCTGGCTCACAGTTACTTACCAAATGATATGATCCGTACGTTGGTGATTCCTATTGTAAAAAACAAAACGGGAGATCTTGCAGACATAGGGAATTATAGGCCTATTTCTTTGGCGACTGTAATCTCGAAGGTGTGCTTAATTCACATTTAAATAACCATGTAAAACTCCATGACAACCAGTTTGGGTTTAGGCCAAAGTTGTCGACAGAGAGTGCAGTACTCAGTCTTAAGCACACAGTCAAATACTACATCGATAGAAAAACTCCTGTCTTTGCCTGCTTCCTGGACCTTTCAAAGGCCTTTGACCTGGTTTCCTACGACATATTGTGGAAAAAACTTGAAGAAGTACACTTACCAGTAAAATTTAGAAACATTTACAAATATTGGTATGGAAATCAGGTCAACAATGTAAGATGGGACGGGGCTTTGTCCACGTCTTATGGGTTGGAGTGCGGGGTGAGGCAGGGAGGGTTGAGCTCACCTACGCTCTTCAATCTGTATGTGGATGAGCTCATTGGCACTCTCAGCAGCACCAGGGTCGGATGTCATATAGACGGTATCAGCGTCAATAACCTCAGCTACGCGGACGACATGGTGTTGCTGAGTGCGTCAATCTGTGGTCTTAGGAAGTTAATAGCACTATGTGAAGCGTACGCTCGTTCTCACGGGCTGGTCTATAATGTAAAGAAGAGCCAGGTTATATGATCTTTGAGGCTGGAAGTAAACGACTGGAAAATATTCCTAATATAGCTCTTAATAATACTGTGCTACAAAGGGTATTCAAATTTAAATATCTTGGTCATATATTAACTTCCGACCTCAAGGATGATGACGACATTGAAAGAGAAAGGAGGGCGTTGTCGGTGAGAGCGAACATGCTGGTGCGCAGGTTTGCACGCTGCTCACATGAAGTCAAAATCACCCTATTTAGGGCTTTTTGTACAACTTTTTACACGTGCAGCTTGTGGACCAGATATACTCAAAAATCCCTTAATGCTCTTCGAGTGCAATTTAATAACGCGTTCAGGATGTTGCTGGGGCTGCCCCGTTACTGTAGCGCGTCTGGAATGTTCGCGGAGGCGCGTGTAGACTGTTTCTACGCAACCATGCGTAAGAGGTGCGCGTCTCTAGTACGCAGAGTGCGGGGGAGCGCCAACAGCATCCTGGATATGATAGCGAGCAGACTTGACTGCATATATGTGCGTCATTGCTGCGCCGTATCTAGTGGGATGGTGCGGAGATAAATTATTTTGCCCTATTATTGTAACTAAACTAGTTTTTTAAGTTAATACTAACCTTCTGAGTCTTTGTTACTTGTTCCAATAAAATAAATTGAAATTAAATTGAAATTGAAACATACTTAAATACGGGTCAAACTGAGAACCTCCTTTTTTAAGTTGGTTAAAAAACTACACCTTAAGATATCCCTCTTCCAACAAAAAAATAATTATCTTATTCAGTTCATAAACTAAGAAGTAATACGACATTAACATCGAGGTAATTCACACAAAATCATACTATTTTCGTGCTTTTTTCAAGATTACTTTAAAAGTACTGAACCGATTTCTAAATTTTAAAAAATGGGACGAATTGGGAGAAATTGGGAGTTTACCTCATGTAATAACGTTTGAATCCTTTTAATCGGTCCAGCCGTCTTCGAGTAATCGGTGGACATACACAAAAAAAAAACAAATATACAGACGAACATAGAACCTCCTCCTTTTTTGGAAGTCGGTTAAAAAAAGCTCATGTAATAATTTCTTAAATTGTCTCTAATATTTTACATATTATGGATTTTAAAACTTACATAATGAATGATAACTGTTGATGAGTTATTCAAAAAATATTAGAGACAATTTAAGAGATTATTACATGAGCTTTTTTTTTAAATATTGACTTGGTTTACGAGCAATAAAAATAAATGTAGTGGCGGCGCTAGTTTCACGTCGTATTTTTAAACCATACATTTTTTTTTCAAATAAATAGCGTGGCTTTAAACAAATAGCGACTCTTGCTCCGACACAATAAAGTGCTATTCAGTTCGCACAGCGCTCCCTTACCTCTCTACATAAAATTTACCTAGTAGTTGCCTCTCTTTCTATCGCGTAGCTTCTTTTCTGACGTATGAAGTTGGTCCTCGCTGAGGATGCCGAGCGCTTCATACTTACGTGCTGAGTGACAGAGCCCTGGGGGGTAATAATTATGTAACTTTGTTGCAGTCAACTCTGACAGAAATCGCACTTACATTGCTGCTTTAGTATGGACCAATATGAGAACTATCTTACTTAAGAGATTGTCAACCACGTGGTCTCCATACAAACGGCGATAACGTTTCCCACCCTCTAAACCTTAACCTACAGTAATTAATTTTTGGTATTTTTTTGAAATGCCTAACTAAATACTAGGGCTGTACGTTTTGATTTTTTAAATATCTATAATAGATTTCGAAATATTTGCATTTTAGTGATTTCATACAAAACACAGAAGTGCCAATATTTTCAAATCTACAATTAATATTTTAAAAATCAAAACGTACAGCCCTAGTTTTTAGGCATTTCAAAAACATACCAAAAATTCATTGCTGTAGGTTAAGGTTTAGAGGGTGGGAAACGTTATCGCCGTTTGTATGGAGACCACGTGGTTGACAATCCTCTTAAAGCAGCAATGCTTTCGCTGCTTCAATCGATTTCAATCGAGAATTGTTACCAACAGACTTAGTAATCCACGTGCTGGTACAGCTTCAAGTCTGGGTTATTTTTATTCATGAAGCAATAAATAGTTATTATCTCTTTTTATAATTTTTGAACCGATAATTTGTTTATTTTGCAGACACCCTTGCCCAGAGTGTAACAAAAAGTTTTCTTCCAAAGTGTACCTCACAAAACACTACAATTTCTATCACTTGAAGAGGTCGCAGTTTAAATGCGAATTATGTAATAAGGTTAGTTAACAACTAAATCCTTAGTGGAATCGTTGTCGTTAACAATCGTAATGGAATTTTGATCTTTATTCACTGGACTTTAAGTTGAATATTGTTTGACCGACGTCTGCCTTTATTATTATTTATTTATTTATTATGAACAAAGAGGATACCATATGAGGTTACAAAATAGTCCCACAAAACCAACTAGTCGGTTTGACTGTGGGTGTGTTTGACGGTGACTGGTGTGGTGATCAAAAGATTTTCAACATAAAGTCCAATAAATAAAGATAATTATATGCTATAGGTACACTTACAAATTGTAGTCATTTGGTTCCCGCAGTGGGGTGGTTCCAGTGGAACCGTTCCACTCATTACACGCAACTTTTAATATGAGCCCAGCTCTGGTATCGCGAAAAAAAACATTTGTTCCATACATTATTGTGCTTTTGTATGGAACAGCAAGGGAACAGCTAATATTTTTTCGCTATATCAGAGTTGGCCCCATAATAAAAGTTGCTTGTAATCATGAGTGGAACCACCCCACTGCGGGAACCAAATGATTGAAATGTTACCTTTTTTACCGACTTCAAAAGGAGGGAGGTACTCAATTCGACCCGTTTTTCAGTTATTTATATCAGATTGGCGTTTGAAAAACCATAAACAGAAACATCATGGACTCAGCAGAACTCGGAACCACCCCTGCAATGTTTGTGGGAAAAAGTTCTTTGTAAGTTAGATACTTTTGTCTATTCTTCTTCATATTTTATCCTTAGGTAGTTCTTTCTTATTCATGTTATAAATTCAGCTTGTGCTGTGTCGCTGCCTTAAATAGCACAGCAACCATTTTATAAGAAAGAAAAGTAAGAAATAATATTATTAAGAGCCCGTAGCAATTACGGACATTTCAACATAATATTTCAGTTTCGAGTTGCTGAAGTACAAAAAGTTTAGTATTTGCCATTTCAAATAACTGTAAGAAACAATAACTTTTTGTACTTTAGCAACAAGAAACTGAAATATTATTATTAATGTCTGTAATCTTATATTGCGAACAGTGGCCGAGACACATTTTTCAATTACGCACTCAGATTTAAGAAATCTTGAGAAAACTTGATATGTGCGAGCGAGAGAGCTGCAGTCAGCGGCAAAATCGCTACGGGCTCTTAATGCGAAAGTAAGTTTGTTTGATACACTTTCATTCACGTCTTAAGGCGCTGTAGGTAGTGAAACTAGCGCCGCCACTACATCTATTTTTATTACTCGTAAACCAAGTCAATATTTAAAAAAGCTCATGTGATAATCTCTTAAATTGTCTCTAATATTTTTTGAATAACTCTGCAACAGTTATCGTTCATTCTGTAAGTTTTAAAATCCATAATTGTTAAAAGTGACCACTTTGAGCTAAAATGGATTTTATAACATACAGAAAGAATGATAACTGTTGAAGAGTTATTCAAAAAATATTAGAGATAATTTACGACATTATTACATGAGCTTTTTTAAATATTGACTTGGTTTACGAGTAATAAAAATAAATGTAGTGGCGGCGCTAGTTTCACTACCTACAGCGCCTTAATATAATATTAATACATTATTTTATCTTCATAATGTCCTCTTTTCAGACCCAATCGACACTCCGTGGACATCAGCTGACGCATTCAGAACAACGTACCTTCATGTGTGAAGATTGCGGTGACACATTCAAACAGAGGCCCGCACTTTACACACACACTAAATTAGTGCATAAAGGCGTCAAGCGGAAGAAATAATCTTAACCCCTTAAATAATACAATGAGCGGTTTTCTGACAGCTGAGAATTTTAGTTTATTTTTATGTTGATAGATGGCGCTATTCAACTAGGTAGTTTTTTTTTAATTTTTCATAGCAGCTGAGTATACCACTGAAATATTCTTGACACTGGCAAAAATTACTCCCTGAAGAGGAGTAGATTGCCATAACAAAAATAAGAAGAAGAATTAACTGTCAATTTACAAAATCCTTTGCTTTTATCTTAAAACATTAAGGAAACTATAGGTCTTGTGTAACTTGTAATTTGTATTTTTTGTAAAAATGTATGTGTACGACCATTTGTTTCTAAATAAACAAAATAAAAAAAAAAAAAAAAAAGTTACGTACTTAGTTGAACAACGACATCTAGCCGTCTTTTAGGTACTACTTTTTTTTAACTGCCTTTTGAAAACAGCTCATTAATAAAAAAAAGTATACAATCGAATTGAGAACCTCCTCCTTTTGATGAAGTCGGTTAAAAAAACACCTAGACCAAGTCTTCGTATGTAAAGTGAGGCAGCTAAAAGGTTTTATTTTCAGATTTATAATATCCTTCATGCTTTACCTAATATAATCGAAACTAAAATCCAAATCAAAAGAATAAACAAAAGTGCATCTTAGTGTCTTGATAAGGTTGATTATTATAAAATGTTCAGGTATTTGCTAGGTTTGTTCAGGGGCTCTACCGCCTAACTCAAAGCTTTAGTCAGAGCGATAGCAATGCTCTGTCCGTCCTTGTCATATCATAACACGATGACAAGGACGAACAGTGCACTGACGTCATAAACCAAAGCCAGAGTCAAAGCGATAGAGTTAGGCGGTAGACCCGCAGATCATTGTGGCGCTGACTGGCCTCGTTTCTGCCTAGACAACGAAAAATGAGATTGAATTGGCGGCGCCACTTTCCCTGTTAAATTAACGTTTAGAGGTTAACTTATTGGAAACTGAACCTTAAAATAAGGCGCAAAATTAGTTCCATTTCCAACCGAGTCTCATCTTATTGCTTTTTGTGCTCTTTTAAAAAATTGGTCTAGTGTTGTGCTAAATAAAATACCAGTGGGTGCATTCCAGCAGACCAACCGCTAAGTCATCGATCACCACAGTATACATTTTAACTTACTATGAAAAGTCTTTTGTGAAATGTTTCATTTTTGGCATTTTATGGCGATCGTTGACTCAGCGATTATAACGTTTGTTAGATTAGGTAGATTAGCAGAATCTCGGATCAAAAGGTGTATTCGGAATGTAAGATAAGTTTTTGATCAAAAAATGTACTTGTTATACACCGTATAGTTATGTTTTATTTTATTATTTATTAAAGTACCTGTTTATTATTTAATAATTACGGTATTTATACAAATATCATAATAAAAATAAATAAATTTTTATTCTAATTTGACTTTTATTATTAAAATCATAATTCCGGTCACAAGATTTTTGTTTTGTTTACCTTCTTTTGATAATCTAGAAAAGCTATACATTAAAAAGTATTATCCATAAAGAAAAGAAAAACTTCCCTGCTGGAAGCAATGTAAAATAAGTTGTGCCCTTGTACAATTCTTCTGTCCATTTCTTTTCTGTTTGTAATTGTGTGTGTTACAAAACCAATAAATAAAAGAACATTTAACAATACACGTAGGTTGTTTTTATATAACTTAAACTAAAGACAGAGAAAGTATCAGTATTAGTAATAGGGGACTTTTTTATATAATAGGAAAAGTTAAAGAACAATAATTAATGTATAAGTATAAAATAAATGATCGAAGAAACGCCTGCACAATAATAAATGAGCAAAACAATCACTGAAGTAAAAACAAACTGTTGGTGCTGTTTGCCGGGTTTACACTTCTTTTTACAAAATGCTTTATGATCTTTTTCCTACAATAATTAAAAAAGTATAAACTTTTGTTTATTGATATGCACTGAAATGTTTTTTGTTCGCGGAGTTTGATTTTGCTGCTTAAAAAATAATAAAAAGAACTGTTATAGCCGCTGAGCAATAGTGAGTAATCACTACCGTTTTATAATTATAAAACGTTATCCGTTAGATGCTAATAAAAAATTTAGAACGCATCCATTTAATGTTGACTCTGTGGTGACCGATGACTTAGCGATTGGTCTGCTAGACTGCACCCCTTATTTTGACATTGAAAGAAACATGAAAGAAAGGAGTGATTGGGCGGTTTTCCACTTACCGGCACGGCGACGGGACGGCGACGGCGACGGCCCGGCGATGGCTGCCGTGGCAGCATAAATGTATGAGTTTATATGGCACGCTTTTCCACTTACCGGCACGGCGACGGGACGGCGACGGCACGGCCCGTTGACCCCCACCGATGCCGCCGCCGGCCGGCAAATCTGTGTGTGTTTTGTATACGTACGTAGCCGTGTGCGTGCGTGTGTGCGCGCGCGGGGCAGGGTTCAGCCTGTACAGTCGCGAACGCAACCTTATTGTTGACAAGCTTACATTTGAGGTCGTATGCACTTATTTTGTATGAAATGAACTAGAAACATAAGTTTGATATTGTTTTTTTATGTGATATAAATTACAAATTACCATATTTAATTTTTTTATACTTACAGCATATTATAAGATATTCTTATTATTTATACCACAACATAAAAGTCATTTGTACGTAGGTACATTATTGTAATAGTTAGGTTAATTGATAAATTCCAAATATAATAAAAATTGGTAATAATTATTAGTACCTATATAGTTTCAACTGTAGATTTACAGTTTTTTCGATATCTTTTTTTCTTTATTGTGCTAGCGCCATCTATTCTATTCGCTGCATAAGCCATACCAACACAGTTTTGGCAAACTCTACGGTATGGCATACGTAATATTCAAATTCAACTGATTGCACAGATGGCGTTAGTGGATAAACTGTTTTTCGATTGGTGCGTTCAGTCGAAAACTGTTTTTGAAAAAATTTAGTATCCTTCTTTTGGATTGTTTCACATAAATTCTCCAACAGATAATTAAATGTTTCTTGAGTCATTCGAAAATAGTTAAAGAATTGCTTATTGTTCATTTTTAGTTTATCAAATAAAGTATAGTAAGAACCCTTTAAATACCTAACTTTAATAAGTGGATCGACCCAAAAATTTACTTTTCTACGTTGTAGATATTTTCTCCTTAAATGTAAAAGGTAGAGCAAATAAATAGTACGACGACTAGACGAGGACATTTTTAAGTCTTGTAAAATTGGCGTGCGTGTCTGTACTGAGCGTAGCCCGCGCCATCGCCGTCGCCGTGCCGTCGCCGTCTAGTGGAAAAACGGAGCGCCGGCCCGTCGCCGTCGCCGGGCCGTCGCCGTCGCCGTCCCGTCGCCGTGCCGGTAAGTGGAAAACCGCCCATTATTTATATTCTCTTTGAAAGAAAGCACAAATGACCATAGATATAGTAGCAAAATACATACTATATCTATGCAAAATACACACAAGTTCACATACACAACAAAACAACGAATTTTCGTCAATAAATTTTATTGCTGCGCGTTTCGCGTTTGTTTGTTGTTTGTTAGAAAACGTAGTGATTACTTGCTCAGTGGTTTGTTATTTGCATTTGTTTGTTACAAGAAGCTCGTGATTTTTTCTTTAGTTTTAAAGATAAGTGATACATTTTGTAAATCATGAAAGAAAAGAGGAAAAAAGAAAAACGAAGCAAAAAACACAAAAATAAGGATAAGGACGAAGGGAAAAGAAAACGACGTAGTAGTGTAAGTATTTTAGTTAAAATTCCCATATAATTCGATTAAAATGGTTACAAATAAGTACTAATTGCGGTATAATTATGGTAGGTAAACCCTATCCGAGTGCAAATGAAATTCCGTATGGCAACTGGGCTACTGGTATGGTGGTAAATAACCGAAGTCGAGCGAGATGTCCCGCTTTCGCACAAATTCGTCATGAAAACCCGTTATGGGGTATGCCAGTGTAAATAAACCTTAAGGTATCCAACCCCGAATCTGTCTTACCATGACAGTGGTCCTACCGCATTGAGGTAAGGTACCTCAAAAGTGGAGATTTTGTAAACAAAAAGCCCTACATAACCTAAATTTATATTCTACAATAATTTTGAACAAGTAAGTGCGAAGTGCCCGTTTCAACTTGGGTAAAATTGCTTTCTTCTTTGCTTTTTTCCATCTGTTCTCCGCTACAGGTCACATTTCTCAACAGATTCTTGTGAAATTGTGTGAACAGTTTCTATATTTATAAAGGAGATTTTTTATGTTGATTCAGTTTTCAGTCAATTTTTCAAAATGGCTGAGTATGGAGAAAGCAGGGATTGATAACATTATTTTTAAATGTAACGTGATTTCTTACTTTTTTTACCGTTACTTTTAAAATTAACGTTATGTCAATAAATAACGTTACTTTAGATAATGTTAAATTGAAATTAACGTTATTTCAGTAAAAAACGTTAATTTTAACGTTATTTCTTACTTTTTTTACTGTTACTTTAAAATTAACATTATTCCAATTAATAACGTTACTTTTTTACCGATAATTTTACCAGTACTAGTGTACCGATAAAATTTAATGGTAATTTTACCGGTACAATAATTTTAACGTTATTTCTACCAATAAATTTACCGATAAAATGCTTTAACTTGTCAACGCCCGCTGTGCCCTATCTGGCACAAACAACAAAAGAAATCTATTCTTGTATTGTTTTCCGGGCGTTGAAGAGTTAATGGTATTTTTAACGTTATTTTCTTTGTATCATTATTTTTTTTAATGGTATTTCAATCCCTGGGAGAAAGTCATATTTAAGCCATTTCAAAAGCTCTACAGAGCCACTAGTTGTAGATGTGTGAGTTATTTCATTAACAGCTGTAAGCTTATTCATGTTGCCCTAGTTTAGTGTAATATGGTGTAAATTATTAGTAAGGGGGTTAGTGTGCTTCTAATTCATACTATTTACTATAAAATATGATGTCATCTGATAGTGTTAACACATGGCGTCAGGCAAATGTGACTGCACCTTTATGTGTTTGTGGAGCAATCAAGAGTTGTTTACAAATATTCTTTCCGTAAGTTGTCAGGAGTATTGTGTAATGGAGCTGATAAGTATTTGTTACCTTTCTTTAATTCCAGACCAGTTCCAGCGGATCTGAATCAGATGAGTGGGTCGAAAAAGTGCAAAAAGAACCAAACACAGAACGTGAAGATTGGATGTCTATGACAGGCATGCTAAAAACCTTCACAAAAGACGATTTGAAACCTAAAGAAGAGAAGAAAAAGAATCACATAGATTCTTACAATCCGTCAACTAGCGGTAGAGAACTGAATCCTTACTGGAAGAACGGTGGCACCGGCCTCCCATCAGACAGCCGCAAATCTCGGCAGTTCTTAAAACCTGATGATGATAATGATAATTATTACAGAAAATCATCGAATTCTAAAGACTACCAACAGCCAAAATCAGACAGTAAGTACGGTTCACGGTCAGAAAAGTCATACAGAGACGATGATCGATACAGTAGATCAGAAGAACGTCGACTTAATTGGAAGGTTCATACAGAAAATAGAACAAAACCAATTCAAAAAGAAAGGTCACCGTCACCACAGCAACCAACACCAATACCTGAACAAAATCCAAAGGAATCCAAAGACAAACTATACATGAGCGATGAACAATTGAACAAGTTAGGCGCTAAAGTTGTTAAAGCAGAAATTTTAGGAGATATGGAGTTGGTTGCGAAGTTGAAAGCCAAGTTAGAGGCTGCGAGGGAGTACCGTAAACAAAATCCTGATGCCGGCAAAGAAGTTGATGATGGGATCATGCTTATGGCAACGACAAGCACCGGTAGTAGCAGACCCTTAACGAGCTCGGCTAAAGGTGATTCTAGGAGTAAAGGTGGTAAACGGAAGGCCGAAACTCATGCGTCAGGAGAAAGAACAAAATACTTTGGTAATGATGATAGATACAACTTGGCTCAGATGGTAAGTATTTATTTATTTATAAATCTTTATTGTACAAATACATAGAGTAAGGTACAAATGGCGGACTTAATGCTAATAGCATTCTCTACCAGTCAACCAACAGTAAACAGATAAACGCGAATGCGGCACAAATAAAGAAGTATGATATTTACATGCATACAAAATACATTGATACACACCAATAAATATATATCTACAGAATTATATAATATACTTACATTTCAATAAATAGATAATTATATATATTATATACTTACATATAATATATTATATACACCAAATGCCGAGTTTAGATAAGTAGTGACGTTGACCCTTCCACATCACGGACATAAGCCCTCCAACAGGTGCGCATGAACTTGTTTCTTGAAAGAAAACTTACTGGGAGCTCTTCTAATAGAATTAGGGAGATCGTTCCAAAGACGCGTCGCTTGCAATGTGAAGGAGTCTGACATACCTACTATACATTCTATAAAACTTTTTAAAATTTCGTAGAACAGCATGGATACGACAGCAATGTAAAAGTAATAATAGTAATGTACTTTTTATTTTATAATTCAATTCAATTGATATATTTGAGAAACAGAGACTTATAATGATTAGTAACAATGTATAAGCCCTTATTTACTAGAAATAAAGAGATAACGTTTTTGTCCAGACGACAGACTTGCAAGGAAAGCTGCTGTAAATTTATAAAAACACTGTAATTAACTACTTAACGAATTATTGTAATTGATGTACGGTAGACGGCACGCTGGGCTTCTACAACCTGTCAAATTTCTTCATCCAGTTTTAAACTTTAAGACGAGCAGTTTAAGGTTCGAAATTCATTGTAGATTTTTGACAGTTTTGTATAGCTTGATATGCTGCTGACTGTACTAAATAAAAATTAAAAGTAAATTTTGCTGTTTTATAATTTCAGTTTGAACAAGAAAAATATGGCAACAATTTTGACGATGAAGCCCAACTGGCCAAAATCGCTGGCAAACACAAGAACCCTAACGACGATTTGGAGGACATCTTCATGGACGATATATCCAAGAATAGGAACGAGGCTCAAGACAGAGAGGCCGAGAGGCAGCGAGCTATCAACCAGCATAAGAAGTTGGAGCAGTCGATGGAAGGTACTTCACACATCAGTAATTTTTTTGCCAACGTCGCTTCGTAGCTAAGGGCTGGCAAGGGGGGCGGCTGCCAGGGCCGCAACCCTTAGGAGGGGCGCACTTTGCTGGCCCATGGGTAGAAAGAAGTCTTGGGGCGCAAAATTCAAATCTTGCCAGGGGCGCGCCCGCTTTGGTCACCCATCCCATCAAGGGCGTCGCCGAGGGGAGGCAGAGAGTGGCAGCTGCCTAATGTTAACATAAGGCTGCCTGTCCACTGTCCATTGACATGGAGAGGAGAAACGAGGAAATATTAACTGATATTAATAGGATTGCATAAAATCTCCAACAAAAATAAACATTTTTTTTTATTTTTTTGGTACAGAACCATTCGTGCGCACTTAGCTGTTTTTTATTTATATCTTCATATGTTTTCTATATGTTTTTTATTTATACGTCTTATCTTTCAGGTTGCGAATACTGTGTGGACTCTAAGAATATGCTAAAACACTTGATGGTCAGTTGTGGGAGCAAGGTGTACGTAGCCGTGCCATCTAAGCAGTCACTCGTCAGAGGACAGTGTATAATAACCACCATACTGCATAATACTTGTGTCACTTCTTTGGATGAAGATGTGTGGGAGGAAATTATGGTAAGCAAATAATGAAGGGTGCTGTTCAAATTGAAATTTCGAAACTTTTACAGTATTAAAGATATAAAACTTTGTTCTAATTCTAACTCTTAAATTGCATAACAAGTCTACTAGATGCCCGCCCCGCCTTTGCACGAAAGGCGCCATCTATTAGTTATATTGCGATTTAAAATGATGGAAAAGTAAAAAAATTTTTTCCTCTTCCGTACAATTTATTGAAAATTTTATTTTATTAAAGAATTAATAACTTGGTGCAGTCGTTCTGAAGTTATGGCTTACATACATTTCTGCGATTCATTTTTATTTATACAGGTATAACGTTTAATTTTCAGACTTACAGAAAAGCGCTAACTCAATTCTACAACTCTCAAGGTTTGGACGTTATTTTCTTCGAGATAGCAACACGGTTACACAGATTTCCCCACATGGTGATAAATTGTGTGCCACTTCCACGAGACGTGGGTGACATGGCTTCCATATATTTCAAGAAGGCATTACTGGAGTGTGAGACGGAATGGTCTATGAACAAAAAAGTGGTGGATCTAAGAGGCAAGGATATAAGGAAGGGTATACCAAAAGGGTTGCCGTACTTTTGGGTCGATTTTGGAATGGACCCGGGGTTCGCACATGTTATTGAGGATCAGCAGTTGTTCCCGAGGAATTTTGGCGAGGTGAGATTTAAGGCGTGGTGGTAGTTAAACTAGCGCCGCCACTACATTTATTTTTATTCCTCGTAAACCAAGTCAATATTTAAAAAAAACTCAAAGTAATAATCTCTTAAATTGTCTCTAATATTTTTTGAATAACTCTTCAACAGTTATCATTCATTCTGTAAGTTTTAAAATCCATAATTGCCAAAAGTGGCCTCTTTGAGCTAAAATATATCTTAAATTGTCTCTAATATTTTTTGAATAACTCTTCAACAGTTATCATTCATTCTGTAAGTATTAAAATCCATAATTGCCAAAAGTGGCCTCTTTGAGCTAAAATATCTCTTAAATTGTCTCTAATATTTTTTTAATAACTCTCCAACAGTTATCATTCATTCTGTAAGTTTTAAAATCCATAATTGCCAAAAGTGGCCTCTTTGAGCTAAAATATCTCTTAAATTGTCTCTAATATTTTTTTAATAACTCTCCAACAGTTATCATTCATTCTGTAAGTTTTAAAATCCATAATTGCCAAAAGTGGCCACTTTGAGCTAAAATAACTACTTTTTGTAATTGTCTTTGTTATGAGACGATTGTTTCCGATGTTTTCCAACCAATGCCCATTCTTTTTCTTGAAGTACTGTACACTTGATATTAGTAGGATTTTTAAAGTGTAATTAGGCTATGGGGGTCTGAGGTAACAGTCCATTTTGGAAAAGACGTATCTTGCCCAAAATAGTTTGGAAATCCCTGGCTTTTTTCTAGGAAATCGTCGGCGGCATGTTGGATTTGGATCACCATTTGTGGAAAAACCCGAGAAAAGAGTATGGCGATTTGCAAAGGAAGAAAGTACTAGAATTTATCAAAGAATGGAAGCCGTTCGACCCTTGTAAAAAATAAATGATCTATATTTTAAATTTGCATTTTATTAAATTGGACCCTTTTGAGAGGCCCAACCACATGGGCGTAGCCACGGTGGGGCAGGGTGGTGCACTTGCCCCACCCTGGCTCTGTCTGTGAGGTATCTTACCTAAGTAAATATAAAAATGGCGCGGAATTAATCAGAGAGGCCAATACAAAATATGCATGGAAAAATAGTCAAAATAAAAATACTAACAGTCTCTACTAATACTAAAAGTATCTTTTTTCCCTTCAGCTAGGTAATTCTCCTATTTTTTATTTTACTCTTACTTTGCTGACCCGCCCGTTTGTTTCCATTGATTTTGAGTTGAGAGCCCAATCATATAGCCAAACAGCCAAATAGCCTATTTTCTAGCCTTTCAGCCCTTTCTTCCTAGAATGGTCCGCGAGGCTATTGAAATTAATAAATATCCCTAATTTCAATAGATGCTTGGAAAATTCCACTAATTGGGGACCCCATATAATTCACAAGTTAAACCCCCAAACACGCACTGCAGCCTGACGATTCTGTAACCAACTCGCTTTTCACTTCCCTTTAGGTCCTGGGTATTTTCCAAATTTTTGAAACTGCTTATATTTAAAGATTGGGAGTTGGGACGAACAATTTAACAGAAAAAAATGTTTTTTTTCTTAATTAAACCAGGTGGAGCTCGGTGGCGCAGTGGTTTAGCGCCTGGCCCAGCGATTGCGGAAGTTAAGCAACGTTCGCAAGGGTCGGTCATGGGATGGGTGACCAAAAATGTATTATCTCGAACTCCTCCGTGCTTCGGAAGGCACGTTAAGCCGTTGGTCCCGGCTGCATTTGCAGTCGTTAACACCCACCAATCCGCATTGGGCCCGCGTGGTGGGTTATGGCCCATTCTCCTTACCACCCATAAGGAAGGCCTGTGCCCCAGCAGTGGGGACATCAAAAATGGCTGACGGACAAACCAATTAAAGTCAAATTAATTTTTAAAGGTTTTGAATTTACCGCCAAAACGCTCGGTTTAATGATGTCTAACTAATGTGTGGACGTCAACTTTTTGTAAACAATTTTAACATCTATGTAGTCTGTGCTACAATTTACTCTATGGTTTACTTGTTGACGTCACACAGTAGACATGAGCGTTACAGAATTGAAAGGTACTTTCAATGAAACCGCGCTAGTATCAGTTAAGTGTTTTATTTCGAGTTTGGTATTTTATTCTTCAAATGTACATTGTTGACATGCACTCGCATCGCATATGGTTGTATAAACTTCGCACCACAATAGCTGCACTCGTGAGGTCTTTCTCCAGTATGCGTTCGTACATGATTCATTAGTATTCTGTTTGTCTGTAAAATAATAATATTTCAATTTTTAGTCCATTAGTCTATCTATAATATGTTCGCAGTACACAGTCTCCGAGTAGTAATCTGGCCCTACCAAGAGTTAATGCAAACTGTTTACGGTACCGTAAACTATCGGATATACTGCTCAGTCAGTGCGAGCGAAAGAGACAAAACGATAGTTTAAGGTAACGTAAACAGTTTGCATCAACTCATGGTAGGGCCACTGTATGACGTCGCTCATCGCCACTCGAGTTGATGCGAGCATTGTATTGCCTTTATTCTCAACTAGCAGCCGCACGCGACTTCGCCTGCTTGGAAAGTTTAAAAAAAAAGTTTTTTGCTTTCCATCAGGAAAAGTATCTTTTTCTGGATGAAAGGTAACCTACCCTATGTTTTTTTCTGTACACCTGAGAAAGTGTATGGAAAATTTCATGATGATCGTTTCAGTAGTTAAGACGTGAAGGCGTAACAAACAAACAAACGGACGTTCACATTTATAATATTAGGAAGGAAGTTTAATTTCTGTAATAAACTGCATTTAACTAACTTTTTTGAAGAAAGAGGACGTTTTTCTGTGGTACGCAACTCGTACAACCCACATCTCATATAAATAATTATAAGATCTCAAAACAGAAGTTCGTAGGCAGCGTAAATTTGATTACTCGTGTGTGTAGCCGTTAGTTTGTCGGAATTTGTCGCGAAAAAAAACCAGAATTTGTCGTCTCTTCAGCTGCGCCACACGTAGGTATTTCCTAAACAAACATTAATTGGAAATCACACATTCTAAAAATAAAAAAAAAAATATCACAATTTATATACGCGCTAAGAGAATTAAAAAAATCTACAAATTTAAAAACCGCAGTGGCTGCTTACTATGCTTATGCGCATGCATGGTTGAACTACGGGGTCATATTATGGGGTAATAGTGTAGATGCGAAAGATCTTTTAATCTCACAAAAGAAATGTATACGAGTACTAGCAAATATAAAACAAACCGATAGCTGCAAACCACATTTTAAAAATTTTAAAATTTTAACATTACCTTGCTTATACATTTTAGAAATGTGCAAGTTTGTTAGGAAACATCCAAATCTTTATATTAAAACTATAGACGCGCCTCGTCACAATGTCCCGCGATATAAAAATAATCTTGTGCAAACTACATCTAATTTAACTTTACATAGTTCGGGTCCTTACCCGATGTCAATAAAAATTTATAATAAATTACCAGAAAATCTAAAAGCCGAACCAAAAATCAATAAGTTCATTAATTCAATAAAACAACTGTTACTAACTAAATGTTATTATTCTGTTAACGAATATTTTAATGATAGGAATATTTAAATGTCTGCCCCTCTCTTCCACATTGCTATGCCTGTCAAGGTGCATGCGATAATTAGTTACTTTAAGATCTAGTAGTTAAGTCGCATGTAGTGCAAATGTATAAATAAAGAAATAAACGCAAGACCGGCAAAGTCTGGTTATTGTGCGACAAATCAAACAACAAACTATCGACTTCATCATGGCATAGTCAATAATTCAGATTTCCTACTGTTTTTGGTGGCGCAGCTATAGTCCGGCACTTCTATCAACTCTCTGCTAACAGATTATACCTTATCATCATCATCATCATCATATCAGCCGCAAGACACCCACTGCTGGGTATAGGCCTCCCCTAAGGATCTCAACGACGATCGGTCCTGCGCTGCCCGCATCCAGCGGCTTCCCGCGACCTTTACCAGATCGTCGGTCCACCTTGTCGGGGGCCTACCCACGGAGCGCCGTCCGGTGCGTCCTTATCCCTTATACAATGCGATTAATCTGACGATGTGCACGAGAAGTTAGTGTGGTGATATATATTGTAGCTCTGTGGTGCGAACCATTCCTTCTGGAGTGAAGTCAAAGTCGAAAATAGCTTTATTCAATAAATAAACTTAATTATTAAGTACTTTTGACTCGTCTATACACCGTTAATTTTTAAGTATATCTAAAAATGAAATGGAGATTTCAGACCACGTGAATGAACAACTTTTACTATGGGGCAAACCACGGAATCTTGAATATAAATCAGCTGTTCCATAGAAAAGTACAACATCGACTCGACTATAATGTATGGCACAGCAGTTTTTTTTTTCGCGATTCCGTGGTTGGCCCTATAGTAAAAGTTGTTCATTCACTTGGTCTGAAATCCCTACATTGTCAGATTTATCGCATTGTAGTTTTTCTATTCGTTGTCTCTTACCGAGAATCCTCGTCCACAAATATTGCACAATTTATCCTTCGCCTGTTTAACTCCCTCATGTGTATAGTTCACATGTCGCGAGTACCGAGAATTACTCAAAAAATACTGTGAAAAAAAAATAAAAATATGAAGCGAAAAAAATACTAATAAAATTCAAAGAAAAATACTTTGGGCGTTAAGAGTACCTTGTTACACAGCTCGCAATAGTACTTGGTTGATTGCTTCATATGTACGAGCATGTAATGATTTTTCATATACGACCTACGGGAGTACTGTTGACCACAGTCCGGACATGGCACTTTCTTTATCCCGCTGAAAATAGTAATTTCATTAGCTTCATGGTACAATAATATAGTGCGCCAGGTATAGCACTCCCAGACAGAGGAAGTCATCATCTCCGCTATTGGTATTGAAAATAACGTTAATTTCTTCGTTTGCTAAGAGAAACAAGTCACAATTAAAATGCACTATAATAATTTTGTAATGAGTGTGAGTGTGACAGAAAAAATCTTTTATTCTTTGCTTGTTACTATAAAGTCGCGCAACTGGATACTACGCGTTCACTTCATCAATCATTGCCGCTACCTCCCGGCCCGCTTCGTCATACCGCACCCCCTGCGTCGCCATTCTAGTACGGCTAGCAATGCAAAGCTTAATTTTTGTTTCTGTTCATTTAATAATTACGTTCGTTATTTGTGTTTTTTTTATGATTAAAAGAGTAAAGTTCCTACATAATGGCGAACCTAACTTGTTATATAAATTAATGACACTCTTTGAATAAGAAAAAAATGAAAAACAGTTGAAAAACAGTTGAAAAACATGATTACTTTTTTGTCTACAGTACCGTTAGCTGTGACGTCATAACGGTCGTCAGCGGCAATGACGAAGTGAACGCGTAGTAGTGACGTGACGTGTGTCTGTGCATCCCCGGAATGCCAGACCTTGATTTCTTGGACCGCGATTAGCTTATTGTAATATTTTTTTACATAAAGAAGAGGGAGGTTCTACATATACATGGTGGTCTGGTTCATCACGTTCTAAATTTGAATTCAGTGAGGAAATGAGTTTCAATAATTACTTCCCGCACTAAAATTCAAAACGGTAGATCAGCTAGCATTATTTTTATGAATCTTTATGGTTGTTAGAGTATGCAAAGGGGTTAGACCCCTCCGCGCGGCGCGGCGTCGGTCGTAGCGTAAGCGTATCGTAATACTCAAGGGCGTCGCCAAGAGTGGGCAAATGTAGCCAATTGCCAGGAAACTAAAGTCCTAAGGCCGTGCAATTGACTTGCTTTTCCGATAAATCCCGCATCTCAAAACCTTGAATAAATTCACTAGGTGCCTTCAATAGGGATGTTGACTAATGAATAAAATAACGAAATACTAATAAAAATCGTAGACATATTAAACTTTTAGAGTAGCTTGTATACCTCTTGGTTTTATATATTGCATATTATTTGTTTTATGACCCTTCAAAGTTGGGTGGACAAGTCCATTTAAAAAGTATAAAATTTATTATAAATGATACCTTTAGTTAGTCCGTAAAATCTATAGCAAATTTGTCGAAGAAACCATTTTGATAAACACAATATTTAATATAGCTGCTGAACAAATTTCCTATGCGTTGCATACAAACTTGCACGGCGTGACGTCATAACGTGGAAGCCATTAGTATGGAGCGTTTTTGATCGAGTCCATTTGTGTGCATTTCACACTGTGATATCTCGGGCAGTTTTCATGCTAGCGAATTATTTCTTTTACCAATGTTTCTTTTTGTGAGAGGTAATTTATGTAACATATAATAAAAAAAATAGTCAACATCCCTATTCATATTTTTCTCATCCTCTTTAATATTTACTATATCTTTCAACTTCGACACATAGTACAATACGGAATTCCTTACTTTGATTTCTCTGTTTTAAGTTGAAGCTCGGCAGACCCGTTGAAGTTCGAAAAGTTAGCCGGTAGGGCCCCTGTTCGAATCTTGAAAACGAGCGGCTCAAAAAATTGAGTCGATAAATTGTATGGTCAAGTGCACCACGCACGCAATCTACCGAGTTAAACTGTACTTACGACTCGGCAGCATGAGCAGTACTTCTGAGTAAATGTTCTCTATACCCCGCATTGTTGCAAAATTTCTTGTCACACTGTACGCAGTAAGCGTCAGCCGTTTTCGGCGAATGCTTGTCTTCCTGGTGTTTCTTTAAAGAATATCTCGTCATGTACTTCCGGTCGCAAAGATTGCATTCAAACTTTAAAATATGGCGTCTGTAAAAAATTATAATGGATTCAAACATAAATTGGGTTAATATAGATTCAAAAATAAATTGGAAAAAATCACATTAAAAAGTAGATGCAAAACTATCAAGATTTACATACGCGCTATACGAGCTTAAAAAAAACACGAACAAAACGATGCATAGGTACAGTCAGCAACGAAAATCACTTAACACTTTGGTACTATGTCATAGCAACTGTCTTGACAAATGTTAAGACAGTTGCTATGACTTAAATTTTTTCACGCAACCGAAAATTCAGAAACTTTATCCTATTACTAAGGGACCTTATTCCTACCTATAGAAAAATATTCAGCCAAAATAATTTTTTTTCGGACATTCCCCATTGTGCTAGATTATGATGAAAAAACAACGAAAACGTGCAGAAGTGAGGTTATTTTCCATACTCTTTACACGTAAAGAAAACGACAGAATCAAATGATTTCGCGTAACGGAGCCTTAAATAAAAACATCACTCACCCAATGTGTTTTTCTAGAACTCTCTTTGATTTAGCCTTTTTCCCACAAATGTCACATATAAATATACGGTGAAGCTGTTTGTGGTGCTGACAGAACAAACTTAATTTGCTGAAACCAAACAGTTTATTTGATCATCATCAACAGCCATTGTAATGTCCTCACACTGCTGGCAAGTACCTAACTTTTTTTTTTGTTTATTTAGACACAAACGGTCGTACACATACATTTTTACAAAAATTACAAATTACAAGTTACACAAGATCTATAGTTTCCTTAATGTAACAATGGAGTGCAAATCATTAACACAATATTGATGTTTCTATACTTAAAGTCGGGTAAAATGTTAGAATTATCGTGTGCTAGATGTGGGTATGAGAGAGTGTATGTATGTGTGTGTAACATAAAGACTTACCCAAACCAAGCGTTACATTTGATGCATTCGTATCTCTTTAGATGAGTTTCCAAATGTCCTTCCATGACACCTCTATACGACCGGTATGCACAAGTGCAACATTCTAGTATTATAAAGTGACGCGGAATGTGAAATATCAGACCGTTCTTCGATTTAAACCGACTGAGGCAAATGTCACATTGAAGCTTACCGGCTGACTGGAAAAGATTATAACTATTATAATATAATAGGTAGTCAGAAAAGTTCGCGGCCTTTTTGTACTAAATATAATAAAGATACCACAGCCAGGAACATCTCTTTTTCTCACGTACGCTCTGAAATATTATCATTCCATTTGAAAAAGGAATGAGGGGCGTAAATTAATAATCCGACTTTAGTAAGTACATTACAGCCGAGAACGGGAAGCTAGCATTTGCATTGTCGAGGTTGGCTTTAAACATTCGAGGCAATGCAAATAGCTTCCAGTTCAAGGCTTGTATTAATGACACAGAATGACTGCGTAAACAAGGAAGTCGACAGAAGAATAGCGAATGCCTGGAAAAGATACTGGGGCTTCAAAGACATAATGAAGGACAAATCGCTCGACATACATTTAAAAAGTAGACTATTCAATACTTGCATACTACCCATACTAACGTACGGCAGTCAAACTTGGGCTTTAACACAAAACAATACAAAGAAACTAGCAACATGCCAACATGCAATGGAAAGAAGTATGTTGAACGTAAAGAAATTGGATAAACTACACTATACACAATATTATTTTTATTATATTATTAATGAGTTAAAAATGTTTTAATTTATGAAAAAGAAAAAGCATTATTGAAACAAGATTTTCTTAACTCTAGTACGTCAATTATACTGACACTTTGATGACACTATAAATAGTTAGTGAAAATACTAACAATCTTATCTCTTCTTCTCATTTATAACGATTTTAACTTAGCCGAGCAGGTACTCAGCATTTGAACCAGGATACTTGGCCAAGTATGAGTACTATAAAACTTGCAGTGTATGTTGAGTACTGAGTAATAACCTAATACTCTACAGTAGTCATTAATATAAGTATAAAGATTTAAGTTTGAATTAATGTGACTCACCTCTGCGTGATATTTCTTTTTATGTTGAAGAAATCTGTTCTCATTCTTCCAACTGAGGGCGCACTGTTCACATCTGTATGCCTTGTTTTTATAAAACACACTCGATCTTTGCTCATCCATATATGACTTAACTTCTTCAGTGGTCAATAGTACTCTTCTTACAAGGCTTTTTACATTTTTATCATCATTTGGAATAATTCTATATGGTCTTTTTAATTTCTTCTTGTTATGTTTACCTTTTTTGCTGGTTGTTGGTGTTTCTTCACTCTTTACCACACATTCTTTACGGGTTGTTGGTGTATCTTCACTCTTTACCTCAAGATATAGATCATTATTTTCAAAACTATCCGTATCATTGAAAATGATATCATTGTCATTATCGCTAAATTCTTCTTTGACATCAATTAATTCTTCTTTTTCTTCTAATGAATAATTAATAATCGGATTGTTATCATCATTGCTACTGTTGACAACTATTTCTTCTTTAATATTATTAACTTTCTCACATTCTTCGCACTTAATTATGGATTCATTTTCAGTAATTTTAAGATTAGATAGTGAATTGAAAGGATAAACCTGTGAAATCATGCAAAGATTAATATGCAATATTTTTTTAATTTAGCATTCTTCATTGATTCATTTGCATACTCACAGGTCCGTTTAAATATTTGTTCAGTATTTTGGTTGACAATTCAACTCTTTCTTTGAATTCCTTAATTCTCCTTAACGCTGCTGTGCATTCCCAACATAATAAAGTGTAAGATGTAAACTGAAATGTAAAAATGTATTATGGTAAGTTTACTCAACTTTACAAACCTCTGTTAGGTTGTGCGAGAAAGTGTGAATGATTGTGTAACTTATTTTTAATAATAAATAAATAATAAGTAACAGTGGCGAGTGGTGAAATTATGGCGAAGGTAAGCCGGTCTACAAAAATGTTAGTAAAGTAATAAAAATCCTATTAAGTAAGAGTAAAACTGTACATTAAGGGCCGCGAAGTACGGAGAAGGGAGGGGGTAGGGGGAGGGGCGGGATGAAAGGGGGTACCCTCCACCAGGGATTGAAATACCGTTAAAAAAAAAATTATACAAAAAAAAAAAACGTTAAAAATTACTGTTAAAACATTTTATTGGTAAATTTACCGGTAAAAATAACGTTAAAATTATTGTGCCAGTTAAATTACTGTTAAATATAGCGGTAACAAACAGTAAGAAATAACGTTAAAATTAACGTTAATTTAAATGTAACATTATCTGAAGTAATGTTATTTATTGACATAACGTTAATGTTAAAAGTAAGAAATAACATTAAATTTAATTAAAAATAACATTGGATTGTTGGGACCTTTGGTTTATTTATTTATTTATTTTTAACTCTTTATTGTATAAAATGATGTACAAGAGGCGGACTTAATGCTAAAAGCATTCTCTCCCAGTCAACCCTTAGGGAACAGATAGCCACGAATGCGGTACATTTAATAGTGTAGGTATAATAATAATTATACATTCAGTATAATAAATTCAAACATATATAATACATCAATACTTCTACAATAATACATAATATATACATATATATATACTCAATACAACAAATCAAAATAATCATACAATAAAAAGGAAAAGCAAAATTATAATGATGATGATTTTCACATTATGCTCATTATAAACTTTCTAAAAGAAAACCGTGATTGTCTAAAGTAATGTTACGGTTTTTTAGGGATTCGTAGTAAAACAAGGACAACTAGAGGACAAGAACCGTAGTCTTGCTTGACTCATTGGTCGACGGTTATCTTTTAAAAGAGAACTTGCTGGGTTTCTGATATACTCGTGGTTGAAGTTTAAGGTTATGACTGTACCAGTGGTAAACCTAACCTAATAGGAGTGGGGCGCAATGTGAACAAAACGCAATATTTCTAAGAAACTATAATGTGCACAAAAAAGTGACAAGAGTAAAAGTTCTTTAGTTTTGTCCAATTTAACCGAAACAATCATAAAACGTTAACAATATCATAAAACGAAAACATCTCAAAAAATTTCTCTTTTTTTCCTTGCGCACCCTTTGGGTCACTCCAACTCTTTACTTAGCTTAATACCTTGGACAAGCTACAGTCAGATTCGGAGCAGTTTATCCTGGGTTAATAGTTCCAAAAGGATTCGTCTAATATTCACTTTGTGGGCAGAAGTTAAATTAGCAACCACTGATAATCTCTACAATTATACAGCCTACAGTCATGCATTATCTAAAAAAAAATTAATAAACTTACTTTTCCTTCGCAAATATTTTGAAATATATTCGCATATTTTTCTATGGAAAATAATCGACGGTCTCTGCTTAGGCAAACGTGACATAATGTTCTGTAGCTTATACTCTTCTTGTTTAATTTATATGCTTCCATTTTCTTTGAGAAATTATAAAATAATCTCTTATTTTTGTAAATAGAAAATAGAAAACTGAGAACACAGATTAATAATTGTAGCAAGCTACCACAGAGAAAGCAATACTATGAGAAAATTGCTCGACTGTCACTGTCAATGTCAACACAACACATCCAGTGTTGCCAATAAGTTATATTGAATTACGCTAGACAAGTTCGTATTTGTATTTTCCGTCAAAATACTTTTCTGTCAATGAAATCCGTTAAATAGAATACTAATTACTTCACCGGGTAAATCGTAAGAGTAGCATGCTTTGAGATTTTTTTTAAATCAAAATGTATTTTTTTAATGGTAATGACCACATTTTCTGCAATTTTTTTTTTTTTTTTTTACCCCATTTAATGTACTGAAAACGTCCTGACAATGACATTATTAGTACGCAAATATGTGAAAAAATGTTTAATTTCAGTCAAAACAATTCTTGTCAATAAATCCATTAGCCGTCAATATTTTCTTCCGTTCCTTATTAGTGCCACCCTAATCCGTCAAATCTGAATGGAAATCCGTTAAGTAGGCGACACTGTCATTGACATGAGACATGTTGCAAGAAAACGGCTTCGTTGGAGCCGCGGTTTGGATCCCGTCTCATAAAATTGTTTTGAGTTTTAAAATCCCTCCTCTCTCTTCGGTTTTTACCGGTGAAGCTATTGCCATCTTCGAAGCCATCCTATTCATAGAGTCACATGGACTTAATAAGTCCATCATCTTCAGTGACTCTCTAAGTTTAAGTGACAACATTTACACTTATGACCTTGGGCCTTACTATGAGCTCTTATAGCAGTGCTTATATTGAACTGCCTTACTTTTTCGTACTATGACCTCAACGGTTAGTATGAAAGCAGGGCTTAAGCAGCCCTGTTTAAGGCCTGCTTTTGAACTAAACGGTTTCTTATTTGCTGATGGTAAGCCCCCTGTTATACAACATTTACACTTATTACCTGATGGTAAGCCCCAGGGGGCTTACCATTGAGGTCATAGTAGGAAAAAGTAAGGCAGTTCAATATAAGCACTGCTTTAAGAGCTCATAGTATAGCCTGTGTTTTATAATAAATTTTGTAAACTAATAAATGCGAATAAAAAGAGAATACTGATTCTACCACCATTTCACAAAATGGGGAGGCCCCTCCAAGAAAGAAATGAAAACATTAGATACTTTCTTGTTCTGTGTTAGAAGAAAAAATTATGGTTAAAATGGTGATACTGGTGATTGATTACTTAGCGATTGGTCTGCTGGAAGGTATGCATGCAATGGTTTTCTGAATTTCTTTCTAATCTGAACTGTCAAAGTCACTGTCAAGCAAGAAGCAAGTCTACTCTGCTCTATCTTTTTTCAGAGGTTTTTTTTATTTTTGTAAATAAAGGATTTTCTTTTCATTTTTTATGATTTCTCAAAGAAAATGGAAGCAAATACGTTAAATAAGGAGGATACAAGCTACAGAACATTTTGTCACGTTTGCCTTAGCAGAGACCGTCGATTATTTTCCATAGAAAAATATGCGAATATATTTCAAAATATTTGTGAAGGAAAAGTAAGTTTATTATATTTTTTAAATAATGGATGACTGTTGTCTCTCTATAAAGATTATCAGTGTTAATTTAGCTTCTGCCCGCAAAGTGGATATTAGACAAATTTATGATATTGTTATTGTTCATTTTAACACACAATCAAAAAAAAAATTGTTTACACACAACAAAATTAGTAGGTACGCAACATAATAAATTAATCTCTTATTTCAAAAAATTCTAGGTCGAAACTTTCGACCCCTGAATGTGTTAAATTAAGTAAATAAATGTCTTACATTCCAGTTTACAACTCAGACTTTATTATGTTGGGAATGCACAGCAGTGTTAAGGAGAATCAAACAATTTAAAGAAAAGGTCGAATTGTCAACCAAAATACTGAACAAATATGCAAATGGGTCTGTAAGTATGCAAAAAAATCATAGCAGAATTAAAATAAAAAAAAATACATTATGAATCTTTGCATGATTTCACAGGTTAATAATTTCTATTCACTATCTAATCTTCAAATTACTGAAAACGAAGCCATAATTAAGTACGAAGAATGTGAGAAGTTTAATAATATTAAAATAGAAATAGTTGCCAACAGTAGCAATGATGATTACAATCCGATTATTAAGTATTCATTAGAAGAAAATGAAGAATTAATTGATGTCAAAGAAGAATTTAGCGATGATGACAATGATATTGTTTTCAATTATACCACTGGTATTGAAAATAACGATCCATACCTTGCGGTAAAGAGTGAAGAAACAACAACAACCAGTAATAAAAGTGAGGTAAAGAGTGAAGAAACACCAACAACCAGTAAAAAAGGCGAGGTAAAGAGTGAAGAAAAACCAACAACTAGTAAAAAAGGTAAGCTTAAGAAGAAGAAAATAAAAAAACCATATAGAATTATTCCAATTGATGGTAAAGATGTAGAGAGTCTCTTTAGAAAAGTACTATTGACTGCTGAAGAAGTTAAGTCTTATATGGATGAGCAAAGATTGAGTGTGTTTTATAAAAACAGTGCATACAGATGTGAACAGTGCGCCCTCAGTTGGAATAGTAAAAACAGATTTCTTCAACATAACAAGAAATATCATGCAAAGGTAAGTCACATTTACTCAAACTTAAATCCTATTGTCTCCGAGTAGGGACGGATACTGTTATCTTTTACTGGTAAATTACCAAAACATTTAGATAACGTTACGTTACTTGCGAAATAACGTTTATTAATTTAGCGACCTGGCTTGCGCCGCTGCCACACGACCCCCTTTTTGCTTTGGGCACATTGTCTTATACCGGTCACTCACATTCGCGCAAATACGCGAACCCACAAGTGTAAGACGGACATTCGCAGATATTCGCAAATGATTTTCCATACATAATTGAAAACATTTGTACAATGTACGAACTTTTGCGCGCATGTGAGTGACCGGGGTTATGTAATAATTATAATCTTTTCCAGTCAGCCGGCAAGCATCAATGTGACATTTGCCTCAGTCGGTTTAAAACTAATAAAGATATGACTCTTCACATGCAGCATCACTTTATAATACTAGAGTGTTGTACTTGTACTTACCGGTCATATAGAGACATGAAAGGACATTTGGAAAGTCATTATAAGAAATATGAATGCAACAAATGCAACGCTCGGTTTAGGTAAGTGTGTAAGTTACACACACACCCACATTCACAGACAGATACAGACACACTCTCTCTGTCATACAAATACATACTGTATGTGAGATATGTATGTAACATACACTCTCTGTCTCTCACACCCACATACACTCTGTCTCTCACACCCACAAACACTCTGTCTCTCACACCCACATACACTCTCTGTCTCTCACACCCACACACACTCTGTCTGTCACACCCACATACACTTTCTGACTCTCACGCCCACATGCACTCTCTGTCTCTCACATTCACACACACTCTCTGTCTCACACACTCTCTGTCTCACACACTCTCTGTCTCTCACACCCACACACTCTGCCTGTCACACCCACCCACACACATTCTGTGTTTCACACCCACATCTTTATTAACGTATCATTGTCGTCGCTAAATACCTCAAACATTTGACTAGACTTTCAGTCGCCTGCGCGGTAGAGGTGGGGAGACCCGTTAATCCGCACCCCACTCTGCCAACATGGTCAAGTTACCTCACTATTAGTAATCATTTCGCTGTCATCATCATTGTGATGGCGCATTCTGCCTAATGGGTCCTACTCTTTTTTTATGCACAACGGGATAGTGCTTGGCATTCACCTCACCTGATGTTAAGTGACGATAAGGCCGAAGGTGGAAGCGCACTACACCCAGCCAGCGCCGAGTCTCGGCTGAATTAATTAGTTTTGATTTATTGGTTTAATGTTTAATGAAATGAATGGTTTCAGCAACATATATTTATTCTATCAGCACCACAAAGAGCTTCACTTTATATTTATATGTGACATTTGTGGGAGAAAGGCTAAATCAAAGAGAGTTATAGAAAAACACATTGGGTGAGTGGTTTTTATTAAATACCTAAATAAATAAATGTTTGACAACATCATGTAAGTAAATAAACTGTAGAACCTTAGCTTAAATCTGTATGTTTGAATTTTCGATACATTATGTACTTGGCGAGCAATAAAAATTAAGATGAGGGCGACAAACAAATGAATATACGAAATACGAATAACAATCTAATCTTAAGTCTAAATAAAAATTAAATCTAAATATCTGTTTAAATCGATAGTTACCTACTCTTCCAATGTATAGAAACCATTATTTATCAGAAAATCTTTAAACAACTTCTTAATTTTATTTACAACGTGTTAATAATTTTTTTTTTTTTGTTGAGTTGCAGAGTTGGCCCCATAGTAAAAGTTGTTCATATTCATGAGCACAATCACCACCTAAGAGGTTTTGCGTTTATTCATTAACACGTTATATTATCATTTTCCATTTTTATTTGCTCAACACTACTACCTCGTATTAAATTCTGTGCTGTGGCCACACGTGTGCATACGCGTAGGGTACATCGTTTTGTCTGTGGTTTTTAAGCTCTTATAGCGCGTATGTAAATCTTGATAGTTTTGCAGCTATTTTTTAAATGTAGGTATATCTATATTAATCCAATTTATGTTTGAATATACTTATTATTATTTTTTCCAGTCGCCATTATGAAAAGTTTGAATGCAAACTTTGCGACCGGAAGTACATGTCAAGAGATACTTTAAGGCAACACCAGGGATACAAACATTCGCCGAAAACGGCGGCTGACGCTTACTGCGTACAGTGTGACAAGAAATTTAGCACAGCTACGATATATAAAGATCATTTATTGAGAAGTGCTGCTCATGCTGCCGAGTCGTAAGTACTGCAGATCTCGTACTTATTACGTACTTTTAAGGATTAACGGATATATCTTGAGCAGAAATATCGTCAAAAATGAACTGCCCCCAACTCAATATTTTTTTTCTGATTTGAAATCTGCAATCAGTGCTTTCCACTATGAACAAATGAGTTCCAGTCTTCGATCGGTGTAGAGTGTGTCCCTCAGCAGAGACATCTCCTCCTTCATTCCTGTGTGGTGCAGTGGTCAACATGCCGCGTACCATGCAAGAGGTCCCGGGTTCGATTCCCGGCCGGGCAGAAATTGAAATGATGAATTTTAATTTCTGTGATGAGTCTGGGTGTTACTATATGTAAAATAAGTATATATTTAAAAAGTATATAAAGTAGTATATCAGTTGTCTAGCACCCATATTACAAGCTTTGCTTAGTTTGGGGCTAGATGGATCTGTGTAAAATTGTCCAAGCATTATTTATTATGTATTCCTCCTTACCTTATCTTTCCTTTTGAGGCGCTTGGTATAGCTTCGAGTTAAAAGCTGTGATGCCAGAACATTTGGGTGTCTATCCAGCCTACCCCTGTATCTCTGGGTTGCATTGGCAATCTCTTCCATAACTGTACTCATTTCCATGTGTTTATGTATTTCAGAGTTAGTGATATACCATGGCACTTCACTAATGGTTCGGAGTATCATATTATGAGCTCGTTGGAGGCATGCGATGTTCGAATTGCTGGCACTTCCCCAGAGTTGGATACCATAAGTCCATTGTGGTTTAAGGACTGTTTTATACAGTGGTGGCCATATAAATAAGGACACCAACTGATTTTCATACAAACGAGGTAACTTTGAAGCCATAGTTCTCCGCCAAGGATTGACCTGTGACCTGATGTTGGCCATCCAGGCAGTGAATTGAGGAGATTCAGATCGCTTTACACATCCAACTGATCTGATCAGCATTTTAAGATATATAAGGATCTGAGTTTTCAGTTTCAGGATTTCCATTCATTTTTATTCGTATTTCGCGGTATTTTTAAACACATCCTTATATGTCTTATAATGCTGATCAGATCAGTTAGGTGTATAGAGCGATCTGAATCTCCTCCATTCACTCCCTGGATAGCCATCATCAGATCACAGCTAAGTCAATCCCTGGCGGAGAACCAAGGCTACAAAGTTACCTCGTTTGTATGAAAATCGCCTGGCGTTCTTAATTATCTGGCCACCACTATATATTAAAAGTTTGTTGTCTAATCAAATGGCCAACAATCTATTCGTTTGAACGCTACGCTTACTATTAATAGGTACTTTAAAATAAGCAGTACCTAAACTATAAAATTAAGTGATCGAAGTCTGTAATTTACATAAGTTTGCGACATGTGTTTTAATCATCTATAAAGTAAGCGTAGCGTTCAAACGAATAGAAAGTTGGCCACTTGAGTAGGGGGGCTGGACAGACAGCTGTAGGCAACAGAAAATTAATATTTTTATTTTTATAGAAAAAAAATACACAAAACTAGTACTTAAATAAGTAAAACTCTGAATTCTTTGGTATTAGGGTTCCGTATCAAAATGGTAAAAACGGAACCCTTATGGTGTGACTCAGTCAGTCTGTCTGTCTGTCACAGCTGGATATCTCGAGAACTACTAATGTTATCAACTTGAAATTTGGAATAGTTTAAGATGACGTTTGTCCAACTATTTTGCAAATAAGAAAGAAATAAAAAAATATTTTTTTTTTACAACAGGGACCGAAAAGGGGTCTTAAACATTTTAAGTGAAGCGACTAGGGCATGTGGGGTATCATATGAAAGAGCGCTGTTTGCACATTTTAAATCATGTTTTTTTCTTTTTTTTAAGGCCGCATAGTTTTCGACTTATGACACAGAATACAAATCGTACAAGTACAGAAGATCCACTCCGCAAAGTCATTTAAACAAATAGCGACTCTATCCTAGACGCAATAAAGTGCAATTCAGGTCGCACACCGCTCCCTTGCCTACAGTTATATTCACCTAGAAGTTGCCTCTCTTTCTATCGCGTAGCTCTTATTTCTTCTAAAGACTTCAGGGTTGTCTTCTTTTAAATAATACTTAATCTGAATACTTAATTTATTATAAGTTATTGTGTTTATAATGTGTACTTTAATGTGAACAAATTACTTTTCAAATAAAACTAGGCTAGGTATGTACAGTCAAGTCAACGCCACATCAGATTATACATATTGACTTTGAGGCAGCCTTTATGCCGCCGTACCGTTGTCAACCGTCGTAAACAAAAATTATTCTTTCTTACGAAATTAAATTGTCATTAATAATTAACTTTGCTTATTATTTCGTAAGTAGGTAAGTAAGTACCTACTAAATTATTATTTCAATAAATAGTAGGGTGAAGATTGATTAGCAAATAAGACAAGTACCTATCTAAGAATAAACGCACTATACCTACTAAATACTGACTGGGTTTGTTTGTATCACAGATAATAATAATAATATACTAGTGAATCTACCTATCAGTAGACAAGCATTCTTCTTACCTTTCGATGTCGATTGGAAGTGTGAAAAACGTGAGGTTCGAATCCTTTTTATTATTGTTAAGGTGGTTCGATGAGCTCAGTAGCGCCACCAATGGAAATAATTCAATTACGTTTTATCAAGGGTTTAGATTAAAAGTTTTGATGATTTTGCGCAAATAATTCAATTACGTTTTATCAAGGGTTTAGATTAAAAGTTTTGATGATTTTGCGCAAATAAAAGATTAAAATGCATTTTCTAAATATAGTTTCAAGAACTCAAACTTAAGCAATAAGTCGTGCATGTCAATAGTACCAAAAGTGGCCACATTTAGCAATATCCACATTCATAACTTATTGTTTATATTTGAGGCCATGAAAAAATATTTAAAAATTGCACTTTACTCTTCTATTTGCGCAAAATATCCAAAACTTTTATTCCTAGCCCTTGATACAACGTAAATGATTTATTTCCATTGGTGGCGCTACTGAGCTCATCGAACCACCTTAAGGCAGCCCATTGCGATTCAATATGCCTTCATTTTGGTTAAACATACAAACGAACGACGCGACAAAAAGTATCGAAATAGAACTAATGTTGCTAACGTGCGACCCGGCCGGCACGCGGCGGCCCTCTGAAATTAGTCCGTCTGGTCTGACCCGCCGGCTACTTGTAGTTTCGTACCTAAAGAGCGGAGTGCGCCTAGCCTGCAAAAAGCCGGAAAAATGTAAAAAAATACCGTTCCCCCCCCCCCTTATCTCCGAAGTTTGCAAAGAGAAAAATCTGAAATAATTCTATGTGATAGTAGTTTATGTAAAGATTACAGGAAAAATAAAACGATGTCTCAATATAACACACTTTTTTAGAAATTCAAAAATCAATCAAAAAATTTATAGTTCCTCTACCAGTCAACAGATGGTCCTGACCTAAGAAAAAATTATTTAGTTCTACTATCGGTCAAGAGATGGCGCTGGCCTAAGAAATAAAATAGTTCCACTATCGGCCAAGAGATGGTGCTGAGTGCTGACCTAATACTGCAATAATAATTTTATTATTCTACAGCTCTGCAGTGTATTTATTATGATGGTACGGAAACCCTCGGTGCGCGAGTCCGACTCGTTCTTGACCGGTTTTTCTATTTGTCAAAGGTATGAAGAGCGGAGCTCCAATAACTGACATTGTTTATGTACCTATCTGTTATCACAATATTTTTTTATTTATTTATAAGTACCAACAAATTTGTACCAAACCTTTGTGGGCGAGTCAGACTCGAACTTGTCCGGTTTTTTCTGTCACATCCCAAAATTATTATAGTGTATTTTTTTGTGACTTGTTTCTTTAAGGCGGTTGTATGACCAAAAGTGGCGCCCTCAGAGGTTTTTATTTAATAAATTATTAATAGAAAAAGATTTTAATAATGTTTATCGTGGAGATTTTAGGGCCCATGGTCTAGTATTTTTAGAAGATATCACTACATGCCCTCGTAGTCATTCGTAGAAGTAGATAGCAAATGTGTCAAAAACGGCCACTTTTAGCAGTTTGGCTATCTACTTCTAGCAGTGACTACGAGGGAATGTAACGATGCCGTCTAAAAATACTAGACTGTGGGTGGGCCCTAAAATCTCCACGATAAACATTTTTAAAATTGTGAATTAGAATTATAATATTAAATATAATTCACCGCGGCGCCACTTTCGCTCAGGGAACCACCTTAAGCAAACGAAACAGTTCAATTAAAGATGAAATGAACGTTATTTTCAATACCGATAGCGGAGATGACGTATGCCTATGCAGACCACGTCACTTCCTCTGTCTGGGAGTGCTTTATTATTGTACTATGCGCACCAAATAATAATAGTACTGTCAAACGGCAATTTTGATCTTTGTTGTTTTTCTTGCACATTCCTACACCCTGAAGTGGAAGCGAAACGCAAACAAAAATGGCCGCTTTGACAGTACTATTCTTATTTGGCTCGCATAGCACCATGAAGCCATGAAATTCCTATTTTCAGCGTGGCAAAGAAAGTGCCATGTCCGGACTGTGGTCGACAGTACTCCCGTAAGACGCACATGAAAGATCATTACATGCTCGTACATATGAAGCAATCTAAGCACTATTGCGAGCTGTGCAACAAGGTAGGTACCCTTAATGCCCAGACTATTTTTCTATGATTTTTATTAGTATTTTTTTCGCTTCATATTTTTAATATTTTCACAGTATTTTTTGCAACGTACTCGTTATTTGCAACATATGAAATACACACATGAGGGAGTTAAAAAGGCGAAGGATAAATTTTGCAATATTTGTGGACGAGGATTCTCGGTAAGAGATAACAAACGATAATATAGAGTTTAAGGCTTTTTTTTATTTTTAAGTAACGAATAGAAAATTGGCCATATGAGAAGTGCGCGCGTTGATAAGCGACGCCCGTCATACAGATTGTGATAAATTGATAACTGTGCGTGCGAAAACATTAGACTAATGTATGGATATCGTACGAGCCAAAAAAAAAACTATGGATATGCGCTACACTAGCGCCGCCAATGGAAAAAAATCATAGTGCTTAAATAAAGACGAAATTTTGTTCTTCTAGGGTACTTTTTATCGCTTAAACAATATTTTCTAGTCTGTCGTTTAGTTTAATGGAGTTTTATTGCTAAATTGGCAATAAACTAAACGACAACTTAACGATAGGTTTTTTTTAAAAAAAACTATATTATTAGTTAAGGACTATTTTTGGATGCGTTTTTTCCTGGTTTAAATGTGCTTGCGCAGTTAAAACCTGGATTAACGCCTAAAATGGCCACTTTGGGCGTTAATCCATATAAAAGAATATTAACTACGCGAACACATTTAAACTAAGAATTTAACGTAGGTATACAAAAATAGTTGATAGCTAATATACCTACTAGGTGGAGCTCGGTGGCGCAGTGGTTTAGCGCCTGGCCCAGCGATTGCGGAAGTTAAGCAACGTTCGCAAGGGTCGGTCATGGGATGTGCGACCAAAAATGTATTATCTCGAGCTCCTCCGTGCTTCGGAAGGCACGTTAAGCCCCACCCGTTAACACCCACCAATCCGCATTGGGCCCGCGTGGTGGGTTATGGCCCATCCTCCTTACCACCCATAAGGAAGGCATGTGCCCCAGCAGTGGGGACATCAAAAATGGCTGATGGACATACCTACTAGTTTTTATAATTTTCAGAATTTCAGTAAACATAGTTAATTTATTTCGTTGTAATGATTTTTTCTTGATTGGCGGCGCTAGTGGACGCGCGATGCACCCTTAAATATTATTGTTTTACAGGCAAACAGAACACTACTGAATCATATACGAACGCATACCGGAGAAAGGCCCCACGAGTGCAGCTATTGTGGTGCGAAGTTTATACAATCATATGCGATGCGAGTGCATGTCAACAATGTACATTTGAAGAACAAAAGAGGAAACTTGAAATAAAACACTTTTAACTGATACTAGCGCGGTTTTATTAAAAGTAGTTTTTTGGTAATTAGTTGGTATTTTTGGATTTTCCCGACATTGGTCACGTCACGGGGGACGGGGGACCGAAGCCGCTCGTGAGCCCACGCACCGACCGGCGATATAAAAATTATAATAATACTGATACTAATATTATAAATGCGAAAGTCTGTTTGTTTGTTTGTTACCCTTATCACGTTGACATAACTATACAACGTGGATGTTAATGTGACAAGGGGCCTTACCATGAGCTCATTAACCAGGACTTATATTGAACTGCCTTACTTTATCGCACCATGACTTCGAGTTTAGTTCATAAGCAGTCCTGTTTAAGGCCTGCTTTTGAACTGAACGGCGAATGCGATGCACCCGCATTCTGGGGCCTTACTATGAGCTCTTATAGCAGGACTTATATTGAACGGCCTTACTTTTTCGTACCATGATCTCAACGGTTAGTATGAAAGCAGGCTTTAAGCAGTATTTTTTACGGCCTGCTTTTGAACTGAATGGTTTCTTATTTGCTGATGGTAAGCCCCCTGGAATCTGTCTACGCCTGCCTGCCTAGCATGACCGATTTATATCGCGTGATATAGCATTTTATCGACACTCAACTGTCAAATTCCTTTGTCTTTTTGACAGTTAAACGTGATAAAACGCTATAGGTATCACGCGATATAAATCGGTCATGCTAAGCAGGCTGGAATGCACATATACTATATCTATGGGAATGCACCATAGATATAGTATGAATGCACGCACTTTGATCTGTCACTGTCACTGTCACTTTCCTATTATAAAGAGTACTCTGTGACTGTCACTGTCAGTCAAGCATTTCGTCAGCCAGCGTTTCAGTTTAACAACAACAATAGCAACTTTTCAGATTTTTTATAAGGAAAGCAAAAGATTTTTCATTACTTCTAAATGAAGGAAATGGAAGAAAATATATTACACACGAAGAATAGAAGCTACAGAACATTATGTCACGTTTGCCTTAGCAGAGACCGTCGATTATTTTCCATAGAAAAATATGCGAATATATTTCAAAATATTTGTGAAGGAAAAGTAAGTTTATATGTTTTTAAATAATAAGATAATGGATGACTGTTGTCTCTCTATAGAGATGATGAGTTAATTTAGCTTTTGCCCACAAAGTACCTAGATATTAGACAAATCCATAAGGAACTATTAGCCTAGGATAAACTGCCCTGAACCTGACTCTCCGACCAAAACTCGTAGGCTTAACACCCGTTTGCACTAAATCGCCTAGTCTTTTCCTAAATACAACTTACACACTAGTCTCAACCCTGTCCAGTGCTGACTTCTTGCTCGCAAGTCAGTCCAGCTGACTAGCCACTTGTCTATTTTCGGGCACAGTACGACTTACTGCCGATCCTGTCTACATGTACCCAGGTTGCTGGGTCCGAAATTCTGAGTCACTGGGTCCAGTCACTGACCCCATATAAACCAGCCCTAACAGCTAAGTTCATGACACCATTTTAATTTGGTCGAGTTATAGTTAAAGTTTCAAGCTGACTACTAAGCCCTGTTTGCAGGGCCGATGTTGGCCTGTCTAGGCCCGCCGTTGCCCAGGGGAAACGGTCACGAGTTCCGTATCTGTAAAGCACTGCGTTGCCTGGGGGACTCAGAGGTGATTCAGAGATCGCACACCTTATTGTCTATGAAATAGGGTTTAGAATTGAATGTAATGTTTTTCGAATTTGGAATGCACCGGCGCTCAACAGATATGGTGCTTTTGTAATTTGATGCTAAAGAGGTTTAAAATATTCTATGATATCGGCCCTGCATGCATACTCGAAGGCCTGCATGCAGTGGCCTTGCGGGCTTTGAGTAGCCTGTTATAGGCCTTAGGCGATTCTTAGTTAAGTGCAGTTAGTCATAGTCATTACACATAGTAATGAATGACATGTAGTAGAATGTTTATGAAGTCGGTTTAAAATAAAATAATAACACAATTTTACATTCCAGTTTACATCTGAAACTTTATTATGTTGGGAATGCACAGCAGTGTTAAGAAGAATCAAACAATTTAAAGAAAAGGTCCAATTGTCTACCAAAATACTGAGCAAATATGTAAACGGACCTGTAAGTATGCAAACGAATCAATGCGGAATGTTAAAATAATAATAAAAACATATTAATCTTTGCATGATTTCACAGGTTTATCCTCTCAATTCACTATCTAATCTTAAAATTACCGAAAATGGAGCCACATTTAAGTATGAAAAATGCGAGAAGGTTAATATTAAAGAAGAAATAGTTGTCAACACTAGCAATCGTGATTACAATCCGATCATAAATGAATCATTCGAAGAAAATGAAGAAAGTACTAATGTCAAACAAGAATTTAGCGATGATGACAATGATATCGTTTTCAATGATACGGATAATTTTGAAAATAACGATACACATCATGAGGTAAAGAGTGAAGAAACACCAACAATCAGTGATAAAGTCGAGGTAAAGAGTGATGAAATGCCAACTACCCGTAAAAGGGGTAAACTTAAGAAGAAGAAAGTTACAAAACAATATAGAGTTGTTCCAAATGATGATAAAGATGTAAAAAGTCTTGTTAGAAAAGTAATATTGACCGCTGAAGAAGTTAAGTCATATATGGATGAGCAAAGATTGAGTGTGGTTTATAAAAACAGTGCATACAGATGCGAACAGTGCGCCTGCAGTTGGAAAAGTGAAAACGGATTTCTTCAACATAATGAGAAATATCACGCAAAGGTGAGTCACATTATACTTAAATCCTATTGCCAGGGGCACAGAAAAAGACATACTTACTTTACATACTTTTCATCCATAAAAACAGTACTGTTCCCGAGGAATAGTGAAATAACTGTATAATTACCTCAGCCTGGCCACGCGGAGGCAGAGCGGCGACTGGCGATACGACTCGCATAATAGTAATACAGTGTGACACCAGTAAATTTTCATACAAATGAGGTAACTTTGGAGCCTTGGTTCTCCGCCAAGGTTTTATCTAACTGTGATCTAATGATGGCTATCTGGGGAGTGAATCAAGGAGATTCAGATCGCTATTCACACCCAACTAATCTGATTAGCATTCTAAGAGATATAAGGATATGTTTAAAAAACCTCGAAATTATCATAAAAATTTATGGAAATCCTGACACTGAAAAAGCTGAACCTTATATCTCTTAAAATGCTGATCAGATCAGTCGGGTGTGTATAGCATCTCACAGCTAGGTCAATCCATGGCGGAGAAGCCTTCAAAGTCTATCGTTTGTATGAAAATCAACTGGTGTCTTTAAATATGTGACTACCACTGTATATTTTGTGTGACGCCGCGCATTGTAAATTAACCGCCTGTGCGGTGAGCATACCGAGTGAGTAATAGAGACATAATTCGCGTGTCGTGTCGCCGGTCGCCGGGTCGCGTGGCCAGGCGGTTATTGCGTGTGGGTTTCTTTATGTAAGCGTTTTGCGAGTGTAACAATCTAAAAATGTTTGCTTTTGGCACAAGGTTTTATGTAATGATTATAATATTTACAGTCAGCCGGTAAGCATCAATGTGACATTTGCCTCAGTCGGTTTAAAACGAATAAAGATATGAATCTTCACATGCAGCATCACTTTATAATACTAGAGTGTTGTACTTGTACTTACCGGTCATATAGAGACATGAAAGGACATTTGAAAAGTCATTATAAGAAATACGAATGCATCAAATGCACCGCTCGGTTTAGGTAAGTCTGTAAGTTACACACACACCCACACTCACAGACAGATACAGACACACTCCCACACACATACATAACATAGTTACATACTGTATGTGAGAGAGATAGATAATGTATGTAACATACACTCTCTGTCTCTCACGCCCACATACACTCTGTCTCACACCCACACACACTCTGTCTCACACCCACACACACTCTGTCTCACACCCACACACACTCTGTCTCTCACACCCACACACACTCTGTCTCACACCCACACACACTCTGTCTCACACCCACACACACTCTGTCTCACACCCACACACACTCTGTCTCTCACACCCACATTCACACTCTGTCTCTCACACCCACACACACTCTGTCTCTCACACCCATACATACTCTGTCTCTCACACCCACATACACTCTGTCTATCACACCCACATACACTCTCTGTTTCTCATACCCACACGCACTCTGTCTATCACACCCACATACACACTGTCTCTCACACCCACACTCACTCTGTCTCTCACACCCACATACACTTTTTTTTGTTTTAAGAAGGAAAATGCATTTAGGCATACCAAACGGCATGTTGGACTCGGTCACACTAAGGGCATGTCCCTCGCCGCAAACGGCACACCCACATACACTGTCTGCCTCTCACACCCACAAATTTAATGTATCATTGTCGTCGCTAAATACCGTTACTTTTGATGAGGCTGATAAGTTTCTTGCGCCCATTCTTCTTGTCAGCAAAAAGACGTCGAAAAAAAACTGGACGAATAGGTGGAAAAAAAACTGGACGATTTAAAAGTACTTTCAAATAAGTCTATTAAAATAAAAAATATTTCTATTTCTACCTCAAACATTTACTACACTTTCAGTAGTGAAAAGTTGTCGCCTGCGCGGTAGAGGTGGGGAGACACCTCGTTCGCGTTGACCCGCTCCCTGCCCTAACAACCTCATCACGACCGAGCTATTATAAATCAAATCACTATTAATAGTAGTTGACGAAGCTCGGTGGCGCAGTGGTTTAGCGCCTGGCCCAGCGATTGCGGAAGTTAAGCAACGTTCGCAAGGGTCGGTCATGGGATGGGTGACCAAAAATTTATTGTCTCGAGCTCCTCCGTGCTTCGGAAGGCACGTTAAGCCGTTGGTCCCGGCTGCATTTGCAGTCGTTAACACCCACCAATCCACATTGGGCCCGCGTGGTGGGTTATGGCCCGTACTCCTTATCCACCCTTAAGGAAGGCCTGTGCCCCAGCAGTGGGGACATTAAAATGGCTGATGGACATTAATAGTCATTTCGCTATTAGTAATCATTTCGCTTCGCTATGTCATCATCATCGTGATGGCGCATACCGTCTGCCTAATGGATCGTAATGAACAGGATCGTACAGTGAGGCGTCCCGCGGCCTTTCGGCAAAAAAATATACACTACGCGAACAGAAGCGACACTTACGTATGTGTGCTCGTAAAAGTGCTCGCAGCTATGTGTGAGTGGAGTCATCGGAGCGAGGAATTGGGTGCATTCCACAGTATACATTTTAACCGTGAAAAGTAATTTGTTTTAATGTTCAATTTTATTACTTTCTATGGAAGGCCTGTGCCCCAGCAGTAGGGATATAAAAATGGCCGACGATGATTTAAAAAATTAAATGTTTGGTTTCAGCAACATATATTTATTCTATCAGCACTACAAAGAGCTTCACTGTATATTTATATGTGACATTTGTGGGAAAAAAACTAAATCAAAGAGAGTTATAGAAAAACACATTGGGTGAGTGATGTCTTTATTTAATTTTTTTATTTATTTTTTATTTATTCATTAAACAAAATGAGGTTATAAAAAAGTCTCGCAAAATGGACTAGTCGGTTTGACTGGGGGTTCTTCGGTCTCTTTTATAGACCGCCGGCCCAGAGGCTCATTTTCAATCTATCGCATATTAGGACCAGACCACATTGGCAAGATAACCATTAGCTTGGTGTTATCAAATCAAATATCATCGTCTGGGTTGCGAAGTAAGAAGCTTCTGGGAGATATGACACCCTAAACATGGCCTAAGCTCCAATGCTGATCTCCGATCGCATAAATTAAATCAATCGCATATTGATATAAATGGTGAACAGGGTATGGGTGACATGACATCATTACTTGAACTATTTTTTTGTGATTTCATATCGATCGAATAAGGAACAATTGTCCGCGATTATCTCGCGTTCGGCTGAACCGATTTTGATGCGGTTTTCAGAAAAGTATTTCTTACACTTATGAGAAGGTTTTAGTATTTTAACCGACTTCAAAAAAGGGGGTTCTCCGTTTGACCTGTATGCATGTTCGTCCGTGATTATCTCACGTTTGGCCAAACCGATTTTTCCACCTAGATAATATATCGAATACAGAAGGTACTTACATTAAAAAGAACAAAAGAGAACAAAAAACCGACTTCAAAAACCTACGCTACCTCTAAAAAGCAAGAAATAATCTTCAAATCACTAGATACGCTAATAATCGGGTGGGACTTTTAGAATAAAAAAGTTGTCCTCCAGCCCCACCCGACTGCAATAGACGTGTTTTATTACAAAGATAATGCGTATCTAGTGATTTGAAGATTATATCTTGCTTTTTAGAGGTAGCGTAGGCTTTTGAAGTCGGTTTTTTTTAAAACATTTTTTTTTACAGTCGCCATTTTGAAAAGTATGAATGCAAACTTTGCGACCGGAAGTACAAGAATAGAAAATGTTTAATGAAACACCAGGAAAACAATCATTCGCAAAAAACGGTTGACGCTTACTGCGTACAATGTGACAAGAAATATAGCAACGCTGCGGTGTATAGAGATCATTTATTGAGAAGTGCTGCTCATGCCGCCGAGCGGGATGGGTGAGAAGGCTTCTATATAATAAACCTTTCTTTACACTTTATTACAACTAAACAAGTTATTACAATGGCAGTATAATTTAGCTGATTCACAAATCGTCCACCAGTCGGCGCACTACCGCCAACTTGGCGCTAGTGTAGATTAGACCTGTCATTTTGTTGTTTGCTATCAATTTTTGGATGTTGGAAGCGAATTTTCGTAAATATAAATTTTTCTTCCAACACATTTTGGTTTTCTGTTTTCAATTTGATCTTTAACTGTCCATCATCATATCAGCCGCACGACACCCACTGCTGGGTATAGGCCTCCCCTAAGGATCTCCACGACGACCGGTCCTGCGCTGCCCGCATCCAGCGGCTTCCCGCGACCTTCACCAGATCGTCGGTCCACCTTGTCGGCGGCCTACCCACGGAGCGCCGTCCAGTGCGCATGCGCGGTCGCCATTCCAGAACCTTTCCGCCCCAACGGCCATCGGTTCTTCTCGCTATGTGTCCCGCCCATTGCCACTTCAGCTGAGCAATCCTTCGAGCTATGTCGGTTACTTTAGTTCTCCTGCGGATCTCTTCGTTTCTGTCCAACTTGAATGAATTCCCGGCCGGGCAGAAATTTAATTTTAATTTCTATGACGTGTCTGGATTTGTACTATACAATACATCGTTATTTTTTAAGTATTTTTAAAAATGAAATGAGGATTTCAGACCACGTGAATGAACTACTTTTACTATGGGGCCAACCACGGAATCGGGAATAAGAAAATCAGCTGTTCCATACATTATAGTCGAGTCGATGTTGTAACTTGTAGGTACTTTTCTACGGAACAGCTGTTTTTTTTTTCGAGATTCCGTGGTTGGCCCCATAGTGAAAATTCTGAGTGGTCTGAAATCCCAATTTTATTTTTAGATATACTTAAAAAATAACGGTATATGTATAATAAGTATACAGGGTGTTTGGTGCATCGTGTGCCAAATCGAATTTGATGATGAAGAAGTCGGTAAAAAACATAAACGCTATAGGTACATTCTTTGGTTTTTTTCTATGGGACTCTGCCTGATGTCCTTTAAAAATGTTACCTGCTTGTGAGTTTTATTTACGCAAAAACTTGTTTTTCTTTCACCTGTTGAATATTAAAAAATTGCGACTAAGATTGGAAAATTTTAAAATTAGTGATGTTACTAATTACTTTTCATGATATATTGCACACCATTAGAAAGGGGACAGTCCAGAGATGTTTTAAAAAAATTTGAAGAACATGATCATTTTTAGTTTTTTTTTTATTAAAATCGATAGTTGACGTTCAAGCTTATTTTTTTACGTAAAGAAAACTTTGCGGGGCTATAAAAAAAACTAGATGTTGCTGGCGAGTAATTTTAGTTTCAAAAGAAGCGTAAAACGGTACAAATTAAAGATTAAAAAGAAAGTTAAGTAACACTTAACAATTTTTTTAAAATTATTTAAATGTAGACTTTTATCACCCAAAACAATTTAAAATCAGTATAAAAAAATCCGGTTGAGCAAGATTTTTTTATGGGGGCTGAAGAGGAAGAGATAGCCAAAGACCCCTCCAATCATCAAATTCGATTTGGCACACGATGCACCAAACACCCTGTATATTTTAATACTTTAAATTAGTTCTCTAGCACCCATTAATGCGGTGGCTATGTTTAAAAAAAACGGCGAAATTAGCATAAAAAATACAGAAATCCTGAAACTGAAAACTCTGATCCTTATATCTAAAAGTGCTCACCCCTTGGGTTACGCGTACTAATGTTGATTATGACTATTTTCAGCGCGGTAAAGAAAGTGCCATGTCCGGACTGTGGTCGACAGTACACCCGTAGGGCGTACATGAAAAATCATTACAGGCACGTACATATGAAGCAATCCAAGTACTATTGCGAGATATGCAACAAGGTACCCTTAACGCCCAGACTCTATTTTCAGTGAATTTCAATAATATAATTCTCGTTAAGACTAGCTTCCGCCCGCAATTATGTTTTTTATGCACAACGGGGTAGTGCTTGGCATTCACCTCACCTGATGTTAAGTGACCAACCAAACCGAGTACAAATTGTACTCCCCTGGGAATCGAACCCGGGACCCCTGCGTGCTGCGTCTTACACGGGTGGGCGAACCACTAGACCACACAGAGGTTTTCGAAGGTCCGTGTGGTCGAAAAATCCCTAAAGGACCCCCTAAACGATCAAAATTGCTTGTCAATCATTTACATTGCATCGGCTTGTCAATCACATTTTGATCGTCTAGGAGCGATGCTTGACAAGCACTACAGAATAGATACATTACCGTGGGCAATCAAAAGTAAGCCACGCCCCCAAATGGTAAATGCAATGTAAATGATTGACAAGCAATTTTGATCGTTTAGGGGGTCCATATGGAATCTTTGACCAGGATAAAAACTATCATAATATGTTTTATTCCGGCATACCATATTTTTTTTTATTCCTGGGATACACATAGGCACCTAAATTATACTATGTGTATGCCAAATTTTAACCAAATCTGTTCAGCTGTTTTTGTGTTATTGTGTAACAAACATCCAAACATTCACATTTATAATACAGGGTGTTAGTAGCACCATAACGAAAACTTTAAGGGAAGATTCCACCCTTAGAGTTAAGCAACTTTCTCTATGGAAACACTTGTCGCAAATACATAGTTGAGATTTTGATTTTTCGTTCCGACATAAGATTTATTTATTCTTATGGTTGAGAAGCATTGTACTCATAACAACTCTATAATATCGCGACGAACTAGCGAACGATAGCTTGTACGCACGACAGCACGCTAGCTAGTTTAAACAGTTGAACTACGAAAACAGCTCTTATTACGTACGGCATAAAGGCGGTCTCTAGGTCAACATGTGTAGTATGATGTGCTGCTGACTGTACATTGCGGGTTTATAAAATTTTGATATTTTAATTATTTTTCTATATGTTCTATGCAACAGACTGTGGCAAAAAAACATGAATTTTATTTTAGTTTATTTGGGAAACAAAAAATTTTACAGTACATTTAGTTCACTAATGAATTAGAACATACAAAATAAACTACAAGGCAAATTGAACTTAATAAAATACACAGAATAAGTTAACAGTTATACTACATCCAAAATGAAACTGTTAATTAAAGATATCTTTACAAAATTACAATTACTTATTATCAATCAATTCTTGTATTTGATTTTTAAACTAAGCTATACTACAATTTAAAAAATCGACAGTTGAACTACGATCAAAGTGACGGAGACTTCAGATAGACTCAGACATTATGAGTCGACGACTATTCCCTGAAAATTATCTCTAGGGCGCTACTAACACCCTGTATAAGAAGGATCTGAGGGGACATTAATAATAGTTTAAATGTGGGTTTATGTAGTTTTATTATTTCGCAGCCGCTTTTGAATCGAACTTCATACCTAGAACATGTGCAGTACAAACACGAGAAAGTTAAAAAGAAGAAGAATAAATTGTGCAATATTTGTGGACGAGGATTCTCGGTAAGAGTTAACGGAAATATTATAGGTAGTCTGTTCACGGAGGGTTTACAAAAAACCGGCCAAGTGCGTGTCGAACTTGGAACATTATGGTTCCGTCAGGGGAGACCCCCTGACGGAACCATAATGTTCAAACCACAGAATAACTAATAGTAGGTACAAGTACAGAAGCAGCACGCGGCAAAGTCATTTAAATAAATAGCGACTTTTGCTCCGACACAATAAAGTGAAATTCAGGTCGCACAGTTCACCTAGTAGTTGCCTCTCTTTCTAACGCGTGCTCTTAACCTTTTCTGGTGACGCAACGTTAGGGTTGTCTTCTTTTAAATGAACTGCGTAGCATATATCATAATGTGAAAAACGACAATTGTTTATTGGTTTTTTGATTTTGACATTCGTACACGGCACAATAATGTCGATTCGACATTGTTACTATTATAAAGAGGCAATATCTACTTGTGCTGTAAGATGCCGCGCTTGTACGGCGGCGGGCGCGTGGCGGCCTCTGCTCACTTGTCCCGCCGGCGGCGGAACGACTAGCGGTAGCACAGAATACATAATAGTACAAGTACAGAAGCATCATTCCGCAACATCATTTAATTAAATAGCGACTCTTGCTACGACTCAATAAGGCGCAATTCAGATCGCACACCGCTACAGCGCCTACAGTTATATTCACCTAGAAGTTTTCTCTCTTTCTATCGCGTAGCTCTCATCTCTTCTGACGCCGTTAGGGTTGTCATCTTTTAAATAAACTGCGTAGCATTATCATAAAAGGAAAGCGATTTTACGTACTATGGTTAAAGAAAATCTTACAATAATATTCGAACATTACTATGATATTTAATTATCTAAGTACGTAAATATGGGAGACATAAAGATAACAAATGTCAACTTTTGGTAGGTACCTATCCTAAAGTACAGACTACAGATACTTTAAAGGTTGTTTATCATTACTTGTCCTATTTAGTTATTTAGAAAACAGTTTTTGTTTGTTGTCATACAACACCTAGGTATTAAAAATTATGCTTTCTTACGAAATCAAATTATCATGATAATTAACTTTATTTCGTAAGTAGGTAAATAATTATTATTTCAATAAATAGTTGGGTGAAGATTATTTACCAAATATTTAACACAAGTACCTACCTAAGAATAAACGGACTATAAGTATATAAACTAGGTACCTACCTACCTATAAGTAAAGTAGATAAGCGTTGTTCCTACCACTTTACTATATTATGAAAAAAATGGACGAGTAAGCGCGGAAAACGAGCGGTGGTCGCGCTCAGGCGGGCGCGCGGCCCTCTGCCAGTTGTATCGTGGATCATACGCACAGCGGTAGGTGCATATCGCGCGACCTTGAGCGAGTGAAGGAGGCCTGGCGGTAGGTGCTTATCGCGCGACCGACGAGCGAGTGAAGGAGGCCTCTACAAGTAGCCGGCGGGTCCGTCCGGACGGACTAATTTCAGAGGGCCGCCGCGTGCCGGCCGGGTCGCACGTTAGCAACATTAGTTCGATTTCGATACTCATTCACGCGCCGCGTTCGCGTATTGTCGCGTCGTTCGTTCGCATGTTTCACATTAAAGTATACATTATAAACGCAATAACTTGTAATAAATTAAGTATTCAGATTAATTATTATTTAAAAGAAGACAACCCTGAAGTCGTTAGAAGAAATAAGAGCTACGCGATAGAAAGAGAGGCACCTTCTAGGTGAATATAACTGTAGGCAAGGGAGCTGTGCGACCTGAATTGCACTTTATTGCGTCTGAAATAGAGTTGCTATTTATTAAATGACTTTGCGCAGAGGATCTTCTGTACTTGTACTATTATGTATTCTGTGACCACACGTTCGGGTAAAAAATATTTTTTTTCACGCCCCAAATCGCTTGTCTTAGTCGGCAATCAACCACGCTAAAATTCTAAAAAATAGCATCCTATCTATATTACAGAATACATAATAGTACCAAGTTCTATACTTTTATTATACCAATCGACAGGGTGAATGATTTGGGTCAATTTGTTCTAAATAACAAATTATCTTATATTAAAGGCAGACCCAAGAAAGATAAAATATTTCTGGCTGAGACAAGCGATGCTTATAAACATTTTATAGACTAACGGCCGTACTCAGAGACATCAATTAAGTTTAATGCTACATTAAGATTGGTGCCATCTCTTTCTTTCCCATAGTGATAGTATAAGACGACATGATATTTAATGAAGCATTAAACTTAATTGACGTCTCTGAGTACGGCAGTAAGTAATGGTAAGTAATTTAAATTTAATAGTACCTACATTACAGCCGTGAACGGGAAGCTAGCGATTGCATTGTCGAGGATGGTTTAATCATTCGAGGCAATGCAAGTAGCTTCCAGAACATGGCTTGTATAGTGCTTTTCTCAAGAAATGCGAGGAAATAAAAAACTTTTCAATTGAAACTTAATTAAATTTAATTAATATTAAAATTTATATTATTCATGTTCGGGCATTTTCGCCGAAAAGTAAAATGAGATTTATCATAGACAAATCCTCTGAGTAATCTTGAATTACGTGCAGCGCCATCTACCGCCGAGAAGCAAAAACCCATCTCATTTCGCTTCTCGGCGGTAGATGGCGCTGTACATAATTCAAGATTACTTAGAGGATTTGTCTCTGATTAATCTGGTACAATACAATGTAATATTTATTTATTCTTATAGTAATATACTCTGTGCGCACCATTTTTTTTATTGTATCGTAATTATAGTACCTATTAAATAATTTTACCTTTATAATATTAACTGTCTTGTCGTTGGCTTGCGTGCCAGAAAAAAGGAACTAAAGTTATGGCTTTATGGTGCAAATGTGCCTTTGCTTTTTTTGTTTTTGTGAACAGCTAAAACAAAAAAAAGAAGTTGCCGCAGACCACCCAGATCATCTTCGCACTGTACCTACTTCCCGCACTGGTGCTGGTGCGGGAAGTAAGTATTGAAATTCATTCCTGGCCTGAATTTTAAATTTAGAATGTGAGGAACCAGACCCCCTCGGAAATGTGGAACGCCCCGCATTCCTTTTTCAAATGGAATGATAAGATTTCAGAGCATAAGTGAGAAAAATATTATTCTTTTACAGACAAACAGAGCACTAAACAATCACATACGAACGCATACCGGAGAAAGGCCCCACGAGTGCAGCTATTGTGGTGCGAAATTTATACAAGAATATGCGATGCGAGTGCATGTCAACAATGTACATTTGAAGAACAAAAGAGCAAACTTGAAATAAAACACTTAACTGATAAACACTTAGCGCGGTTTTATTAAAAGCAGGGAATGATAACGTTATTTTTAAATGTAACGTTATTTCTTACTTTTTGTTACCGTTACTTTAAAATTAACGTTATTCCAATTAATAACGTTACTTTTTTACCGATAATTTTACCGGTACTATTGTACCGGTAAAGGACATCAGGCACATGGGACCCAAAAGTGTATAAAAATAGTTCTGTTATCTATAAACACTTTATGTTACTAGAATCATAAAACAGTAGCAATTTTATTGTTTACTTCTTCATTTAGCTTTAATTAATTATTTAAAAAAACGAAAGTATACCAATGAAACGGACATCTTTGTCAGCGATTGCACAAGTGATTGCACCTCCCGCTAGGAGTATGTGTTCTGTGGATTGCACATTAAAAAAAAGAAAGCCATTTGACACTGTCAGTCAACTGTCAAAAGCGTTTTGTTACGTGCGACATGCACAGATTTTCTTCAGATGCAGAGATTACAAGCCTACATTTTGAAAAAACAGAAACGCTATACATTCTTTGGTTTCTTTCTATGGTTCACTGCCTGATGTCCTTTAACGCTATATTTAACGGTAATTTTACCGGTACAATATTTTTAACGTTATTTTTACCGGTAAATTTACCGATAAAATGTTTTAACGTTATTTTTTTGGAACGTTATTTTTTTTAACGGTATTTCACTGAGCTACCTACCGAGTCGAGACTCGGTAGCTCAGCAGCGGTCAAAGCATTGGACCGGATATCCAAAAGTCGCGGATTCGATTCCCGTCTGAGTATTGATCTGGTGCGAGTCGTATTTTTTCTAGTATATTATTTAGTATTGTGTAAAAATAGCATTGTGAATGCAAAAATCTCAAATTCAAAAATCTGCAGATGTTGTAATGAGGAGCAGGAAACGCCCAAGCACTTCTTATGTGATTGTGGGCCTCTAATCCACAGGCGTAGTATCCATCTGGGACGACACGAAATCGACGAGGAAATAAAAACTCTTAAAACCAAGAAGATACTAGACTTCTTGGAAGCCGCTGGGCTCAAAGAATAACTATAATTAGGTGGCGCGAGTTACAATACTTACAATAGATCTTTTAGGTCGCAGTGACTACGCACGGGGGTATAAAACTTATAATAATACCAATAATACCTAGGTATCAAATTTTACATAACATACCTATCTATACAACGTGGATGTTAATGTGACAAGGTTCCTGTGCATTAGCACGTAGTGATTATTTCCTCTGTGAATGTGAGATTTTAAAAAATATAGTAACTATTTGCCTCATACTATATCTATGATTTGCCTCACTAGAATCATACTAGAATAGCGTTAATGGTCAAGTGAAGTGTCAAAAAAAACGGCTAGCAGCTAGACCGCCTATCTCAAAGCGACAGCAATGCTCTATCCGTCCTTGTCATATCATACCACTATGACAAGGAGACGGACAGTGCATTGACGTAATAATGTAGCATCATAGTGCATACTTATGGAGCCCCTAGAGTTAGACGATCAAGCATTTCTTGTCAATCATTTACATTGCATTTACAATTTGGAGAAGTGGGCCACGGTAATCTACATATATTCTGTGGTGCTTGTCAAGCATCGCTCCTTGACTTAGAGTAAGACGGGCTTCTCGAAGCCGCGATGCTCGAAGCTCCTAGACGATCAAAATGTGATTGACAAGCAATTTTGATCGTTTAGTTAGGGGGTTCATTAGATGTTTTGCATAATAATATTATTAGGTATGTATAGTTACCGAAAGCAAAGCAATCTAGTCCAAAAGTTCAATTTTTTTACTTTCTATGGCCAAAATGTTCTCTATGGCGATCGATGACTTAGCGCTTAGTCTGCTGGAATGCCTGTCACCTATTAGTTGTTCAGTGTCATCAGGGGTGGAATTGCGTAAGGTAATCGTATTCATTTGACAGTTCAAATCGTATTCCATCGGCTGCAATTTGTATGGGATGACATATATTATGATACAATATGAACTGTCAAATGAATACGATTGACTTTACGCAATCACCTAGCCGATGTCACTGCCAGTCAAGCAAGTAAACTGAGCTAACAACTGGATACTGGCGAAATCCAAAAGGGAACCGCCAAAGCACAAAAAGAAGAAGAAGTCAAGCAAGTGACAAGTCAACAAATTAGTAGGTAATCTGTGCAACTGCAAGTATAGCGTAGCGTTTCAGATTTTTTAGCAAAGCACAAGATTTTTCATGACTTCTAAATAAACGAAATGGAAGCAAATATATTACACAAGAAGAATACAAGCTACAGAACATTATGTCACGTTTGCCTTAGCAGAGACCGTCGATTATTTTCCATAGAAAAATATGCGAATATATTTCAAAATATTTGTGAAGGAAAAGTAAGTTTATTATATTTTTAAATAAATAGTTAATGGATGACTGTTTGACTGTTGTCTCTCTATAAAACTTATCAGTGTTAATTTAGTTTTTGCCCACAATGTGGATATTAGTCAAATCCATAAGGATACTTTTAACCCAGGATAAATTATCCTAAGCCCAACTCTCCGACCAAAAGTAGTAGGTTTACATACACCCGTTTGCACTTAACTGAGTCGCCTAAGTCTTTTCCTAACTAATTCATGACACAGCTAATTTCATGACACCATTCTTATATGGTCGAGTTGTAGTTAGGAAAAGACTAGCGGGCAACACAAAGCCCTGCATGCAGTGGCCCTGCGCTTTGAGTAGCCTGCTTTAGGCCTTAGTTAGGCGATTCTAAGTTTAATTTCATTTAGTCAAATTAGTAGGTTGTTATGAATTGTTTTAAAATAAAATAAAATAATAATAAAAATAAACATTCCAGTTTACATCTCAAACTTTATTATGTTGGGAATGCACAGCAGTGTTAAGGAGAATCAAACAATTTAAAGAAAAAGTTGAGTTGTCTACCAAAATACTGCGCAAATATGTAAACGGACCTGTAAGTATGCAAACGAATCAATGCAGAAAATAATAATAAAAGCATATTAATCTTTGCATGATTTCACAGGTTTATCCTCTCAATTCACTATCTAATCTTAAAATTACCGAAAATGAAGCCACAATTAAGTTTGAAAAATGCGAGAAAGTTAATAATATTAAAGAAGAAATAGTTGTCAACAGTAGCAATGATGATTACAATCCGATCATAAATGAATCATTAGAAGAAAATGAAGAAAGCACTGATATCAAACAAGAATTTAGCGATGATGACAATGATATAGTTTTCAATGATACCACTAGTATTGAAAATAACGATACACATCTTGAGGTATATAGTGAAGAAACACCAACAATCAGTGATAAAGTCGAGGTAAAGAGTGAAGAAACACTAACAACTGGTAAAAAAGGCAAACTTAAGAAGAAGAAATTTACAAAACAATATAGAGTGATTCCAAACTATGTTAGAGATATAAACAGTCTTGTCAGAAAAGTACAATTGACTGCTGAAGAAGTTAAGTCTTATATGGATGAGCAAAGATTGAGTGTGTTTTATAAAAACAGTGCATACAGATGCGAACAGTGTGCCCTCAGTTGGAATTGTGAAAATGGATTTCTTCAACATAATAAGAGATATCACGCAAAGGTGAGTCACTTTAATTCAAACATAATCCTATTGTCAGGGGTACAGAACATGACATGGTACTTTTCATTCATAAAAACAGTACTGTTCCCGAGGAATAGATACGAGTTGTAACAAGACCCTCAACGAAGCCGAGGTCTACGTATTCTACCCATCATCAGGACCATTTCTGTTTAAAATTATTGCTGGGAAACGATTTTAATTTTTGGTGTTACAAAAGCATTGCATACATTACCACGCAATGTAACGCGTACAAAATACTGAAAGGTAACGTTTATGTGTGTGCTCATGAGATACATTGAGTGATGACGTTTTGAAGCCATTGTTTTTTACGAAATACATTGATAATGTTTCTGTAGACAAAAATTAGGAAATAACGAATAAAGTAAGATTTCAAATTAATTGACTTTGACCTTCAATAACTTCATAGCTATTAGTTTCCCAGGTATAGTCTAAAAGACAAAAATGATCCAGATGATGGGCGGAATGCGTGGACTTCGGCTTTGTTGAGTGTCTTGTTACACCCGTTATAATTGATAATTTTATCTTACTTATTTCTAGTAAAGGTTAAAAAAAGGTTTTTGTAATAGGTTCTATGATATAATGTCGTCAAAGGATAATTAATATTTTTTTTTTATTCTCTATGGTGTCAAGAGATAATTGATAATTATAAATTCTTTAATGGATTTTAGATTTTTACTTAAGAAAGTTACTGGGAAAATTAAGTAAAAATCTAATTAGTACAGAATTATATCTGGGAAATATGGTTTTCTTTTCGGAAATACTGGAAAATGTTTACAAAGTGAATTACTATGGGCGTCCTCCATAGAATTTGAACTCAAGAACTCCAGATTGTAATACTATCTCTCCTTTAACTAAAAGACTAGGAAGATTTGGTGAAATACTCAGTAATGTAACTTCACCAATAGTACCGAATTTCGGCCGATTGCCGAAGTTCGGTTTAGACCGCCGAATTTCCGTTAAACCGAATGTACAACTAACTTCCGCCCACCCTGATATTTTATGCATCTTGCATATATTGGTGTATTTATGTTGCATAAAATCCGGACTTTACCGATAACCTACCTCGGCCTGGTCACGCGGAGGCGACTGGCGATGCGGCTCGCAAAATCGTAATACATTTCGTGTGACGCCGCGAATTGTAAATTAACCGCCTGTGCGGTGAGCATATCGAGTGAGTAATAGAGAGATAATTCGCGTATCGTGTCGCCGGTCGCCGGGTCGCGTGGCCAGGCGGTTATTGCGTGTGGGTTTCTTTATGTTAGTTTTATGTGAGTGTAGCAATCTAAAAATGTTTGCTTTTGGATCACGGTTTTATGTAATAATTATATTTTTTTCCAGTCAGCCGGCAAGCATCAATGTGACATTTGCCTCAGTCGGTTTAAAACGAATAAAGATATGAATATTCACATGCAGCATCACTTTATAATACTAGAGTGTTGTACTTGTACATACCGGACACATAGAGACATTAAAGGACATTTGGAAAGTCATCATAAGAAATACGAATGCATAAAATGCAACGCTCGGTTTAGGTAAGTCTGTAAGTTACACACACACCCATACTCACAGCTGTCTGTCACAGATATAGGCACACTCTTCCACACACATACATACTGAATGTGAGAGAGACAGATAGTGTATGTAACATACACTCTCTGTCTGTCACACCCACACACTCTCTGTCTGACACCGACATATACACTCTCTCACACCCACATACACTCTTTGTCTCTCACCCCCACATACACTCTTTCTCTCACACCAACACATACTCTGTCTCTCACATCCACATACACACTCTGTCTCTCACACCCACACACACTCTGACTCTCACACCCACATCTTTATTAATGTATCATTGTCGTCGCTTAATACCTCAAACATTTTATTACACTTTTAGTAATGATAAGTTGTCGCCTACGCTACGCGGTGGAGGTAGGGAGACGCCCCGTTGACCCACAACCTACACGGCCGAGCTACCCCACTATTAGTAATCAGTTCGCTGTCATCATCATCGTGATATGATGGCGCATTCATGGGCCCTACCGCCCAAGTGTCGTCGACTACGCCGTCGCGTCGGTTTCATTTGACAGATGGATGATATACATTGCTACTTCTTTTTGGTACAAATAAAAACATACCAAAGAAAAGTAGCAATGTATTACAACCATCTGTCAAAATGAAGCCGACGGCGAAGTCGACGACACTTAGGCGGTAGACCCACTGGCCTAGAGATCCTCATCATAAACAGAATCGTACGGAGAGGCGTCCCCCGCGGCCTTCCGGCAATGAAAATAAAATATACACTGCGTGAAAAGAAGCTACACTTTCGTATGCGTGCTCGTAAAAGTGCTCGCGGCTATGTGGGAGGTGTGAGTGGCGCGAGCGAGCGCGGGGTTGTCGGGGAGCCATCGGAGCGAGGAATTGGGTGCATTCCAGCAGACCAATCGCTAAGTCATCGATCACCACAGTTTACATTTCAACCATGTAAAGTTATTTTGAAGTTCAATTTTATTACTTTCTATGGTTAAAATTAGAAAGTGAACCCCCTTATCCATCATAATAAGGAAGGCCTGTGCCCCAGCAGTAGGGATATAAAAATGGCCGATGATGATTTAATTGAAATGTTTGATTTCAGCAACATATATTTATTCTATCAGCACTACAAAGAGCTTCACTGTATGTTTATATGTGATATTTGTGGGAAAAAAACTAAATCAAAGAGAGTTATAGAAAAACACATTGGGTGAGTGATGTTTTTTTTATTTATTCATTAAACAAAGAGGGTACAAAATGAGGTTATGAAAAAAGTCTTGCAAAACGGATTAGTCGGTTTCACTGGGGGATTTTATGTCTCTTTTATAGACCGCCGGCCCATAAGCTCATTTTCAATCTATCGCATATTGGGACCAGATAACATTGCCAAAATATCCAGTAGTTTGGTGTTATCAAATATCATCTGGGTTTGCGAAGTAGGAACCATGTCTTCCAGAAGCTTCCTACTTCGCAACCCAGACGATGATATTTGATAACACCAAACTAATAGCTATCTTGCCAATTTGTCTGGTCTCACTGGTTCTTTTTTTTTCATTTAACATTTTACAATATTTAATAAAATTGTATGCAAAATAACATTAAAAAAACCACAAAGGTTTATAAAAATAAAATGTAACTATTTTTTTTAGTACAAAATATAGTCAGTGTTGCCAAATTATTCGTGATTTGAGGTGTTTGCATCTTCGATCATCTACCTACCTGAGGATGTAGCATGTCATACAATAACAAAGCTGAAATGTGGCACATGTCGTTTGAAAAATCACGTGACACTAAATGTCAAGTTGTATGAGAAGTCGTGGGGGACTTTCATAGTGGGCTGCGTTTTGGGGGAGTTTGAGGTGTCCCACAAATGCCATTGTCATGCAATATCCACAGGTATAGATGATTGATGGTTTGCATACAAAATACTCTATTCCAACTCGATCTCGATATTCTCGATCGCGTCGAGAGTAACACCCCTGAATTCTTACAGTCACCATTTTGAAAAGTATGAATGCAAACTTTGCGACCGGAAGTACAAGTCAAAATCATCCTTAAAGAAACACGAAGAAGAGAAACATTCGCCGGAAACCGCCAAAGCTTACTGTGTACAATGTGACAAGAAATTTAGCAACGCTGCGGTGTATAGAAATCATTTAATGAGAAGTAGTGCTCATGCTTCCGAGCGGGATGAGTGAGTAGAGTAAGGCTTTTATACAGGGCGTAAAAAGACCTTCAGCTTAGCTGAGATCCTACGTTCTGCCCATCATCAGGACCATTTCTGTTCAAAATTATTGCTGGGAAACGATTTTAATTTTTGGTGTTAAAAAAGCATTTCATACTTTACCACGCAATGTAACGCGTACAACAGACCGCGCCTGCGAGTGAATGCTACACAGCTGCGTGCGGCCGAGTGGAAAGGCAACGTTTATGTGCGTGCTCACGAGATACATTGAGTAATGACGTTTTGAAGAGATATTTTGTTACGAAATATTTAAAATTTTGATAATGTTTCTTTAGACAAAAATTAGGAAATAACGTATAAAATTCAATTTCATATAAAATCTTGAAACTATTTTTTTGACTTTGACCTTCAATAACTTCATAGCTATTTATTTCCCAGGTATAGTCTATAAGCCAAAAATTATCCTGATGATGGGCGGAATGCTTCGGCTTCTTCACACATCTTCTTTTTTTACAACAAAAAGTGATTGCAATGGCAGGATAATTTAGCTGATTCACAAAACGTCCACCAGTCGGCGCTAGTGTAGATGTAGACCTGTCATATTATTGTTTGCTATGTGCTTGCTATCAATTTTTCGGATGTTGGAAGCGAATTAGCGTAAATATATTTTTTCTTTCAACACATTTTGGTTTTTTTTTAAATTTGATCACCAACTTCCGTAATAAAAATTGCTATTTTATCAACAATATCAGACATAATGAAGGCTTTTAAAGTGACAAAAAACTGTAGGCTCGATAGATGGCGTTGAAGAAATGAAAATATATGTGTCAATGTGTTTTTTTTAACTAAACTTCGAAGAATACTCAGGCAGGCAGATGTAATGTAACCCTAAAATGGATGTCAGAAAGCGAGCGCTTACTTGCCTCTTTGGTACATGCGGTTTATTTTTAAAAGCCAATTTTGACACTTCTCTTTCCATCAACGCCATCTAGTGAAGCAGATAGATACTATTTTTATTTTTTAAATGTCACTTTGAAAAGCCCTCATTGAAAAAAACAGTTAAAATAATCCAGATGCACACGTACAAAAGGTCTCCATTTACAGCAGCGCCACCAAGCGGGATAAATTTTCTGTCATTCTGCCATTGGTAGTTGGCAGTACATCATCGTTTTGCTCTCACCGTATATAATGTTGTCACGTTTCATGGCAATGATGAGGCGGGGTGCGGGGTGCATATTTGTAAGTACCCGACGCGTTGGCGTTATCCACTCGGGAAGTTTCGGCTGCCGCTCGGGCGCTCGTATTTGATCTGAGGGCCTAGCCAAAGTAACATTCGCTAATCTTCGTTATCGCTTCGCTTTCGAAACATGTATGTAATGTAATGTGCATGAAATTATGTGTAATGTTATTTTTTATGTGCAATGTACTACCTAATATCTAGCTTGCTGGCGATTCGGGCCTTACTGTAAGTCAGCATGTAAACTTTTAATAAATAAAATAAAAAAATAAAAAAAAAAAAATGGGATTGACATAAGGTTTCGTTAACAATCGAATTTTAAAACGTCAAATCCATACATGTTTCGAAGAGAAGCCATAGCGAAAATTCGACGACAACGTCTCGACGATCGATCGAATCGAACTGCTTTATCCTGTAGGTCCCGCGTATAGGTTAGAGGTTATTTTTTTTATAACACAACAGAAATAGTTTCTTTTACTATAATAACTGACGCGGTACGTTTGCTGTTTACAAAGCAATTCTGGCTCTTGTAAATAGCAGACGCATTATCCCGACACGTCTGCTATTTACGAAGCAACTTCGGGTGGATATCGCGTCGGGTATTTACGAATATGCGTGCAGGGTAGGGGGGCGACAAGTACAATCAGCAACGGAAGTAGCATGATCTCGCTCGGATATTGTGGTTACTATGACACTGCTTGTTTTAATGTTGGCAGTTAGCTGTTTTGGAACCATTTATATACAACATTTTTTTTTGTATATATATACGAAAGCCGAAACACGGGTCACATATTTTCAGAATCAGTATAAAAATTAAAACATACATAAAAAAAAACAAAATAAAAAAAAATACCTTCGACTTGATAACCTCATTGAAGTCGGTTAAAAAATGATAATGAATACCTTTAAAACTCACGAAGTTACAAGCTTTTTGTGTTGTCCCGATAGTAGAGTGTGCGTTAATTATGGTTTTGTAAATATTATTTAGACAAAATATAACATTATATAAAAAATATTGCTATCGATTCTATTACTGATTCTTAACAAACAGTTTTCAGGTTTCGTATATACTAAAATAATCTTGTAGATGATTTAAATCATAGGTGTAGATTATACTTTGCCAATTATATTATTTATTATGACTTTTTTCAGCGCGGCAAAGAAAGTGCCATGTCCGGACTGTGGTCGACAGTACACCCGGAAAGAGTACATGAAAAATCATTACAGGCACGTACATATGAAGCAATCCAAGTATTATTGCGAGATATGCAACAAGGTACCCTTAACGCCCAGACTCTCTTTATCAGTGAATTTCATTAATATGTTTCTCATAAGACTAGTTTCCGCCCGCAAACTATATCCATGTGGACATTCGAAAAATCCCTAAGGAATCTTTGACCAGGATAAAAACTATCTATGTTTAATTCTGGCATGCCACAATATTTTATTCCTGTATAAAATTTGCCATACACATATACCTAATTTATACAATGTGTATGCCTTTTATCCAAACTTTCACATTTTTAATACTTACATATAAGAAGGATCTGAGGGGCCATTAAAAATAGTTAAAATGTGGATTACTTTTTGTGATTTTCTTTTTTTTATTTTATTTCACAGCCGTGTTTGAATCGAACTCGGTACCTAGACCATGTGCAGTTAAAACATGAGGGAATTAAAAGGGAGAAGAATAAATTGTGCAATATTTGTGGACGAGGATTCACGGTAAGAGGATTCAGGGTGTCGTGTGTCAGTTGAGACAGAGCTACGCGACAGAAAGAGAAGCGCTTCTGAGACGCTTATAATATTAGGCACGCAGCGCTGTGCAATTTGAAATTGTACTTTATTGTCGTACAGCGAGAGTAGCTTATTATTATATGGGTACCTTACCTACAATTTGTGTGTTAAACGTGAATGTCCACTATCCATTTTTAATGTCCCCACTGCTGGGGCACAGGCCTTCCTGATGGGTGGTAAGGAGGACGGGCCATAACATAACCCACCACGCGGCCCAATGCGGATTGGTGGGTGTTAACGACTGCAAATGCAGCCGGGACCAACGGCTTAACGTGCCTTCCGAAGCACGGCGGTACTCGAGATAATAAATTTTTGGTCACCCATCCCATGACCGACCCTTGCGAACGTTGCTTAACCTCCGCAATCGCTGGGCCAGGCGCTAAACCACTGCGCCACCGAGCTCCTCTAAAACGTAAAAACGTGAATAAACAATGAATTTATTGAGTAAATTCGTTAGTGGAGTGTCAACTGTCAGTATTTTGTACAAATGAGTAGGTATAGGTATTACGTACCTATTGTGACTTTATAAAACCCAGTTACGAAAAAAGTGGCTTTGTAATACAGTGCGTGAGACATCCATCACTATTACTACAGAATATATAATAGTACTAACGTACAGAAGCCCATCTGCGCGGGGGCAATTAAATAATAAGCTACTCTCGCTGCACGGCAATAAGGTACAATTTCTAATTGCACAGCGCTGCGTGCCTAATATTATAGCACCTATGAAGCGCCTCTCTTTCTGTCGCGTAGCTCTGTCTCAACCGATACAACTCGTGACGTGACTCGTTAAGGTTGGTACTCGCTACGCTAGTCGCTACTTACCGATATCATAGAAAACATCCGTCCAAAGAATATACAATGAAATTACTAAATATACTTAATATAAAATAAATCTACCTAAAAATGAGCTGAGCATAATTGTATTTCTAAGTAATTAGTTAAGTAGGTACTTTTACTTGTGTGAAAATTATATTATTCGGAAAAAATGTTAGGTGATGTATAAAGTTCGGGATGATTTACGTAAAAAATAGTAAAGAATTTAAAACTGACTGGTTCGTGTTTTTGGCGCGCTATTATCAAATTTTATAATAAAACTGCACACGCACGTTAGTCGTTAGCGCACCCAGTTGCGTGTGTACAAAAACGTAATCTGTGTAGCGTCTGTGTAATAGTTTTTTTTCTTAGGTAGTTGAAACGCGGCGCTTGTATGGGTGCATATTTGTAAATACCCGAAGCGTTATCCACTCGGGAAGTTTCGGCTGCCGCTCGGGCGCTCCTATTTGACCTGAGGGCCTAGCCAAAGTAACATTGGCAAATCTTCGTCATCGCTTCGCTTTCGAAACATGTATGGGATTGACATAAGGTTTCGTTAACAACCGAATTTTAAAACGTCAAATCCATACATGTTTCGAAGCGAAGCGATAACGAAAATTTGCAAATGTTACTTTGGCTAGGGGGGCTGAGGTGTCGATGATCGATCGAATCGAACATTTCTGTTGTCTGTTATATTTGTTATATTTTTTTATAACAGACAACAGAAATATTTTCTTTTATTATAATAACTGACGCGGTACGTTTGCTGTTTACAAAGCAAATCTGGCTCTTGTAAATAGCAGACGCATTATCCCGACACGTCTTACCAAGCAATTTCGGGTGGCTAACGCGTCATGTTAAGCTTGTGCAAATAAAATAAAAATGTATTTACTCCCGACACGTCTGCTATTTACGAAGCAACTTCGGGTGGCAAACGCGTCAGGTATTTACTTCGACACGTCTGCTATTTACGAAGCAACTTCGGGTGGACGCGTCGGGTATTTACGAATATGCGTCCGGGTTGTGCTTTTAATTTAAAAAAATATTATTTTACAGACAAACAAAGTACTAAACAATCACATACGAACGCATACTGGAGAAAGACCCCACGAGTGCAGCTATTGTGGTGCTAAGTTTATACAAGAATATGCGATGCGAGTGCATGTCAACAATGTACATTTGAAAAACAAAAGACCAAACCATTAGCAGTGATTAAAAATCAATAAATGTACATTAAAAAGTACTTTTGTAATTATAATACCTATAGGAAGTAGAGAACAATCTTGCTGGCTTTTTCTGTTAACAAGTTACTAGCGCGATTACCAGCTGACACGAAATTATTATCGCTGATTATGTGTTTTTTGTTTCTTTTATATTATATTTATTGTCTTTTTTGTAATATTTTTTATTTATTACAAAAATATTGATGAAAAAAGGATAAATCGATTTAAAAAAACGCAAAATACAAATCTGTGAGCTATGGATGCCGTAATGTTGGTGTTCCAAAAATCTACTTTTTGAACCTTATCACAGAATACATAATAGTACAAGTACCTTATTCCATCGCAAGATTAGAATGACGTCAAAATCGTGGTTCAATGGTGTTTGAATGGTAAAGCTTTAATTTTTTATTTTATGACATTATTTTTGACACAGTTCTTGTTTGACACAATTAAATTTGACAGATGTCACCTAAAATGAAGATCTCACCAAAAACTTTCATTTTTTTCAAAGACACCATCAATCTAGGACAAGGGTCTGACATGCTTTGATAGAGCGAGATCGTCTTATTGAGATTCCTATAGGAGGAAATAGAGAAGAGTGTCATGTTTTCTCTCTATCACCGACCGGACTTTTTTTCATGGTTGGGTTATAGGCAGAGTTCAACTAAGCAAAACAAACAAGTGGGTTATTATCAAGAGTGCCAAAGAAATTAAAGGTTTTGTGGATTACTACCTAATTGATACCCAAGATTTATTATAAATCGTATGTGTTGTGTTTGTGTCTAGAATACAAAATGGTGGGGTGTTCGATATTTGGCTGCAAAAGTAACAATCAAAGAAAATAAGCGGGTGTTACATTTCATGCGTAAGTACACTGTTTTCAATATTTTGATCACGTATTTCTTTCTCAAATCTCACAGGAACCAAGTTTCTGAGCTAAATCATCAGTTATATCATGAAATACCTGATAAATAGGAAAAATCTAAAAATTATTTCTAAAAATAACCTCGTAAACATTTGACATGCAAACCGGTAAAATTGCGTACATCTACGTAATAGTAGAAGTCAGCTTAGCTTTGACGTCCACTAAAATCAGTAGGTTTATAATTCGATTTCCGGATGCCTACTATATAGAAAATTTTCCCCAAAAATTACCCCATAATTCAGGGTATTTCTAGCGATTTCATTTTTCCAGATTTCCGACGGAAGATAAAACTCGTGAAAAATGGATAGAAGCAAATGGAAAAAAGAATTGGGTGCCACACACGAATTTGTTCAAAACATTTTGAAAAAAATTGTTTCCGAAAAACAGAAAAACTAACGTTAATAAAAAAAGTTCTGTATTCCAACGTTTAATAAAGACTTTACCTGTTTTAATTTAAAGTTATCTATATCTCTCTCTTTTTTAGCAGGGCAGTTGTGTGTACTCCCGTCCCGACTGCAATGACGATTGTTATTTAACTTTAGTTCGATTTTAGCAGGGAAGACGTGTTTTTATTTTTCTTGATACCATTTATAATTATACTGAGTTTTTGCATGCTGGAAATGGCGAATAGGCTAGTTGACAAAGTTTCAATAACTGCTTAATATTTTAGCTTATTAGGCATTTTATCGAAAAAAAAGGTTTATTTATTTTTAATCGAGCGTTTACATTATAAATTTCGCGTTTTAAAAAACCAATTTTAATTTGGTTCCAAAACGCACAAGACTGTCATGGCGTCTTGAATGACGTAACGCCGTGCAAAACAAACAAAAGAGCGATCGTGTCTTCGTACGTTATAGCTAGTTTTTATCGTTTAAAAATGAATTTCTCATATTATAAGTACTGTATAGTGCCCCAGTGTGATAGCACGACTATAAAAACGCCAAACCAGTTATTTATATATGTTCCAAACAATGGAGAAATACGGAAAAAGTGGCTAAAACTTGCGTTCGGTTGTGGTTAATTTGCACTCGGAGTGTAGGTTTGGAACGCGCCTCCGGTAGTGATACTCGAAACGTCAAAGACAAGATTGGAGTTTCGCACGGCGTGACGTAACGCTTTCTGATTGGTGTTCACTGTCACGTGACTAAAGGTTGCATTTTACGAAATTTATTTTTTAAAAATATTATTAATCTTTAACGCTTTTAATAATTAAAATTGTTTGTTATTTTCTCCATAATATAATTAGTCATTATAAACCCCTATCCATTATATTTATTCTTAATGGAAACAAGCCTATTGTCTTAACATTTTATTAATATCTCTGCTGTACCACAATTACTGCGAATAAAGTTTATTTCCATTTCTATTCTATGTATACGTATGTTACCGTTAAAGTACGGAATCCGTTAATCTGCAGATTAACTGGTCGAGTCAGTTAAGAGGATTGTCAACCACGTGGTCTCCATACAAACGGCGATAACGTTTCCCACCCTCTAAACCTTAACCTACAGTAATTAATTTTTGGTATTTTTTTGAAATGCCTAAATACTAGGGCTGTACGTTTTGATTTTTTAAATATTTATAATAGATTTCGAAATATTTGCATTTTAGTGATTTCATACAAAACACAGAAGTGCCAATATTTTCAAATCTACAATGAATATTTTAAAAATCAAAACGTACAGCCCTAGTTTTTAGGCATTTCCAAAACATACCAAAAATTCATTGCTGTAGGTTAAGGTTTAGAGGGTGGGAAACGTTATCGCCGTTTGTATGGAGACCACGTGGTTGACAATCCTCTTAAAGCACAGAATACATAATAGTACCGAAATTTTTCGTAAAGTAGACGATTTCCGTGCTTTAACTAGTAATCTGCACATTAACGGATGATACCCCGTTAAGGGTACTTTTTCTGATCATGGCAACCCCATATTTTGACGTCATAATATATCTATCCCTTACACCCGGTCGCTCGGTAGCTCATCTACCCCTTTTAATATACTATATCTATGATCTAGGATGAATACTTTTCGAGATATTCCTACTTTAAGTTTAACAGATGACAGCTGACAAGCTTAAAACAGCTAAAAGTCCCGAATTAAATCGATACCCAATTTAATCCTGACTACGGTCCATATTTCCCGAAATCGGGAGAAATCCCTCAAATCAGCAGCAAGTGGCAAGTACAGCACGTGGCCAAGCCCAGCGGAGGAGTGGGGCATGTGGTGCGGGCGGCGTGGTTACTTGACCAAAAATAGACTAGATTCTATTTACTTAATCACTTGCCCACAATGGCAACTTACTTCTCTTTTTTATTCAGCTTATTAATTAAAAATCATGTGATTTTGTGGTCGTTTTATTTAATGTATCGATGTTTTTGTATAATCACTACATCCCTACGCTACATCCCTATTTGAACTGATGGAGTGATCAAAATTTGGCGTCCGTCCATTTGATTTCTAATGGACTCCCCAAACCAGGACAGGGATGGCGAACCTTTATATCAACGTGCCATTTTTCTAAATGTTAATGTTAAATGAGGACATGACGTGCCAACATCCATCAAATCGTAGCGTGCTAATGAATTTGTGATCGGTGATGTCAGATGTGCCCAAAATATTGTGTCGCGTGCCAATAATGGCACGCGTGCCAATAATGGCACGCGTGCCATTGGTTCGCCATCCCTGCCCTAAACATTGCATTTACCATTTTGGGGCGTGGCCTACTTTTGATTGGCCACGGCAATCTATTCTTTGGTGCTTGTCAAGAATCGCTGCTAGCATAGCCTTCTTCATTTACAAGCCATGAACATAAGTTTGGAAACGTGTATTACTGTCAGTTCGTGGTCATGTCGTCGGTCAGTCTCCTTACTAAATGTATGGGAATATTTCAATTTTAAAAGGTCGATATTTTCTGTCGTAGTGATTGTGTGGTGTTAAAAATTATGTACCTAGTTCTTTTATTGAACTTCTTTATATATTAAACAATAAGAAAAATATCATTTTTAACCAGGAAAAAATGGCTGTCAAAGATGTCATCTTATTTGTTCATTTTTTTCAGCAGGGCGTTGATTAACACGCCCTCTAGCTATAAATTATATATCATTAGAAAGGTCTTTTAAAGACAAATATTTGCTGTTAATATACTTTATATCAATTGTTAATACTTTTGGAGTTAAAGGTTATTAAATTATAAAACTGGTTTATTGTCTATGGGAGTTGATCTACCCCACCTCTAGCATTGAATGATATATCATTAGAAAGGTTTTTATATGAAAAATATTTGCTGTTAACATACTTTTTATCAATAGTTAGTATTTTCGGAGTTTTAGGTCATTAATGTTATAAAATTTGGTTGATTTCAGAGCGATTTAACTCTCAAAGTACTAATAGTTGACGTTTGCTGTCATACAATAAAATGTTTCAATGATGTAAGATTCATTGCTAGAGAAGGCCTAGATCAAAATGCTCATCGTACTAAGGCCGGCCACACAGACGTAATCCCGTTACGGAATTCCGAACGGAATTTCGATAATGTATGAAGATTCCGTACGGAAAAATCCCGTCTGTGTGTGGTAGTCCATTGATTTGTATAGATTGGCTGCGTTCGGAATCACTTATGTACGGAATTCCGTAACGTGATTCCGTCTGTGTGTGGCCGGCCTAAAGAACCCCTGAAAAGGTCAAAGAATTTGACTCAAACCCTATATTCTTATAAATAAATAATAATAATAAATATAAAATCTTTATTGAAATAGCCTTTCATCACAATTACAACTCGTTTAAACATAGATAATAAAGGAAAAAGGAATAATAAATATTTTATTATTTTAGCAGTGCTTGACCCATAAAGTTAATATACCTAACGGAATACAATATTTTTTGAAAAAAATATCGATATTTTGTGATATATATCGATATTTTTTACCCAAGCCTAGCCTAGAAGGAACAATGATTAAATTATATTCTCTTTGGAAGGAACCAGCGTTGCCAGATGTACCGCTTTTCCACTTTTTACCCCGCCTTTTTGACAATGAATCCGCTTTCCACTTTTAACCTACGCGGTTCCGCTTATTTCGAATCTACAAAGTACGAGGAATATAATTATCTTAATTTTTTTTTGAGAGAGTGGCGATAACGACTCGGCTCTTTTGCGTTTCTGATATTATGCGCCTAAATGGCCCCTAAAATATGCGTTCCGCGCCACCCGTTTTCAAGATATTTGCCTCGTACTTGTACTAGCTAGAACCCCTTTTTGGCGGTTAGATGGCACATCGAAGATAATAAGCTGCTCTATGTACTAGTTCATTTATTAAAGAACGGACTGTCATTTTTGTTTTTACTTTAATTTGCAAACTAATTCCCTTGCCTTTGTGTGAAAAAACAATTGATATTGATAAGCACGCGAATCGAGAAAGAAAAATCGATGTAGGTAAGTAAATGTTAAGGTGGTTCGCTTAGAATAAAACTTTTGGATATTTTGCGCAAATAGAAGAGTAAAGTGCAATTTTTTAATATTTTTTTATAATCTAAAATTTAAACAATAAGTTATGAATGTCGATATTGCTAAATGTGGCCACTTTTGGCACTAGTGACATGCACGACTTATTGCTTAAGTTTGAGTTCTTGAAACTTTATTTAGAAAATGCATTTTAGTCTTTTATTTGCGCAAAATCATCAAAACTTTTAATCTAAACCCTTGATAAAACGTAATTGATTTATTTCCATTGGTGGCGCTTGGCATGGCATCGAACCACCTTAAAACAAGAAATTCCACTTTTTTGTTGAAAATCCGCGTTTTTTAAGCACAGCTACCGCATTTTTAATTTGCTCATCTGGCAACACTGGAAGGAACGAAAAAAAAGACGCGGGCGCGACAAAAATACTCTGTGGACGTGCGTTTGCGTGTGTGTTTTATTTTCATTTCAGTGTTTTTTGTTTGACTTTGACTTGGTGTTTTTTCGTGGTTTTTTCTTGCTTTTCCAATTTGGTTAATGTTTGTCAATTCGTATTGCATCTGAATATTTTTTTGCAACAACAGTTGTTCAATTCTAAACATGTATGTATAGCTGGGTTTTGAAAATAGCTTTGCCATCGGCATCGTCTCGGTTGAAATATTTGGTTGCATTATTTATTATTATTATTTAATATAATATTTAATATCATTGCTTTTACTTTAATAATAACTGGTTCAGCAAAAATATGAAAGTAAGATAATTGCGTCATTTAAAGGTATCACCGTCCTATATACTTCTTTTGAAAAAAGAAAAAGATGGCGATACATTTAATGAAGCATTAACTTTAAAGATCGGCAAGAACGATCTTTAAAGATGTAGTCTTTAGTTCTTAAAGTCTTTTGTTTTAAAATAATTGGGTCGAAGAGTCGGGTTCAGGGTGATTTTTGAGTCAACTTATCATCAGCTCAGTCTGTTTGTTGTTTATAAAATTGTTTGGGTCAGAGTGGTGTCCTTATCATTGACTCAGGTGTTTGTTTCTTGTTTATTAAATAATTGATGATTGTTTGGGCCAGAGTTCTTATCATCGGCTGTGGTGTCTATCGGCCGAATACTCAAAGGCTTCTTAGCTAAAATCTTAAGTGGTCTCTTTAACTTTAAGGAAGCTCTCAGTTTTATAAGAGTTCCTGTCAATTATTATTGTCTGTCTCAAAACGTTGTCTCTCAATTATAAAATACTTCTGATCTGTCGACTTGTTTTGTCCGAGTCACTCCAATTCAAGAGAAATTGTGATTCAAATTGCTTAATAGGAAAGTAATGTATGGATTATAATATTAATATTCATATATTGAAATCAATAAAAATTTAAATTATTCACATAAAAAAGTGCATTATAGTTAGTTAATTTACAATTTTGGTCTTCCATCACAGAATATAAGTCTTCCGTTTTGCCATACAAAAGGCATGTGAAACCGATGTGGATGTAAATAGGAAATTAATACAAAATTATACCTACCTATTTGTTAAGTAATAAAATTACACAATTGGATAGATAATGTTTATACAACAATATTGATGAATCTTAATTAAGTAAAAAGAAAGTAGTATTTCAAGTCTGTCCTATTGGCCTGGAGGTCCCGGTCTGTCGGCTCGTTTTGTTTGCCCATGTCGGGCAAAAAATATGATAATGTTAGGCAATGAATATGGTAATGTTGGGCAAAGAATAAAAGTATGTGGTAAGTAAGAGAAAAAAATGGACAAGTCTAAAGTTACCTATTTGAAATAAAAAAAAATATCATTCATTAATAATGAAAGATATTTTTATCAATTTCCTTTTTCATACATTCTTAGAGGAGTGTGGACTAGAGGGCAAGGGTTTAAACCAGGGGCTAATTGTCTAATTTCAAAATCTATCGCAATCGCTTTCAGGGTGTGATACATTGATGCTTCTTTTTGGTACAAATAAAAACATAGGTACCAAAGAAATTCAGCAATGTCTCACATCCATCTGTCAAATGAAAGTGATTGCGATAGATTTTTAAAATTAGACAATAAGCAGGCATCTTTTAAGTCTTTGATCTTTTTGGCGTCAGTTAAAAAACCAAGCAAACAAAAAATACTCAAGTAAAGCCTATTTAATGCCGATTCCAAAAATATTAACTTGAACAATATCGAGTGCGTTGTTGGCAATAGAGTGGCATAAAATGTAAGTGTGGTTATTGCCAGTTCCCATGTGGATCCACAACTCTTTTAATGCTGGCAATTTGGGAACAGTCGAAATACCATCACGTCTGTACGAATCAAAATGATTTTATGTCCCCAATCGACAGCATCAGTGACATAAAGTATGAATTTTGTATCGGCCTCTTCGTGGTGAAATAATTTCTGTCACGTCACGACTAAGATTAGACAAAACTGCACTTTTTTGTTTAACATTAAACTTCTTATCTTCAGGCAAATCCATTGAGAGGCATCGGATCGATAGCAGATCAAAAAAACTCTTCTTTATTTAACTCCACCGAAGGAATTTTTCCCAATTTTTCAGGTTTCAGATTTTTTCCCTCCACTTTTTATAAAAGGTGGTTGTTGAAGTTAATATTTTTAGAATTGGCATTAAATAGGCTTTACTTGAGTATTTTTGGTTACTTGGTTTTCATATTTTCAAAAGTTATTAGCTCTCAAAGCAAAAAAATCATTGCATGATTTTTACTTTTTTACAATTTATTCGAAAAATTACTATGAAAATGATTAAAATAAATATCAGAAATGAATTCTACACCCTTAATTTATACGAAAATGATACCAAACTTGCCATAGTAGCCTGCTGGAAACGTGTCGATTTTTAAAAATAAGGTACTTTGCGCCCCCCTCCTCTCCCCCCAGCGGCGTTTTTTTTCTTGTGGCCCGCGCTAGAAATGCTTAGAATTACACAAAGAATAAATGTGGAGAAGCTCATCGCTTGATAAAAAAATTTTAGGTTCTGTATGTGTAGGGTGCCCTACACTTTAGATGTTGTATAAGACGCTCGGCCTCACCCTTTACTCTTTCCTTTAAATTTTGCATTTTTTGAGCACTGGTGAGGTGTTTTTTGTTCCCTCCGGTTCATTTATCGTCCTCTTACAACTTTTGCCTAATTCTTAATTTGCCTTAATCCCAAAATGTCTGAAATCCAGAATGACTGAAAGGAGTCGTTCTTTCCTGGGTTCACTTTTTTAAAATTTTCCTACACCCATAATATTTTTTTTTCTCGTAGATTTCTTTCGTGGGACAAGGTTTCCAAAAAGAAAAAAAATATTAATGCCTGCAAACATAAATAAAAAAATATTTAAAAACTCGAATAATGGTGCTCTTCATCGTGTATTTCTTAATGTTTTCGCTTTAAAATGAAAGTGTCTTCCTATTAATTTTACTCTCCCGAGTATATCAATAAATTCTAATGCTTGTTACAAGTTTTTACTGTTGATTTAATCCTGAAAATCCATTTTGTGCGGCTGCCGGCTGTTAAGGGATATTCCTTTGCATTTTTATTTCTATTAAAATGACTACATTGGCTGTTGATATGTCATTTGTCATTTGATTTGACATCTGACAGCATCAATGTGACATATGACAGTAAAAAATCGATGTTGCCATGGTAGGAAAACGTTTTGGGTGGCTGTTTTATTAACTTTATCTATCCAACTTTAAAAATAAATAAAAAATGTTTGCAGGTTTAAAAAAAAAATATTTATACATGGACAGATTCCTTATTCTGTTCTCTTTCCATAAAATATAATTTTATAAACGTAGGCCACGGGTTACCCAAATGGGCCCAGCCTCCATACAAAAATGGAACAACTCCTTTCTAATACCTGAATTGTAAAATGTCACACGAAATGAGTACAGTCAAGTTCGGAATACAGCAACGAGTTTTTGTCTTGTCATTTTTTTTATTGGTTATGGCATTGGTTGGTATGACCATGTTTATTATGTCTTAAGGCGCTGTAGGTAGTGAAACTAGCGCCGCCACTACATTTATTTTTATTACTCGTAAACCAAGTCAATATTTAAAAAAAGCTCATGTAATAATTTCTTAAATTGTCTCTAATATTTTTTGAATAATCATCAACAGTTTTCATTCTTTCTGTAAGTTTTAAAATCCATTTTAGTTCAAAGTGGCCACTTTTGGCAATAATGGATTTTAAAACCTATTTCTAATCTTATTTCTTTCTAAGCACAGAATAACTAATATTATGTCCGTCATCCGCAAAATTGTAATGTCAATAGCTGCGTCACTCGTTTTCATGCGTTTTCCTTTATTTAGTTAAAAATTTGATCCTTGAGGACCTTGAGCATTATGAAAAATTTAATAAATTTCGTTTAATAAATCGCATGGTAACACTTCAAGTGAATTTGCGTTTTAATGATACTCCCACTTATTGAGGTAAGCTTCTACCATTGTGCACAACTGTACCTCATTCGCCATTTTTCTTTTCAGGCATTATGGTAGTCAAGTCATTTCGGATTTCAGGCATTTTGGGATTAGGTGTTTTTGAGAATTTGTCATTTAGACATTCATGTGTTTTGGTATTAAGTCCTTATGAACCGGAGGGTTTTTGTTGTGGATCGCCTCCGTATACAAGTCACAAAATGTAGGCCACTGTGTATATTTTCCCGTGAAAATCGGAATTTCTATTTGTGGTACAGACTGATGTAAATGAGCTGTAGAGCACAACTTCCTATTAAGCTTTCTCTTGATTTTAGTGAACTTATCTTCAATGTCTGCATACGCGTCCTCATAGCTGGTGTTCCGGCCTTTTAAAATGCTGTCTATACGAAGGTGAAGAGCATGAATGATACGCCAGCGATGTTGTAAATTATTGAGCTCGTCTTCAATCTCCCAATTTTTATCGATTTGCTGCTCATCAATGCGCTTGATTTGCTGCTCATCAATGCGCTTGATTTGCCTTTCGAAAGCTCTAAAGTTTGCTTGCTGAGTTGATAACAACTCGCTAACTGTATCAGTCGAAGCTGCTGTAGTATTAATAAAAGGGACCTCAAACCTGATTGTTGACTCCTCCCCTCGTCTAAGGATAGGTGTAGGTAGATGGTCTTGATAACTCCCTGAACACTGTTTCCATTACTGCCCGTGCTGATTGATAAAAATGCTCCGTTTGCTGATAAATGTTCTTGCTAAAGTAATCCGAAGACTTATCTTCACTTTCTTGCAACTTTAAATCATTCTGCTTGAACTCATCCCATAAGCTGTCAATAGTTTCAATTTTCTTTTGAAAATATTCATCTTATTCTTTATATTTATTCAATTATTTCTTTAACAATATATACGACTCTCAATTCAACCCGGTGAGACCCGCTTGTGGGAGGCCGGGAGAACCAATTCGCTACCGTAAAAAAAACACGTAGATTATGATATGTAAAGTAGACCGATGAAGACGTCCACTGGCTTAGCTGGTACTCGTACACGTAGGAACTTCACTCACCAACGAAAGTATGTCACACTCGCGGTAGGTCCCACTATATACGGAACTTTTAGTTTTAACTCGAAGGACCAATAAATGTAGGTCCCACTATATACGAAAGTTCTGTTTTTAGCTCGGAGGACCAATAAATGTAGGGTTCCGTACACTTTAAGATAATGATAAGAAATTGATATGATATTACGATAAATGATAAGATAAGATTTGCTTGATTATTTTTAACCTTTCCTAGGTTAAAAATGATAACAACCGATTCCGATGAATGTGTAATTAGCACTGATTTATTGCTTTTCCTTAAGGTCATCAGAAAACTTGCTCTACTGGAAATGCCGATACATTCTACTATCATCTACGATCGATCTTTTTCGGTACAGGCTGTCCGTCTATTAGACGAATACCGCTAGAGTTTTAGGTTTCAAAAATATTAAAGTTTGTTTTTTTTCGTATATAGTTTCTGCACCATTAACTAAGACTAATACATGAATTTGTGTCATTTTGGGTGGATGCATAAGTGACAATTTAGGTTTTTGTCTTTTTTAACACTATCAATCGAAAAGAAAATTAAAGTTGAAAATTTTACTTTCATGATGATTACGAAGTCATAACCGATGTACATGAGCTTTTTGTGTCATCTTTGTCCACGGGAACACTGTTATTTAACTATTACCTAAAACGTTGCCTCAGTACCTCCAAAAGAATATTACAATTGATTAAATAAGTGTTAAATGTTTTAGATCAATGGTATCTATTGTACAAAATGTTTTGTGCCGAATTCATCAATGGCATTTTCAGCTTTTTTATTTTTTCTTTGCAACACCCTGTAAAAGTCACAAAAGAAAATTCAAGTTATGAGAGTTTGTGTCTCTACTATTATTATGGGGTAACGAAACATTATTCACAATTTGTGTCGTTTTTATCAATGGAATCTTATATCAGATAAGTACCCGAATGAAACGGAGGCAAGCGCGAGCGATGCCATGGCTAGCCGCGCGCCGCCGCGCCGCCGGCCGAGCCAGTTGAGCCAAGCTGCACACCGCTGCGCCCCGCTCGCCCCCCGCCCGCGCGCCTAGGTACTCGCTTCGAACGAAAACTTTTTTGTATAATTAAGTAATTATCCATGCATGAAAGTGACACAAATTCATACTGTTCATCATTCATGCATTTATGATATTAAATATGTAAACTCTAATAATTCTAATATTTTTTATAAGCATTTATGGCTTGAACAACCAAAAAAATTGAAAATATTAAAAGTCCATGCTTTAATTTGGCACAAATTTATTTAATGGGGATATTTCAGTGATCTGAGGTATATGGTACTAGTTTTTCAAATTGTATTTTTTTTTTGTTTAGAATGTTTCCAATGTACTGGCCTCAAGTCAGTTTGCACTGGACGAAAATGACACAAATTAGGTTTGTACACTACTCAGGCTATCTTAAATACAATGCCATTGAGTTTTTTAACTTTAAATCAATTTTGTCAGTTTTGTGTTCAATTATTTATATCGACGACAAATAATCGTTTTTTTTTTATTGTTACCAAAAGAAATACAAAAAAAATATAATTCAAAAATCACTCGCCAAACTTTAAAGTTTGATGGCGAGATGCGCTCTTTTTTAACTATCTTAACCTACCCTTCTCCACAGTTCTTTTACAAGGAATTTGTAACAATAAATAATAATGTATGTAATAGCTAATCTAATCTATCGAGAAACACACCCTTCAATCTTGTCTTTAACAAATTTTTACTTAATTTATGGTCCTGTCTCAGTAAATCTATCTTATTAAATAATTTTGGTATTAAGTACAAATTTTGACAATCTTTTTCCATAATAGTTATTAACCCTGGGAATAACGAATTTCTTCTGTCGTACACTTCTTGTATTATATCTATTTTCAACATTAACTTTATACTGGTCACAGTAGTAGTGTTCTAATCCTATCAAAAATTCAACCTTTTTATCTATAGGTAATATTTTACACAATTTAAATAATTTGTGATATTCTTTGTTACACATTTTTTTTACGTTTTTACTTACTAAGAATTTAAGTAGTCTTATTTGTAAATTCTTAATATTTTGTAGGTAAGTCATAAACGTTCGCCCGTACACAACAAGTCCGTAACTGATAAGCGAGTCCGCCAGTGCATAGTAAACCATCAGTAGTGTATCTTTATGCAACACACACTTCAATTGAAAGAACTTCCCTAGTACGGATCTTAACCTATTACAGATAACATTTACGTGAGTTTTCCAATTGAAATGTGTGTCTACAACTAGACCTAGGTATTTAAAAGTATCAACATATTCTAGTTTGTCACAGGTACAGTTAAGTTTGTTCCTGTGCAAACATTCGTATGTGTGTTATATGCCCTATTATAGCAATATCTTCAATGTTGACAGCTTTAGCTTGCCGATTATAAGGCGAATGTATGTAGATGCATTTTGTTTTTGAAAAATTTAAAATAATACCGTTGTCATGTGCCCACTCTGTAATACCCTCAAAGTCTTTTTGTATGTACTTTTGTATTTCCGAAATATCCTTTGAGGCATATAGTAGACACATGTCATCGGCATACATAAACACCTCGCAGTTTTTTACCACATTCGAGACACTGTTAACGTGCATGACATATCCTACTGGCCCAAACACTGACCCGGTCGGCACTCCGAGGTCGGCTATAGCTTCGTCGCCAGACACTCCACCTATTACCGTGCGTATTTTTCTGTTAGATAAATAGCTTTCAAACCATTTCTTTGTTGGACCGCGTGCGTATTCCACATTCATCCATCGCCTGTAGTAAAATATCGTGGTCTAATGTGTCGAAAGCCTTTTTATAATCTATAAAAAGTGCTATTAGTTGCTTACCAGAATCTAGGCATTGATTAACACAATCTGAAAAAGAAATGAGAGCCGAGACGGTGCTACGCCCTTTCCGAAAACCGTGCTGAGTATTCGTTAATATATCATGACTTTCTAAAAACTTAGATATTTGTCCAACAATGAGTTTTTCAACAATTTTGTCAATAACGGACAGTATGGCATATGCATTTTTTAGTTGCTCAGGATAAATACCGTTCCTTACACATAAATTCATAAAATGAGCGAAAATAGGACTTATCTGCCTGCATAAGTATTTAATATCTTTGACCCTTATTCCATCTAAACCTGGGGCTTTTTCGCATCATAACGTATTTATAACTTTTTCAACATCAGACGGATTCACTGAAGCATATCTAAAACTCACCTGGCTGGGTTGTACATAGTCATTCCTATTTCAAAAAATTCATGTCGCATATGTGTTTAATACCATGAATTTCCTGGGTAAATGTTTTAGCAAAGTTAGTACAAATATTTCTTAAACTTTCTGTTTTACCTTGTTTAGATCGTCCTAGCCATAAATTAATGGTTTCCCATATTTTCCTTAAATCACCGTTACATTTTTTTAATTTGCGACTGCCTATATTTATTTTTTGCATTATTAACTAATTTATTTACCTTATTTCTAAACTTTGTATATTCTAGCCTTTTATTCATATTTTTTGGTTCAGATTTCCAAACTCTAAATAAGCAATCTCTGCGCAATAACATTATGTACAAATAATTATCTACCCATTGTTGATTTTTTCTTTTCTTCTTATTTTCCTTAATAAATATTATACTGTCCTTATAAATACTATCAAATACTGTACACAATGTTTGAAACAAAATTAACTAAAGATGCATCAGCTAGATGTGACACAAAACGCAAAAATAAACGTTTTATATGCAAGTCTATCGACAGACAAGATTTCATAAACTTTAGAATTTTTTAAGGTTATACCCTCAAAATAACGTATTGGTATCGGTCTATATGGAATGCTTTGCCAATAGCGATAAGGACTGCTCAATCTCAGCACACTTTTAAAAAGCTAGTCAAAGAGCACTTTCTTACTTTTTAAATTATATTTCTCATGGTCTTACAACTGGATTTAACTTCAATAATTTCCTCTACGCATTGTAGGTATTATGTATTATATGTAGGTTTACTATATTTTGGTATGTAGGTATATAGTATATTATATTAGTTACATTTTATCATATATTTATGTAGGTTTTCGAGTTTAGTAGGATTATTATTATTACTTTATTAAATTTGCACACGTCCAACTACCCCATCACATTTATCTTAATTCCTGTCCATCCCAAGGTTGCCTGGAAGAAATCGCTATTTAGTGATAAGGCCGCCATTTGTATGTCTCCTTTATGTTTGTATTGTTACTTGTTTGTTCTGTGTGTATACAATAAAGAGTATATAAATAATAAATAAATAAAATAATTATTGCACGTTATTGCAAAGTAAGCAATGTAAACAATCACGTACTCGTACTCGTCCATCAGGGAGCGTAGCAGTAGATCTTCCACTATTTTTCATGAATATTGGCCACTTTTTTAACCGACTTCAGCAAAAGGGGGAGGTTCTCAATTCGATTGTATTATGGACCGATTTTGATGATTCTTTTTTTGTTCGATTGAGTTTTCTTGCGAGATGGTCCCATTTTTTTTTTTTCAAATCGGTTCAGTAGTTTACAAGTAATCCTGAAAATACTATGATATTAAATCAACTAACTTGATAATTTTGTTATTTATGAACCGAATTAGATGATTTTTTTTGTTGGGGAAGGGGTACCTTTGTGTAGTCTTTTTAACCGACTTCAAAAAACGGAGGTATTCAGTTTGTATGTATGTATGTTTCTCCGCGATTATCTCACGTTTGGCTGAGCCGATTTTTCTACCTAAATAATATACCTACACTACCTAATACACAAGGTACTTACACTAAAAATAAAAAAATAAAAAATTGTTAAAAAAAACAAAAAAACCGACTTCAAAAAACCTGCCTCTAAAAAGCAAGAAATAATATACAAATCATTAGATACGCATTATCATTGTTATAATAAAACACGTCAATTGAAGTCGGGTGGGGCTTTTAGAATAAAAAAAAGGAAGATGTACTCCAGCCCCACCCGACTTTAATAGACGTGTTTTATTATAACAATGATAATGCGTATCTAATGATTTGTATATTATTTCTTGCTTTTTAGAGGCAGGTTTATTGAAGTCGGTTTTTTTGTTTTTTAATCAATTTTAACAATTCTAGGTCATGGTTTGGGTACATGAAGTCAAAATTTATACACACAGCGTTGAACTGCATTCGGTTTTTATTCAGTCTTGACTGGAAGGTGGGCGAGCGCAGAGGAACACAGCTTGTAATAAATTATCGAGCCGTAGTGCGTGTTTCAGGTAGGGTTGCCAACCGTACTATAATATATAGTATTGTACTATATTTCGGGTCTGCGTACATACTGTTGAAGAAATATAACGGGTGTAACAAGACCTTCAACGAAGCCGAAGTCCACGTATTCCGCCCATCATCAGGATCATTTTTGTCTTTTAGACTATACCTGGGAAACCAATAGTTACAAAGTTATTGAAGGTCAAAGTCAAAAAAAAAAAAAAAATTTTTTATGAAATCTTTTTTTATTCGTTATTTCCTACTTTTTGACTAAAGAAACATTATCAAAATTTTAAGTATTTCGTAACAAACAATGGCTCCAAAACGTCGTCACTCGATGTATCTCATGAGCACGCACATAAACGCTGCCATTCAACTAGGCCGCACGCAGCTGTGTAGCATACACTCGCAGGCGCGGCCTGTTGTACGCGTCACATTGCGTGGTAATGCATGCAATGCTTTTTAACACCAAAAATCAAAATGGTTTCCCAGTAATAATTTTGAACAGAAATGGTCCTGATGATGGGCAAAATACGTAGACCTCGGCTTCGTTGAAGGTATTGTTACACCCTGTATAGTACGCAAAAATACTATATTTTCAATATCAAACGCTAAGAAACAAATCTATTTTTTTTAGATTTGTGATCGTGCATTGCTTGACTGATTCGATAGCGTGTAGTGTAGTGTATATGTTACAGTCAAAACCCTTAACCAGTCAATACCCTTATTGACCGGTAAAATTAGTCAATAAGGTTATTGACTAAGGGCGTCGGTCAAAATCCTTATTGACTGATTTTATCTGACAAAATCAGTCAATAAGGATTTTGACCGACACCCTCAGTCAATAACCTTATTGACTAATTTAAAGAGCAGACATTCAGTCAATATAGGTTTTGACCAACGTACCCAGTCAAAACTGATATGGACTGATTAGAAAGTCAAACGTTGAGTCAAAACTCTTAAAAAGTTGGAGTGGTTTCAGTTTTGGTTGATTGCAGTGTTTTCAATCAATCATACGTGCCCTGCGGTTTTTGTCACTACGATAGTTTGGTCATTGGTTCATGGTTGGTCTGCTGATGCTCTATTTTTGTTTTGAGATTTTATTGAGTAATCATCTGCAAAATTGACCTTTCTTTGAGAAATATAGGTCTTAGATAAATTAGTTATGGAAAGTGGTAGCGATAACGAAAGTGCGTCAAGTTCAATTCAAGTGCGCCGCTAACGCCGATTAAAAAGCTAAAGATACAAAAAAGACTCCATAAATATCCAAAACTTGTTGAAAAATGAAAAAAGTGAAAAAATATAGTTTTTATAGAAATAAATAAATAAAAATATATATTTGCTTATTAAATACTATATATTTTTAAGTGAACTATATTTTTTATAGCTTAATTTGAAAAATACTATATTTCAAAAATCAAATCAAAAATTATTTATTTCTTTATAGAGACATACACATCTAATTTTTATTTAACGGAGCCTCCTTTTAGGCTTGTAATCGCCTGTGCCAGGAGACAACGCTCTGCATAACTTATGTAATTAATATTATAAATGTGTTTATGCTAATAAAGAGTACATACATAAGGTCTTATTTCTGCAAGATTTTTTGGTAATTTTGATTTAAAATTAAACCTACTTATTAATCTAATATAATATAATGATCAAAAATGACGTGTGTATTAGTATGTGTAAGAATGTGTTGTATAGTGTGGTAATTGGGATGTATTGTGTGAATGTGTGTATGGATGTGAGATGTTGTGTATTTACATATGTATGAAGATGTGAGAACATGTGTATTTCTATATGATCATTATGTGAATGTTGGTAGTTTAGTTTAGTTTCCTTTATGAATTGAATAAGGCCTCAGTTTCAGCATAGTCTAAATTTTGTAACCAATTTCTAATTTCAGATTTACACTCGGCGAATGGTTTGTTATGTATATCTAATTCTTTATTTATTTTATTATATAGGTGTGAAGATAGGAACTCAAATTGTGCTTTAGCAAACTTTTTTCTGACATCAGGAATGGTTGCCACATTGAACCTACGTGCCCCTCTTTTACCTCCAACGCGAGGGTCGTATGTGATTACTTTATATTTTGTTAAGATTAACCGTAAAATATAAAGTTTTCTTACTGGTCTCGTAAAGGCTTTGAGTTGAGAATATTCTTCTCTTGAAATACATTATCTTCAGTAATGCTCTTTGCGCTCGTTCTACCATCAAAAAACGCGTCTTGCGAGCACCACCCCAGACTGAGATACAGTAGGTTGTTACAGATTGGACTAGAGAAATGTATATTTCATTCAGTAGGTTTCTGGTGGTACCGGCTCTATCAACCACATTTTTGGGAACGACGTGTCTCAGCGTTCTGAATATCCAATTAAATTTATGTATTCTGGACACGGTCATTTCAATCTGAGGATACCATGAGAGCCTCTGATCTACCATAACTCCTAATTATTTCACGTGCTCCACCTTATTTATTGAGGGACAGCTACAGTTATAATTAATAGATTGGTCGCATGTGTGTATTTTTATATCGAATTCGTTATTGGGTTGAAATTTATTGTAAATACTGAAACAAAAATAATTAGTTTTAGTGGCATTTAAAGTTAGGAGGTTATTTTTGAGCCATGATGCGACCTTCGTTAGGCCGTTTTCTGTAATTTTTTTCGTAGCAGCCCAACTGGGTCCAGTGAAAACGATTGCAGTGTCATCGGCGTAGGAAAATATTTTTGCTTTGTTGAGGGTCAAGTTGCATAAATCATTTATATAAATGAGGATTAGGGTGGGCCCTAAAACACTCCCTTGTGGTACGCCACATGACACATCAACGTCCTCACTTTTACAGTCTTCTATTTTAACTTTTTGCTTCCTATTAGATAGATAATCTTCAAAAATCGAAAGTTGTATATCTCTAATACCTATTTTTTTTTCAAGTTTTTTTAGAAGGATAGTGGAGGAAACGATGTCAAAAGCCTTCTTGAGGTCTATAAACACCGAGAGACATTTTTTACTTTTATCAAGATTTTGTGATATATAAGTGTACTCAGGGAAGTTACTGCATCTTCAGTCGATATATGACGTCTAAACCCGAATTGATTTGGAGACAGAATATTCTTAGCATCAAGGTAATTTAATATTTCGCCAAAGACATGTTGGCAACCCTAGTTTCAGGGTCGAAACTGGTCAGTTAAGTCAGTTTTTTTGACTTCGGTCAGAAAAAGTCAGTTTTTCCAAAAAATGGTTAGTAAAGTCAGTTTTTAGCTACCTACGTTAATTTTTATTCACTTTTTTTATTATTACCGTTTGTTTTTACTGTAAACAGGCAAGAGTAGAAGATTATTGGATAAAACTAACTAAAAATCACGCTGCGCGGCCGTTTTTTTACTAAAGACAGGCAAGAGTACAAGATTAGTGGATGAAATAGACTAAAAATCGCGCTGCGCGGCCATTTCTTTACAAAAGGCAGGCAAGATTAATGGATGAAACTGACTAAATGTTTTGGTCTAGGGTTGCTCATATTCATTGTATTATCATAAAGAAAAAACTTTTTTTCAAAAAAGTGGTGATTTTCACGGTTTATAATAGTTTCCTGGGGCCACGTTCGAGAACCATTTAATGGCAGGTCGATTTTTTCTAGTACTAATGTACTAGAACAGTGTACCTGCCTATAGTTCTAATGAAATATATATCACAATAACATTGTGAATGCAAAAACTCTCAATAAAAAATTGTTAACCGGGTGTTTTAAACCCCTCTTTTGTATACCTTTACTCACTAATACACATTTCACCATAGAAATTAAGTCAGTAATAGGTCAGTATTTTTGAGCCTTACAGTCAGTAAAATCAGTATTTTTGACACTGCAATCAGTTTCGAATTTGAATTTTGTGGCAATTTCTCCTTTTTTGTGTGAATGACAGCTAAGTTCATGACACCGTTTTAATTTGGTCGAGTTGGTAGTAAGGAAAAGACTTAGCGTGTTCCAGACGGATGTAATCACGCCTCCCAACAGCTGTGACCTTGCTTGATGCCATCCATCTCAAATTCAAATTCTCAAATTCATTTCGTTCACATCAACAATGGACAATATTTGCTTTAAAACTAGGTTAGTATGCATAAACAAATAAATAAGCAATTAGTTTCTATATAATAGGTACTAAATAATATGACATTCTGTTTAGCTACACATAAAATTACAAATATAGTTTTATTTAGGTAATAAATCATTGTTTGTGCCTAAACTAGGTTATCCTGTGTTTCAGGCGATATGCGCCTATGGAAAACATAAATTATGGTATTACATATTATGGAAAATAATTAAAGTTACATACATTTTTAATAGAACTAATTATTGGCTAAACTAATCGCTAAGTATACCTACCTATACTAATACTACTAATACTAATACTAATCATCTTAATACTACAAGTAACTCCTCTGTCTCATCATACGTCATCTTTTGGAGAGTGGCTTTAAGGATATTTTTGCAGTTTATTCGATTGAGTGGATAAATAGATATTTTAGCACTTAATTTATTGTAGAGAAACGGTCCTAGAAACTTGTAAAATTTTCTTGTAAAAGCAAGATTATTTCCACCGATAGTACAAACTTTATCTTTCCGTCTTTTGTTAGTAATCTCAGTGCTGTAATGGAGGGCTGCGTGCTGCTTCAGAACTATGCTCAATACAAAAAGTTGTCTAACTGTTAATACTCCACAGTTTTTATAAAGAAGTTTTGTAGGATAAAGAAAAGGACGAAAAGTCGATACTTTAAGAATCGCTCTTTGGGCTCTTTCAGCAGATAAGAGCAGAGTCTTACTCGCTCCACCCCACGTAGAAATACAATAGGTCAGTAACGATTCACAAAGCGCGAAATAAATTTGTTTACACAATTTCGCATCAGCAATATGACGAAGTTTTTTGAACACAAACATCATCTTACGTATCCTACTAGTTAGAGCTTCTATATGTCGTTTAAAGGAAAGAGTTTCATCTAGTACGACACCTAAATATTTTATTTCGGCGGTTGATTTAATTTCTGTGCATACACATTTTTTATCATATCGAGAACAGTAATGAGCGTATAGTTTTGAATAATTTGATGTTAGTGACGATTTGCGCAACGAAAATTGCATAAAGCTTGTCTTTTCAGCATTAAGTGTTAGTAAATTATCCTGAAGCCATTTATTAACTACGTTAAAACCCTGTTGTGCATACTTGAATACTTCTTCTTCAGACTCAGCTGAAAAAAGGAGAGCAGTGTCATCAGCATATGTTATGACGTAACCATGATCTAGATTTACATTACAGAGATCGTTTATGTAGACCAGGAAGAGGGTAGATCCTAATATGCTCCCTTGTGGAACCCCGAAGGATGTATTATTTTGCTCATTACTGATAACACTGCCAATCCTTACACACTGAGTACGATCTTCTAGATAACTTGCAAATAATTTCAGTTGGGTGCCTCTTATACCTATGTTTTCAAGCTTGCGCAGTAGAATGGGAACGGACACGGAATCGAAAGCTTTGGCGAGGTCTAAGAAGATTCCTAATGTGTGTTTACCTTCGTCTAGATTTTCCACTATGTGATTGGTTAGTTGATGAACTGCATCAGCCGTTGAAAATTTCGGTCTAAATCCAAACTGCGCCTTCGATAGAATTGATTTTTCCTCCAAAAAATTAATTAACCTTTTATTTATGATTTTTTCTAGTATTTTAGATATGATGGGCAGTAGAGAACTTTCGTAACTTGTTTTTTATCGCCGGATTTATGTACTGGGACCACAATTGCTTTTTTCAGACACTTAGGAAAAACACCTGTTGACAGGCATTTTCGAAAAATGAAAGTCAGAGGAGGAATCAGAATGTGCCTAAAAGTTTTTACAATTTTGGCTGGAATATTATCCCATCCGACAGCACAATCGTCTTTTAAACTCAATATTATATTTTCTATCTCAGTTTCGTCCGTATCCAGCAGCATAAAAGATGAAAGTGAAGAGCTACAGCTAGTAGGGGTGTGACTTTTTGAAAATGGCTGAGCTTGTATTTTTTCAGCCAGGAACTTACCAATATTTACAAAGAAATTATTAGCGGCATTAGCAGATTCCATTTGGGACGGATGAGCTTGTAATAAACTCGAAGAGGACTCTTTGCTCTTTGACAAATATGTTACATTTTTAACATGTTCCCAGATTTTCTTAGTGTTTGTACCAGCCTTTTCAAGTAATGCTTTCTCATAACTAATTTTAACTTTTCTAACAAGATTATTGCAAAAGTTTCGATAACGCTTGTATGATAATTGTAATACCAGATTGTTTGGGTTGCATTTTGCTTTCATATGTAATTTATCCCTGTGTTTCATACAGCGAATAAGACCGGGTGTGATCCACGGTTTTATATTAGATTTCTTGTTACTTAAACAAACATTTACTGTATTTTTCTGCAATGCCTGACCTACACTTTCGATTACATATGACATACAAAAATGCATATCAGCAGAAATGTAAACTGGGGCAAAGTCAATATTACTTAAGTCAGCTTCGAGTTTATTTATGTTCAACTTGTTAATTGTGCGCTTATAATTTAATTTAGGTAATTTACAGTTAAGAGTAAGTAATGCAGCACTGTGATCAGTTAGTGACGAATTCATAACTAAAGCTAGTGAGGAGAATTTTGATTTAAGCATGATGTGGTCTAAACACGACCCACTTTGATGGGTTGGTAGCAAATGTGCAGGGAGTAAACCATGATAGGAACATAGGTTAAGGTATTCATGGACGGAAGCATCAACATTTTCTTGGTTAGGAATAATATTGATATTGATATCACCAATTAAAATGATTTATTTATTTATTTAGTACACACACAATTTTTACATGAAAAAAATAATGGACAGAAGAGTAGTACAAGGGCACAGCTTATTTCATATTGAAATTTCTTCCAGCTGGCCCGGGACAGGAAAGAACATTGAGAAGGGCAGTCTGTGTGTATCTCGAAGTAGGCACTTACAAAAACTTATACCTATATACATACATTATATATAACATAGATAATATAATATACTTACACATAGATAAAATATTTAATACATATACTAAACATACTTGTTAAGAACTCCTTTTCAAAATAGGTTTTTTACACTATGTAAAAATATTGACAACATGACATTAAGAAAAGAAATAAAGAGCTATCGAAGGAATATGGATAATTTTAATATTCACTTCTCAAGCTTACGCGCTCACTAGACATGAAATAAAACACTTTTAACGGATACTAGCGCGGTTTTATTGAAAGTACTTTGGTAATTAGTTGGTATTTGGTTTGATTTTTGATTTTCCCGACGTTTCGGCACCTTTGCAGCTGCCGTGGTCACGGGGGACTGAAGCTACTTGTGAGCCTACCCTCAAGCGATGAATTTTTTTTTTTTTTTTAGAACGTTCAGAAATTAAAATTTATCAAATTTAATTAGTTTAATTTTGGTTTGGTTTTAATTTAATTTTATATGTTAAAAAGAGAGAATCTACTGAAACTACTACCATTTCAAAAATTGGGAGGCCCCTCCAAGAAAGAAATGGCGAAAGAAAACTTGGAGAGAAGGAGGAAAAGACGGAGGTCGGCTAACCGTAAACTAATTAAATTTGATAAATTTTAATTTCTGAACGTTCTAAAAAAAAAAAAAATTCATCGCTTGAGGGTAGGCTCACAAGTAGCTTCAGTCTCCCGTGACCACGGCAGCTGCAAAGGTGCCGAAACGTCGGGAAAATCAAAAATCAAACCAAATACCAACTAATTACCAAAGTACTTTCAATAAAACCGCGCTAGTATCCGTTAAAAGTGTTTTATTTCATGATAATTTTAATATTTAATGTAGATTATTTACATGTGTGGTCCTTTTATCGCCGAAAATGGATCAGGATACCTTGCGGAGAAACGAAAGACTACAGAAAAAGCAAGGTATTGAAATGTCCACCGAAAATAATTCGCAACAAAAACCTATGAAAACGCCGTCTTCCATAAAGTCAGCTCGTACTCATAATTCTCGATCAAGTGTAGCGTCTCTGAAACGATTAGCAGAAGCACGCGCTGCAAGGGAGTTAGCCGAGTTAGATAAACAACGCGCTGAACGTATGCGACAAATTGAGGAGGAGCGACAGGCGGCTGAACGCAATCTGATCGAGGCCAGGTTGGCGGAGGAGACGGCGAGGTTGGACGCCGCAGTGAACGACGACGACGACTACGATGCGTCGACTAATACGCAGTCCGTAGTGCAACACTGGGTCGACAACAACATCGCTGGTAATGTCAACGCTATCGATAATCAAGTTTCAACGACGAATGACACCGGCAATGACATAACAAACCTGACACGCGCTATCACCGATGCTATAAAGTTGACGAGTGCACCGGCGAATGTGGCTTCGGGAGATAAGATGCTGGGTCGACTGTCGGCAAGAGACTTACCACCGTTTTCGGGAGATCCGCTGGATTGGCTGAGATTCAAGCACGCGTTTGAGATGACGACGAGAGTAGGACATTACTCCGACGAAGAAAATGTCGCTCGTCTGCAAAGGTGTTTGCAAGGAGAAGCTTGGGAGGCCGTGGCTGCGCGATTAAAAGTTGCAAACTGTGTAGCGGCTATTAGAGCAACCAATGATAATTTTTATATAATAGCGATTTAGTCTCTGAAATTGTGAATAAATTTACTGAAAATCTTGTTTACCGATGGATAGATTACATTGATGACAAGGATGCCCACCACCCTCGATTATCCGCTCTCTCTGATTATTTAATGCGGGAGGCCGAACTTGTCTGTAAGGCTGGGGTAGTGGAGCTACCACAGAAAAGTATTAGTAAACAATTTCAATTTTCAGCTAAAAGAAGTGTGTTAACAACTATTAACGATTCTGAAGAGGACATTACTACTAACATTGTTTCAGCTCAATGCCAAAAACAGGAAATACATTGCTTATATTGCGATAAGGATGGGCATACACTAGCAAGGTGTGCAATTTTCAGTGAAGAAAACGTAAGTAAGCGATGGATCTGGGTGTGCGATAAGAAATTATGCTTCAAATGTTTGAGTCCGACACATAGACGTGAACGGTGCAGATCAAGAAAACAGTGCAAGATATGTAATAGAGGACATCATATATTGCTTCATAGGTACGATTGGGTGAAAGATGATGATAAAAAGAATGACGAGAAAAAGAGTGATGAAAGTGAACGTGAAACTACTGCTAATGTATGGGCCAACGCTGCAAAGTGCACGCGTGTATTTTTAAAAGTTTTGCCTGTCACAATAGAAGGGCCTCTAGGATCTGTCGATACTTACGCGTTATTGGATGAAGGCTCAACAGTTAGTTTAGTTGACAAATCTATTGTCGATAAAGTTGGTGTCGACGGTCCGCCGGTTGAACTTAATCTACAAGGGGCAGTTGGCGGTAAAAATAAAATGAGCAGCCGTATTGTCTCACTTACATTACGTACATTATCTGGCGTTCATACACTCGATAAAGTTCGTACTATTAATGATTTGTCTTTGCCTATTCAAAAACTTGATGTACTCACTTTAAAGCAGTATTCGCATTTACAAGATATTCCTTTACAGACATATGAAGGACAGCCGACCGTGCTCATTGGCCAAGACAACTGGCATTTGATTGTGACCAGAGAGATAAGACAAGGTCGTAAGAATGAGCCGGTTGCGTCAAGAACAATGTTGGGTTGGGTATTGCATGGGTTTGTCTCCTCGATTACAAGGAATATACCTGAATTCAATTATCATCTGCATCAAAATAATTTGGATGAAGATTTACACGAACTTGTGAAGAATTACTTTCGGATTGATAGCATAGGTTTGAAACAAGAAAATAAGGATAAAAACAGACTTACGGCGGATGAAGAACGCGCCTTACATATTCTGGACACAAAGTCGAATAAGCTTGTTAACTGCTGGGAAACCGGATTAATATGGCGATCGGACGACTTGAAGATGCCTGATAATAAGATGAGTGCTATGCAACGATTGAAGATTATTGAAAGAATGATGGATAAAGATGCTAGTTTTGCTGCTGACTATAGCAAACAGGTAAATACCATGCTCGAACGTTGCTATGCAGAAGAAGTTAAAGAGACTATTTCGGGTGAAAGAGTCTGGTATTTGCCACATTTTGGTGTCCGTAATCCCAATAAACCAGGTAAGCTCCGACTAGTTTTTGATGCTAAATCAGAAACCAAAGGTATCTCATTGAACACTGAATTGTTACCAGGGCCTGATTTATTGAACTCACTAGTAGGTGTTCTGATGCGATTTCGAGAACGTGCAGTAGCAGTAACTGGTGATATTAGAGAAATGTTTCTAAGAGTCAAGATAATCAAAGAAGATCAATACTCTCAAATGTTTTTATGGCGTGATTTAGATAGAGATAAACCCCCACGTACGTATAAAATGACATCTATGACCTTTGGAGCAAAATGCTCGCCATGTACTGCTACATATATTTTGCGGAGAAATGCAGATACATTTGCACAGACACACCCAAGAGCTGTGAAAGCGATTAAAGAAAGACATTACGTTGACGACTACGTGGACTCCGTAGACACTGTAGACGAAATGAAGCAGCTAGTTGAGGATGTTTGTATGATTCATCGTAGAGGAGGGTTCGAGATTCGAGGATTTGTGTCGAACAAACCTAGTTGTTTACCCGATGAGTCGCAAAATGAAACGGTAAATCTGCTTCAAAACGATACTGTACAACGCACTTTGGGTATGATATGGCGGCCAAAAGCTGATGTACTAGGGTTCGATTTAAGTTTGAAAAAAGTTAACCCTGAAGTTGCCAATGGGACTAAGAAACCTACTAAGAGAGATATGCTCAGAGTAACGATGTCTATATTTGATCCCTTAGGGTTCTTATGTCCATTTTTGATTCGTGGTAAAATTTTATTACAGGAAGTATGGCGTAGTGGAGTACAGTGGGACGAAGAGGTCGGTGACGGATTTGCTAAAACTTGGTTCGATTGGCTGCGAAATTTAAAGGCGTGCCAACAGTTTAGTGTTTCGCGGTGCTACAATTTCAGTCGGTTAGATACTTTTCAGTTACATGTATTTGTAGATGCTTCAGAGCAGGCTTATGCCGCTGTTGTATATTTACGTCGTGACAATGGTGAAACTTCGTTCGTAATAGGAAAGTGTCGAGTAGCGCCTTTAAAGTCTACCTCTGTGCCTCGTCTCGAATTACAGGCGGCGCTGATGGGTGCTCGTCTTGGTACTATGGTCGAGAAAGAACAGGATCTACAGATAAATCGACGGTTTTTTTGGACTGACTCACGCGCGGTGTGGCATTGGATTCAGAGTAACGAACACAAGAAGAGTTCATTTATAGCCAATCGACTGTCAGAAATTCGCGACTTGACTAGTCCTAAGGAGTGGCGTTGGTTGCCCGGAAATTTAAATGTAGCAGATGAAGCTACCAGAGCCAAAGGACATTATGAATCTAATTAGATAGTAGGTTATAAATTTCTTCATTATGATAAGCAAGAATGGCCACGAATATTACCACCTGTGCCGGTTGAAGAGGAAAATGTGGTGTTAATCACAAATGATCGGACAGATTTTTCACTACCAGATATCAATCGATTTTCGAAGTGGTTGAGATTAATGAGAACAACGGCTAATGTTTTGGTATTTATTATGCGATTGAAATCTAAAAGGCATGTTTAAACTGGATAGCAGTTTTATGAAGAGAGCTGAGCAACTGTGGATGTTATAGTGGTAGACCCAGCATTACCGCGCAATGTATGGCCAAAGGGGATAGTAAAAGTTTATACTGGTCGCGATGGAGTCGCGTGAGTGGCGGATGTTCGAACGGCTGGTGGCATCATCCTTAAATGACCATTAACTTAACTTGCACCATTATTGTTGACTTAGTTTTGTTTAAATGTTTTTTGTTACCCGTTGTAATGGTCATTAGTTATTGTTAAATTTTTGTGTTTATGATAGTTATTTTTTTAAGCTGTGGCGGGAGAATGTTAAGAACTCCTTTTCAAAATAGGTTTTTTACACTATGTAAAAATATTGACAACATGACATTAAGAAAAGAAATAAAGAGCTATCGAAGGAATATGGATAATTTTAATATTTAATGTAGATTATTTACAATACTAAAAATAAGAAGAAAGTTGCAAAGCAGAAAAGAATTCGACAGTGTTAAGAACAGGAAGATAAATAATACTCCTTCAAACGTTTTTTGAAGAGAGATATCGTGCGACAATCTCTTATCTCGGCCGGCAATGAATTCCAGAGACGAGCGGCGTGCACGGAGAAGGAATAAGAAGCGAAGTCGGAACTATGGGTGGGGAATTTAAGAAGGGATTTAAGATGCGATCTGCACGGGGTATTAGGCGGGTGTAAGAAGGAAAAACGATCGCGGAGGTAGGATGGATAAGAAGGGTTGAAAAGAACATTGAAAAGGAGACAAAGGATCCTAACATTCCTGCGCAGGCGTATTGGAAGCCACTTGAGTTCCTTACGCTACATTGAAACGTGGTCGTACTTGCGAAGACCAAAAATGAAGCGAATGGCAAGATTTTGGAGGCGCTCAAGTTTGTTTAGCAGTAGCTCGGTGGCGTCTAAGTAGCAGACATCAGCATAATCGAGAAGAGGTAGAATGAGTGACTGAGCAAGAGAGATTTTAGTGGGCAAGGGTAAAAAGCTTTGGAGACATTTGAGGGAGTGAAAAGAAAAGTATATCTTGCGACTGACGTCAGCGACATGAGTTGACCAGGAAAGATTGGAATCGAGGATAACCCCTAAATTTTTAACGGAATTATTGTACGGGATAGTAATTCTATCTAGTAACACAGGTGGCAAATGAAGGGAATGGGCTTGGATCTGCATGTATTTGCTACCAATAATGATAGCCTGAGATTTATTTGGATTAACCAAAAGACCATACTGCTTAGCCCAGGTGGAAATATTGTTCAGGTCGTCATTTATTGTAGATATGGCGGAGTCCACTGCACCGATTTTAAAATGGCGGTATAGCTGCAAATCGTCTGCGTAGAGATGGAAGTTGGAGGAAATGACTCTTGTGACAGAGTTGATGAAGATAGAAAAAAGGAGTGGCGAGAGAACACCTCCCTGAGGTACGCCAGCAGTAAGTACACACCTATCAGATGATGACTCATCAAGGCGGACACACTGCGAGCGCCCCTGAAGATAGGAATCAAACCATAAAAGAGCAGAAGAAGAGACATTTAGAGAGCGAAGAGTGGCAAGTAGAATTTCGAAATCGATAGAGTTGAAGGCACTGCTAAAGTCGAGTAATACCAGGACAGTGAGCTCCCTGTTTTCCATTGCCCAGCGAATGTCATCAGTGACATTCAGCAGAGCAGTGACGGTGCTGTGGCCAGGACGAAAGCCGGATTGGAAACGGCTTAACAGAGAATTGGACAGAAGAAAAAAAGAAAGTTGTTTATGAATGATACGCTCGAGAACTTTAGATAGGAACGGTAAAATAGAGATAGGTCGGAAATGACAAGGTAAAGATGGGTTAGGAACTTTGGGTAAGGGGATTATGTGAGCCGTTTTCCAGATCTGAGGAAAACAATTTGAAGTGATAGAGAAGTTGAAGATGAAGGTGATAATTGGGAGAAGAGTAGACAAAATAGGAATAAACATTCTCGAGCACAAATTATCGTCACCGACGGATTCAGAAGAAATAGCCAGTATAGCACTTTTAACATCGGTTTCAGAGACAGCAGAAAAATTGAAAGATGGGCAGTTAGGTCTAGAAAGAGATGAAAGCTGCTTTAAAGTAGCATCCTTCACGCTGCGATCTAGACTTACTGAGGGAAGAGAGAGAGAGAGTTTTTGAAAGACGTCAAGTTTTGCAACGTTTCACCTAGAGATTGAATAAAATTACTTATATTTTTAAATGAAGGCGATCTATATATACCTAGAATTGCAAAGTCTTTACCAATTTTTATCAGCAATCTGCTGCAGTCATCAATCTTTGGTTCTTCAACAGTGACGTCTAAGTGGCTTTTGGTATATGCAACCACGCCATCATTTTGATTGTTTGATATATTACTTTTAAACATATTGTAATCTTTTATTGGTGGCAGATTATATTGTTTACTATTCCAACATTCTGTTAAAACAATTACATCACAATCTATCTTAAGCCTTTGCTGAAAAATATTAAATTGGTCAAAGTTTTTCGAAATGCTACGGATATTCTGTGTTAGTACAGTTAAAGTGTTAGTGTAGGCGGAAAGATATTGTTTGCACTTTTCGACTTCGCAGAGACTCGACTCAGATATCGAGAAGCCATCTAAATCATCTATTAAATCATTAATCATAATTATACTATTCTATTAAGATTGTTAAAAATAATAAAAGGAACTAAACTATAAAATGGGCAGATAAACAGATAATATTAGGCGCTCTTAGGCGCCACCATAATCTATAGAGTTAATATACCTTTTTTCTGCCATTATTTTCGCTGGGCAATCTGCAGAACCTGTGCTATGGTTACTTGGTTTTTTAAACCGTAAGCAGGTAGCGCACTTTGCTTGATTTGATTTTTTAGAGCAGTCTTGGATAGAATGGCCTTTTTCACCACAATGTCCACAGGTGTGATCTGTTGCCCTACATGACTTAGCCGCATGACCGTATTGTTGGCACTTATAACATCTTGTTACCAAGGTAAAGTCACGTACTGGACAAGATGACCAGATGACAAAAACTCTCTCACTGGAAACCAAGGCTTTGCGAATTACTGCTGATACTTCGATGATGTAATTGCAGGTCTCAGCATCTTTCTTGCCCGACTTGTGGCTTAATTTAATTGTGCTCAGGAAGGATTCTAGATCTGAATTAGTTAGTTTCTCAGCCAGATGTTGATTATACAAACAGGTAAAAACTTCTTTTTCCTGCATGGATGTGGGCACACCGATTACCACTACTCTAGGATTGCGCTTGAAGGGCTCATCGACGCTGAGGCCAGAATTAGTTAAAACCACCGATTCTTTTAGTTTTAAAATGTCATCTTTGGTATCTGTGCTTATTATGACACCGCCGTTCTTTGTTTTGCGTAGGCCTCTGACGTGAAGTTTCATCTGTTCAGGACAGATAATTTTCTGAACCAGCGATTTGGTGTCCTCACTTGTCTTGTTTTTGTCATTAGGATAAATGGCCACTGAGCTGACTTTTACAGGCGTAATATAGTTATTTCCTTTCTTAACCATATCGGCAAAGGACGTGCGTGTGTCAGTATTTGCAGACTCTTCAATTCTTTGCTTAATGTCATGGAGTTGTTGCGACAGGTCTTGTTGGTCTTGGAGATTTTTTATAGAGCGGTGTGCTTGAACTGTTTAAGCTTAAGGGACTGATATTGTATAGCCATCTGTGCTGAGCCATGGCTTACTTTCCTGCACAAGTTATGGATACGCAGCTTCTGCTCCGAGTTTAGCTTACCTTCTGAAGCTATATGGCAAACCTCATTTAAACACTGCTCGATTGACGACATCCAGCTCTGGATTTCCGAGGTGGGGATAACGTCCGAGTGGCCCCCTCCATCTTCCTGACTGTGCTGTCTTGACGGTGTAGATCCCGGTGGAGGCGTTGGTGGTGGAGAGCGGGTGGTCATGGCACTTCTATTAAATGGACTTGACATTGTATTGTAAATTGTCTTGTAAACACTCACTCACTCATTTTTCATAACTGTTGACACAGTTTATGTTACTGCCGGTATTGGCGAAACGAGGTCACAATTTTAGCTTAGCGATTAATTTATTATATTTAATTATTTTCTGACACGTCCGATCTTTACGCTAGAGCGTGGAGTAATCTAGATGGTAGATGTAATCCAAATTTCTCCATCCAATCCTATTTGTTAATTTTAATTTAAAATAATGTTTGCATGCTGTTGTTAATGGTATGGTTGAATAGGCAGATCTTTTAAAGACCTCCAGTGTAACCTAATCAAATGAATAATATTCTATTCTATTTCATTCTATTCTATGGGTTTATTTACCCTATTTACCCCTAAGTAAAAATATCTATTTAATGTAATTTGTCATACAAAATATGAACTCCAATTTACCCCTTGGGGTTGAAACATGGCCACTATGTTCGACTTAAAAATAAATGCCATTTTCGCAATCAACATCCCATAAAACCTTGATACCTAACGAATTAGCGACACCCATATCGATGTTGGGCTTTTTTTACCCCATTTACCCCCTAAAGGGTTGAGTTTCGGAAAACTACGAAACACGAGTTTGCTTATTTGTTTTTAGAAGTACTCATACGAAGTTTTAAGTTGAAATGTCTATTTAATTTTTCTTTTTCCATACAAACTTTGTACCCCATTTCAACCCTTTAAGGGTGGAATTTCCAAAAATCCCTTCTTGGTAGGTGTTAACATTGTATAAAGCATCTATGTGCGAAATTTCAAGTCTCTAGGTTTAATGGTTTGGGTTTTCCATACAAAATTTTTACCCCCATTTCAACCCTTTAGGGGTGGAATTCCCTAAAATCCCTTCTTTCAAGTCTCAAGGTTCAGTGGTTTGGGCTGGGCAATAGTCTGTCAGTCACCCCTCCACTTTTATATAAGAGATTTCGCAAATCGCAATATGGATCCAACAAACGGGCGACTACGACTAAGCAATGAACAATATTTCGTGATGATTGACTTCATGGAAAGGTACGTACACCTACCTACAAGTTTATTTTCTTTAGATTTCAATTCCCAAACATTAAGTAATCACCGTTGAAAATGGTTTCAGGAATGGTGATATTGCACGGGCGCAAGGCAGCACTCAAGGGCGTTTAAGGTCTGAAAGGTTGTGGAACACCTTAATGACTACCTTAAACGCCGTTGGCAGTGGCGTCCGCAAGGACGTCGAAAAGTGGAAGAAGGTTAGGTACCTTCTTTTTCTTCTTTTAGACCTAATAATATAAATACTTATGTTTATACAATCATCAAACATTGCATGCTCACAGGTGTGGACGGACTTCAAGTCCAGGACAAAGAAAAAAGCAATGTCAATGAGACAAACCCAGAAAACAACGGGCGAAGGTCCAAATAGCGGGCAGTGTCTTTCACCACTAGAAGAAAGAGTTCTAGGTGTGATAGGCCTGTCCGCTGTAACCGGCCAAGGCGGTATTGTGGAGCGAGGTTTCACTGTTAGTTTTTATAAATTTTATTTTTTTGTAATTTAATTATTATTGTTGTGAGTCAAAAAGACGCAATTATAAATTGTTTAAATGTTTTTAGCACTCAAGCTCTATCAGGGGTGTTTCGACTGCCGGGCCCTCACAGGTGGATGTGCCTGAAGAAAGTATGTATAAATTGTCTAATCACATCCTAAACTGTACATACTTATTTGTGTTTTTTACTAAATAGGTAGGTACAAAAGTTTAATATTATATTTTTCTATAATATTCAAAAATTAGTCCATATGATTGGTTTCAGGTGAAACGATATTCCTGCGACCGGGGGAGGCACCCACAGACTTGCATTCAGCCCTGCCAAATACCTTCCCGTCTACCTTTCCGTCAGCTCCTTCAACTGCGCCGACTGTTTCTTCATCTAGGGCTGCTTCCCCATCCAACCCCATTCGGGACCCACGACCAAGTGCAGCTCAGCGTCTACGCCGTCTTCAAAGGGCAACCCCCTTTGAACGAGCTGCACTTGAGTTTGTCCGAGTCAAAAAGGAGCGTCTTCGACTGGAGGCAGAGAGGGATAGGCGGCAGCATGAGAGAGAAATAGAGAGAGAGAGACTTCTCCATCAAAGAGAAATGCGCCGCCTGGAGGTAGAGGCAGAACGAAACATTATTTTCACTCGTTTGAGCAATGTGTTAGAAAATTTATGTCAGTCAAGGACTCCCTTCCCATCCCATGACTGATATAAGTTTTTTAAAACATCGCATCCTACACATTAAATCATATCATAACATATCATGTCATGTCATGTCCTGTCATGTAATGTCATGTCTTGTCATATCATATTGCCACCCAATAACCCTATCCTGATCCTGGCTCCTCGTCGAGACGTCTATCGGAGCCAGAGGGGGAGACTGTGTTCCGCCGCTGGCCCGTGATCTTGGCTGGTTAGGCGAGGGAATAATGATGGTGCAGTGCAGTTGATAACTTCAATTAAACTTCAAAAACACTGTATTTCGATGGATCACAAGCTTTCAGCATAGTGTACAAAATGGAACAGGCAGTGTTGCCACTACTTAAATATTTTATTATTTATTTTTAATTTTAATGTTGCCTGCAACATGCTGCGGCCTCATAAAACAAACAGACTATTAAACTGCTGATGGTACATAACTGTTTTATTTATATAGATTTTACAACAATCTGTGCAAACTACCATTACTAAAGTATGTAGTCATAGAACAAAAGGATGAACTACTTGCTACAATTTTTTAACACAATATTTAAAAACAAATCCTCAACGAAATTTTTTGAGAGTTGTAATAATCAGCCGTTTTAACAGTCTATTTTATTTAAGTGATTGTAATTTATAAGGTACGAGTTCTAAATTAATAATGTATTTAACGGACACTTTAAGGATGAAAAGGTGGGTTTTTGCAGGTTTACTCCTAAAATATCAGTATTTTGTTTAAACATCTATTTTGAGCTTAATGTCCGTCTTTTTCTCTTTATGCTAATGCCGTAAAAGCTAGAAATCGCCGCATAAAAATGATAGATAATATGATTTAAATATAAACACGGTTTTTTAGACTAGTAATGGACAAGGAAAATCCCTTAATGGACATCCAGTGATGAACATGCACCAAATATGGACATCTAATAATGATCATCGTCTAATAATGAACATCGTCTAATAATGGACCCCCACTAATGGACTAAATAGTACTTACCTCGTTGAATTGAATAAGTAGAATTATTTTTGTAAATAAAACCATAAAATGTTATAATCAACTAAACATTTATTATAGGCAACTTTTTATCACAAAGTTATAATTTCTACGTAAATGGCACTTGGCAGTCTTATAAAGTTTGAATTAAACTTACAACTAGTTACTTATGTTTAGTAAAATAATCTAATGAGATCTTATTGGACCAGTAAAATCAATAACAAAGATTGAGTAAATACTTACAAGTTTTTAAAGATAATGTGGCCAATCGCCAAACAGAAACGCTTTAACAAAAAAAACATTCAAACAATTTAATAGAAAAAAAAAAAAATAATTTTCAAACAGTGAAGGAAAGATATTTATTCATTTCCTTAACTAAGAAGAATCCTCTTTTATTGCAGAGGATAGGAGCATCAATAGCTTCAATTATGTCCGTTCGTTGATACCATATTTTATCAGATTTTTCGGGCCACCTGAAGGTGTTGCCTGTTGAAAATGTCATAGTGTTTACTTCAAAAGCACTATTATGGACAGATTCGATGATTCCAGGGAAATACTCTCCTTCATATTTTACAATGACGTTAGCACCCTTTGACAGCTTTTCCTGAAAACATATTTTGCTTAAAGGTACATCTTCTGTTTCAGAATCATCAGAATCTTGCAAAGTATCCTGATTATATAAACCACTTTCGTCATCACTAGCATCAGATTCAGCGTAATTAATCTCTGTATCAGTGTCATCTGAAGAGTCACTTTGTTTTGCCAATTTCTTTACTGCTTTGGGCTTTTTCCCTTTATTTTTTTGTAGGGCATTTTTTTCTTTTAACAACTTCTTTTCTTCCCTTTCCTTCTATTTTCTTTGTCTCTCTTCCTCTTTAATTTTTTTCTCGTTTTCCTTTTTTTATGGTACTCTCTCCAAGCATCACTGGTTACAACAAATGGTATCTTCTCTCTTTTCCGTTTCATTCCCTGCTTGCAATCTTCCTCTTCTGGCCAGAATAAATTCCTTTTAAACGGAGATGGTATTATTTGGTGTGAAGCACTGGTATTTTTTTGGCTTTGTAATGGCCCAGCTAATTCGTTAGTGCAAGTTAAAGATTTTTTTATGGGAGTCTTTTCACTATAAATAGGATTTTGATGTGAGTTTTTGAGAGGTGTTTCTGTTTGGGTAACTTCAGATGCTATGCTACGGATTTGAGTCAAAGATACGGGAACTTTGTTAAAGAAACCAGATGAATTTTCAGAAACACGTTTTTCGGAATCAATGATGTCAGACCTCTGCGTTGATTGCGTTGATGTTTGGACACTGGTTATTTGATCGGCAACGTTCACTACGGTTGTCTTGTTAACAGTATGGGTAATTGTTAAAACGTCCGGTGTCAAATAGGGATGTTGACTAATGAATAAAATAACGAAATACTAATAAAAATCGTAAACATATTAAACTTTTAGAGTAGCTTGTATACCTCTTGGTTTTATATATTGCATATTATTTGTTTTATGACCCTTCAAAGTTGGATGGACAAGTCCATTTAAAAAGTATACAATTTATTAAAATAAATGATACCTTTAATTAGTCCGTAAAATGTATAGCAAATTTGTCGAAGAAACCATTTTGATAAACACAATATTTAATATAGCTGCTGAACAAATTTCCTAGGCGTTGCATACAAACTAGCACGGCGTGACGTCATAACGTGCAAGCCATTAGTATGGAGCGTTTTTGATCGAGTCCATTTGTGTGCATTTCACACTGTGATATCTCGGGCAGTTTTCATGCTAGCGAATTAATTCTTTTACCAATGTTTCTTTTTCTGAGAGGTAATTTATGTAACATAAAATAAAAAAAATAGTCAACATCCCTATTGTCTTGTACATCATCAACAGATGAATCGGGAATTTCGAGATTATTTGAAGAAATTGCCAAATTTTTTATTATTTCTATTACTGAGCTTTCTTTTGTAAGGTTACCTTTATCACCAGTATGCAAGTTTTTAATAGCAGTGGAGATGCTGTCACTCTGTGTTCGAATCAATCCTTCAAAAGCGGTAGATGTATCTCTAAGAATAGGGGTTTCGGGTGTGTTTTCTGGTAAATTTTCAGAAGCAGTAGAGGCGCTGCCACTCTGCGTTCGAATAGATCCATCAGCGGTGTTAGAAGATGTAGCAGTGTCTTGTATGGTATATCTTGTAGATGTTGAAGAGTGCTTAGCACTTGCCCATATTACGTAAAGGGCTAAATCTTCAGTAGGTAAACGATCATCAACTTGGCTTCTATGAAAACGTTCGGCAATAATGGGGTGCTGTCTTAAAAAAAGTTCGTACCATTTTGAAGGGGGTCTCTTGTTTTTTGTCCACGATTATTTTCTGCACGCTATCTAATAAGTCATCCTTGGTTATTGGTATGTGTTTCTCATTCATCAACAATACCCAATGTATTAACACTTCTTCCACTTTGCTCAAGTAGGTTGCGGGACCCATGGAACATACTGCTGGACTTATACCTTTTACCTTATTACGTAAAGTTATTTTTGGCACACCAAACTTGTTTGCAGCAACAGATATCTTTAGGAGCCTGAGTTTTGGATCCACTGATGCCTTCTTTTAATAACTCTAATCTCGCTTCCAGGCTGATGACATAGACCCGTAAATCCTCAATTACTTCTACCAGGCCGGAGTTTTACAACAATGTAACCCATAAAGTTTGAGTAAATTCAAAATATACATACCCATCTGTTGCCGGTTAGAGATGGAGGTTGTAGGCTGGGAGCGTGGTGTTTGTAGTTGCGGTGCTTGAATAAAAGCAAAAAAGCAAAAAAGAAATATATAAATATAACATCCTACCGATTTCTACCTAAATATATATGACATGTTGACATTCAATTTATAATATGTAGTAACATAGTGATTGTCCATCAGCCTTTTTTTGATGTCCCCACTGATGGGGCACAGGCCTTCCTTAGGGTGGTAAGGAGGATGGGCCATAACCCACCACGCGGGTCCAATGCGGATTGGTGGGTGTTAACGACTGCAAATGCAGCCGGGACCAACGGCTTAACGTGCCTTCCGAAGCACGGAGGAGCTAGAGATAATACATTTTTGGTCACCCATCCCATGACCGACCCTTGCGAACGTTGCTTAACTTCCGCAATCGCTGGGCCAGGCGCTAAACCACTGCGCCACCGAGCTCCTTACATTTTACATTGAGTACCGCCAAACCCCCTACTTTGCCTGATTTTATCAGCATGCATGCTTTTAAAAATAGGTACAAAAGCACGCTTTAAATTCTAAAAAAATATGTTTTTTTACTAAACTACAAGTTCATCTAAAGGTGCGTTCCCACCGGTGCGTCTGGAGACGCACGAGAGCGCACCAGACAAGACGACACACCATGGGAAACGACGCGTTCGCCGCGGTGCGTCGTAGTTTGCTCCTGTGCGCCCGTGCTCGTCCTCGTGCGGTTCGTTGCGGTGCGTGGTAAGGTGCGTTCCCACCGGTGCGTCTGGAGACGCTCGAGACTTTAACCAATTTCTTCTTCCGGTCAGCTTCCAGCTTTTAAACATATTGTGATTGTGTGATAATAATATGATTAGAATTTTTTGTTTCCATTTGGGACGGATGAGCTTGTAATAAACTCGAAGAGGACTCTTTGCTCTTTGACAAATATGTTACATTTTTAACATGTTCCCAGATTTTCTTAGTGTTTGTACCAGCCTTTTCAAGTAATGCTTTCTCATAACTAATTTTAACTTTTCTAACAAGATTATTGCAAAAGTTTCGATAACGCTTGTATGATAATTGTAATACCAGATTGTTTGGGTTGCATTTTGCTTTCATATGTAATTTATCCCTGTGTTTCATACAGCGAATAAGACCGGGTGTGATCCACGGTTTTATATTAGATTTCTTGTTACTTAAACAAACATTTACTGTATTTTTCTGCAATGCCTGACCTACACTTTCGATTACATATGACATACAAAAATGCATATCAGCAGAAATGTAAACTGGGGCAAAGTCAATATTACTTAAGTCAGCTTCGAGTTTATTTATGTTCAACTTGTTAATTGTGCGGTTATAATTTAATTTAGGTAATTTACAGTTAAGAGTAAGTAATGCAGCACTGTGATCAGTTAGTGACGAATTCATAACTAAAGCTAGTGAGGAGAATTTTGATTTAAGCATGATGTGGTCTAAACACGACCCACTTTGATGGGTTGGTAGCAAATGTGCAAAGAGTAAACCATGATAGGAACATAGGTTAAGGTATTCATGGACGGAAGCATCAACATTTTCTTGGTTAGGAATAATATTGATATTGATATCACCAATTAAAATGATGTTTTTGAAAGACGTCAAGTTTTGCAACGTTTCACCTAGAGATTGAATAAAATTACTTATATTTTTAAATGAAGGCGATCTATATACAGGGTGACATGGAAATTCGACCTATTCCTTGAAAGGGGTTATACTAGAGGTCATTTGCAACAAATTAAGCCCAGTGAACCAGGGGTCAAAACTGGATGGTTACCGAGCTGTAGCAGTTCTTCGATATTTAAGAAATTTTCCGAGTTGTTACCAAAAACCATTAATTATGAATAAACTACTACACTCTAAACATTGAATTGATACTTTTCTGAAAGCTGAAAAATAAGTGATCAATTTGAAAAAAAACGTTGGCCCAAAACATACATAATCACAGATATAAAAGGTCCTAAGTAGCAATAACTTTTATTTTCTGATATTTTTCCCGAAAATCGCCGTAAGTTATTGAAAAAAAGTTGTATGACAGTTGGCGTACAAATTAGTAGAATACCTTACTGGACTCATTAGCTTTCTAAAAAGGTATAAATGTTATTAACTTTCCCAGCTGTTATAAATAAAATCAGCAAAAGGGCGCTCTAGGTCAAACTTTTAATTTTTATTTGTTAATTGAATTCAGCTCGAAAGGTAACAGTGTTACTCTACTTACACTGTGAATAAAAAATAAATGTAAATTGATAAAGTTTAATGCAAAAAAAACAGTAAACAATTACAAATCCTGTTCAAACTGTCTACCATTGTTGCGTATGCAAGCACGGAGCCTACGACGTACTTCGCTCACTGTCGCTCGCGTTGAAATTGAGGTTTTTATTTGTTCGGCAGCTGCCAAAATTCTCTGCCTCAACTCTTCAACGGATGTCGCTGGTTGATTCGCAGGGTACACCAAGTCCTTCATGTGACCCCAGAGATAAAAGTCGCATGGCGTTAAATCTGGACTTCTAGCCGGCCATGGCGTCGGGCCACCTCGACCGATCCACCTCAGCGGATAATTCTCGTCCAGCCATTGTCGCACACCTCGTTAAAAGTGAGCTGGGCACCCATCGTGCTGGTAGACCATGTCTCTTCTGGTAGCTAGTGGCACATCTTCCAAAAGCGTATACACTTCCTCTCTTAGAAAGTTTTCGTAGGATATGCCATTCAAATTTTGGGGCAAGAAGAAAGGCCCGATCACCTTATCATGGACAATTCCCATTCAAACATTCAATGAAAATCTACTCTGGTGGGCCCTTTCTTTCATTTTTTCAAATCAAATTATGGTAGTTTGTAATACCATCACGATCGAACGTCGACTCATCAGTCCAAAGAATTTTTCTTAAATAATGTGGGTTTTCAATCTCGGCATTAATTAAAAATCTACAAAAATCCATCCTCCTCACAGGATCACCCTCTTCGATGGCTTGAACTGGTGTGTAATGGTAAGGATAAAGGTTTGCTTTATGTGCTACAAACCAGGCTCTCCATTGCGATACGCCCAGTCGTCTAGCCACTTGGCTTGTTGAAACAGAAGGGTCTGCTTCAACGCGAGCGACAGTGAGCGAAGTACGTCGTAGGCTCCGTGCTTGCATACGCAACAATGGTAGACAGTTTGAACAGGATTTGTAATTGTTTACTGTTTTTTTTTGCATTAAACTTTATCAATTTACATTTATTTTTTATTCACAGTACCTTTCGAGCTGAATTCAATTAACAAATAAAAATTAAAAGTTTGACCTAGAGCGCCCTTTTGCTGATTTTATTTATAACAGCTGGGAAAGTAAATAACATTTATACCTTTTTGGGAAGCTAATGAGTCCAGTAAGTTATTCTACTAATTTGTACGCCAACTGTCATACAACTTTTTTTCAATAACTTACGGCGATTTTCGGGAAAAATATCAGAAAATAAAAGTTATTGCTACTTAAACGTTTTTTTTCAAATTGATCACTTATTTTTCAGCTTTCAGAAAAGTATCAATTCAATGTTTAGAGTGTAGTAGTTTATTCATAATTAATGGTTTTTGGTAACAAGTCGGAAAATTTCTTAAATATCGAAGAACTGCTACAGCTCGGTAACCATCCAGTTTTGACCCCTGGTTCACTGGGCTTAATTTGTTGCAAATGACCTCTAGTATAACCCCTTTCAAGGAATAGGTCGAATTTCCATGTCACCCTGTATACCTAGAATTGCAAAGTCTTTACCAATTTTTATCAGCAATCTGCTGCAGTCATCAATCTTTGGTTCTTCAACAGTGACGTCTAAGTGGCTTTTGGTATATGCAACCACGCCATCATTTTGATTGTTTGATATATTACTTTTAAACATATTGTAATCTTTTATTGGTGGCAGATTATATTGTTTACTATTCCAACATTCTGTTAAAACAATTACATCACAATCTATCTTAAGCCTTTGCTGAAAAATATTAAATTGGTCAAAGTTTTTCGAAATGCTACGGATATTCTGTGTTAGTACAGTTAAAGTGTTAGTGTAGGCGGAAAGATATTGTTTGCACTTTTCGACTTCGCAGAGACTCGACTCAGATATCGAGAAGCCATCTAAATCATCTATTAAATCATTAATCATAATTATACTATTCTATTCAGATTGTTAAAAATAATAAAAGGAACTAAACTATAAAATGGGCAGATAAACAGATAATATTAGGCGCCACCATAATCTATAGAGTTAATATACCTTTTTTCTGCCATTATTTTCGCTGGGCAATCTGCAGAACCTGTGCTATGGTTACTTGGTTTTTTAAACCGTAAGCAGGTAGCGCACTTTGCTTGATTTGATTTTTTAGAGCAGTCTTGGATAGAATGGCCTTTTTCACCACAATGTCCACAGGTGTGATCTGTTTCCCTACATGACTTAGCCGCATGACCGTATTGTTGGCACTTATAACATCTTGTTACCAAGGTAAAGTCACGTACTGGACAAGATGACCAGTTGACAAAAACTCTCTCACTGGAAACCAAGGCTTTGCGAATTACTGCTAATACTTCGATGATGTAATTGCAGGTCTCAGCATCTTTCTTGCCCGACTTGTGGCTTAATTTAATTGTGCTCAGGAAGGATTCTAGATCTGAATTAGTTAGTTTCTCAGCCATATGTTGATTATACAAACAGGTAAAAACTTCTTTTTCCTGCATGGATGTGGGCACACCGATTACCACTACTCTAGGATTGCGCTTGAAGGGCTCATCGACGCTGAGGCCAGAATTAGTTAAAACCACCGATTCTTTTAGTTTTAAAATGTCATCTTTGGTATCTGTGCTTATTATGACACCGCCGTTCCTTGTTTTGCGTAGGCCTCTGACGTGAAGTTTCATCTGTTCAGGACAGATAATTTTCTGAACCAGCGATTTGGTGTCCTCACTTGTCTTGTTTTTGTCATTAGGATAAATGGCCACTGAGCTGACTTTTACAGGCGTAATATAGTTATTTCCTTTCTTAACCATATCGGCAAAGGACGTGCGTGTGTCTGTATTTGCAGACTCTTCAATTCTTTGCTTAATGTCATGGAGTTGTTGCGACAGGTCTTGTTGGTCTTGGAGATTTTTTATAGAGCGGTGTGCTTGAACTGTTTAAGCTTAAGGGACTGATATTGTATAGCCATCTGTGCTGAGCCATGGCTTACTTTCCTGCACAAGTTATGGATACGCAGCTTCTGCTCCGAGTTTAGCTTACCTTCTGAAGCTATATGGCAAACCTCATTTAAACACTGCTCGATTGACGACATCCAGCTCTGGATTTCCGGGGTGGGGATAACGTCCGAGTGGCCCCCTCCATCTTCCTGACTGTGCTGTCTTGACGGTGTAGATCCCGGTGGAGGCGTTGGTGGTGGAGAGCGGGTGGTCATGGCACTTCTATTAAATGGACTTGACATTGTATTGTAAATTGTCTTGTAAACACTCACTCACTCATTTTTCACAACTGTTGACACAGTTTATGTTACTGCCGATATTGGCGAAACGAGGTCACAATTTTAGCTTAGCGATTAATTTATTATATTTAATTATTTTCTGACACGTCCGATCTTTACGCTAGAGCGTGGAGGAATCTAGATGGTAGATGTAATCCAAATTTCTCCATCCAATCCTATTTGTTAATTTTAATTTAAAATAATGTTTGCAAGCTGTTGTTAATGGTATGGTTGAATAGGCAGATCTTTTAAAGACCTCCAGTGTAACCTAATCAAATGAATAATATTCTATTCTATTTCATTCTATTCTATGGGTTTATTTACCCTATTTACCCCTAAGTAAAAATATCTATTTAATGTAATTTGTCATACAAAATATGAACTCCAATTTACCCCTTGGGGTTGAAACATGGCCACTATGTTCGACTTAAAAATAAATGCCATTTTCGCAATCAACATCCCATAAAACCTTGATAACGAATTAGCGACACCCATATCGATGTTGGGCTTTTTTTACCCCATTTACCCCCTAAAGGGTTGAGTTTCGGAAAACTACGAAACACGGGTTTGCTTATTTGTTTTTAGAAGTACTCATACGAAGTTTTAAGTTGAAATGTCTATTTAATTTTTCTTTTTCCAAACAAACTTTGTACCCTCATTTCAACCCTCAATTCAAAATAGAAAAACTTTATTATTGTAACAAAATATTAAATATGAATTTCGTTTTTACTCGGCTGTAAAATAAAAAAACCACAGCTAAAAACATATTTTAACTAAATCACACTGAGTGTGACTAATTTAAAATATTACGGCCTTACCACAAAACACTGTTTAACAAGTATTTAGCTACAACTCTGTTTACATGTGTAGCTGTCACTTTTTCAACAATATCATTTGAAAGAGACAGCATCACACGTCTTAAACAGTGTTTTAAGATCTTTTTCAACACACTTGCTCGTAAAGTGAGCCCTACCCTAATACATCGCTTTTAGGGCCATAAACCGAGCTATAACAAACGCGTGCAATAATATATAAAACACTAGTATCTACGTAATAGAATTAACCCTACCAAGTTAAATTAGTACATTACTGCAAGTTCTATGCGAGTAAACAGAGCATTTCCAATTTAGCCGGGTAATACAGTTATTTTTTAGTAACAACAAAGAGGTTTTATGCTGCTGAAAATTCATATACATTTTTGGAATAAATAAATTTTAATGTGCAAGTCCTTTATTACATAAGTCAAACAAATATTTATTGTTATCAAATTATTCATAATTCACAATATTTTGTTATAAAATATTAAAATATTTGCATTTTGTCACTTAAAATTATAATTTTGAAGTAGGCTGTATGCTCCTCACCCCTTTGTTCGCAAAATATTCTTGCGTTGGGCGTGTGAAAAAAAAGACAAAAAAAACATGCGCGCCTTTTCCCATAATTATCATATATTGTTTTTGTCGTATTTGTGGCTGTGTGATAAATTACTTAGTTTTTTCCTCGCAAATGTGTTTTTTTTACTGACATCGGGTAAGGACCCGAATTATGTTAAGTTAAATTAGATGTAGTTTGCACAAGATTATTTTTATATCGCGGGACATTGTGACGAGGCGCGTCTATAGTTTTAATATATAGATTTGGATGTTTCCCAACAAACTTGCACATTTCTAAATAGTATAAGCAGAGTAATGTTAAAATTTTTAAATTTTTAAAATGGACTTGCATTTACAAGAGGAACTAACTGTTGTAAATTATGGCGCCTAGTATGATCATCAGACCATAAAGCTATGACATTTTTGAAAGCCAGTAATATTGTGACACAAACATTAACTCTAGAACATCTTGAAAAATATATTACCATAAATTTTTTTTACAATAAGCAATCAAATTCTTTATGTAAGTACAACATTTCTTATTAGTTCTTTCTACTAAATCATGGATTTTATTATAAAATTTAATAAGAGATAAGTTATATTTTAATGAGTTTTAGATAAGTTATAAGTTATAAGATTAATTATATTTATAAGTGGGAATAAGCTCCAATAGTAATAGAAAAAAGTTTCAGAATTTTCGGTTGCGTGTAAATTTTTAAAAAAAGTCTCTTCTACTACTTTACAAATATACGAAAGTAACAGCAGAATCGAGATTATACCTTTTCCACCACCTGCCACAACCACAAAAAGTATTAAGTATAAAAAAAAGTTTTGACATTTTGTTTTGGATCTTTTTTTTGTGGCAGGCGGTGGCAAAGGCAAACTCCATTCTGCTGTTACTTTCGTACATTTGTGAAGTCGAAGATAAATACTTTAATTTTCTTTAAATTTTTCACGGAACCGAAAGTTCTGAAACTTTTTTCTATTACTAAGGGAGCTTATTCCTACCTATAAAAAATATTTAGCCAATTTGATCAATCAATCAATCAATTATTTATTTGCAAAAAAATAGTGTGAATACAGGTTTTACAAAATTATTTTAAGTACAGCATGACCTGTCGAGTTCAGTGATTTTTTCTGATTTTGTCGAAAACTATTTTAGTAGAGCTATTTAATTTTACTTGTATATTTACTCATTTTCTGTAGAAATGCTTACTCTTGATTGTGACGTCACGAGTATTACAGGTTACAGGTTGCTTCAAATAAAAATGTTTCGTTTGGATGTTTGTTCGGTTTGTTCCTCAATCACGCAAAAACGGCTGAACAGATTTGAATGAAATTTGACACACAGATAGGTTGAAGACATTATCCCGGTCCCAGTCTAAATAACAATAATAATCCCGATCAAAGATTCCCTAGGGATTTTTCGAATGTCCACGCGGGTGAAGTCGCCGGCGGAAACTAGTTAATCCATATAAGGGGCCATCCATAAATTACGTCACACGTTAAGGGGGAGGGAGGGAGTCTACGAAGTGTGACAAGGGGGTGGGAGGGGTCCAGCATTTCGTGACGTCACATTTCAAAATCATTTAAATTGAAATAAATCAAATTTCGGAACTGCTGTTTCAATAATTATTTCTAGATGTAAAATATGTGTCGTCACACTAAGGAGGGGGTCTTATAAAATGTGACAAGGAGGGGGGAGGGGGTCAAAAATCGCGAAATTCGTGTGACGTAATTTATGGATGGCCCTAAAGATGGCCAGACACTTACGTATTTGGCGTCGGTTCCTTCTGCTTTTTAGCGACCGGAACTTTCTTCCGGTCAGCTTCCTGCTTTTTAGCGACCGGATCTTTAACCAATTTGTCAGATTTCTGCTTTTTAGCGACCGGAACTTTCTTCCGGTCAGCTTCCTGCTTTTTAGCGACCGGAACATCCTGTACACACCGTGGGAAACGAACGACGCATTCGCCGCGGTGCTGCGTATTTTGCTTCTGTGCGCGCGCGTGCTCGTCCTCGTGCGGTTCTTTGCGGTGCGTGGTAGCGCGCACATCTGGGAACGCACCTTTAGATTCTAAGTTGTAGTGTTCACCTCTCAAGCTTATTATTAAACCAAATACCAACTAAGTAATTAACAAAGTACTTTTAATAAAAACACGCTAGTATCTGTCTAAGTTGTAGTGATAAAATTACTTTGACATTTAATATTCCTCCGATCAAGCCAGTACACATCTCCGCCCGCTATGCACAGCTTCGGTGAAGACACCCTACTTGAAAGAAAAACATCTCTTCTCTTCCCCGCTAAGGACGTGGAGTCCAGGCTCAATTCCCTAATTAAGCTTGATAAATACTATAATGTTGTTATCATTACCAAGAAGCCCTAAAGCAGGGATGTATAAACGTGCCATTTTTCTAAAGAAATGTTTAATGAGGTCATAGACGTGCCATCATATAATTTTGACTTTGTGATTATTGGGACAATGATAAATACTCAAAACTCTTTATTTACTACAAAAAATAGGTACCTAAGTACATTTTGCAATGCTTTCAATAATTAATTAATTCCTTAATTTTTCCTAGTGCATATGAATTTTGTTATCGGTGACGTGCCCAAAATATTGTGTCGCGTGCCCTGCCATTAATGGCACGCATGCCATTGGTTCACCATCCCTGCCCTAAAGTATAAACAGTTTAAATCAAATTAGAGAAGAAAACTCTACACTTACTTCAGAGTAGCCCGGTTCATTCCAAGTGCCTGTCCAAGTGCTCGGGTCCTTGCTGGCGTGTTTGAACTTGGCATGGTTGTTGAGCGCGAAGACGGTCTTGAAGGCCATGTAGCATAAATCACATCTGATCCTTAAAGGCGCATTATCGAACCTAGTCTTCAATATCAAACGCTAAGAAACAAATCTATTTTTTTTAGATTTGTGATCGTGCATTGCTTGACTGATTCGATAGCGTGTAGTGTAGTGTATATGTTACAGTCAAAACCCTTAACCAGTCAATAACCTTATTGACCGGTAAAATTAGTCAATAAGGTTATTGACTAAGGGCGTCGTCGACCGACACCCTCAGTCAATAACCTTATTGACTAATTTAAAGAGCAGACATTCAGTCAATATAGGTTTTGACCAACGTACCCAGTCAAAACTGATATGGACTGATTAGAAAGTCAAACGTTGAGTCAAAACTCTTAAAAAGTTGGAGTGGTTTCAGTTTTGGTTGATTGCAGTGTTTTCAATCAATCATACATGCCCTGCGGTTTTTGTCACTACGATAGTTTGGTCATTGGTTCATGGTTGGTCTGCTGATGCTCTATTTTTGTTTTGAGATTTTAATGAGTAATCATCTGCAAAATATAAAATTGACCTTTCTTTGAGAAATATAGGTCTTAGATAAATTAGTTATGGAAAGTGGTAGCGATAACGAAAGTGCGTCAAGTTCAATTCAAGTGCGCCGCTAACGCCGATTAAAAAGCTAAAGATACAAAAAAGACTCCAAAAATATCCAAAACTTGTTGAAAAATGAAAAAAGTGAAAAAATATAGTTTTTATAGAAATAAATAAATAAAAATATATATTTACCTATTAAATACTATATATTTTTTAAGTGAACTATATTTTTTATAGCTTAATTTGAAAAATACTATATTTCAAAAATCAAATCAAAAATTATTTATTTCTTTATAGAGACATACACATCTAATTTTTATTTAACGGAGCCTCCTTTTAGGCTTGTAATCGCCTGTGCCAGGAGACAACGCTCTGCATAACTTATGTAATTAATATTATAAATGTGTTTATGCTAATAAAGAGTACATACATAAGGTCTTATTTCTGCAAGATTTTTTGGTAATTTTGATTTAAAATTAAACCTACTTATTAATCTAATATAATATAATGATCAAAAATGACGTGTGTATTAGTATGTGTAAGAATGTGTTGTATAGTGTGGTAATTGGGATGTATTGTGTGTGAAGGGTGAATGTGTGTATGGATGTGAGATGTTGTGTATTTACATATGTATGAAGATGTGAGAACATGTGTATTTCTATATGATCATTATGTGAATGTTGGTAGTTTAGTTTAGTTTCCTTTATGAATTGAATAAGGCCTCAGTTTCAGCATAGTCTAAATTTTGTAACCAATTTCTAATTTCAGATTTACACTCGGCGAATGGTTTGTTATGTATATCTAATTCTTTATTTATTTTATTATATAGGTGTGAAGATAGGAACTCAAATTGTGCTTTAGCAAACTTTTTTCTGACATCAGGAATGGTTGCCACATTGAACCTACGTGCCCCTCTTTTACCTCCAACGCGAGGGTCGTATGTGATTACTTTATATTTTGTTAAGATTAACCGTAAAATATAAAGTTTTCTTACAGATAACAGTTTACTGGTCTCGTAAAGGCTTTGAGTTGAGAATATTCTTCTCTTGAAATACATTATCTTCAGTAATGCTCTTTGCGCTCGTTCTACCATCAAAAAACGCGTCTTGCGAGCACCACCCCAGACTGAGATACAGTAGGTTGTTACAGATTGGACTAGAGAAATGTATATTTCATTCAGTAGGTTTCTGGTGGTACCGGCTCTATCAACCACATTTTTGGGAACGACGTGTCTCAGCGTTCTGAATATCCAATTAAATTTATGTATTCTGGACAAGGTCATTTCAATCTGAGGATACCATGAGAGCCTCTGATCTACCATAACTCCTAATTATTTCACGTGCTCCACCTTATTTACTGAGGGACAGCTACAGTTATAATTAATAGATTGGTCGCATGTGTGTATTTTTATATCGAAGTCGTTATTGGGTTGAAATTTATTGTAAATACTGAAACAAAAATAATTAGTTTTAGTGGCATTTAAAGTTAGGAGGTTATTTTTGAGCCATGATGCGACCTTCGTTAGGCCGTTTTCTGTAATTTTTTTCGTAGCAGCCCAACTGGGTCCAGTGAAAACGATTGCGGTGTCATCGGCGTAGGAAAATATTTTTGCTTTGTTGAGGGTCAAGTTGCATAAATCATTTATATAAATGAGGATTAGGGTGGGCCCTAAAACACTCCCTTGTGGTCACTTTTACAGTCTTCTATTTTAACTTTTTGCTTCCTATTAGATAGATCATCTTCAAAAATCTCTAATACCTATTTTTTTCAAGTTTTTTTAGAAGGATAGTGGAGGAAACGGTGTCAAAAGCCTTCTTGAGGTCTATAAACACCGAGAGACATTTTTTACTTTTATCAAGATTTTGTGATATAAGTGTACTTAGGGAAGTTACTGCATCTTCGGTCGATATATGACGTCTAAACCCGAATTGATTTGGAGACAGAATATTCTTAGCATCAAGGTAATTTAATATTTCGCCAAAGACATGTTGGCAACCCTAGTTTCAGGGGTCGAAACTGGTCAGTTAAGTCAGTAAAAGTCACGTTTTTTTGACTTCGGTCAGAAAAAGTCAGTTTTTCCAAAAAATGGTTAGTAAAGTCAGTTTTTAGCTACCTACGTTAATTTTTATTCACTTTTTTTATTATTACCGTTTGTTTTTACTGTAAACAGGCAAGAGTAGAAGATTATTGGATAAAACTAACTAAGAATAGCGCTGCGCGGCCGTTTGTTTTTACTATAGACAGACAAGGCGCTGCGCAGCCGTTTTTTTACTAAAGACAGGCAAGAGTACAAGATTAGTGGATGAAATAGACTAAAAATCGCGCTGCGCGGCCATTTCTTTACAAAAGGCAGGCAAGATTACAAGATTAATGGATGAAACTGACTAAATGTTTTGGTCTAGGGTTGCTCATATTCATTGTATTATCATAAAGAAAATACTTTTTTTCAAAAAAGTGGTGATTTTCACGGTTTATAATAGTTTTCTGGGGCCACGTTCGAGAACCATTTAATGGCAGGTCGATTTTTTCTAGTACTAATGTACTAGAACAGTGTACCTGCCTATAGTTCTAATGAAATATATATCACAATAACATTGTCAATGCAAAAACTCTCAATAAAAAATTGTTAACCGGGTGTTTTAAACCCCTCTTTTGTATACCTTTACTCACTAATACACATTTCACCATAGAAATTAAGTCAGTAAATAGGTCAGTATTTTTGAGCCTTACAGTCAGTAAAATTAGTATTTTTGACACTGCAATCAGTTTCGAATTTGAATTTTGTGGCAATTTCTCCTTTTTTGTGTGAATGACAGCTAAGTTCATGACACCGTTTTAATTTGGTCGAGTTGATAGTAAGGAAAAGACTTAGCGTGTTCCAGACGGATGTAATCACGCCTCCCAACAGAGGTGACCTTGCTTGATGCCATCCATCTAGATGGTAGATGTAATCCAAATTTCTCCATGCAATCCTATTTGTTAATTTTAATTTAAAATAATGTTTGCATGCTGTTGTTAATGGTATGGTTGAATAGGCAGATCTTTTAAAGACCTCCAGTGTAACCTAATCGAATGAATAATATTCTATTCTATTTCATTCTATTCTATGGGTTTATTTACCCTATTTACCCCTAAGTAAAAATGTCTATTTAATGTAATTTGTCATACAAAATATGAACTCCAATTTACCCCTTGGGGTTGAAACATGGCCACTATGTTCGACTTAAAAATAAATGCCATTTTCGCAATCAACATCCCATAAAACCTTGATAACGAATTAGCGACACCCATATCGATGTTGGGCTTTTTTTACCCCATTTACCCCCTAAAGGGTTGAGTTTCGGAAAACTACGAAACACGAGTTTGCTTATTTGTTTTTAGAAGTACTCATACGAAGTTTTAAGTTGAAATGTCTATTTAATTTTTCTTTTTCCATACAAACTTTGTACCCTCATTTTAACCCTTTAGGGGTGGAATTTCCAAAAATCCCTTCTTGGTAGGTGTTAACATTGTATAAAGCATCTATGTGCGAAATTTCAAGTCTCTAGGTTTAATGGTTTGGGTTTTCCATACAAAATTTTTACCCCCATTTCAACCCTTTAGGGGTGGAATTCCCTAAAATCCCTTCTTTCAAGTCTCAAGGTTCAGTGGTTTGGGCTGGGCAATAGTCTGTCAGTCACCCCTCCACTTTTATATAAGAGATTTCGCAAATCGCAATATGGATCCAACAAACGGGCGACTACGACTAAGCAATGAACAATATTTCGTGATGATTGACTTCATGGAAAGGTACGTACACCTACCTACAAGTTTATTTTCTTTAGATTTCAATTCCCAAACATTAAGTAATCACCGTTGAAAATGGTTTCAGGAATGGTGATATTGCACGGGCGCAAGGCAGCACTCAAGGGCGTTTAAGGTCTGAAAGGTTGTGGAACACCTTAATGACTACCTTAAACGCCGTTGGCAGTGGCGTCCGCAAGGACGTCGAAAAGTGGAAGAAGGTTAGGTACCTTCTTTTTCTTCTTTTAGACCTAATAATATAAATACTTATGTTTATACAATCATCAAACATTGCATGCTCACAGGTGTGGACGGACTTCAAGTCCAGGACAAAGAAAAAAGCAATGTCAATGAGACAAACCCAGAAAACAACGGGCGAAGGTCCAAATAGCGGGCAGTGTCTTTCACCACTAGAAGAAAGAGTTCTAGGTGTGATAGGCCTGTCCGCTGTAACCGGCCAAGGCGGTATTGTGGAGCGAGGTTTCAATACATACAAATTAATTTAATACAATATATTTATGAAGTATGGGATTTCTCAAACAATTGTCATGGACAACGGACCCCAATATATCTCTAATGCCATGAAGGATTTGGTTGCGAAATATAAAGTTCCCAATTCTTTTTATAACTGTAGGTTCCTCCCACAAAACAACCCTTCTGAAAGGACTAATCGTATCATTGTCACGGCCATATCTTCCTATGTAGGTACAGACCACAGAAAATGGGCCGAAGAATTACCAAAAATTGAATTTGCTATTTGAACACAGCCGTTAGTGAATCCACTGGTTTTAGCCCGTACTTTCTAAATTATGGCCGCGAAGGTTATTTCGGTGATAAACTGGTTAAAAACATTTGACGTCATCCATCCCGTATCATTGCGTCCGATACCCCATTTAGGTGGCACTGATGACGCGATTTTATCAGGCAGTCGTTTGTAGGGGAATACTATTTAAGGAGGACACGTCTTACCGTCAGCAGAAAATGTAAATAGGACTGTAACATTTTCTTTGGAGTTTCCTTGTTCCACAGCATAAATATTTTTGTCTCCTTTAGCAGCAAGCACGCGACCAGTAGAAGGACAAAGCTGAAATCCTGTCTCGTCAGCGTTAAAAACACGTTGTGGATCATGAATTGCCTCCAACAGGTTTTCACTTGTCAAGTAATTTTTTATTTCAAGAAACCATTTCTTTATATCGGCTTCAGATACGCAGGCACTTGCTTTAGTGACTCCTTCGCTAGTTCTTGGAACTAAACTGGGGTGACGTTTTAAAAAAGCTTTGAGCCACCCGCGACCAGGTCTATTACTGAGAAAAGGAGTATCGCGTGGATTATCAGTCAAAAATTTTTGAACTGTGTCGAGAACGTCATCTGACTTCCTAGGAAATCCTTTACGAGCCATTTTAATTAACCACTCTTCGATGGTATTTTCTTCCTCATATGTCGAATACGGTGTTGGTCCAAATTGAGATTTTGAATTAGGATTTTTTAGTTTAAACTGTAAAGTAGCTCTTGGTATGTTATATTTTTTTGCGACTGCTCTCAAAGACAATGTTTTTGTGCTTATTTTTTCTAATGCCTCGTCAAGGGCCTGTTTTGTGTACTCGGGTATTTTCGGCATTATTTCTTCGTACGAACCTGAATAGACAAGAAAATAATTGTAAGCTAATTTATCCAAATAAATAAAATTATAGGTATAGTAATTGGCCTACTTTTTCTATAGGTTAGATTTACGAAATAAACAGTTATTGGCCTAGGCTATTAACTGTTAATTATGGTTTAAAATTTCTAGCAATTGAATAACACGCTTAATATCATAACAGAAAACGTTTTGTTGATTAACAACACTAGTTTAATGTTTTTTATGAAATACAGTAATTGGCATAGAAGGTCAATAACTATAAGTTATTCAAATATATGTGACAGCTATTGGCCACAACAACCTTTTGAGGTTATGAATAAAAGAGGTTATAATACACTATAAGTATGTTTATAACGCGTATCCACTAAGTATTTTGTAGGATTTCATTGACAAAACTAAAATAAATACTTTTCAAAATATTGAATCAAAAAAATTTGCAGTCTTAACAATTTTTTAACAAACTTACCTACTTTGGTTCCACCGGCAAAAAATCACACACTGGAAAAGAAAAAATCCACCTAGCGGAATTTTATTGAAACTTTTTGACAGACAATAAAAGTGTTGCCATTTCTGTTGTTTTAAATCTATTATTTGTCTATTATGTTGCTAGTTTTTTACCATCAAAGTTGCAATGGCTAATTACTGTAGAGGGGCCAATAACTATAGTGTTTCCCCTGTTTTGAAAATGTTTTTCTGTTTTTTTCTTAAACCAGGAGCTGAAATGTAATAGTATTATATATATTTGGAATCAGCTCAAGAAGCCCTTTTCCCAGTCAAGAACCACATGCAGTGACTTTTCACCTCGACCTCAAATTTTAGGTGCTAATAAACTGAAGAAATATATTAAAATAAGTAAATTAATTAAAAAAAAACCGGAAAACTAATTAGGAAAAATAATTGTTTTTCTAAAAACATTGCTTTAAGAAAAGAACGAATTAGCCTCTTGGATTCATTGGAAATTTATAGTAGTAAATTAACTGAAAGCAGGCAAATGTATGACCGGGACGCATATAAGCAAAATCTAACTCTCGAGTTTTGATGGTGATCTCTGATTGGTCAAGAAACTCAGTAGTTAGGTTTTGCGCGCAAACTCTAACTCCCCAGTTTCGCGCTAGTTCGATAGTGATCTCTGATTGGTCAAAAAACTCAGTAGTTAGGTTTTGCCCGCAAACTCTAACTACTGAGTGCGCATAACTTATTTCAAAGACCTGCATAATCCAAATGAAATTAAAAAATAACGATTTTATCAATTATTTTTCGTCTCTATTTTTGCTTGATACGAAATAAAAAAGAAAATAAACTTGTGGTCACTTTGACGAAGTTGGCGAAGACTTTTTTTGGCATAACAAAGTTATCTAGTCATAATGTTTGTTGTCATAACAATAGTTACCTAGTTACCTATTGGCTTAATTTTGAGTCACATAATATCGCACAGATAAAATTAAATAATAGATTACCTATTAAGTGAAAGTGAAAGTGAAATAAGCTTTATTCAAATAAACTTAATTATTAAGTACTTTTGAATCGTCTATATTTTCCTACCACCTGACAAGAAGAACGGGCGCAAGAAACTTATCAGCTGTAAAAGCCATAAGTAACGATATTTACAAACTTGAATATATCGTTACCAGGGTAACATAACATAATTACAACAGGGTGACAGAATTATTGGCAACAACATAGACTTATTATATTACTTCAATAAAGTACTTATATTAGCAAGTTATGTGTTACATCATTTCCACGCATTTTGATCTTTAAGATAATCGTCAATTTTTTAATAACCTTTACCCATGAGCGTTTTTTTAACATGGTTTTTAAATTCATGCAAAGGAAGATCAATCACTTGTTGTGGAACTTTATTAATAAAGGCTATGCCTTTCCCCATAAATGAACCTCTCGTTTTTGCAAGCCTAAATCTTGGAACGGCAAGTTTATCTTTATTTCTTGTATTAAACTGGTGAATGTTGCTGTTCTCATCAAATGAATCATAGTGTTTCCTTACATAAACTAAATTTTCATAAATATATTGGCCTGCCAAAGTTAAAATATTTATTTCTTTGAACAATTCTCTCAAGGTATCTCTCCGCCGTAGATTGTATATGGCGCGAACAGCTCTTTTTTGGAGTACAAAAATATTTTTAATACTGGCTGCTGAGCCCCACAATAGCAGTCCATAAGACATTACACTATGAAAATAACTAAAGTATACTAACCTTGCCGTTTCAATATCAGTTAAAAGCCTTATTTTCTTAACAGCGAATGCCGCTGAACTAAGTCTACTTGACAAGGCTTCAATATGTGGATCCCATTGCAATCGAGAATCTAGTGTAATACCTAAAAATTTTGTACTTTCAGTAAAGTCTACTTCATCGTCATTCAAATTAATATTTAATTTTGTCTGCTCAACATTAGGTAATGAAAATTTTACACATTTAGTTTTTTTGGGGTTAAGTGCTAAATTATTACTATTAAACCAGTGTGAAACTTTAGAGAGGGCACTATTTACTTCGTCCGAACAGTTATTACCTCGATTTACTTTGAAAACTAAAGAAGTATCATCTGCAAATAGTACTGTCTCACATAAATTACTCGCGTAGTTGGGAAGGTCATTTATATAAATTAGAAACAGCAATGGGCCCAATATTGATGTTTCTAATTGATCCCTGTGGCACACCCATATTGATGGGGGCTCCAGTAGATTCAGTTCTATTAATTACAACTTTCTGAGTTCTGTTGTACAAATACGATTTCATAAGACTAACCGACTTATCAGAGACACCATAATGTTCTAGCTTCTTTAATAGTGTTTGGTGATCAACGCAATCGAATGCCTTAGAAAGGTCACAGAAAATGCCAATTACATCCTGCTTTTCTTCCCAAGCGTCAAGAATATGTTTGAGAAGTGCAATTCCAGCATCAGTAGTACTTTTACCCTTGGAAAATCCAAACTGATTTTTATGAAGTATATTGTTGTATGTGAAGTAATGTAGTAATTGGGAATATATAATTTTTTCAAATATTTTACTAAGTGCTGGTAGTATAGATATTGGCCTAAAGTTAGCTGGGTCACTTTTATCCCCAGATTTAAAAAGAGGAATCAATTTACTATTTTTCATTAAGTCAGGAAAGACCCCTTCGTCAATACATTTGTTAAAAATAAAAGCTAAGTAGGGGGCTAGTATATCAATTATTGATTTAATTAATAATGCTTGTTGACATGCCCCAAAGATCTTCTGTTTTTTTAACATTAATTGTTTTAAAAGCTTTAATGATATCTGCACTGTTTATATATTTAAAGGAAAAACTTTCATTGCACTTATCATCACTAGACTCCAGAAGGGAGACAGCGATGTTGGGACTAGCACTAAAGGGCGCTACTCACACACCTGCCGCAGGGGCAATCTAGGGTGCATGGCGGTTGTGGCGATATCGGGAGTATCTCTACACACTTGCCTGCCGTGCAGTGTTTCCGAGTAAGCTGAGCTGAGCACACGTATTGAGAATGGCACCCGTATTATCGACCAATCAAAAGATTGGAGTAGCCTTGGCGCTTTCAGTGGTGCTACCTCAAAAAAAAAGGAAAAGGAGATACTGGGTGAAGAAATGGCTACTGAATAGAAGTGAGTTATGCCACATGAATATTATAAAAGAACTGGAAGTAGATGACTTCAATAACTTTTTACGGATGGATTCTGACTCTTTTGAAGAGCTTCTTGCAATGGTGGCACCATTTATAGAAAAAAAAAATACATTGATGCGGAATGCCGTAAGCGCTAGAGAACGATTAATTGCTACGCTTCGGTTTTTGGCCAGTGGACAAACCTACGAGGATTTGAAATTTAGTTGTATCATATCACCACAATTGATGTCAACAATGATTCCTGAGACTTGTTGGGCGATTTACAATTGTCTGAAACATTATATAAAGGTAAGTTTATATAAAGTATAATTATAAAAAGTAAACCTGCATGTTAGAAATTTAATTTCCCGAAATTCTAGATAAACTGTTTTTTCTTGTAAGTACTCAACCAAGATTCAACCACAAAAAAAACAATCACAGTCGGTGAAATATTTTTTATTGATACGGTAACAAGTTATAGGTACCCAGTTTCCAAATATTAAGTTAATTGTGAGAATTTTAAAGGATAAGACATTATCATTTTAATTACTTTTTGTGTTTAAATATAAGAAAATCTTTAACTTTAGTGAAACTACCTTCCACTAAATTATTATTATTACTAAAAGTAGTGTTAGGGAAATCAATGGTAATGTCATCATATTGAACCTCAGAAAGTTGTGAGGATTGTGTAGGAGTAGGAACAGATGCATAGGCTTGATGTTGTGGGGTTGGAGTAGGAGCAGATGCGTACGATTGATGTTGTGGGGATGGAGTAGGAGCAGATGAGTATGATTGATGTTGTGGGGTTGGAGTAGGAGCAGATGCGTACGATTGATGTTGTGGGGATGGAGTAGGAGCGGATGCGTAGGATTGATGTTGTGGGGATGGAGTATGAGCAGATGCGTACGATTGATGTTGTGGGGATGGAGTAGGAGCAGATGCGTAGGATTGATGTTGTGGGGATGGAGTATGAGCAGATGCGTACGATTGATGTTGTGGGGATGGAGTATGAGCAGATGCGTACGATTGATGTTGTGGGGATGGAGTAGGAGCAGATGCGTAGGATTGATGTTGTGGGGATGGAGTAGGAGCAGATACGTAGGATTGATATTGTGGGAATGGTGTAAGAGTATTAATAGGTACTGAATGAATGTACGGATTGTGATATTGGTTTTTCAAAGTGATTGACGATTCTTCTGTTAGTTTTCCAAGTTGCCCATAGAAAATGACTTCGGATATTAATTTTTTCGCAACAACTTGCTGGTGTTTACTTAAATTTTTCAATTGAATACCATAGCCCATTCCTATGACTTCCCATTCATCTGTAGTGGTAAGAAGTTTTTGAGCAGTATCAAACAGTTTCTCTTGTTTTTTTTGTAAGTTTAATCGCGGTTTTCTTGGAGAAGGTTCTTCTTCTGTTTTGTCTAGCTTACTTGGACGTTTTAGGTTGAGTGATTGACTACCAGATGGTTCATCCAATTCCAAACTCTGTGAAACCTGAAATATTAAATTTCTCAATTACTGTTTGTTTCAGATGCCCACATCGGAAACTGAATGGAAGAACACAGCAAAAATGTTTGAAGAAAAATGGAATTTCAGTCACTGTGTTGGAGCAATGGACGGAAAACACGTAGCTATAGAAAAGCCCCCTGGTAGTGGCTCGTGTTTTTTTAATTACAAACAGTTTTTTAGTGTAGTACTTTTTGCCATTGTTAATGCAAATTATGAGTTTATGTATGTACACACTGGCATAAATGGAAGCGTCTCTGATGGTGGTGTAATACAACATACAAAATTTCATGAAAAACTAATGAAAAGCCAGTTAAACCTACCACCAGCTTCAACGTTACCAAATAGTAATACTACAGTGCCCTATGTATTTGTAGGAGACAGTGCATTTTCTCTCAACAGACACGTGATGAAGCCCTATCCATTCAAGAATATAAACCATGAACAAAGAATATTTAATTATAGGTTATCTAGGGCAAGACGGGTAGTAGAAAATGCTTTTGGGATACTGGCAACACGTTTTAGGATATTTCGCCGAAAAATAAGTGTAAATGTTGAGAACGTCGATGCTATTGTTCTAGCATGTTGCGCTTTACACAATTTTTTAAGAACAAAATCAAAAATCTATTTGACAAATTCATGTACAGATTCTGAAAATACAAACGATCGAACTTATCGACCAGGTGATTGGCGGGCAGAATCATTCGATTTAGTATCACTTGCGCAAAGAAATGAAAAACAGCGCAACGATGAAGGAAACTACGTTAGAAGTCAATTTATGTCGTATTTTAACGGACAAGGCAGTGTTGATTTTCAAGAAGACATGTTACGAGTAATATAAGAGCATTAAAATAGTTTTAATGTTGATGAAATACTTAAGTAAGTACTTATACCTAATATTTAGAAGTAATTCTAATAAATATATATATAATTGTGCCAAGTGATTTTATTCTTGTTTTATTTTAAGTATTACCTCGTCACAGTCCATGGTATCTACTCCCGTGCGAGATGGTTCAGTAGTCTCTTCAATAAAAGTAAAGAGATTATAATACCAAAGAGATGGTTTGTACACATCATCGCTGCCAGATCCTGTTTGTTTTGAAGAATTAACCTAAAAAAGATAACACATTGAAATGAAATACAAATACCTACAAAAAAAAAATTTCAAAACACAATTTTGAATAATCATTACTTAATTAAAAATACGTACCTTTTTTAACTCCCGAAAAAAGGATGTCCGCATATTTTCAAATTTTTTTTTGAAAGCCGGCAGCTCCATGTTGGTTTTGAGTTCCCCAAAAATTTCAAACATTAGTGTGAATGTTTGCTGCCTCATGTCACGGTTAAAATAATGTTTATGATTTTTATCCCACATGTGAGGTCGGTCTTGATAAACTTCTATAATTCGCGTCCAAACTTCGCGTTCGTTGTCGGCCGCCATTTTGATTGTACGCTATGTATACGTGCACTCCGTGTGACAGATACTGACAAACTGACTGAGAAATTGCCCCAATCGCGCTACACACGCAGCGACGGCAGGGACGACTTAGGGATCAAGGATGGTCTCGCGCCCCTGCCGCCCTGCCGCAGGGCCAATCCTCCAAATTGCCCCTGCATGCCTACACACATCACAATTAAGGATGCAATTAAGGGTCATCCCCACTCCTACACCCTAGATTGCCCCTGCGGCAGGTGTGTGAGTAGCGCCCTTTAAACGATACACAATTGACCTGAACTACATCTTAAAGCTGTACATAAGTTCACATAAGAATAAATTTATAGACATTGGCTCTGTAGTGGTACAAATGTGGGACTTCATATAGATAAAAGCATTCTAACAGAACACATGAACCTATATACGCTCACCGCATTAAATTGGAGTTATAACAGTTCACATAGCCGTATTTCATTTCCACCATTTTGTTCTACGTAACCTAAAATATTTACCAAATAAATCTCCAAAATTGTCATGCAGATTTATCACAAAATACGCAGATAGAGCGATTGAGTTTTGGTTTCATGTTATAATTAATTACCATTGTATAATTATAATGCCAATATAATATCAAAAACTGAAAATTGTAGATTTCCTCTCAGCCAGTTTTAAATATTTTAAAATAAATATCGCATTTTTACAGAGGCGCGTTAATATTTTAGCTGTAAATATGTATACATTTTACGATAAAGTTGCATTCCCATGGCATTAACTTATTAAGTATTTAAAACGGGTACTTACCGCGTGTTATCATAAATTTTTATCCAATTGATATCCGCCGGAGTTATGTTGTTCTTTGGCACACACAAAACCAAACTAGGTACGAATAATTAATAAAATAAAGAATTAATTTGAACACACGTGAATTTTAGGTAGCACTGGAGTACTTTTGTCGGATTTTATAACTGTGAAGGCTGTGTATTTAGCCACTTGTTACTCTTTATTACACTCATGTATCATCAGTGATATCAACACAAGGTTTTGATATTTTCGCTTCCATTGAATGCCGTCGTAGAGGTTTGGTAATTAATTTTGTTTGTTTGTTGGTTTGAGGTTTCTGCGGTTTGTCAAAATCATCTTTGTTGTGCTTTTCTGGTTCATTTAGAAAAGAAGAATCGATGGTGTTACGTCGTGTTCGTAATTTTTTTTTTTTTTTCAATTTATTTGGGTTAAAAAACAGTGTACACAATAAAGTATTCTTACAGTGATATTATGATAAATAGCCTTTGTCATTGTGACACCAACATCATTAACCACGACATTAATACAAGAATAGGTTAATTAAGAAGCGATGCTATATAAGCACGGAGAAAAAAAAGAAAACATTGGTACCTAGCTACATCAAAACTATTCTAAACACTATGAGTAGGTATATTATTACTACTATTCATTCTGTGGTATTAAGTACAAAAGATAATAAGTATTCAAGCTTAAATAAATTTGGCAGAAAATGTCCTAAAAAACAAGGTTGACCTAAAAAAGGGTAGGTGTTACACAGTATGTTTCAATAAGCAGAACTTAAATTATTTATGATAATTAACATTTATCATACTAAGATATTACGCTTACTTTATTAATTATATATTAATGTTACGAAATATGTTTTTATAGCTGTAAGTTGATATAGTTCATTTACTGTTTAGTATTTCTAACAATTGTTTTTTAAATGAGTTTACAGAGGTTGAGAAAATATCAAGCGAATTAAAGTTATTATTGTACGAATTAGTAATTCTATGCAAAGGAGAACGTTTGCCAGCATTTGTTCTACATACATGGGTGGCAAATAGACGAGTTGCATTTCGATTATGGGTTCTATAGGGAACTCGATAACATAGTTTATTGTTAAGTTCAACGCAATCATATCGGTTATGACACAAATCATATAAAAACATTAATTCAAGTTGAAGACGTCTAGATTTAAGCGTTATGAGATTATATTTAGTTAACAATCTGTCGTACGCCAGGGATCGACGCTGACATTTATAGTGTAAAGTTCTTAAAAACCGTTTCTGAACAGACTCGAGTGCATCCACATATTTATTATAATGGGGTTCCATTCCATACAGACACAGCGTATTCTAGTTGTGGGCGGATTAAAGATTTATATAAACATAAATAGGTAGAAGGTTGAGTAAAGTTAATACTGGAGCGCATTGTGAAGCCATACATTTTGTAAGCTTTACAAATAATATTTTCCACGTGGGTATCTAAATGTAATTTCGAGTCTAGTTCTACCCCTAGGTCCCTTATTTGTTTAACTGTTTCCAGTTGCTTTCCACAAAGCTTATAATGGTAATGACTGACTTGATACTTTTTCGTAAAAGTTATCGATTTACATTTATTGATGCTTAATTTAAGTTTGTTAACCGAACAGTATTCTGTAAATGAGTCTAAATCTATTTGAAACTTTATATGATCGTCTAAACAGTTAATAGTATGATAGATTTTAAGGTCGTCAGCATGTAATAAATAATTACAAAATTTAAAACAGGTACTTATGTCATTAATAAAAACAATGAATAATAAAGGACCTAAAATTGAGCCTTGCGGAACTCCAGAACTCACGGAGATGAAGTTAGATTCGTGACCTTTGACCACAACCTTTTGCGTTCGATTCATAATGTAGGATTTAAACCAGCGCCATAGGTTGCCCCGTATTCCGTTATATGCTAGCTTTTCTAACAGTAATTTATGGTCCACACGATCGAAAGCTTTTTGTATATCTGTGTATACACTGTCTGTCTGTTTGTTTGCATCCATCCCTTCAAAAAGATAAGAAGTGGAAACTATAAGATTTGTAGTGGTGGAGCGCTGTTTCACAAAACCGTGCTGTTGTTTTATTATGATGTTATGCAAGGCAGGATAAATGATGTTGTGTACTAGTCTTTCGAAAAGCTTTGAGAGTACCGGCAGTATAGAAATTGGGCGGTAATTCTTGACGTTACTTTTAGAGCCACCTTTATGTACTGGTACTACCCGCGCTGTTTTCCAGACTGCTGGAAAGTAACCTTCGCGCAAACAGAGATTAAATATGTACTGTAAGGGATAACCTAATGCATTTGCAGAACGTTTGAAAAATAGGGGCGGAATGTCGTCGACACCCGCACTTTTAGAGATATCTGACGCACACAGCTCTTTAATAACCGCTTCCTTCGTTATATGTATATCGTGAATGTTTAACATGTTATAAGTATTTGTATCAGGTAAATCAGTTATATCAAAGTTGTCATCCAGATTCGTGGGTTCATAAACTGAGTAAAAAAAGTCGGAGAATAAATTACATATACTAGTCGGGTCATTTGCAGTTACATTTTTATATGACACACTGTTAGGTATTTCAGGGCTCGTTTTTCGATTTCTAATATACGTCCAAAAGTACTTAATATTATCCTTAATACTACTTTCCACTAATTTCATGTATTGATCATAACATTTCTTTGACTCAATCTTGAACCGTTGCCTGTAGATATCAAAATCTTCATAATCACTTTGATTTTTATATATTTTCCATTTAATCTAATGGCATAATATTCACACAAGGCTTTGATATATTTGCATCTATTGACTGACGTCGAAGAGGTTCAGTAATCAACGTTGCTTGATGGTTAGTTTGGGTGTTGGTTGGAGGTAGGGCCCATGCCCTACCTCCAACCAACACCATACCGGTACCATATACCGGTATACCGGTATTTTTTTTCGGTATTTTGATACCGGTATTTGAGGTTAAAATACCGGTATTTCGGTATTTCTAAAAAAGTGATCTATTTTTGCAACGGTGTTTAAAGACTATGCAAAACGCTTGATTTCTATAGCTTATAGTGTTGTTCATACTGCAGATGAGTTTTATCTGACACGAATTACGAATAATCACGATTAAAAAAAACACCTACGCAAAACACTACATACTAGCCAGTATCATTGGCATCGTGCATTTTAGGTACTATGCTCAAAAGAGGTATTCAATGATATTGCTTTCCTTTATTCGTCTAATGTTTTCATCATCATCATCATATCAGCCGCATGACACCCACCACTGCTGGGCATAGGCCTCCCCAAAGGATCTCCACGATCGGTCCTGCTTGGCCCGCACCTTCAGCACCCTCGCGTCGGTCCACCTTGTCTGGGGCCGATCCACGGAGCCGAATCCGGTGCGCGTGAGCCACGACCATCGGTTCTTCTCGCTCCCGTGTGTCACACACACCCCACATCCCACCCTCTGCTACTTCAGCTGAGCAATCCTTCAAGCGATGTCGGTTACTTTAGTTCACCTATGGATGTCCTCTTTTCTGATTCGATTACGCAGAGAAACGTCAAGCATGGCTCTCTCCATTGCACGCTGGGTAACCATGAGCCTCCTTATGAGGTCCATAGTTAGCGACCACGTTTCACTACTGTAAGTCATCCATCACTGGTAACACATACTGGTCATAGATTTTCGTCTTGAGACACCGAGGTAAGTCGAATACGAAGATTTTTCGAAGCTTTCCGAATGCTGCCATCTGAGGTGGATTCGACGAGAGATCTCTTTCTTGAAGTTAGACCGTTGGACTTACCTAACTGGACTGCCTGTCCTAAGTATACGTAATGGTCAATAACTTCAAGGCTAGTGTTCCCAACATGAACAGGAGTGGAGTGTGTACAACCTGATCATCCCGAGATCCGCTCTTTGGGAAACACTACATTGTGTTCAGATCTTCAGAGGTCTCAGCCATCAGAATTATATCATCGGTAAAACGAAAGGTTCTGGTCATTAACGTTGATGCCGAGTCCTTTCCAGTCTAAGAGTTTAAAGATGTCCTCTAACGCAGCTATAAACAGTTTTGGAGAAATAACATCTCCCTGTCTCACACCTCACTGCAGTTGAATAGGATTTGTGCTCAGGTACTGTACTCGGATCGACATGGTGTCATTTTCGTATAAGTACCTCAACACCTCGACTCGAGTCTACTTGGCACCTTAGGACAGATTGCAACACCGCCCTATGAGAAACACGATTATGACGTTAATGTTAGTGTAATGTGGACTATGGTCCACGAACGCTAAGCAAAGTGGCAGATAATAATCCCCAGTTTTCTGTATAGCACTATAGACCACATCCATACGCTGCGGCAGGTGGCAGCGTTTGGATTTGGTCTATAATGCTAAAGCTTTTCCGGAACCCGGCTTGTTCGGGAGGTTGGAATTCGTCGAACCTTCGAGCGAGACGATTCGTAAGGACTCTTGAAAATAACTTACAGACATGGCTTAGAAGTGAGATGGGTCTATAAGAGGGACTTGTCACCCTTTTCAAAGAACAAAAAAACGTATTGTCTAATGTTTTACTAGAGTTAAATTGCGCCTGTGTAAAATGTTTTCTTATCATTTTTTTAATACCAAGGATTTCATTGCGATATTTGTGCCAATTAAACAATATAAATAGTTCTTGGTTCAAATAACGTATTTTCTTTAGTATTCTTAATTACCTGTACTATAATAACTCATTTTGTTGTTTCTAGGGAGTTGGTAAATAGTTTGAGTGTTTCTGACATAAATAAGACTTAAAAATCGTTCTTGGAATCATTTGAACAGTAACTAGCAGTTTTTTTTTAAAAATACCGAAAAAATACCGAAATTTCGGTATACCGGTATTTGAAATTTCAATTGTCTCTGACCGAATCGTCGGAGTCAAAGTCAAGCATCGTTTCATCACAAAATAATTTGTCATTTTCTTGACTAGTAATACATTCAGGGGGTCAAGTCTGCTAATGTTTTCGTCAAAATTGTAGTTCAATGGTGTTTGAATGGTAATCCTTTGTGACATAGTTCTTGTTTCTTAAACCCAAAATCAAGACACAATGTGTTTCCGTTATGAGTTTAAGAAACACAATGTGTTTCGGTTTTAAGAAACAAGAACTGTGTCAAAAAGCAGTACCATTCAAACACCATTGAACTACAATTTTGACGAAAACATTAGCAGACTTGACCCCCAGATTGGTCGCTATTATATTTTTTTAGGATATTAATAGCATTACTTAAGTTTTGAAAATGATTCGAGGTACCGGTTATTTGCGTTTCGCAGAAATTCTGGAAGACTTCGGATGTATAGAATATTCTTAGTTTGTGCTGTAGAGACTGTTAACAAAAGCGTTTTCATTACATTTTATTGTTTTTGTTTGTATTTGATTGAATCAGGCGTCACTTGGCGGAAGTCCCAAACCATATTGAAAAAAGAAATATATGTAGCTTACTTCCGCAAACAAAATATGCAAGATGCACCGCCCGCCCGCCCGCAAAAATATGCAGCACACCACAAAATATAAGTGCACAATACCTGCATTTAGCAAGACAGCAACACACCTTGCACCTTCACCAATTAGGCTACTCTAATATTAATATTTCAATTTCTTAGATTCCTGAGAATACGTAGTTAGTCAGTCCAAAGAATTTAGCTTGAAGAATATTTGGTATTCTTTCGTTTATCATAATTTTATTTGTAATAATTTCATTTGCCATAATGATCCTCGGTCATAATATTCATTTGTAATAATGGCTTTTATACTAACAACGTATGACATAACAATTCATTAGCCATACTTTTCATTTGCCATAAAATTAGGTGCCATAATAACAAGTGTCATAATGATTAGTTCCTATAAATATTATTTGACATAATCAATAATTGACATAATATACATAACTTATAACGTATCTCTTCACCTAAACGTACCTAGGGATTATAAATAAAAACTTTTAATGCGACCACCACTACTGGTAGGTTAGGTTAGGTTAGTGTTTTGACCACTCGCAGCGGAGCTCCATAATGCTTGCATGCATGTTGCATGCTGAATGCCTGCTTGCATGCTGCATGCCTGACAGCATGCTGCATGCCTGCCTGCATGCTGCATGCCTGGGCCTCAATTCCGCTAAATGTAATGTAGTTCAATTGCACGTCGTCAGCATGGCAATAGCATAAAATGACACTTTTGGTATTCTGCTCCTGTTTTGACATTTGAATAGCGGCTACCAAGCGGCTGGGTAGCCGCTATTGATACAATTCGGAATTCTATTAACCAATGGCGTCACGATAGCGCCAGCACGGCCACATAAATATGTATTCTCCTCGTATTTGACGTTTGTGCCGATAGCGTTGACATCGTCGCCATCTGTCAAAATTGGCCATCGAGAAGCAATTGTGCAGCCATACGTTTTCTCTTACATTTGTCTTACATTCTTCAGATAAAAGTGATATGAAACAACAATGCCGCATCACATTTTAAGATGGAAGTATTTAGAATTGGCCAACAGGGTGGAGCAGCGTCGGTACGAGTACGAGAGGGTGTTGCACCGCTGTCGAGCGCGAACTCTACTGAGGCGGAATGGCGGTTGTTTTGTCAGACACAGAGTTTATAAACATGTAAAACAGTACCTAGTCAATGATCATATCTCCGTCTATTCCCAACGAGCGCAGATGTGATGGGATCTCTTGTGGGACAGTTTGCCGAAACATTGGCGTATTCCACCCATAGCGGTTTCAACAAACTGCGCCTTTCGTTGGTCTAACTGTATCTTATTGTGACGCTCCAAGAACTCTATTACTTAGAGCCTCTTGCCGCTCCAGCGTTACTATTTCCGCTGACATGTTTTAAAGAATAGTATTTAATCGGGTACCTGCCTAACAATAAATTCCGATTTTGGGTAGGTATCAAAAATACTGAAAATAGCGTACTGAAATACTAAGTGGACGAAGGACTGCTTCATAATTAAAGCACCTACTGCCCGTTCTGAATAACTGTAGTTACCTACTCAATTTGTATTTTAAAGTCACCCATTTTCAATATTTTGTAGTCAAGTCAGTCATCCTCAGTCTGTCGCCCACTTAGTATCTCAGTAGGTAGGTACGCTATATTCAGTATTTTTGGTAGGTAGGTACTCAAAATGGGAATTTATTGTTACCCGATTAAATACTACCCTTTTTAAACTAAGGGCTTATACGCACTAGCGATTGACCGCCTAGGCGGTTCGTTTGAGCGGTCCAACCGCTTAACGCGGTTTCATCGCGGCTGACCGCTATGGCGGCCAATCGCGAAAAAACCGCGATGATAACGCGTTAAGCGGTTGGACCAGAGCGGCCCGCGTACCTCATAAACAAAATGGACGCCGTCGAGATAGCTTGTGTTATTTATTATTACTCCCGAAAACAACGAAAGAAAAATAAAAAAAGATACTGGATTCATCCTTTACTAGAAACACGTAATGAATTTGGCCAGTTCGCAAGTTGTTTTCAAGAACTGAAGAAGCACCAAGATAAATTCTTTGGTTATGTTAGAATGAGTGTTTCGTCATTTGAAGAATTACTAACAGTTTTATATGTCACCATCAAAGGACAAGATACTAAATTTCGTGACTGTATCCAACCCGAAGAGAAATTAGTTATAACGTTAAGGTATGTATTTTAAATAAAAAATGTTTTTGCTAGCTATTATGTTTTAATTTGAATCGCAATGTGTATTCATAACCACAAAGAACAATAAAAGTAGGAAACTATAACTATTACTGAGAATTATTATCATTAAAAAGATCTAAATAATCAGATTCTTGAGACATATGTGTATTCTGTGAATATGTTGATTCAGGAGAAGTTACAGATTCTCCTTCATTCCATGTTCCACGATGTGTAGGTGGAACTGAGGGCGGTGGTGGTGGTGGTGGGTTATTATTTCTAGCAAATGATGGTGTCTGATATCCTTGATGTGGCCCTTGGTTGTAGTTAAATGGTCGCACGTAATCACAGTAGTTGTATCCAGACGTTTGGGCTTCAGTAATGACTTGCATTATTTTAGCTTTTGTACGTAGGCGTATATGTTCAGGCACTTTTTTTATTTCACTAACCAACGACAAAAAGAACAGTCTATATTCATCTTCTTCGGCCTTTCTGAACTCGACATTCTTATTTAAGACGTTAATCAATTCAACTCCTATATCATCTTCTTTTTTTTTCTTTTTATTTCGTTTTGGCGGTGGTGGTATGACTGGGTCAGTGACATTTTCTGTTTCATTTCCATCATTTTCTTGCCTTGGCATATTTGAATCAGTTTCATTGATGGATACTGTGTCTTTCAAAAACATTAAATTATTGTAAAATATGTATTGAGTCTTTTTCTTAGCTGCTGACCCACTCCTGCTAACATTGTCCTTTAGAGCTTTCACAAAATTATCCCTGATGTTTTACCATTTTTTTTGTAATTCTTTTCCTAGAACCATACAACAAACAAGTTAATGATATAGTCATAAAGTAATAGAAGTATAATATAGGTACATATCTAAATTGAATTAAATAATGCATGTAGTAATTATAAAATTTTTGTTTCAGATATTTTGCAACAGGTTGTACATTTGCGGAACTACATTATACATTCAAAATTGGAGTAAGCACTGTAGCAGAAATCGTACGAGAAGTTTGTTTTGCAATTTGGTTTTGTCTGAAAGATATTTGTTTGCCTCAACCAAAAAAAGACGCTTGGAAAAAAATTGCGAATGATTTTTTTCAAAGAGCTAATTTTCCTAACTGCTTAGGTGCTGTCGATGGCAAGCACATACGATGTATAGCACCTAATAACAGTGGCTCAATGTGCTTTAATTATAAAAGTTTTTTCTCTTTGGTTTTATTAGCAGTATGCGACAGTAATTTCAAATTTGTTATGGTTGATATTGGAGCTTTTGGTAAATTCAGCGACTCGTCAATATTTCAAAATTCTGTTTTCTACGAAAGAATGCAAAAAAACCAATTGGATATTCCAGAGCCACAGCCTATTTCACAAAACAGCGAGACATGTATGCCATACGTTTTTGTAGGCGACGAGGCATTTGCATTATCTACGAATATGATGCGCCCATACGCAAAAAAAGATTTGGATGAAACTAAAAGAACGTTCAATTACAGGCTTTCTAGAGCAAGAAGATATGTAGAATGCAGTTTTGGAATTTATGCAAACAAGTGGCGTATATTTCATAGACCTCTAAATGTTCACTTTGATCTAGCAAAAGATATTATAAAAGCTACTTGTGTACTACATAATTTTGTAAGAGACCGAGATGGTTATTGTTACGACGACTCACTCAGTTGCCCTTTGACAGAAAACTTAACACAGGAAGGGTTAAGAAGGAACGCTAAAACTGCGTTGAGATACAGAGAATTGTTTGCCCAATATTTTATGACTGATGGGAAATTAGAATGGCAAAGAAATATGATTTAATTGAAAATAGACGTATTTATTATGTTTTAAGATGTTGAATGTATGTGTTGTTTCGTTTATATAAATATAATAATAATAATTATAATAAATACTTACCAAGACTTCTTTTTTCCTCTGTTGTCATCTCATCTTTTCCAAAAATGTCTACTAATTCTTCCCATTGTTTCCGTTTTAAATCTCTATTCCTATATATTGCTCCTTGACAATTCCAAATTGATTCTCGTTGTTGAATTTCAACAATGAATTTCTCTGTGTCGAAGTTCATGACTGCGACTCACGTACTAACTCATCGGCGGCTCGCCGCAAACTGAAATCGCAAGTGCGTACAAGCAAGATGGCGGCCAGCCGCGGAGCGGGCCGCAGCTCTCCATTCAACCGCCGCGGTTGAAACTTTGGGGCGGTCAAGTGCGTACAATCACAGGCGGTTGCATATTAAACTGGGAAAGCGGCAGACCGCGCGGTTAGCCGCCCCCGCGGTTGACCGCTAGTGCGCAAGGGGCCTAAGGGGGCACCAAAACTTTGCCACACATAGAGAAAGTACCTACCTTAAATATTGAAGATAGGAAATTTTACTGATAGCAGACTTCATTTTGATTTACTAAATCCCTACTATTTGTTTACTACTACTATTGTATATTTGTAAAGCAATTAGGAAATAAAATCTCAATGATAAATTAGTAGTTTATTTCAGTTATGTAGATGGTAACAAAATGTATAAAACCATTTAGCTAATAAAAGGCTAAAAGGTACCACTCGGACTGACTGTCTGACTTCTTGGTTCCGACTCTTCGATCAAAAATATCCTTGATTTGGCACCTCGAAATAGCGTACCACTTACAAACTGGGAGCTTATTTTGTACACATTCACCTTTATCTTACATATTCACCTCTTATTTTGTAAAAACTTTGATCTTATATATCACTTATTTTGTTCAAAATCACACCTTTTATCAGTTACTTTGTACAAAATAAGCGCCCAGTTTGTAAGTGGGACTCTATTTTGAGACTGACCGGACATCTAGGGTATTCTTGATCCGAAGTTCCGACTAAAAAAAAGGCTCTGCATTGGACACTGTTGCGATTTGAGTTCCAATTTAGACTTCATCAGCAATTTCAATTTCCATTAATCATCAGGAACATTCACTGAGACGGATACTGTTGCCTCTGCATCAACTGCCAATTGTCTTCGTTCATACGTTCATCTTTTGGGATAGGTACAATTATGTCCTATATTTTTACAGCATAAGACACGGTAAATCTGTATTTTCTTAGCAGAATAACAGAAACAGAATTGAAAAAAAATATATATAATAAATAAAAAATTAATAATTCCAACTTTGACAATAAAAAAGATTGTTTACCAAAGAGTAGAGTAATTTTTAATTTGGATCATCGTTTTGAAAGGCCACTAGCGCCTCTAGAAATCGATGCGGAACCACTGACATGAATCACTGAAAATGTGTTTTTTTGTTTCTTATTATATTTATTTCTTTTTTTGAAATATTCTTTTTATAAACAAAAATATTAATAAAAAAGAATAAATCGAAAAAAAACCCAAAAACAATTTAAGAGGGCATGATCTTACCTTTTTTTAAATATTGACTTGGTTTACGAGTAATAAAAATAAATGCGGCGCTAGTAGGAGGGAGTATGGACAAGTAGTAGGGACTAGTAGGATGCTTTAAATTACTAGTTAAGAAGGCAATGAGGGGTTTTCAAAAAGACATTTAAAAAATGAAAATAGTAACTATTTGCTTTACTAGATGGTGTTGATACTCTTCGAAGCCTAAAAATAGTAACTATTTGCCTCACTAGATGGTGTTGATACTCTTCGAAGCTTAGTAAAAAAATCACATTGTCACCTATTTTTATCAACGCCATCTATCGAGCCTACAGTTTTTGTCATTTTGAAAAGCCCTCATTATTTTTAATGTATTTGACATTTTACCAAATTAATCTATTCTGTGCTTTTACTTCTTATTTTATTTTGACATATTTTACTAGTTGGACTGCAAAGACATATTTTGGCAATTTTGAATTAGAAGACTTTGTTATGGAAGTTACAGTGGCGGATTAAAACCGTAGCAAGAGTAGCAAATGCTACGGGCCCCGCGCATTTGAGGGCCCCGCGCACCAACGCTTCTGACCGTAAAAAAGTATCAATTAAGATACATTTCTAAAAGTGAGCGCTGGTAACAAACATCACAAAATATGTTTTACACTTACACGACACTGAATTCCCTGATATTGTCATAGAGCTAGAGCTTGCAAAATTACAAGAGTAGTGGATGGAACTGACTAAAACTCAGCAATCGCGCTGCACGGCTGATTTTTTTTTACTAATGTTAGGCAAAATTACAAGAGTAGTGGATGACACTAACTAAAAATCGCGCTGCGCGACCTTTTTCACAAATGACAGGCATTTTTTGAAAAAATCAGGCATTTTGATCATCCTAGACAAGCATCCTCCCTTATAAAGATGGTAACCCTTAATACCACCATAAACTTGACAACTTATAGCAAATCAAGGGGCCCTTGATAGAATTTGCTATATGCCCCGCGCTGGCCGGCACTAAGGTTATAGTTAAGACTTTAAGGGATGGCGCTATTTTCTTCGACCGTTTGCGTTGTTTTACGTATCCCCCCCCCCCTGTTGTTTACCTAGAACACAATGGTGCTGCCTGACGGCGATAAAAGGCAGTTTTACCTTCCAGTTTTTACACAGAATACTAATAGTACAGTTTTAGCTCGGCCACATACACGACTGACTGAATATTGATGTATGAAAACTCATGTGGACCATAGATTTAGTTAAGTTTGGAATTACGTATGTGCGGAATTCCGAAACGGAAATCCGTCTGTGTGTGGCCACTTTTATACAATCTACTCTGTGTAGTGATTGCTTTCTTTGTGGTATAAAGTCAAGCTGATGCGATGCTGACGACATGCCAGCGATATGCCGACGTCGTTCTTTTCAAAATTAGTAGAATACCGTTTTTAGATCAATGGCGTTAGCAAATCAATGGCGTGTCTGCGACGTAGCTATTTTTGGTAAAATAGCGGAATCGAGGCCCTGCCTGCATGCTGCATGCCTGCCTGCATGCTGCATGCCTGCCTGCATGCTTGCTTGCATGCTGCTTGCCGGGGGGTGCAGGGGGGCTGGCCCCCCTGCTCGGGGGGGTCGGGGGGCCTGAGGCCCCCCACTATAATGAAAAACTTTTAATGCACCTACCAGTAGGTTAGGTTAGGTTAGTGTTTTGACCACTCGCAGCGGAGCGAGCGAAGCGAGCGGAGCTCCCTAATGCTTGCGTGCATGTTGCATGCTGCATGCCTGCCTGCATGCTTGCTTGCATGCTGCTTGCCGGGGGGTGCAGGGGGGCTGGCCCCCCTGCTCGGGGGGGTCGGGGGGCCTGAGGCCCCCCACTATAATGAAAAACTTTTAATGCACCTACCAGTAGGTTAGGTTAGGTTAGTGTTTTGACCACTCGCAGCGGAGCGAGCGGAGCTCCCTAATGCTTGCGTGCATGTTGCATGCTGCATATCTGAGTGCTTGCTGCTTGCCTGCTTGCATGCTGCATGCCTGCTTGCATGCTGCACGCTTGCTTGCATGCTGAATAAATATATTTTATTAAGAAATATATCCACCCATAAGGAAAGCCTGTGCCCCAGCAGTGGGGACATTAAATATGGCTGATGGACAAATCAAATTTAAGTAAACAATTTTATTTTAGTTCCACAATTTTGTCGTTTTAAATTGAGATTCAATGCCAAAGCTCTCAAAAATTCTCTATTAGTATAATAAATAAATTATCTTGGTTGGTCAAAATCTTATTAATTCTTTGATAAATATGTATTATGCTGGCTTCTTTCATTATTTCTTTGCTGAAATAAAAGAAAACAAGGTTTGTTTTGCCAAATATTGTAATAAGTAAGTATTATGGAAAATCATTGTTATGGATAATTACATTATTTTAAATGAAGAGTATGGCAAATAAAATTATGTAATAAGAACAATATGTCATTTGATTGTTTATGACCAATGAAATTAGTACAAATAAATTTATGGCATTTGTTAGTTATGGCAAATAAAACATTATGTTTATTGAATTTATGGCAAATGCAATTATATCAAATGAAATTATTGCATTTAAAATTAGGGAAAACATTAGTAAACCAGAATATTTATTAATACAAAAATGTTACTTACCTTGTAATGCTCCCCGACATAATAATATATTTGAGTATTGGCGGAAAACATAAACACACAACTGCACCCCATGAGCGCTTCGAGTGGTTTAAGATGCTCCCGGGCAATGTTTCCACCTTGTAGATTTTTTTTTTCACTAGTTTTGGTCTGAAATTTCACCAGATTTAGGGATATTTTGATATAAATATATCGAGTTTCTATAATCAAAGAGATACCTTAAATTTTTTAAATCGCACTCATGTTTGTTACGAGACGATAGTATACTGGATTTAATACCCTTTTTCACAATTTTAACAAAACTTTCTGCCTGTCCATTGCTAGCCGGGTTGTATGCCGGTGACGTCAAATGTTTGATTCCATTCAACGCACAAAATTGTTGAAATTCATAAGAAGTGAATGCTGTTCCGTTATCACTCACAATGGTGTGTGGCAACCCGTATTTTGAAATAAAGTCACAGATTTTATTTATAACATTTGAAGATGCTGTCGATGTAGTCATATCATAAACTTCAAGCCACTTAGTATACGCATCTACTACGACTAAAAACATGCGATTGTTAATTGCACCTAGAAAATCAATATGTAACCGATAGAAGGGCGTGGGAGGGTACTGCCATGGCGTAAGCGGTGTCTTGGCGGGTGTAGGCCGGAGTTGTCTACAAATGTCACAAGAATTAATCATATTTTCCAACGCCTTGTCTATATTCGGAAACCAGAACCTCGACCTAGCTTCACCCTTTGTCTTTACCATTCCTAAATGCGAGTTATGCCGTTCTTCTAAAACTTTTACACATAGTTTTTCAGGTAAAACTATCTTGTGTCCCCTCATTAAAACCCCATTTTCATAAGATAACTGTAATCTACAATTGAAAAAAGGTTTGACCTTGACATCAGTTACCTTCTTTGGCCAACCTTTACCCACATACTCTATAACCCTAACCAATGTGGTGTCCCTATTTGTCTCAGGTCTTATTTCATCTAGGGTCACCGGCATGTCTCCTTCGATCATAAAATTAACGTAAGCCGCGCGCTCAAGAACGACGGCAGCTGCGGCAGGCGCGTATCTGTCGTTGTCTTTTCCCGCCGCGGCGTCCCCGCTCTCTGGCCTTAGACTTGCTCGCGATAAATAGTCAGCGCTATTGTCCCCACTCCGTATGTATTCGATTACATAATTATAGGCGCTGAGAAACATCGCATACCTTTGTAATCTGTTGGCTGAAACTTCGGGAATGCCTTTATGTTTACTAAAAATAGAAATAAGCGGTTTGTGGTCCGTTCGTAAAACAAAAGGATCGGACTTTCCATATAAATACTGATAGAATCGTCGAACTCCGAACACTATGGCAGTGGCTTCCTTTTGTATCTGCGAGTACCTTTCCTCGGCTGAACTTAGTGTCCGGGAAGCAAATGAAATAGGCCGTTCTAATCCATCACTCTCTATCTGTGATAAAACAGCGCCTAAGCCATTAGGGGATGCATCCACAGTTAGAATTAATTTAGCGCTAGTATCAAAATGTGCCAAGACCTCATCAAATGTCAAACATTTTTTTATATTTAAAAATGACTTTTCATGTTCTGGCATCCAAACCCACTTAGCTTCCTTTTTTAATAAGTCAAATAAAGGACTCAAAATACTTGAAACATTGGAAACAAAATTTCTATAATAGTTGACTAATCCTAAAATGATCGCAATGACTTGACATTCTCAGGTCTTGGCGCATTTGCAATAGCTTTAACTTTAAAAGGATCTTTCATTAGGCCATCCTTACTAATAATATAGCCTAGGTAACATATTTCGTTTTTGAAAAATTCACACTTTTCTTTTTGTAAGGTTAGCCCTGCATCTTGTAATTGTAACCTTTTCAACACAATATTAAGCTTATTTAGATGAGAAATAGGACATTTATCTGTAATAAGGACATCATCCAACAGGCACAGACTCCATCTATGCCTGCAAGCAAGTTTTCCATTACTCGTTGAAAAATCGACGGAGCATTTAAAAGTCCAAACACCAAGCGTGTAAATTTGAAAAGGCCCCGATGTGTGTTTATACATGTGAGATCTTGAGATTCGTCATCTAGTACAAGCTGGTTATAGGCCATCGATAAATCTAGTTCTGAAAACTGCTGTCCGCCGTGCAATTTAGCAAACAACTCATTTACTGTGGGTAATGGGTATTGATCTATTATCAATTGTTTATTTAAACTGACTGAATAGTCCGCACACAATCTTACTGAGCCGTTTCGTTTGAGTACAAGCGCCACAGATTATCGACCGTTCTATGCAACAACGCCTATTGTTGCTCATGTGAAAATTCACATTTTGCAACTAATAAATCTTGACCAGAGTTTAATCGACAGCAGGAAATCAAAAGTTACATGGCTCACAAATGTACATCTTACGCAGAGGCTTCAAAGTACCTATTTCCCTAGTACTTATCTCAAAACTATATTCACAAGCGACTGCTAAAAACACCCCTTCTATTATGCCCAAATCTAATCAATCCACTCAAAACAATATAACTTACAATAGACCAGAATCAGTTTCACATAAAAAACTGTTTTTCTCAAACCCCGCTCTCCTAAAGTAAGCCAAGGTTATGACATTGAAGCACATAATAACATTCTTAAAGAATTTGATATGCCATCTCCAACTAGTGGGTGTGGCTATAGTAAAACTGAAAAAGAACCCGATTCTCAAAATGTATCTATAGCTGAACTAATTAAATTAATACTTAACTTGTTATCTTGCTTTAGTAACAACAGTAACAGTAATAATAATTCACCGTCCAACGCAGCCTCTATCATTATTAATTTAATTCAGATCCTCCAAAATGGACAGTCGGTCTAAAATATTGCAATGGAACTGTCAAAGCATAGGTACTTGGTAAAAAAAGTGAAAAAAATTTATCTTTTAAATAAGTTTGACCCTTTCATGTTTGTCTTATCAGAAACATGGCTTAAACCACATCAAAGATTTAAGGCTACTGGATACACTACTCTTCGTCAGGACAGAGATGATGGCTATGGCGGAGTGACTATACTTATAAAAGACTCGATATCTTATTCCATAATACCTATACCATCTCATCATAAAGAAATTTCTATATTTGCCATACAAACTTATAATATGCGTTTTGTTTCTATATACATTTCTCATCCATCTATACCTATACTCAATGAAGTTAAACAAATTATTTCTAACTTACCTAAGCCCTTTCTGGTACTAGGTGATTTTAACTGTCATCATCAGTGTTGGGGGGGCAGCTCTAAGACAAATAATTATGGAGAAGAAATGATAGATATTATTGATTCTCTAAATATATGCATTTTGAATACGGGAAAGGTTAAGAAAATTAAATGAGATTGATAGTGCAGTTGATCTTTCTTTATGTTCTCCATCTCTTGCAAGCTCTTTACTATGGGATAGGTACACTTTCATCTGTTTATGGCAGTGATCACTACCCCATCGTCATAACCTTCCAGTGCAATAAAAAACAGAAAAGAAGCTGAAGAAGGGTACCTATAGAGAGGACATGTCAGATAGTAATTATGATTTAGTGATTAAAGCCATAGCAGATACTAAGAAACTTTAAAAAAAAAAGAAATTTGAAGGCTGGCGTTAATTCTGTTCATCAATTTCCCCAAACACTCCACCGAGCCTAGTTTGGCAATACATCAACAGATTTAAATCTGCCACTTACAATAAGCCTTCCGCAATAATTCCAACAGAATTAGCCGATTCTTTTATGAATAAATTAGCTCCCCCTTGGGTAGCTGATAACAACAATCTCACTTGTCCTCTCTTGTCACCTCATAACCTAACAGGTCTCAGCACTCTGTTTACTTTGCACGAAATAAAAGGAATCCTCCACAATTCTAAAAACTGCTCCAGGGAATGATGGCATACCGTATGCATTTCTTGAAAACGTTTGCGATGATACATTAAACTATTACTTGGATCTAATAAATACAGTGATGATAACAGGAAACATTCCTCCATCTTGGAAACAGCAAACAGTGTTGCCCTTCTTAAAACCAAATAAACAACCAACCGATGTTGCAGGATATCGGCCTATTGCATTATCTTCTGTACTTATTAAGTTAGCCGAGCACCTGATAAAGAATCGATTAGAATGGTTCTTAGAAAGTAAAGGGCTTTTAGCAAATACTCAATTTGGTTTTAGAAAGGGAAAAAGCACTATTGATAATTTAGCCATTCTGACCTCAGACATTGACCGCATTGCTTTTTCCAATAATAACTCGCTTTTAGCCGTATTTGTTGATTTATGCTCTGCCTATGATAACGCCCTCCTGAATGTCCTAAAAATTAAACTAGAATCTTTACAAATTCCTCCAATTTTCATACATTTTATTCTTAATATGTTGTCGGAACGAACAATAACTTTAAATATAAATGGTCCTAGTTTTTCTAGAACTGTTTACAAAGGTCTCCCTCAGGGATCTGTTCTCAGTCCTATTTTGTATAATATTTACACCTACGATCTACATTCCCATATTCGTGTAAATGAGAACATTACAATTCTACAGTATGCTGATGACCTATTATTATATAGCGCTAATTCTTCCATAAATATTTTGCAGTCCACTTTGTCAGTTGTATTAGCGAAACTAAAACAGTGGATGGATATGAATGGCCTTCAATTGTCAGCTTCTAAGGCTGGTATTATAGAATCAAACTCAAACTCAGATCTCTGCTTGAGTACGGTTAGAAAGGGATGGCGCTATATGCGATAAATAGCACCATTCCTTTCTAACTGTGCTCAAGCAGAGATTTGAATTTGAGTTTGATTCTATAGTACGAGCCTTAGAGTGCGGTTGTCCTTTTTTCCCGTATGAATAAACCACCAGATATCAATTTGAGTTACGATAATGCAACCATACCGGTTAAGGCTCATGTTAAATTCTTGGGTGTAGTTTTGGACGCTAAATTAACGGAGCTCAACATTGCGACTATGTCATTGGAAAATGTGAACGATTGATAAATATGTATGATAAGATGTTTAGCGGTATGGTGGGGAGCTCATCCTTATTCATTAAAACTTATTTAAAATGCTCTCATTCGAAGCGTGTTAGATTATAGTACATTCTTACTGGAGCCAGGAAACATTACAGCTTTCAAGAAATTAGATTTAATTCAATTCAAAGCCTTACAAATAATAATCGGTGCCATGAAGTCTAGCCCTACTAATGCATTGCAGGTCGAATGCTGCGACCCACCACTGCACTTGAGACGGCAATTTCTATGTGACAAGTTCTTTTTCCGTACCGTACAGTTTTCCAATCATCCTTTACTTGACAAACTCGAGTGTTTATATGAGTTGTACCAATAAACCGATACCAATACGTTATTTTGAGGGTATAACCTTAAAAAATTCTAAAGTTTATGAAATCTTGTCTGTCGACTTGCATATAAAACGTTTATTTTTGCGTTTTGTGTCACATCTAGCTGATGCATCTTTAGAAATTCGATTATTTGTCGTCGATATAAATAATTGAACACAAAACTGACAAAATTGATTTAAAGTTAAAAAACTCAATGGTATTGTATTTAAGATAGCCTGAGTAGTGTACAAACCTAATTTGTGTCATTTTCGTCCAGTGCAAACTGACTTTAACTTCAACTGTATCTGATATAAGATTCCATTGATAAAAACGACACAAATTGTGAATAATGTTTCGTTACCCCATAATAATAGTAGAGACACAAACTCTAATAACTTGAATTTTCTTTTGTGACTTTTACAGGGTGTTGCAAAGAAAAAATAAAAAAGCTGAAAATGCCATTGATGAATTCGGCACAAAACATTTTGTACAATAGATACCATTGATCTAAAACATTTAACACTTATTTAATCAATTGTAATATTATTTTGGAGGTACTGAGGCAACGTTTTAGGTAATAGTTAAATAACAGTGTTCCCGTGGACAAAGATGACACAAAAAGCTCATGTACATCGGTTATGACTTCGTATTCATCATGAAAGTAAAATTTTCAACTTTAATTTTCTTTTCGATTGATAGTGTTAAAAAAGACAAAAACCTAAATTGTCACTTATGCATCCACCCAATATGACACAAATTCATGTATAAGTCTTAGTTAATGGTGCAGAAACTATATACGAAAAAAAACAAACTTTAATATTTTTGAAACCTAAAACTCTAGCGGTATTCGTCTACAAGAGTCAAGTTATTGGACACATAAATCTCCTCCTCCTCAATCTGTCTTTCAGTTAGCTATCAAAAATATTTATCTTTAACATCTCCTACTCATCGATCTAATTTCCTTCCTTTATTTAGTGTCAGTTATGATTAATTAATTTATCCTTTAGTCATCCATCTTAATTTCGTCAAAAACGGTAACGCTAAAACTGAATTTAACCAACTTGTTGAATCTAAGTTCAAGGATTTCCATTTAATATTCACTGATGCTTCTAAGCACTCCACCTCCGAGTGTGTTGGCATAGGAGTGTACCATTCTCAATTTAATATTGTACAGAAAGTAAAGCTACCACCCGAGTCATCGGTCTATTCTGGCTGGCGAATGTTTAGGAATTTTAAAAGCTGTTGAATACATAAAAAATATGAAACTAAACAAGACTGTTATATTTGCAGATTCGAAAAGCTGTTTACAGGCTTTACAGAAAAATCCATTTACCTTAAAACTATATTCTCCTTCAATTTTCAATATCAGACAAATCACAAAAGAATGTTTGGATAAAGGCTTACACATAGAATTCGTGTGGATTCCGGGACATTCAAACATAGATGGCAATGTAATCGCAGATAAACTTGCTCACGATGCAGTGTCTTGTGGAGATGTTTATCCTTATCAAAATAAATTGTCAAGATCTGTTAGCACTTCCTAAAACATATTTACAGGAGAATTGAAATAACGCATGGAAATACAGACAGCAAACAAGGGGCAGATTTTATTCTCAAATACAAAAAAATATTCCCACGAAACCTTGGTTTTCAATAATGAAGTTTGGCAAAATGGAAACTATCATCACTCGCTTAAGATTAGGCCATGCCTGTACACCATCGCATCTTGCCAAGCTCCATATCTTTAACGACCCCGGGTGTGAGTGCGGGTTGGACGAGGGAAATCCAAACCATATTATATTAGCTTGTCCTAAATTCGACAGAGATGATTTCTGAAAGACCTACTTACGCTACGTGTTCCATTCCCGACCAGTATTCTATTATTATTAATCTCTAATGATCGCAATGTATATAAATGTATAATCCTTCCTTATACGTAATAATATTCAACTCTAAACTATATCCTACCTATTTATGTAAAGTTTTCCCGATCCCATCTAAATTCCGTCATCCTCTATGATTCATTGGTTGTGGTTGCATTTGGGGGTTAAAATGTCCGTTTTGTCTTTGGCGTAATGACATTTTGTCGCGGCGTAGGATGCGTTTGTCTTGGATATGACATCTGTTGGTTTTGGTGCGGAATGTTTTTTATTTCGCGGCGCTATTACACAGAATACATAATAGTCTATTATGTGATAGCCGTATGTTTCAAAATATCTAACGCGGTTACAAACCTCGTCAAAAGATAACGTATGTAACTGGATTTGCGCGTTGGTATCTAGGGTAGGAATGGGTAATGGCGGTCACTTATGGATGAACAATAATAACTCTTAAGTTATTAATCATATCTTTATTAGGTCTTTAACAAATTAAACATAAATCAGTCTTCTAACAATTACATTAAAATTATAATCAGTTTTAATTAAATTTTTGGCACAATCAACTTTTTTAAAAACCACGGCTCTGATCGGTATTAGGCGCATATGACGGTAATAACGGTCAGTACGTGTCTAATACCAGTCAACCACGGTTGATGCAAATGTCGCACTTATAGTCTTTAGGAGAATCGTATCCTGAGCACTCAGCATGTGCCCATCGACCACAGAGTACACATCTGTACCACATTTCTCGGTCCCGCCCATAATCATCACAGATAAGGCATCTATTTTGGTAATCCTCATTGATATCCGTATCATTGTCTTCTCGTAAGTCTTCCATGTCAATTTCTGAGTTTGATGTATTGCTATCTTTGTCTTGAAGAACTTTTTTCTTTACTCTCCTTACTTCAATATCATTAGGTTTTTTATTTTTCTGAATTTTTGGTTTTTTTGTTTTAGGCTGTTTAACAATCTTTTTGGGTTTAGATTCAGACACATTTTTCTTAATTTTTGCCAGTTTCCTGTTTTCCTTCTCCAATAAAGTTTCTTTGAGAGGGGTTCCTGTAATTATGATTGCATGCTGTTTTCGAGATCTTTGTCTTCTATTAGTTCCAGAAGAATGCTTTGGAATGGGTAACAAGTCTTTTGCAGTTACTGTATTCTGCTTTGAAGTTGAAGGGATGGGATTTATGTAATCGATTATTTGTATTTTGTTCATATCTGAAGTTTGGTTTGTAGGCGGTAAATTTTCAGCGCAGGGAGCATCTGACTTCGAGGGAACGGCAATGATGTTATCAATGTCTCGTTGTGCAAGTTGATAGGCTGGAGCCTCATTCGAGTTCAAGGGACTCGATTTGTTGTTACCAATGGTCGGTTGTGTGAGTTGAGAAATTGAGGCTCAATTTTCTGTTGTCAGTTCTTGATCAAAGAGGATTGATTCCGAAACAGTTGAACTGGAAGACGGGCTACGAATTGCGGATGCAGTTCTGATTAAGGAGTTTGGTGTTTGGTTATCCCTTTCTCGCATTCCTTCATCGACTACTAAGGGTTCAGTAGTATTTAGTAACTCTGCAGCTAAAAAGTCTTCCTCTGTGAAAACTTCCGGGTTTAAAGGATATATGCCAGTGGCAGCAAAACCTGACTCAGCCTTTGGGATTGTAGCTACCTTTTGGAAAGCCTTCTTAAATAGTGAGGCGATGTCGGTTTGAGCAATTTGCCGTCCTAAATTAGATTTCATGAACAGGTTACATTCATTTTTGTAGGCAGCTTTGAACGGGCCATAGACAGAAACATCCATTGGCTGAATTCTGTGTGAACCATGTGGTGGCAACGACAGCATCACAATATTATGACTTTTGCAAAACTCATAAGCCCTTAAAGATATGTGACTGGAGTGATTGTCCAATATAAGTAATATTGGCTCACTATCTGAAGGCTTTGTAAATTCAGCGAAATGTTTTAGCCAATCCACGAAAAGATCTTCGTTAATCCAGCCATTTTTTGAACACCTGTAAATAGCGCCACGTGGTCCATCAACTTCTAAAGTGACTGAATGCCTCTGACGAGGATATATTAGCATTGGGGGAATATATGTTCCTGTTGCACTCATTGCGCACACCGCTGTCACGTTCTTACCTCTTTCGCCACTTGTTATGGATCCCACACGCTTCTGTCCCTTTTCAGCGATGACCTTTCCAGGAAAGAGATACCCGTTTCATCAATGTTAAATATGTTTCTGGGTAAAAACCTATATTTTTCCATCAAACTTTCTAACAATTTGAAATTTTGAAAAATTTGAAAAAAATAAGCTTACTTCCTCGTTATTAAAAGCTGTTGCTCTGTTCATGCTCGTACCTTCAGCCTTACGCGAAGATAATTTATTTCTTTTCAAGAACCCCTTTAGCCAGTCTCTTCCTGCCATTTCGAGGGTATTGTTAAAGTTGTGAGGTACGTTATTTTTCTTAGCATACTCATATGCCATCTTTCTGATATCGAGCGAAGTGCAGCCATAAAATAATTATTTTAGCTAAGAACTTAATTTGGTCAGCCATTTCAGTTTCTTGTTCCTTACTAAATACTGTTGTCCGACCCAGTCGTGGTGTTGCTTGATTTTTATTTTTTATTCTTTCCTGGAGGGTGGAGAAAGGTATGCCAGTGTCTCGTGCAGCTTTCCTAATTGACACACCATTTTGGACTAGTCGAAACGCCATTTCTAATGAACTTTGGCCCCACTTCACCTTTATTCGATCTCTGCTTCTCCTTTCCAACATTCTAGAACAAGAATACATCAATTAGTCATTAACTTTTTTGTCAAATTGTTATAGTATTTAATCAGTGCATGTATATTATTGATTTGAGACAAATGAATGATTTTAATATTATTATTAATTAGAAAGATCACAGAAGAGTAAATCGTAGTCATGTATGTATAATTATGTTAGTGTGTAATACCGGTCAGTGTTGGTAATACCGGTCACCGTGACCGTTATTGGCCGCATCCAGAATTTTATCAATAAATCGACTTCCCTAAAATCCCAGTAATGTTGTTTAAGAAATTGACCTAGATAGACATGCACAGATACATTTGAAACCACAATTCTAAATAATAATGTATAGATCATAAGAAAAACATGTACTGACCTCTTATTTCCGTATGAAGACAAATTATAACAATTTGGTGGGAAAAAAACTGACGTGCGTCTCTGCTCTACGCGTGGTCGGAACTGAGCGGGGATCGGCGCGGGGGTCCGGGGCGGTGTTACGCCACCTGGTTTGTCTGTGTGCGTTCTCGTATTGCATGTAGTTTATGAGAAAGTGTGTTGACTGGTATTGTCGGCTGACTGCCATTGCCCATTCCTACTAAATGTTTTGAAATAGTTAATTTAGCTTCTTGGGCTAATATCTCTAGTGTTTCATTGTTTGTTGATAGTTCTCGTCCTTCTATAAGAAGATGATTTAATTTTCTAATTAAAATAGTATAATTTTCGTTATGTTTTAAACTAGTGGTTCTTATTTCTTCTAATAACGTATTTATAGTTTTTATCACACCGTGGTGTTGTCTCAGAATGCCCTTTATAATTTCCCAATTATTAGAGTGATCGAAGCTCCAGACCGTCCTGGCAGCTTCCCCTGATACACGCGTCAGAATCTGTTGGACCTTTGTTACAGGAGGCAAAGACGTAGTGTTATAATAATTTTCGGCGGACCGTATGAACACATACAACAGATTAGGATCACCGTCATAAGGGACGACGCTATTTACTGGGTCTCTAATACTGACCGGGGTCACGGGGGTTACAAGGGTTGACTCAGTCATCGTACTCGGCTTAATTACAATGCGGCCTGAAGGAGTAGTAAGGATAGAGGATGCTAGTTTCATACATGAGGGAATAGCAATCTCAAGTTTTTTACTCACTGCAGCACCGTAGTGTCAACAAGTTCTTCATTATGGACTCCCTAAACGATCAAAATTGCTTGTCAATCATTTACATTGCATTGCTTGTCAATCACATTTTGATCGTCTAGGAGCGATGCTTGACAAGCACCACAGAATAGATAGATTACCGTGGCCAATCAAAAGTAGGCCACGCCCCCAAATGGTAAATGCAATGTAAATGATTGACAAGAAATGCTTGATCGTCTAGGGGCTCCATTAGTTTCGATACTCAGCACAGCTCGGTCGACTTGTCGGGGCTCGTGCCTTCTGATGAGGGACAGCGTCTGGACTTGAAGAAGTCTTCGAGAGGTCTCGTCGTTTAGCGAATAGCACTTCCGCGAGGACGTCTAATTTAACACTGCCCCACGTTGGGCGCCAGATAATTAAATGACAACTTTTGTTAATAAAAAAAAATGGTTTAAAAAACAAAAAACCGACTTCAAAAAACCTGCCTCTAAAAAAAGGAAGAAATAATATACAAATCATTAGATACGCATTATCATTGTTATAATAAAACACGTCTATTAAAGTCGGGTGGGGCTGGAGTACATCTTCCTTTTTTATTCTAAAAGCCCCACCCGACTTCAATTGACGTGTTTTATTATAACAATGATAATGCGTATCTAATGATTTATATATTATTTCTTCCTTTTTTTAGAGGCAGGTTTTTTGAAGTCGGTTTTTTGTTTTTTAAACAATTTTATTATTTTTAGTGTAAGTACCTTCTGCATTAGGTAGTGTAGGTATATTATTTAGGTAGAAAAATCGGCTCAGCCAAACGTGAGATAATCGCGGAGAAACATACATACATACAAACTGAAAACTTACCTCCTTTTTTTGAAGTCGGTTAAAAAGACTACACCACGGTATCCCTTCCCCAACAAAAAAATCATCTAATTCGGTTCATAAATAACAAAATTGTCAAGTTAGTTGATTTAATATCATAGTATTTTCAGGATTACTTGTAAACTACTGAACCGATTTGAAAAAAAATTAAATGGGACCATCTCGCAAGAAAACTCAATCGAACAAAAAAAATAATTATCGAAATCGGTCCATAAATGTCGAAGATACGCGCGAAAAAAAAAAAAAAAAACATACAATCTAATTGAGAACCTCCTCCTTCTGATGAAGTCGGTTAAAAAATAGAAACTTTATTTCTAAGTTCCTTATTCTATGAATACAATGATCAGAGTGACGCTAATACAGTCAAGCAGAGCTTATATACTAAGCTTACATTTGGGAGAACAAGGGGTTTCTTATCTATATATTTAAAATTCAAAGTCCTGACTGACTGACTATAATTAATTAATTATTTAACATAATTATCAAAATCATAATATTTTAGTCGTGTTATCGTTTGACATGACTGCTGGCTGACAGTGTATCTCAGCTTAAATCGCGTCGATCCCTACAAATAATCTGGGACAAAGCAACGTTTTCGATTCTTTTATTACAAATGTGATGTCAGTTGCTGCACAATTAATTCACTTCAAGATACAAACCTTACCAAATCTTTGAGCTTTTGCTCTGCAAAAAAAAAAAACTATAAAATCCCTAACTGGATTTGGGTATCGTAATAAAATAAATCTTTGTGAACGCGGTTACAAAGTTATTACTGTTATATCAAATACTTGATTAAATTAATTTAATCGTAAATTGGGAACTGAACTCAATAAATACCTACCCAAAAATAAACGTTATACTTACGACTGATTTAAGCCAAAGGTAGGCTAACTTCCTTTGGTGTTACACACTTAGGCCGACTAGCTAGCTAGAGTGTCTGTGTGCGCCACTGTCTGTATCTAACATAAACTTTATGTGTGGGCGGAACAAACACTAATGTCAGACGTTAGTGTTACATAAATTGCAATCGAATGTTCGTTAACATTTACAAGGCTATTTGAATTTTTTACACTTAACAAAACATTTAGTATTCGATTGGTCAGCACACAGCAGCTGTGTTAGCCCAAAACAAAACAAAAAGAAATTGGTAAGTACACTGAGAGAAAAAACAACAAGTTTTCATGCTGCCAGCAGCATTATTTCAGGTTAAAATAGCGCCAATCTGCTCTTTGGTTGAAGCTACAAGTTTAAACTTGTTAAATCGACCACGTTGATTCAACAAGCAACTTATCATGTTATTTTGACATTACATCAGGTTGAATCTACGTTAAATTTTCTAGTTGTTGTAACATGACAAGCTTGTTGATTCAGCAGTTAGCTTGTTAATTTATCTTGTTGCTCTAACATGTTGACGCATATAGTTTTAACCTGATTGACACGTTGATTCAACAAGCTATTTATCATGTTATTTTGACATTACATCAGGCTAAATCTACGTTAAGTTTTCTTGTTGTTGTAACATGAAAAGCTTGTTGATTCAGCAGTTAGCTTGTTAATTTATCTTGTTGCTCTTACATGTTAAAGCATATTAGTTTTGACCTGATTGACACGTTGATTCAACAAGCAACTTATCATGTTATTTTGACGTTACATCAGGTTAAATCTACGTTAAATTTTCTAGTTGATGTAACATGACAAGCTTGTTGGTTCAGCAGTTGGCTTGTTAATTTATCTTGTTGCTCTAACATGTTGAAGCATATAGTTTTGACCTGCTTGCCACGTTGATTCAACAACCTACTTATCATGTTATTTTGACATTACGTCAGGTTGAATCTACGTTAAGTTTTCTTGTTGTTGCAACATGAAAAGCTTGTTGATTCAGCAGTTAGCTTGAAATATATCTTGTTGCTCTTACATGTTGAAGCATATAGGTTTGACCTGCTTGCCACGTTGATTCAACAACCTACTTATCATGTTATTTTGACATTACGTCAGGTTGAATCTACGTTAAGTTTTCTTGTTGTTGTTACATTACGTGCTTGTTCTATCAACATGTTGTTTGCTATGTTTACTTGTTGAATCTGCATTATGTGCTTGTTCTAATTACAATTAACTTGTTGCTTTATCTTTCTGTTATTACATGACGTGCTTGTTTCATTAACAATTTGCTTGTTGTGAGATCTTGTTGAATCTGCATTTTGTACTGTTATTTTCTCCACAGGTAGATTTTTATTACCCACCAAATTTTGTATACTTGCTCAGACCATTAATCTAAACAACTTTTGTTACGGGAACAACTCTAAAATTACGAAAAAAACGGGTGTTTTATACAAAAGTTCATTACTTGACAAAAATGTATAAAACAGCCGATTTCTCAACGTGATTTCAGAGTTGCTCCTGTGAAAATTGTTCAGGTTGATGGACTGAGTAAGTAGGTATACACAATTTGGCAGGTAATAAAAAATCTACCTGTGGAGAAAATAACAGTACTTACATAAAAATGCAGATTAAACAAGATCTCACAACAAGCAAATTGTTAATGAAACAAGCACGTCATGTAATAACAGAAAGATAAAGCAACAAGTTAACTGTAGGTAGTGGCTGTTGCTAGTGATGAAATATCAACCTGAATAAGTTTTTTATGTTTTGTTGATCATAGAGAAGGAAGATTCAAAAACTAAACATAAATGACTAGAGATGTAGGTACAAAAAACAGATTCAAGCTCTCGAAACAAGCCAACTATGGATGGAACAAGCACGTAACAACACTAAGATAAAAATAACTGTATACAAACACAATACCAAACAATTGCAAACAAACAAATATGTTAGAACAAATACGGATCATGTAGAGAAAACAAGATGAATTATTATAATTGGGGCGGATGACTGTCAATATTATTGTGATACTGGTCTATCATAATATTTCAAATTGTTCGCTGATATGCGTGTATCACGCCATAAAATTGATAATGTATTCGCCCCATTAACTACGATAATATTTTTTATGGAATCTCCATAATAACACTCTTTTGGACAACACCGACAAAATGCAACAGTAGGTATATATTTTTAAATTTTAACTAAACACACTCCAGTTTTCTCATTATTAGGGTGTTGCAAATGAGTACCTAATTATCCTTAAATATAATTGTAAAGAAAAACAAGTAAATTGAGATCTTATTATTTATTTAAAAAAATTACAACACTTTCTGGGTCCACTTTTACTTCTCTTAACTAGTTACACAAAACCAAACTGAGACACTTTCAGCACATTCGAAAAAATAAATCGAAATCCCGATTACATTACAATAACATGTGCATACTCATAAATCTCATAATACTGCTACCCGCAGCAACAACGCAGCATTCGTTTCTACCATCTGAAATAGAAAGGAACAGATAAGTAAAAAAAATAGTAGAACTTCTGGATGGAAATCGGTTTGGATGTAATTATTAAATATCCAGGTGGGTATATCTAAACATTTATATTACTTATCTTAAGATATATTATACACACATCAACTTTGTCTAGAGATACAGGTGTTATTTACATACAAAGGAGGTAACTTTGAAACCTTGGTTTCCTGCCAGGGATGTACTGTGCTGTGATCTGATGATGGCTATCTAGGGAGTTAATGGAGGAGATACAGATCGCTATACACACCCAACTGATCTGACCAGCATTCTAAAAGATTGAAGGATATGTTTAAAAAAACCGCGAAAATAGCATGATGTATGGATCCTCAAACTGAGAACTCTGACACTTCCAAAGGTTTTTTTAGAATGCTGATCAGATCAGTTGGGTGTGTATAGCGATCTGAATCTCCTCTATTCACTCTCTGGATGGCCAGCACGGTACATCCCTGGCAGAAAACCAAGGCTTCAAAGTTACCTCGTTTGTATGAAAATAACATCTGTATCCCTACTATCCCTAGACAAAGTTGATGAGTATATTATGATATATGGACATACATTGCGGACAGCTGCAATGCAGTAACTCCAATTCACACCTAACTTGTACATGTGTGACCATAAATCCCGACAATCTCAGAGGTGAGAACCATAAAATTAAATAAAAATGAAGAGACTTACCACTTATGGAATCAATACAGTTCTGTATCGCTTGTTTGATGTCCTGCCATCCTTTTTTGGTAGTTGATAATATTTGAATACAAGAAGTCCTTGTTGTTCATCATCATGTGATTAAAATCTTGCAACAGCTGTAATGAAGATAAGATGTTAATTACAAAAAACCCCGATCTCCGAACTCTCCCACGGAGGACTATAATATTAGTGTAATATACAGTGTTTGCATAACGATTCAAGACCTTTAGGAGGTGATACAATATATCTTAGTAAAACGTGTGTTTATTTTTAAATGGTACCAAAAAATTATTTGTAAATACATATTTGTTGGTACGAATAAAATAAAAAATATCACACATTTTACACTGTTCCTTATACTCCAATGTATGACCTCCTGATATTCCTACATCACCGTTAAGGGCCTGTCCACATTGAGCACGCCGCAGAAATTTTGCAGTGCGGTGCAACAATATGAAAATTAAATAGAATTATATTTATGAACCTAAAAAGTTAAAAACACTAGAGGCTTGTAAAATTAAAAAGATGCCAAGGAGAAAAATGCAATATTCAGAAAAAATAATATGGTCGCAAGAAAAAAGATTAATAAAAATAAGTACCTAATGAATTTCTTCACTATGCATTTTATTGATGTTAACGGTGTCTCCTCGGTTGGAGAACTAGTTTCTTATACTTACAGAACTCCTCAAACTCATCGGCGAAGATCACTTCTAGACATCTGGCTAGACGACTTCTCAGTGTCTGGTCAAGTAAGCCTGGATTTTTATGGCCACAATTTAAAATCGCTTTCCCATCAATTAATTAATTTCAGTACCTGTAACATCAATTACGTATAGATATAAAAAATACTAGCTACTGCGACTCATATGTGCAGAAATGTTTTGCACTAGGAATTTTTAGATTTCAGTACCTGTGAATTTTTAGATTTCAGGCTATTTTTATATTAAGATAATTAATTTAATAGAAAAATACTAGAAAAAGTTGACTCACCTGGTAGTACCTACCCGTCTGAGCTTTACATAAAATTTATTTAGTACCTACTCTTTGTTTCCATTTAACTTAGGTACCTGATCTCTCAGCATAAGAAGGTCCAGGTCATCTCATTTTGATGTTGAAATTAATCGTGTTTGTTCATGATGTTGATGTGACTGCACACAAAAAAAAACACTTTTTAGAGCAAATTATAATTTAGAACACCTTCATATTTCCATACAAACAAAATCTTCTGTAAGAAGACAGTAGGTACAGTACCAATTGAGTAAAAGAAAATTAAACTTGTAATGCAATTAGTAGTACTTTCATTTAGTAGGTAGGTACCTACTTTCACAAAATATTCTTTCATCAAGTTAGAGCCGCACTCTTGATAAGCTGTAGGCTATCAGATTTTTCGTCCTCCGAAATCCCATGTCAAACTGGTGCTCTTCAAATTTACCAACCTATCTCCTTTTTCGGTATGTACAAAAGTATATTATGTACTCGTTTCTTCAAAAGCTTTTCTTTGTTTAATTCCTATTAAAGCAATAAACCGAGGAAAGTCACACAACACACAAGTAAAACCGGCACTCCATTAGACACACAGCTCACAGCACAGAGGCGCGTTCCAAACCTACACCGTGACGTTCGGTTGACACAACCGTGTCGTTCCAAACGTCAGAGCGTTGCAACCAAACAACCATCAAAAATGATGGTTGTAAAACGCTCTGACGTTTGTCTATAGAAAAAATGACAATGTGCCAACATGACGACGGCGCGTCAACCGTGTGCCATACTACGTTTTTCAATACATTTGCGAGAAAACATTATAGGTACTGCTGAAATTGTAATCTATACATATAATAAAACTGTAAATTCTAAATATTTGTGCGCGAATTACGCAAAAACCGCTAAACGAATTTTGATGGATTTTTCAGAATTTAGTAGATTGTGGTCCAACTTAAAATCTAAGCTATGTTTCATCATATTCGGGTGGGTGGAACCAGAGAAACAGCTTGAACTCTCCGTAGTACTAGCTTTCATACACTAAAGGGGTCATTTTAAACTGGTTGCAATATTTTTCTACTGCACGCGGATGAAGTCGCGGGCGGAAGCTAGTAGAAATAAAAAAAAAAACGTTCGTAAACAAAAGCGCACGGCGCCGGCGTGCGGTAAAATCAACTTTCCGCACGCTGTACTACTCCGTAAACAAAAACGCACGGCGTGCGGTAAAATCAACTTTCCGCACGCTCGACTGTCATCGTAAACTTACATTTTCGAGCAACTGTATTGAAAATTAACTTTACATCATACTGCTCGGTAATTAGCATTTACTAATATAGTATGAGGCTGTGTAAGTTGACATGTGCAACACAGTGCATTGTTTAGATAGAACGTTCCATTTTCAAATCACTTCACAAGTCAAGCATGGTGAATGCTTTAATTGTAAAGTACACTACAATTCAAGCATTTAAAACTCCTTAGTGAACCAATCTTTTTTCTTATTTATAAACTGACGAAACTTTTTACTGACTTTTTACTTTTTCATTTCAGTTCAAGCTATGCAAAACTCCGTGGTCAAACAATTTTTTTTTTCATAAAATGATAAGATTCATTTTGAATGGAACAGCTGAATTTTTTTTCGGGATTTCGGGGTTGGTCCTATAATGAAAGTTGTTCAGTTTATTTTCATTTTTATTATATTTACCTCGCATGAATGATGTTAAGTAGTATGCTTACCTCGGTTGTAAGTAGCTATAACACCCTCGAACCGTAGCGCCCTTTGCGAGCTACGCTCGCATGGGCGCTGTAACAGTTCAAAACTGAACATGTTATTTTTTTATCTCAAATATTACTTAAATTGTAAAGAAAAGAAATATATTAAAGGAAGGTTGTCACTGACCTTGTTCTCAGGAACTTATCGGCATTTGATTATGCAGTTATTCACAAAAAACACAGGTTTTGTAGTAAATCATAAGCACTTCAGATGTCAATCAACAATTAATAAAATGTTCATTATTTTTCAAAGGAGCTTGTGTTAAACATTACTTGGACTCATAAATTGTTGTACTTCACAATTTGTTTGTCATAATTTGATGATGAGAAAGAATAACATAATATTAGCTTAGAAGGTTATAAATTAATAACAGATAATTACAGAAGATTATGACAGATAGGATGACGTAAATCTGACAGCTAGTGATAAAAATCGGAACTATTTAGCAATTGTGAATTTTCTGTAAGAAAGGCAAAGGGTTTTAACCTTACTGCCAATTTTGGAAGTCAAAACGAATTAATTTCATTTCCACAGATAAGTTCATGTGATAAATTAATAATGTTTAAAAGCATAAATTGTTGGGAAAAACTTAAATAAACATATTGGTTTGCATAAATGTGAAACTATTTTATTCTCGTTCAAGTTTGTTTACCAAGAGATAAATGTGACTAAATAATGCTGAATTGTGTTTGTTTATTTTACTGAATAATAATTAGTAAAATAGAACATGATTAAGTAATTAATTGTTATAATAATCTGTCTAAAGAGTAATTTAAGGTCATAAAAATAGGCGGAAGTTTCTTAAATCTTTCTTGGCGCCAAGGTTTAAATATTAATCCTCGTGACGTTCAAAACATGGATTAAGTTATAATTCATTCATAATTATTATTGATAATATTATTAGTTTTATTAGCACTCATCAGTTATCGTCATAATTGTTTATTTCTAAAAAATACTTTAAAGAGGAATGAAAATTTGGCGATTAATTAGGTTTAGTAAGTTGGCAGCTATGGTACAGATTGCACGATTGCACAATCACCATTAGGCGGTCTGCACAATTTATATTTTCAATATGGCAGAACTGGCGCGTCGGATTGATGGCGACGGAATGTCGCGGGGGGTAAAATAATAAGAATGTTGCTAACTAAAATTGCAAAGTATCCAATTTTGTATGTGTGTTTAGTTAGAGATAATAAGTTTACTGTATTTTAAGCAGGTGGAAAAGCGGAATATTTGCATTAATTAGTACTCAGCAATAGGTATTTTGGCAATTTAAATTATACGGGATTAGGTAAAGCAAAGTGAAACGATTAATTAGTTAAAATCTAAATGAAGTTGGTTTGAGGGTATTAGGTTATGTAAGGAAATTATATTAATCGTATTATTAAAGATTGACAAGACAAAAACTGATTACGTAACTTTTAGTAATATTATTGTGAAATTTTATTATTCGAAAATGATTTTCTCAAAGTGTTGCGTTTCGAGGTTATGACGAATTATTGAAACTGTTAACGACTTCACATAAAATGAAACTTATAGTCTTTGTTGATTTAAATAAGATAATTATCAAAATGTAATGTAAGTAATTTTTAATATCTCCATTAATAGGGTTAGTGAAATATTTTCATAAGCGGGGAACACTGAATAAGGGGAGGAGCTAGAAATAGGGCACCAATAGGAATGGGCTAAAGTGCACAATGTCAATTTAGCGCGGGAAATTTTAGCTATTTTGATGAAAAAAGCGCAAATTACTTGGCGCCGTTTTGGGTCGCGTCATGACGCTAATTTAGTCTTTATAAGGGGAAGGATCAGGGAAGCGGGGATTCATTTCTCCGGTGTCAAGCGAAGCGTCAAGACGTAATTTTTGAAGAAACTCCACATCCCTCTGTAAGATCGCGTTACTGAAAAAGTTTATTTTTAAATCAAGCAAATTTCAAGAAGTCAGCAAGAAAGTGGTCGAGGTTTTCTGACGAATAGGGCCGCATTTGTCCCGCGAATCTTTTGCATAAATGCTTTAATTTGAGCTTATCTGGTATAATTAAGTTCATAATTAAAGTATGTAGATTTTGTTTGCGATAATCATAAAGTAACGTAGCTTTCCCTGTAAATTCTTGAATTAGTATAGTAGGACTACTAAGAATTGAAGTTCATAATTAAAATATGCAGATTTGTTAGTTAAATCTCATAGAGTGATGTATTTCTCTCGGTGGGATCAAGAAGTAATACAACTGTATTGGTTCTTGAGTCTGTTGAGGTCAGGGCTGCATTATTTTGTGGGATGAAAGCTAACTAGAATTGCTAGTATTATTATACAATGTTGATTTTAGATGAGTATTCATTTAGTTTTGTGTCTTTTTGGGGCGATTTGTCAGATCCTCGCGGGGGGTTTAGGTAGAAAAGTCTAGCCTTGTGGCGGGTTAGATGGGCATTTGTTTTGAAAATTGCCTAGCTAGTCACATAATATTACCAAGCTTACCTACAGCGATGGAAATCAGACGGTCCGAAATGAGTTGGGAGATATCCCTGTCCATGGCTGTGGGCAGCAGGCTTGGTATTATTATTCCTTATGTAGGGTCTTGGTCGTTCCTTCCCACTCGGCCAAGAGAGCGTCAAAGGTTGCTAGAAAATTAGGGAGTGCCACTCAAACTGTACAGAATTGGGCAACAGGATTGGTGGTAAGCATTCCAAGAATTGCATAGGAAATTCTAAATTTAGACGCAAATAGGCAGGTAAATTCATTAATAAGGTAGGAATATTATTATTAGGTGAATTGAGCAAAAGTAAAAGGTAGCATTTCAAGAAGGTGGGGTATTCTTTGAAGTGAGATCTGTGTGGGCGTCAAAGATGTCGGGAAACATCATGGGGGTCGCATAGGAATTCAGAAATTTAGTAGTTGTTAGGCAGGTAAGTTCACTAGGTAAGATTCCATGTCTTAAAGTAGGCGCCTTAACAAGTGTTGTAGGTAGGTGCCTTAACAAAAAATCCATTTAAACTATAGCTCGGTGTAGTGAATATTCATCATGTAGCATTAATTGTGTTGAGTTTAACCAGTTTCGGTGAGTACATATTAATTAATTACTTCAGTGAGTGGATAGTGAAAGTTGATTTATTACTACTTATAAAAGAAAGTTCCTTTATCTTTGAATTGGATTGGATTTATGATGATTTTGTGTGTAGACTATTGATTTTAAAAGAAATATTCTATTCTAGTAATCTAGAAGGTGTACTGAAATCTAGATCTGGGTGTATGAAAAAAGCCTGCGTTTCTATATATGCTAAGGTTGATTCACGGCTATTAGAACGCTAGATCAAAATGTTTGAGTGGACTTTTTCTATTAATAGAATAGTTTTGTATAATATAGAAACAATACTTCAATTATGTACTATAAAAGTATCAAACTGTTTAGTGAATATATCCAAATTCTCAAATGGTTAAACTAAAGTACTTTCTCATCAATATTTCAGCTAAGTTTCATTTACCAATTCAATTGGAAGTTGTTTCAATAGAATTATATTCCACAATTGAATTTAAGTACTTATTGACAAACACAATTAATGTACAGGTTAGATATCATTAGAAGACTAAACTGAAATTACCATAGTTCATAGAAGTTATAATAGTTTCCGTTGTTGAGATGAGGAAAGACTGCGACCAAATAATACATTCCCTATGAATTAAATTATCTTTCCTTCAGAAATTGGATCTATCAGACCCTTTTGAATGGATAGTAATGTTGTGTCCACAATTATGTTATAATGTTAAACAGTTTCGCTAACAATAAATATATTTTTAAATTAAATTAAAGTTGTGCAATTCCACCATCACAATAGAAAAATAATTCTTCATTGTGATAAGCTGATAGATCACTTGAAGCACTTTGCTTGTCCTCTTTTATTAAGACAGACATACTAAGACTAAATAATTCAACTAATTTATTAATTAAAGTTGTCATGAAAGCAAATGGTGGAGCTAGAGGAGAATTGTCCCAGTACGGTTAGTCGAGATTCACTATACAGAGCGGGGAGGTGCTCTGTATCTAGCTAGCAAAGAAATCATTGTTTACTTAGTACTTGACTATAGCACAATAGTATATTTTATATTTGACAAAAAACACTAGAACAATTATTAAGTAGCGATGATAAATTTTCTATATTCTGAATTAATACAACGTTAACTTCTATATTTATTACCATTTTACCTTCTTTTACTCTATTCCTAAGCCACTAACCACATAGGATAACCTAAATTAAATAAAATAAGAAAGAAAGAAAATAAAATCATAATTTGTAGCGGTGAACAATTTTCTATATCTGACTTTTGGGTGATCATAACTTTTGGTTATTTCATTCAGTTCTTATTACTGTAATATCTATTAGCATTCCATCATACTAGACTTTTATAAACATACTGAGCAACTTATCCTAAAAAAGTAGGTACCATATTGAATTTCATATAAGTACAGCGGGTAGACATAAGAGTAATTTCTATACCATTTAAAAGTATGCAGTAAACTAAGTCAGTTATTAGAATAAGAAGCTCCATAAAGCAATATCAACATTCTAATATAGGTAAAAATTAGGTAGTTTCACTTTAAAGAAATACTTAGGTTGGCTGAAAGAGATTTCTTTAGAGATAACTCTTCATTACTCACAGGTCTTGTTATAAATTAGGTAATAATAATTATAAGTGCAATAAAGATTATATCTATGTAAAATTTAATATCAAATTCTATTAACAATTTATTAGGGTAACGGCTAATTTGTGATATTATCATTTAGTAACAGTCATAGTAACAGAATTAGTTAGGAATGAATAAGGAAGGAATGATAGCGTTATAGTCGGGAGACAAAACAATGATTGCACTTCTGAAAAGAATCTAGGTTACTATTATTCACAATCAGGGACCGCCCTAGAAATCACGAGCCCTTTCAGACCACATAAAAGCACGTCAGTAATGTAGGTTATTTCTATAGGTAGGAAAGGTTAACAAGGAATAACTAAGTAGACGATAGGTTTGAATATTTAATTGGAGCCAAGGATAAGATTTGATACATAAAAAACATTGGGTAGGTAACTTACATAATATAAAGAAATAGGTAGTTAATTGATATACATCGTTCAGCATTTTAGTATGGTAGAAGTAGGGGTAAGGGGGAGTTACATTTTGGGGGTGCCTTTGACCAGGATCTTGTGGGGATGAACAGTATCAAATCTTCATAGTGGTAACTTACAGACTTTTTGGTAGGTATAGTTCAAGTTTTTGTGTAGTCCTGAAAGAAAGTGGCTGTTTTCATTTAATTATGTTCCAGTCACATTTTGTTGCGGTGAAAATGGACTCGTGCAATTGTTAATTTGTGTCCCGTCATCTTTCCTTATTTATTGATAAACAGTATCAATGATTTATTGCACTTGTGCAGGTTTCATCGCATTAGGGGTCGGTTTTGATTATGTGATTGGTTTATTTACGTCCTGAAAATAACACTTTCACTTTTATAAAAACACGTTGATTTGACAATGCCTACGCAAATTAATTAGGTTAGGGTTATGTTTAGAACGATCGAGCGGGATTGTGTCAATTAAACGTCACGCCATAATAATGGTAAGTGGCATTGAAACGTTCGGTTGTAATTCATTGCACTCGGAGTGTAGGTTTGGAACGCGCCTCGGTACAGATAAATAAATTTCTCTTTGAGTCACAGAATAAATTTGTCTTTGAGTACAGATAAAAAAAAACGAGCATCTAGAGCGATCATTTACTTTATTTTATTTACGTATTAAAGTCGTCATGGCTGCAATAGGCTAACTATTGGCAAGTGGGAGGTCGTTCAGTTCAAAGCAGGACTTAAACAGTACTGTTTGGAGCCTGTTTTCATACTAACTGTTGAGGTCATAGTACAAAAAAGGTAGGGCAGTTTAATATAAGACATGATATAAAAGTTTGTAGTAAGGCCCCTTATTTTAATTATCTGTGGTTTGACATTACGAAATAAAATGACAACGAATAAACTCTATTTTGACAGTCAAGATAGACACAGAGAAGTTGCGTTCCGAATCGCTTCTCAGCAGTAATGCTCGGTCCGAATCATGCTTAGGAAGTCACTGTTATTTTTAAACTGTCTTTATACATCCTTGATACCTAATCGATAAATCCGTAAATTTTGACATTTGGATTAATGTTATTTTAAATTAGAGTTTGTAGGGGTCAAGCGCCACGCTTTGTGTACGTAACGGCTGCGTGATAGAGTTGTGCGGAAAGGGTCTGTTTATGAATAGCGACTGAACTGTGTTCGCGTAATCGACACAGTGAATTCAATTCAAAACGCGACGGTTTTATTTCACGATACGGTTGTAACAAGTAATTTCTGATGTAGTTTAAATTCTAATTCCGATTTAATTATTTAAGGGTTTTCCTTTATCTATTTTTATTCAATGATTAGAGCAGTCACATTGGCTGATGCCACGTGGTAACACGTGTTAACACATTATAAATTGGCGTCGGATTTCATAATGAATGAATGCGTTAGAATTGTATCTATCAGGGGGCTTACCATCAGCAAATAAGAAACCATTCAGTTCAAAAGCAGGCCGTAAAAAAGACTGCTTAAGGCCTGCTTTCATACTAACCGTTGAGATCATGGTACGAAAAAGTAATGCCGTTCAATATAAGTCCTGCTATAAGAGCTCATAGTAAGGCCCCAGATAGCACGTCCGTTTAAATACGGCGGTTTTATTAAGTCGGTTAAATTTATGGGCCGTCACATTTACGTTCCGAATGGCGTGGCCGATTAGACGGTACAATGTGGAATCGATTAGCAGTCATGATAAAGGTATCAAAGTTGGTCGATCGCGCGGGCAAAGTTCACACGAAGTATCGCGAGATGGCGTTCTAATGCGTGCGTGCTAATTCGGTTACGCAAAAACATCAAAGATGGCGTCAGTGGTAATTATTTTACCACAATCAATGAAATAATTCGTGATTATTTTAAGACTTATTTTGCCTAAATTGCCAGGTTTCAAAAAAAAAAAAAAAAAAAAAAATTGCGAAAAATAAAGGAACGAATGCCATTCGGAGAGAATGATACGGAGTTCGAATGAATGGGATGAAATTTGAGTAGATTTTCATGATTGCCAGTCACTGTTTACGTTCGACAGCTGTCAAATTGACATTATTTTACGTTGAAAAATAAAAATACTTTAGATTAGAAGTTATCGCGATATTTTAACTGAGAAAGTGATATAAAGTATAGAAGTATAAAAAAACAAAAGGTTCCTAGTGAAAGTAGGGTATGGATTAAGTGTAAATTGCAATGGATGTTATGTAAGTAAGCTCTGCTAAATTCATTGGTTATAAGATTGTTATCTCATTTTCACATATTCGGTCGGGTTTTGCATTGGAAAAATAAGTTCTAGATGATACAAGAGAGAATTGATAAGAATGTTTTCATTGATAAGATTAGAAATGGTATCGGAAACCGTAAGAAACAAACAATAGAAGTGTAGTAAACATGTAATAAACAATATTTATTAATGATTGCCAAAGGTCACATGTGGATTTTATTAAATGATGTTAGTTAATTGTAACTTGTGGTTATAAAACTGAGTTAAAATCGAACTGCATTTGAATAGCCAAGTCTTGGTGGTAAAATTTGTAGAACATTGCTATTTTGAGTGAAATAAGTTAGCAAAACATAGGTTAGTACACAGCGGAATTGGTATTCGGTTAGGTTGTTTAACAAAACAGTGTGAATAAACTTTGCTATGAAAAATACTACCTTATCTTTAACATTGGGGTCGAAAGTCATTTAGTTAATTTTAAAATCAAAACCTTAAAGCAAGTTAGTATGCGTTGGTTTGGTTTTGTAAAGTTCAAGATTCAATTCAATTGCTAAGTAAGTCAATTAAGCGAAACGATAAGTAATATTTAAGAAAATTTAATAAAATTCTTAGAACCTTAAGGTACATTATTGAATATCAGACTTAATTTGTATTTTCTAAATATTTGACCCGCAAATAACTTTCAGAATTATTCTTTTAGTTAAGTTAGAATGGAGTTGGGTTAGTATTTTTACTACAGTAAAATGATCTTAACCAAATGTTTATGGGTACCTTTATTAGTGGTTCCTAAGGAGAAGTTAAAAGTTAAAATTTAGTGAACGGGACTTAAATTTATTCGAGTCATTCTTGTGTCGCTCTAATATTAGTGTTGTTATAAATTGAACGTAGTAAAGTAGATAGTCAGCTTAGCTCAGAGTTGAAGCGAATAGTTGATATTATCAGAGGAATTGTAAATACATATCATTGGCTCTTAGCGTCGAAAGGATTGATAACATAATAAATATCGGTATATAGCGTTAGTGAAGTAAAGTTAGGATGTGTGAAATTATTTTATAGGTATTGTTGTTTGTGATGGACAGGGGTAACAGTACCATTATTTTTAACAAAATTTTAAGCATTACAATAGAGTTGAGGTATGATTAGTTTGCCACTCAAGTGGAGGCCAGTTAATAAGTACTTAACTTGAAATAATTAAGAAGGATTAGGGACTGTTTACATTGAAAGATTTAAACAGTAGGGATAGAAATGATTTGTTAGTGAACAATTGCAGATGATCATTAGGTAGTGATAGTGCGGGGACTTAAATTAGTGTTGTAATCAAGATTGTCTATGACACTTATCAATAATCATCTCAGGGTAAATTGAATTTTTATAATTTAAATGTTTATAAGAATAGTGAAGTTAATTTTGGATTTAAGATTTAGTTCATTGTTGGTTTCGATGATTTTATTCAAACTTCAAAAACCAAATGTTTCAGAGTTTTGATTATAGTTAACAATAGATTTTGGGTACCAAGACTATAAAATATTAGTTACAGATTAAAGTAGGGGGGTCGTGGATTAAATTAGTTACACTTTTGAAGTTTATTAGATATATCAATACATATTGATTTGACTTTAAAATTTATTTAATTGAATGATTAAATGGTTTATTTTAAGATTATGTGCAGATTATTTTTTTCAACTTAGGTTAAATATTTTTTAAATGAGTTTCTTATGATATGCATTATGAAGAGAGTTACACAGCATAAATGTTTTATGATATATCTATCTGAAGAAAGTCATACTTATGGTTGACAATAATAGCATTAGAAAAATATTTAGTAGGAAGTTGTTGTAGCATTAATTATCAAAACGGTTTAGTCATTGAAGCGGTGATGGTTAGGGAGAAATAATATAGGCGTCAGTTATAGAAATTTAATGAAAAATAAGTTAGTGAATTTACTTTAAAAATAAATTGAGTCGAACTAATTAATTTTAAGAACTAAGTGGGCAAAGAGTAGAGGGAAAGGTTTTGCGTTATTCGATGCGTTGAGTAACATAAAATCGAGTCGATAGGGGTTTATATATTTTGTTTGATTAAAAATCTAACCTTAAACTAAACTCAAGAAAAAAAAATAAGTTTCATTTACATTACAAGGGTGAATAGAAATTAAGTTTCACTTAGGGTATACCAACATGAGTTCACCGTGAACTCACCATTATCATTATGAGTCATCTCAGAAATAAAAATAGAGTTAGAAAATAACGAGCCAGAGGCTTTAATTAATTCATTTCTAGTTAGAAAGTAGGGATGTTATTTATTTTATTTAACAAACTTTATTGTACATTTCAAACAAAATGTTACAAAAGGGCGAACTTAATGCTAAAAGCTTTCTCTCCCAGTCAACTTTAGGAAACAGAAATCAATGAAGGCGGTACAAAGGTATTAATAAATACAACATAACATATAATTTTAATAGTTAGGGTTACTTCTTTGTAAAAGAGTTTATAAATACATAAAATATATTAAAGGTATTATATATCTATTCGAATCAAATAATAATTTTATTTTTTTTGTAATCATATTGGTTAAACCCATTTATAACGACCAATCGTTATAAAGATTAAAAATAAGTATAAGGAATATCCTCAATTTAAAAATATAAATGAGCGGAAAACTTTTCTTATTGGTTATCAATCACCGCAGTGATTGTTTGACATTGTTTTGGTTTTCCTGAAAACTTAGTTTTGGTATTTTTCCATGTTTAGGTTATGCATCAAGGTTTACTAGGATACTGCTGTGATATAAAAGAAAAAATTGTTTCAGTAACAACTGGGTTAAATGTCTATTCGTAAATTTTAATGTTAATTAATAATACTGTCAAAAATTTACTATATCAAAATGGTTATTAAGTCATGCATTTTATTAATGTAGTGTAACGCCTCTGTACACTTAGTTGTCAATAAACGTGATTTGATTTAATTTGATTAGAAGTTAAAGATGGAGTAATTTTTTTGTTGATACTATCTTCGATTTGATTAATAACAGAAAAAAAACACAATAAAAAAAAAAAATAATAAAAAAAAAAAAAAAAAAACGCTTGATTGCGGATTTGAGCTTGGGATTGTCGGTCCGGTGTGGAGGTGCGATCCCTTGTGCCAGCTTTGCTATAACTCAGGTGACTAAAATTGCGTATTGTAGGATGCGAATATTAGTGACGCGACGGCGACGATTGTGAGTGAGTATGCTTTGACTTTTTCCGATTCACTTTCATATCCACTTGTAAATTCACTCACTACCGCCAGTATGTTCACTAAGATTAGCAAATTAAACTAAATCACGGTATAATATTCGCAATCACAAATACTAACAATATTATCATAAGTACAGTTAGTGAGGAAACTACGAATAGAGTAAACTGGGGTAGAGTACACTGAAATTTAGGTCGAAATTGATAGTTAAAATATTTGATGAAAGTCTTGTAGCTTTACTAGTATAAGCAGTGTAGTGATATAGCATATGTTTCGGAAGAATGTTGGTATAGTTTAATAGTAGGATAGGTTAACTTCTCAAACGTTCCGGTGCCCGCAGTCACCAAAAGGAAAAACGCGCAACACGTCCTGGTTAATAGAGTCACCACGAGTTTTATTGAATTTTTAGCTTTATTCAACAGAAAACACAGATTAAAGTTGTCTGAACTTTTATTTACATTTCCCGATAGAACAAACTTGTTATTGGTTAATTTTTGGAACAGGTAGATACTCATTTCATTATAAATAAAAATTAGTTTTGTCAATGATTGTAATGGCGTATCATTGGGTCATTCTTACCGAAAATAGTTTAGGTATAGGTAGTTAATAAAGAAAAGCCGCCAACTCCGATTTTCTTTGGGGGGTTGATAATTTTCATAGGTAGATTAAGATAAAGGTAATCTTTTTAATTGCCTACTAGTAACTTTAGACTTTAAAGAAATTGAGTGAGTAAAGGTTTTCTAATAATGAAGATGCTTTGCGTAGAAATGTGGATTAATAGGGTGCAAATCATTTAATAGGAATGCGTATTAGCGGAATGTGTAGCGTATAGTATGAAATGCGTAGTGCGTAGCGTTAAGTATATTTTGCGTAGTTAATGGGAAATAATGTGTCAATTCAATGAGTCTCAATGTTGTGTAGAATTTCATATGGTGACAATCGACGTATTTAGAAAAAAAAATTATTCAAAACAATTCAATTTAGCAAATTAATTTGTACTCAGGTAGTAACTATGATATAATCTTAGGTGGCGTGAAAGTAGGCTAGTAAATGAAGATAGTGGACGTTGTGCGATGAGGAAAGAAGAACAGAGTGAGAATCTAAATTAGATTAGGAGTGTGAATAGAATGAAAAAAAAAGTAGCTAGGAAAAAAAAAAATAGATTCTTTATGGAGGGCTTTGGATTATAACGTATGTGAAGCTTGAGTACAGAATTATTATTGGCTCAAAAGATAAGATCCGCACACTACTTTAAACGTTCAGTCTTGGCTAGCGGTCGGATTGGCGTTTTAAGGTTAACAAACTTGAATTTTGTACAGAAGGACCTTTTGGTGATAGGTTAATAAAATAAAAAAAAACGGAGAGAAAACAAACACTATTATTGTTTGTAATTGTCCTGGTGTAAACAGCTGTCCAAAATTCATACTACACAAGAAGCCAAGAGCTATGATACAATCGACAACTACACATTTTCCAAGGTGATATTAAGGTTGTTCTAGAGTCTTAAGTAAGCTTTTGGAAATATAGGGTCATTGTATATGCTCACTCTATCTGGTAGAGTAGGCCCTGTTAGTATAGAAGGAGGCGTACAGGAATATGGAGGGGTACTTTGGACGGATACGTTGTGTCCTACACTATCTTTTCATAAGGTTAGAAAAGAGCGTATGTGTCCGGGTAGGTCTAATAGGGACTATGGCTTCACAACCCATACCTTACCTTGTTTTTGTACACTTCTGGTGTTGAATATGCATAAGACGGAATTGGCAAAAGCAATAAAAGTACTTGAAACTCGCTTAATAATTTTTAATATTATCTTGGTTTAAATACACTCTTCAATCTTAAAAAAAATTCATTTACACTAGGGCTCATCCAACAATTCTTTGATTTTGGGAAAGTAATAATAGTTAGGGTTATAAAAAAAGAAGTATAAAAAAATATAACTTTGAAAAAAAAGGAGAGAGTAGAAAGGTTGATATAAATATTTGAGAATTGAGAAAGAAAAATTCTACTCCGGATCCAGTACGTAGTATTGTCACCTATGAAGAATTTTGGGGTCGAGCTGTAACAGTTCAAAACTGAACATGTTATTTTTTTATCTCAAATATTACTTAAATTGTAAAGAAAAGAAATATATTAAAGGAAGGTTGTCACTGACCTTGTTCTCAGGAACTTATCGGCATTTGATTATGCAGTTATTCACAAAAAACACAGGTTTTGTAGTAAATCATAAGCACTTCAGATGTCAATCAACAATTAATAAAATGTTCATTATTTTTCAAAGGAGCTTGTGTTAAACATTACTTGGACTCATAAATTGTTGTACTTCACAATTTGTTTGTCATAATTTGATGATGAGAAAGAATAACATAATATTAGCTTAGAAGGTTATAAATTAATAACAGATAATTACAGAAGATTATGACAGATAGGATGACGTAAATCTGACAGCTAGTGATAAAAATCGGAACTATTTAGCAATTGTGAATTTTCTGTAAGAAAGGCAAAGGGTTTTAACCTTACTGCCAATTTTGGAAGTCAAAACGAATTAATTTCATTTCCACAGATAAGTTCATGTGATAAATTAATAATGTTTAAAAGCATAAATTGTTGGGAAAAACTTAAATAAACATATTGGTTTGCATAAATGTGAAACTATTTTATTCTCGTTCAAGTTTGTTTACCAAGAGATAAATGTGACTAAATAATGCTGAATTGTGTTTGTTTATTTTACTGAATAATAATTAGTAAAATAGAACATGATTAAGTAATTAATTGTTATAATAATCTGTCTAAAGAGTAATTTAAGGTCATAAAAATAGGCGGAAGTTTCTTAAATCTTTCTTGGCGCCAAGGTTTAAATATTAATCCTCGTGACGTTCAAAACATGGATTAAGTTATAATTCATTCATAATTATTATTGATAATATTATTAGTTTTATTAGCACTCATCAGTTATCGTCATAATTGTTTATTTCTAAAAAATACTTTAAAGAGGAATGAAAATTTGGCGATTAATTAGGTTTAGTAAGTTGGCAGCTATGGTACAGATTGCACGATTGCACAATCACCATTAGGCGGTCTGCACAATTTATATTTTCAATATGGCAGAACTGGCGCGTCGGATTGATGGCGACGGAATGTCGCGGGGGGTAAAATAATAAGAATGTTGCTAACTAAAATTGCAAAGTATCCAATTTTGTATGTGTGTTTAGTTAGAGATAATAAGTTTACTGTATTTTAAGCAGGTGGAAAAGCGGAATATTTGCATTAATTAGTACTCAGCAATAGGTATTTTGGCAATTTAAATTATACGGGATTAGGTAAAGCAAAGTGAAACGATTAATTAGTTAAAATCTAAATGAAGTTGGTTTGAGGGTATTAGGTTATGTAAGGAAATTATATTAATCGTATTATTAAAGATTGACAAGACAAAAACTGATTACGTAACTTTTAGTAATATTATTGTGAAATTTTACTATTCGAAAATGATTTTCTCAAAGTGTTGCGTTTCGAGGTTATGACGAATTATTGAAACTGTTAACGACTTCACATAAAATGAAACTTATAGTCTTTGTTGATTTAAATAAGATAATTATCAAAATGTAATGTAAGTAATTTTTAATATCTCCATTAATAGGGTTAGTGAAATATTTTCATAAGCGGGGAACACTGAATAAGGGGAGGAGCTAGAAATAGGGCACCAATAGGAATGGGCTAAAGTGCACAATGTCAATTTAGCGCGGGAAATTTTAGCTATTTTGATGAAAAAAGCGCAAATTACTTGGCGCCGTTTTGGGTCGCGTCATGACGCTAATTTAGTCTTTATAAGGGGAAGGATCAGGGAAGCGGGGATTCATTTCTCCGGTGTCAAGCGAAGCGTCAAGACGTAATTTTTGAAGAAACTCCACATCCCTCTGTAAGATCGCGTTACTGAAAAAGTTTATTTTTAAATCAAGCAAATTTCAAGAAGTCAGCAAGAAAGTGGTCGAGGTTTTCTGACGAATAGGGCCGCATTTGTCCCGCGAATCTTTTGCATAAATGCTTTAATTTGAGCTTATCTGGTATAATTAAGTTCATAATTAAAGTATGTAGATTTTGTTTGCGATAATCATAAAGTAACGTAGCTTTCCCTGTAAATTCTTGAATTAGTATAGTAGGACTACTAAGAATTGAAGTTCATAATTAAAATATGCAGATTTGTTAGTTAAATCTCATAGAGTGATGTATTTCTCTCGGTGGGATCAAGAAGTAATACAACTGTATTGGTTCTTGAGTCTGTTGAGGTCAGGGCTGCATTATTTTGTGGGATGAAAGCTAACTAGAATTGCTAGTATTATTATACAATGTTGATTTTAGATGAGTATTCATTTAGTTTTGTGTCTTTTTGGGGCGATTTGTCAGATCCTCGCGGGGGGTTTAGGTAGAAAAGTCTAGCCTTGTGGCGGGTTAGATGGGCATTTGTTTTGAAAATTGCCTAGCTAGTCACATAATATTACCAAGCTTACCTACAGCGATGGAAATCAGACGGTCCGAAATGAGTTGGGAGATATCCCTGTCCATGGCTGTGGGCAGCAGGCTTGGTATTATTATTCCTTATGTAGGGTCTTGGTCGTTCCTTCCCACTCGGCCAAGAGAGCGTCAAAGGTTGCTAGAAAATTAGGGAGTGCCACTCAAACTGTACAGAATTGGGCAACAGGATTGGTGGTAAGCATTCCAAGAATTGCATAGGAAATTCTAAATTTAGACGCAAATAGGCAGGTAAATTCATTAATAAGGTAGGAATATTATTATTAGGTGAATTGAGCAAAAGTAAAAGGTAGCATTTCAAGAAGGTGGGGTATTCTTTGAAGTGAGATCTGTGTGGGCGTCAAAGATGTCGGGAAACATCATGGGGGTCGCATAGGAATTCAGAAATTTAGTAGTTGTTAGGCAGGTAAGTTCACTAGGTAAGATTCCATGTCTTAAAGTAGGCGCCTTAACAAGTGTTGTAGGTAGGTGCCTTAACAAAAAATCCATTTAAACTATAGCTCGGTGTAGTGAATATTCATCATGTAGCATTAATTGTGTTGAGTTTAACCAGTTTCGGTGAGTACATATTAATTAATTACTTCAGTGAGTGGATAGTGAAAGTTGATTTATTACTACTTATAAAAGAAAGTTCCTTTATCTTTGAATTGGATTGGATTTATGATGATTTTGTGTGTAGACTATTGATTTTAAAAGAAATATTCTATTCTAGTAATCTAGAAGGTGTACTGAAATCTAGATCTGGGTGTATGAAAAAAGCCTGCGTTTCTATATATGCTAAGGTTGATTCACGGCTATTAGAACGCTAGATCAAAATGTTTGAGTGGACTTTTTCTATTAATAGAATAGTTTTGTATAATATAGAAACAATACTTCAATTATGTACTATAAAAGTATCAAACTGTTTAGTGAATATATCCAAATTCTCAAATGGTTAAACTAAAGTACTTTCTCATCAATATTTCAGCTAAGTTTCATTTACCAATTCAATTGGAAGTTGTTTCAATAGAATTATATTCCACAATTGAATTTAAGTACTTATTGACAAACACAATTAATGTACAGGTTAGATATCATTAGAAGACTAAACTGAAATTACCATAGTTCATAGAAGTTATAATAGTTTCCGTTGTTGAGATGAGGAAAGACTGCGACCAAATAATACATTCCCTATGAATTAAATTATCTTTCCTTCAGAAATTGGATCTATCAGACCCTTTTGAATGGATAGTAATGTTGTGTCCACAATTATGTTATAATGTTAAACAGTTTCGCTAACAATAAATATATTTTTAAATTAAATTAAAGTTGTGCAATTCCACCATCACAATAGAAAAATAATTCTTCATTGTGATAAGCTGATAGATCACTTGAAGCACTTTGCTTGTCCTCTTTTATTAAGACAGACATACTAAGACTAAATAATTCAACTAATTTATTAATTAAAGTTGTCATGAAAGCAAATGGTGGAGCTAGAGGAGAATTGTCCCAGTACGGTTAGTCGAGATTCACTATACAGAGCGGGGAGGTGCTCTGTATCTAGCTAGCAAAGAAATCATTGTTTACTTAGTACTTGACTATAGCACAATAGTATATTTTATATTTGACAAAAAACACTAGAACAATTATTAAGTAGCGATGATAAATTTTCTATATTCTGAATTAATACAACGTTAACTTCTATATTTATTACCATTTTACCTTCTTTTACTCTATTCCTAAGCCACTAACCACATAGGATAACCTAAATTAAATAAAATAAGAAAGAAAGAAAATAAAATCATAATTTGTAGCGGTGAACAATTTTCTATATCTGACTTTTGGGTGATCATAACTTTTGGTTATTTCATTCAGTTCTTATTACTGTAATATCTATTAGCATTCCATCATACTAGACTTTTATAAACATACTGAGCAACTTATCCTAAAAAAGTAGGTACCATATTGAATTTCATATAAGTACAGCGGGTAGACATAAGAGTAATTTCTATACCATTTAAAAGTATGCAGTAAACTAAGTCAGTTATTAGAATAAGAAGCTCCATAAAGCAATATCAACATTCTAATATAGGTAAAAATTAGGTAGTTTCACTTTAAAGAAATACTTAGGTTGGCTGAAAGAGATTTCTTTAGAGATAACTCTTCATTACTCACAGGTCTTGTTATAAATTAGGTAATAATAATTATAAGTGCAATAAAGATTATATCTATGTAAAATTTAATATCAAATTCTATTAACAATTTATTAGGGTAACGGCTAATTTGTGATATTATCATTTAGTAACAGTCATAGTAACAGAATTAGTTAGGAATGAATAAGGAAGGAATGATAGCGTTATAGTCGGGAGACAAAACAATGATTGCACTTCTGAAAAGAATCTAGGTTACTATTATTCACAATCAGGGACCGCCCTAGAAATCACGAGCCCTTTCAGACCACATAAAAGCACGTCAGTAATGTAGGTTATTTCTATAGGTAGGAAAGGTTAACAAGGAATAACTAAGTAGACGATAGGTTTGAATATTTAATCGGAGCCAAGGATAAGATTTGATACATAAAAAACATTGGGTAGGTAACTTACATAATATAAAGAAATAGGTAGTTAATTGATATACATCGTTCAGCATTTTAGTATGGTAGAAGTAGGGGTAAGGGGGAGTTACAGCGCCAAATTGGATCTTGTTCTGTAATAGCTCTCTTACGTCCCTTGTGTAACAAACTACTATTATTAGAAAATAACAAAAACAAGAACAATGATTTTATCAGATGTAACGAATACAGTAATAAAAAATGGCTATGCTACCCTAGCGAAGAAGTAGAAGTTTATTTTAAAAACATACAAAATATAATTGTTCCTGTAATAAAAAATAATCTTCCTAAAATAATGTAAAAAACTCGATTATTTTGTACCAAGATTTAATCATCGACTGTCCTTTTAAATGTAGTATTCATAAAGATAAATTAATAATCATATAATAATAATAATTCATTTATTTCGGAACGAAGTCCATAGAAAGTGTTAGTAACAATTTACCTTAAAAACTAAGTTAGTTAATTAGAATACAGATTTGATTTGATTGGAAATTTGGAATAAAAGTAATAATAAAATAAAATAAAATACATTAAATTAATCATACACATAATCACAATTAAATTTATACATTAAATTTTGCCATGCTAGCATGCCGTTTGGCCCATAGGCTCAGAAAGACAGAGTCCCAACGCTCGACCAACAACGCCCTCAAGATGGTATTGTCGCTGTATCTTATTCTGTTTAACAGAGACGCACAACGCTTTCGAATAATAGTAGAAAAGTCATCGACCCGCGCCTCCGCAAACATACCAGATGCACTACAGCGACGCGGGAGTCCCATTAGCACCCTGAAGGCGTCGTTGTATTGCACACGCAGGTCGCTGTATGCCCGCTGCGTGTAGTCGACCCACAGGCTGCATGTATAGAGGGACTGGCAGTATGCCGTGAAAAGTGTAACCTTTACGGCTTTTGTACAATGTGCGAACCTGCGGGCCAACATATTACAACGAACAGCCAGAGACCTACGTTCCCTTTCAACATCTTGGTTATCTTTGAGATCCTCGGTGATCCAGTGACCTAAATACTTAAACTTAGTCACCACATTCAGGGCCATATCACAAAGTTTTGTTACAGGCATCGAGTAAGATTTAGTGCCAGCCCTGAATAGCAGTAACTCGCTTTTGTTTACATTGTATGTAAGTCCATGGGCCATAGCATAGTGCTCACAAATGGATAGCAACTTCCTCAAAGCACTGATTGATGGGCTCAGCAGCACCATGTCATCGGCATAACTAACATTGTTTATACATACGCCATCAATATGACAGCCGATGCCCGTACCGCTGAGCTCCTCAATCAGGCCGTTCATAAACAAGTTGAACAATTTATCAAATTAAAAGCATATTTCATAAATATATCTTTAAATATTATGTTATACAGTTGGACTAGATCAGTCAACAGAATTTTGTCTGGAAAATTAACATACGATGGTGAGGATGAAATAAAGACAGCGGCCCAAGTTTATTATAATAAACGTAAACACTATAAAAACAGGAAATGAGAAAATGTCAGCACATTTTCTCATTTCCTGTTTTTATAGTGTTTACGTTTATTTGATTTAGTTTATTTTTGATTGAAATGGACAAAAACAAAAAGGAATGAATGTAAAAAACCAGCGTTTTTTACATTCATTCCATTTTGTTTTTGTCCATTTCAATCAAAAATATTCAAAATTTACTTAAACAATCTTAGTACCTACACTACCTACTGTAACAAGACAAGAAAAATATTGTACCCTTTTAAATATATTTGCTTGAAATGGATTACCCATAGTGTATATATTCATAATAATGAAACTAAATTTTTGTTTGTTTGTTAAGGCGCTGTAGGAAGTGAAACTAGCGCCGCCACTACATTTATTTTTATTACTCGTAAACCAAGTCAATATTTAAAAAAAGCTCATGTAATAATCTCTTAAATTGTCTCTAATATTTTTTGAATAAGTTATAAAATCCATTTTATAGCTCAAAGTGGCCACTTTTGGCAATTACGGATTTTAAAACTAACAGAATGAATGATAACTGTTGAAGAGTTATTCAAAAAATATTATTGTTGGAACGGGTGGTAGGAAAATATATAGACGATTCAAAAGTACTCAATTATTAAGTTTATTTGAATAAAGCTTATTTAATCACTTACCTTAAGTCTTTAATTATAAAGACTTAAGTAGGTATTAACTTAACAAGTATTAACTTGTTTGTAAATTAACCGTGGTATAATAAATTTTGTCCATATCAATTCGGTTGCTTTTATTTAATGTCCGTTCTTCTACAAGATAAAGGTACTAAACAAACAAACTATATATGTATGTACTACTCTGTGTAAAAAGTATCGGGAATATGTCAATAAAAAGACCCGCGTAAAAGAGGTCGTTCTAATTTTTTTACTGCATGTTGGTAGCACTGTACTGATTTAGCGCGCAAAATTTGAGCGGGATCTGTCATTTAATTTGTTTTAAACTACACTTTTTGTTGGTCATAGTTTTGAGTTCTCGGCGATTTTTACAATGGAAAATATTGTTGAACAAAGAGTGTGCCTTAAATTTTGTGTTTCGAATGATATTTCATGTGGTGAATCACTAAAAATGTTGCGGAATACCTACGGCGAATCGTGTATATCGAAAACAAGGGCTTATGAATGGTATAAGGCTTTCAAAGAAGGCCGAGAAGTAGTAGTAGACTTGCCTCGTTCTGGTAGACCTTCAACCGCTACGACCAAAGAAAACATCGACAGAATCAAGAAGCTAGTGATCGAAATCGACGTACGAGTCTGAGAGAGTTGGCTAGAGAGGTGAACATATCTTTTAAGTCCGTCCACAACATTCTCATTGACATTTTAGGCATGAAACGCGTCGCCGCTCGACTAGTTCCAAAAGAGCTCAATTTTGTTCAAAAAGCGCAGCGAAAGCATGTCGCTGAAGACATGGTTTCCCGAGCTTCTACGGATCCGACCTTTATGAAACATATAATAACTGGCGACGAGACATGGGTATATGAGTACGACATGCAAACAAGCCAACAGTCTTCAGAATGGCGTCTCGAAAACGAGCCGAAACCCAAAAAACCGCGGCAAAGTCGCTCCAAAATCAAGGTGATGCTGACAGTTTTTTTTGACTACCGTGGTGTGGTTCACTCCGAATTCCTTCCAGAGGGAGAAACAGTGAATAAAGAATATTATTTAGGCGTCATGAAGCGTTTTCGTGAGAGTATCCGCCAAAAACCTCCAGATTTGTGGCAACACAACTCATGGATGCTGCACCATGATAATGCACCATCACACACAGCCATTATAGTGAAAGAGTTTTTAGCGAAAAATTCAACAAAAGTTCTCGACCAAGGGCCGTATTCACCTCATATGGCTCCGTCTGACTTTTTTTTATTTCCCAAGTTAAAATTACCACTTCGAGGAAAACGTTTTGAGTCGATAGAAGCCATAAAAGAAAATTCGCTGAATGAGCTAAAGGCCATACCGCAAATAGATGAAAAATGTATGGAAGACTGGGTGAAGCGTTGGAGATGTTGTATTGCAAGCGATGGGGCCTACCTTGAAGGCGATAAAATAAATTTAGATAAATAATTTGTATTTTTTGTTTTATTGACAAATTCCCGATACTTAGTACACAGAATGTATAGCTACTCGTAAAAGCTAATTTGTTTCTAGTGGACTTATTTGTAACATTGAAATTTTGCTGATGAAAGTAAATCATCCATCACAAATAACAATTTTACATTTACATGTCTACTGAAACAAAATAGCTTTTACGAGTATTCGCGAATGTGTACAATTTGACATTCGTAACATCTCTACTTTTTATTGCCAACCTGTAGAATATAGATAGAACAGAACGCTCGTTTCAGCGATTTTTCAATCCAACACCACAAAGTTATACGACGAATCAAAAACATTTTTATTTATTATTTTCACTTTTTTGCATCAAAAGACCGAAAAACTCAATTTTTTTTATTTAATTATTATATTCACGACTTTTATTGCCAAACAGTAGTAGATAGAACAAGAACCAGCGATTTTTCAAATCGACTATCAACACCACAAAGTTATACGACAAATCAAAAACATTTTGATTTATTATTTTCACTGTAGTACTTGAACCAGCGATTTTTCAGACCAACAAACGAAACAAAAAACACATTGATTTTTATAAACAAATTAATACGACCAAAAAACACATTGACAAACAAAGTTATACGACGAATCGAAACCTTTTTTTTTACACCTTTAGCTATTTGACGAGTCGAAATTATGTATCTTTCTTTATTTATTACTTATATTCACATCTTTTATTGCAGAACTGTAGAACATAGGTAAAACACACATAACCAAAGTTATACGACAAGTAGCTTTTTTTTGTTATTATATTCACAACTTTTATTGCCAAACAAACCAACACCACAAAGTTATACCACGAATCAAAAAAAGGAGCAGGTTTTCAAGACGACCGACGGTATTTTTTTAATGAATGTTTTAACATAACTTCGTCAGTTGTTAACGGATTTATACAATTCTTTTTTTTATCTCAAAGAACATAGTGCGCGTGTGGTCCCACAAAAATTACAGAGATCTGGCTTGTAGTTTTTACATAATCCTGAAAAGTATCAATTATTTAGCTTGCCATCCATCGCACGAGTTTTTACGGAATTTCGGACATAACATCTTTGTTTATGAACCGATTTAGATGATTATTTTTTGTTTGAAAGGGTATAACTTCAAGAATGGTCACATTTTAATTTCATCGGTATTGAACTTTAAACTTCGAAGATACACAAGGGAACTCCTCGAAGTCAAATAGTATTTGTAAAGTGATTTAGATTTTGGTAGGTTTATGATAATCCAAAACAAACCAAACCATGGTCTGCGATGCAACATTCTGGACTAGACTTGGACTACGAAGACAACGGAACTCCTCAAAAACAAACAGCGTAAATTTGGAAATTGAATTCTGGCCATTTTACCAATGAAAAAAATATAAAGTTAAAAAATATTTACACGCTGCGCAAACATATACTTACCACTAAAAAGTTGAAAATAAAAAAGCTTTTTTTAAAAAAAAAGAAATCCTTCAAAAAATCTAACTTTGAAACTGTTTTTGTTTTCAAGTTTTTTTGAAGGAGGTTTTCCTTTTTTTTAATTATTTGTAATGTTCTCAACTTTTATTATAGTATATATTGGGGAGCTCGGTGGCGCAGTGGTTTAGCGCCTGGCCCAGCGATTGCGGTTCGCAAGGGTCGGTCATGGGATAAGTGACCAAAAATATATTATCTCGAGCTCCTCCGTGCTTCGGAAGGCAAGTTAAGCAGTTAGTCCCGGCTGCATTTGCGGTCGTTAACACCCACCAATCCGCATTGAGTCCGCGTGGTGGGTTATGGCCCGTCCTCCTAATCCACCCAATAAGGAAGGCCTGTGCCCCACCGCTGGGGTGGGTGGAGTGGGGACATAAAAAAAAATGGCTGATGGACAACTTTTATTGCCAAACTGTAGAAGTAGAACATAGATAGGTTATGAACCAGTGATTTTTCAGACGAAAAAACGAAAACGAAAATGACATTGATTATTATTAACAAAATAATATGACACATTTAAATCTTATAGTTAAGAAAGACTGAGTATCTCACTGCAGGTCATAGTACTTACTGAATGCTGGATCCACGAAAATTCGGTATTACCACAAATTCCTGGGTACCTATCTTTTAGAACACATCGATTTAACAATAAGGCAGGGGGGGTGATAGTATTTGTAAAGGATACATTGGTACCCCAAGTGACCGAACCAGATTTTTCAGATGCGAATTGTCTTCAAGTTAATATTAATAAAAAGGTTACTCTTCTGGCAATATATCGCTCTCCATCGTTTGATAATATTACACCATTCATTGACTCTTTGGTATCTACCGTTAAGTCTATTAAGCATTCGGCCTGCATTGCGATCGTGGGTGATATAAATTTAAACATTGATCGCACTAACATTATTTCTTCTAAAAGCAATTTTGAAGCTAGCGAACGATATCTGTGTGTACTGGCTGAACTGGGTCTTGTCCCTGTAGTTACTAAACCAACTCGTGATAGGTCTTGCCTCGATCATATAAATATAACATCATCATATCAGTCCGAATCAGTAATTTGTAGTACAAGCATTACTGACCATGATCTGGTTGTTGCAGGCATTCAATTGAAAAACTTAAATAACTATAAAAATAGACAATATGTTACAAAATTAGATTTTCCTTCGATCGAAAACGAACTCAGTAAAATTGACTGGCAGGATGTTACTGGTAATTCCTCAGTTGACGAGGCGGTCGCTGCATTCACAAATAAACTATCAAATGTGGTTGAAAAACACTCGACTCGATTACCTGTTGGACGATCTAAAGTTACACTTAAACCATGGATGACACCTGGCCTCATTAGATGTTCAAAACATAAGGACATGCTACATGCAAAAGTAAAAAAGAATCCACAGGATGAAACGCTCAAGAATATCTTTATTCGTTATAGAAATTTTTACATTGATCTTTTGAGAAAATTAAAAAATAAACATGAGTCATTGGAATTGGAACAAAACAAAAATTCTTCAAAAAATCTCTGGAAATCTATTAAATCCATAACTTATACTAAAAAAACTAAAGATACATCGTCGCACGCACTTACTCGCATTAAAAATTCCACAGAAGGTTCTCTAAATCACTCTAATGACTATTTTTGTAGTGTTGGGAAACGCCTGGCTGAAAATATTCTCTCACAAACTAATGAAACTCAAGAATCACTAACAGCTAAAGTGCCATTGCAAAATTCACCTGCTCACTCGATATATTTGGAACCTACCGATGAGTCCGAAATTAACTCACTTATCTTGAGCCTCAAAACTGATAGTGCTCCTGGTCTCGATGGTTTTTCAAACAGATTATTATTACAGAAAGCGATAAAAAATTATATAATTATTCCTCTCACAGCGATTTGCAATCTTAGCTTATCTCAGGGGATTTTCCCTACACAATGGAAAGTGGCTGCTGTTATTCCCGTGTACAAGGCTGGCGGAAAAGATGATCCTCAAAACTATAGGCCGATTTCGCTTTTAGGATCTTTTTCAAAGATATTAGAAAAACTGATGAACAAACGTCTAGTCAGCTTCGTAGAAAGCAACAACTTGATTTCTGAGCGACAGTTTGGTTTCAGGAGTAAAAGGTCCTCGGAGGATGCGGTATCACTTCTTACTGATGTAATTACAAACAACCTTGATAAAAAGAGAGCCTGTGTGGGTGTGTTCCTCGACCTCGCAAAGGCGTTTGACACAGTTTCGACGCCAATCCTTATTCGAAAACTGGAAAGAATGGGCATACGTGGTGTCGCTCTTGAATGGTTCCGGAGTTACTTGACTGGACGTTCGCAGTGTGTCAAAATTGAGGAACACAAAAGTACTTTGGAACCTGTAGAATATGGTGTGCCTCAGGGTAGCATACTGGGCCCAACCCTCTTTATCATTTATACGACATAACATCCGCCTTTATGGAGAACGCCGAGGTTATCTGCTATGCTGATGACACAGCAATAATTTTCCACGATAACACCTGGGCTGAGATCGCTGTGCGAGTAGAGGAGGGGTTGAGAGTTGTAAATTCTTGGCTGCAAAACAATTTGTTAACGCTTAACGTTCAGAAAACCAAGTTCCTCTGTTTTCACAAAACCTCTGCATCCTCTCCTTCTATTGACAGGCTGAGGGTTCACACTTGCTCATTAAATAGACATTCCCAACAAGATTGCAGTTGCGACAGTATTTCAAGATCTCATACTACAAAGTACCTTGGGTTGTTTGTAGACGAAAAGCTCTCGTTCAGAACTCATATTGATGCAACATCAGCTCGAGTTCGTAAACTTATCTACATTTTTAAAAATTTGCGTAGGGTAGCAAACGCTAACTTATTAAAACATGTTTATACTGCTATTTGTCAGTCCGTAATTTCCTACTGCATTGCAACTTGGGGCGGTGCAACCACTAGCAACATGCTCACACTGGAAAGAGCTCAACGGTCGGTACTTAAAGTGATTTTCAGGAAACCTGTTAGATATCCTACCTATGATCTATACAAAGAAAGTGAAATCCTCTCTGTTCGTGGTCTTTTCGTACAAAAAGTGGTGGTTCGTACCCCATCTTGCAATGTTAAAATCGGCTGACTATGACAGCGTGATGAAAAAACGCCTTTTTAAAATTCCCGTACCGTCAATCAAATTTAAACATTCTAGAAAGTACAGTAACTTCCTCCATCCCTATATATATAATAAGATTCATCTATATTGCAACATCAAGAACTGTTCACCGCTGGAAATAAGAAGGAAAATGGCAAAGTGGCTTGGTTCACGTACCTACGACGAACTGGAAATCTCTTTCAAGTAGGTTAACACCTAGCACCCACACACATAACACTAACACACACTTTTACTCCCACAATCACACCCACACATTCACATACTCACAAAAAGTTTATTTTATTTTTTTCCATTAAAAACAATTAGATTAAATATAACCAAACTCCATTTTGATGTTAGTTTAAAATTATAGTTTTGATTCGTTTAACATGCTATAAGTCGCATTTATAATTTTTGTTCTGATAACCAAAGTGTAAAAGATTATCTACGATACAGGCCTAGCCTAGTGTAGAAACCATTTAATTTCTAGCTACGATGCGTTTCACGATACAATGTTAACATAGTCTATTCTGATAATAATGTAAAAAACTTTTGTAACAGATTTTTCGCTTTATTTATGTTAATTTTGTTAATAAAGATTTATTATTATTATTATTAAGTCATTTCGTTCGATTGAGTCCACGCCACATACAAGATATAGATACAAGAAGCAGAAAGTTGCATTTTTTATATTTATTTTTATTATCTAACAAAGTAATAAAAAATCATGTGGCGGATTGAAACTTAAAAACACTTTATTACATACATTTTAAAGCAATCAAAATTAAAATAAAATTTCTAAATGGCGCCGTAGTGAGGTAGGAATAGATTCACTGCGTTGAAGGAATTTAATGTTAATAAATGAATAGATTTGAATGAAGTTTTGTTAACAAATAAATAGAACCCACAAATATTATACCTACCTTTATTTTCAAATAAATGCTATTAATTACAGTAAACAGTCAGAAACAATAGGATCCAATATTACGTGTCGTTCCGCTCGCTATGGTGTAACGCTCGCGCGTGGCTCGTGAGCGCCGTTCGTTGCGCGAACCGAGCGGGGCACGAGCCGCACGCGAACGGGCGCTCGCCTGTATGTGTTCGGAGGTGGTTCGTCAGTATCTTGTTGGTCTACGGACAATGATATGATAAATAAATAACCTACCAGGCGATAGAATGCCAGGCGAGCTTGAAAAAGCCTTACCACCAATAATAATGTACTCTATGCCACCAACCAATTTAAGTACAATGAGTAAAGTTCACCTTAATATGAAGTCCTTTTTACTAGAGATGTTACGAATATTCGCATTCGCATATACGAATGGTTCGCATCGTTTTAAACATTCGCATCGACATTCTCGTTCGCATCAATCAATGCGAATGTTATGCGAATGTGTGCATAACGTCATTAAATCGACCAAAAGAAAGCGTTTATTTCACGCGGGTAGTTTGTGACCTTTGTTCGCAAAATATTACATTCTCAAAATATTAGACTTTGTACAATCGCAGTCAAAGTGGTTTCTGCTTCTACAAATGCCAAACTATAAAATGCCAGATTCTGTAAATGCCAGATTTTTTAGATTAATTATTAGTAGCGACCGCCCGCGACTTCGTCTGCGTGGTCAGTTATTTCTGTATCTCGGCAATACTTTTTTTCGGGATAAAGAATACCCTATGTCCTTCTCTGTATTCCTGACAACAACGTGTAGGTAAAATTTCATGATGATCTGTGGCTGTGGAACTACCGCCCAAGTGGCGTCGACTTCGCCGACGGCTTTTATGACAGATGGATGAGATATTTTTGATTTTTATAATTTTTTCGTAATACCTTTCAATAACTTTTTTCATTCCTTTGTAATACACCACTTTATTCCATTGTAATACGTCACAAAAGAACCAGGACCACATAAATATGGAGAAGGTTTAAGGTAAGGCCGTATTTTTTTTATTTATCAAAATGTTATTTGGAAGGTAACCCTTGCCATAGGCATGTGTTCCAGGAATTTTCATGTTCAATTACAAAGAAAAGAAATACAACAAAAATACTTAAACTAACTTTATTTTGTGTTTGATTGTATTTAAAATATTTTGAGAATAAAATATTTTGCGAACAAAGGGTTTGTGAATTTGTGATTGCTTGTTGATGTGGTCACTCTGTTGCTTGGTTAGTTGATTGTTTTGTTTTTGTTGCCAGTCTGCCAGCTGTAATTCCTCTTTTGGTTAACAAATAATTCATTGTGTTTTAAAGTATTTTGAGATAATTAGACAGTTTTTCTTTATGGCACCGGGAAAGAAAAGTGATAGGTACATGGGAGATTTTTTATTTTACTTTATTAAACTTTAACTATTACAATAATATTAAACATGTGCATTAAATAAGCATGCAAATTTTTACAAGTTTAATTTACTATTGGATGTCTAAAATATATACAAATTATTATTATTTTTTTATTTATTTTGGCACATAAGTCATTACATGAACTTAGGTTAATACAATAATGGTTCCTTATTGAATAGACAAGACAGTGCCGAATATTACTAAATAACATAAGTATATAAGTAATGGATTGTTGCTTCAAATACACCATGCGCAGTGCTGGATAAGATTAGGCTACTTAATTATTAAAGTATTAAAGTACAGTCAACGGCACGCTGTGCTTCCACGAAAGCGTAATGATATTTAATCAATTTTAATTTGTTTAGATGCAAAAATTGAGGTTCAAAATAATTTACAGATTTTTGACAGGTTTGTATAACCTCATGTGCTGCTGACTGTACAATGTTCAGTTGCTAGCATTACAAACAGAAACGGGATTTAAAAAACCAAGAGATTATTTAATGTTGATGTAGTTAAGTTGTTAAGGTATTCAATTTTTGTGTTGCTTTAGCTTTAAACATTGGTACGGAGTTATTAAATATGTCAATGTCAGAAAAATTCTTATTATACATGTTAAGGCAGCGGCTGAAATAGGCGTTTCGTGTGTATTTCTTTCTATGATGGGGCGGTACAAATGTGTTTATAGTGCGGAGAGAGCGAACTGGGAGGCGAATCTTGGCTAAAAAATTTATTTTAGATAGTAGTACGGAGGAATCTAGTTTGTTATTAAGGAGTTTGTAAAGAAACATCAGATCGAAAAGTTTGCGTCGATTATATTTAATGGCAATATATTGTAAAAAGTGAGGGATTCTGCATACGATTCATCGGTCTTATACCTACGATAATTTAAATGTTTGATAAATTTTTTTTGAACTTTTTCTATTCTATCACTATGGTATTGAAAAACAGGGTTCCAAATAATACATCCAAAATCAAGCAAGGATCTTACGAAGCAAAAATACAGAATTTTCAGAGTAAGGATATTTTTAAACGGTTTTGCAATTCTATTGATAAAGCCCAGACTCTTAAAAGCTCGACCAACCAAGTGCTCCACATGGAGATTGAAATTAAGTTGGTGGTCCATTATAATGCCCAGATCACGTACACTGTTAACTCTTGCGAGTGGAGTGTCGTTAAGTGTGTAATTAAGCATTATGGGTGATTTTTTCTAGTATATGTGATCACTGAGCATTTGTCAACATTTAAAAAGAGTTGGTTATCTTCACAGTATTTCGAGAGAGCATCTAGGTCAGACTGCAGTTTGTGACAATCATCAACGTTGTTAATACAACGATAAATTTTAGTGTCGTCAGCGTACAGGAGATGGTCAGAATTTAGCAGGGCATTACCAATATCACTTATGTACAAGGTAAACAGAACTGGGCCCAATTGTGACCCTTGAGGCACCCCTGAAGGGATTGATAAGTAATTTGAGCAGTAACCCTTGAGACAAACTGCCTGACTACGATTGCGTATGTATGAATCAATCCATCTGAGCAGGTTGCCGTGTATACCGAGTCCAAAAAGTTTACTAATGAGCAAATCATGATAATTTTGTCAAAGGCTTTTGAAAAATCGGTATACACGACATCTACTTGTCCATTTTGGTCCATAGGTACTCAGTATGGAAGTCTGTTAAGGTAATCATATTAGTTTCAACTGATCGCATTCCGACAAAACCATGTTGGGTGTTCGGAATGTGATTATGTAAAGCATTGGCAAGCTGAGCAGTAACAATCTTTTCTAGTAATTTCCCGAAAACGCACAGCTTAGATATGGGCCTATACTGTGATACTAAATTTTTGTGCTTATTCTTCGGTATGGGTGTAATGAGGGTTTTTTTCCATAACGTAGGAAATATACCAGAGTCTAATGATTTTTTAAATATCAGATAAACAGGCAGCAATATTTCATCAGAACAAATAGATACAAGAATAGGGTGAATTTGATCAGAGCCAGCACCTTTATTTATGTTTACATTTTTTAAAGCCTTTTGAACCATGTCTCTATCTAAATAAATCGAACTTATATCAGCATTGCTTTGACTCGAAGGTCCGGCTGAGTTATTAATGTTATTGTAACTATGACTCGAATGGCCAAATACTCAAACGATACTTAAAGTTAAGGTCACCTTAAATACATAAAAGTTGTCAGATTTGACAGAAACTCTATGAAACTGACAGCTTCCATAAAGTTAAGGAGACCTTAACTTAAGATTTTAGCTAAGAAGCCTTTGAGTATTCGGCCGGAAGTCTTTAAAAAGACAGAGTTAAAGAAATCGTTAAAACCCTCGCAAATACTTTTACCGTCAGATAAGACAGCATCTTTATATGTCATGTTATGAGAGGGATGTCATTTGTTGTTTTCTTTTTTGATTTAACGTAAGTCCAAAATGAACGAGGGTTCTCTTTAATTTTGAGTTCCGAATAGTCAACATGTCTGTCATAAGTTTCTGTTTCCATTTTACGTAACCTTTTCCTGAGAGAAGCGAATGCATTGTAGTCGCTAGTATTATTATAGGTTTTCCATTTTTTATGATACTTTGCCATTTTGCTTTTACTAATGTAAGTATTATTAATTTATTATATTGTTCCTGATTAATTAATAAAAATGATTGATTTATTAATTTATATGGTTTTTGTAATACTTGATGTCTTAACATTCGCATTCGCACATTCGGAACTTAAATATTCACATTCGCGTTCGCGAATGTCTAAAATTTGACATTCGTAACATCTCTACTTTTTAACCATGACTCGGGAAAAAAAATGTGATCAATGATTACAAATTGATGTGATTACTGATGATCAAACAAACACATGGCCTGCCCTACCAGGATTCGAACCCGGGATATTTTGCTCAATTTAAGAGGCAGGAGGAGGAGGACGAGCTCGGTGGCGCAGTGGTTTAGTGCCTGGCCCAGCGATTGCGGAAGTTAAGCAACGGTCGCAAGGGTCGGTCATGGGATGGGTGACCAAAAAGTTATTATCTCGAGCTCCTCCGTGCTTAGGAAGGCACGTTAAGCCGTTGGTCCCGGCTGCATTTGCAGTCGTTAACACCCACCAATCCGCATGGTGGGTTATGGCCCATCCTCCTTACCACCCATAAGGAAGGCCTGTGCCCCAGCAGTGGGGACATCAAAAATGGCTGATGGACAAGAGGCAGGATCACTGCCACTGCGTTAAGAGGTCCTATTACTTACAGTAAAGCCCCTTCCACACATGTAGCAAATCTTGTTTTTCGGCGGCAAAATCCCTTCATGTATACGCTTCTTATGTTTGACTAAATCTGCATTCCTGATAAAATTCTGAAAAAAAAGCTTGTTGACAGCAAGCGCAGTACTGTACCGCGCCTTGGGTGGTAAAGGCGAGGCGGGAGGTAGGAAAACGGCGATAGACGTACCATACATGCGGGAAGGAGAAAGAGAAATGCCCCCCTCACCGCGCGCGCATTTACCCAAGGCGTGGCCGGTGGCACTACACTTGCGGTTGCGGCCATGTTGTACAACAATAATCAAACTTCAAAGTGCACCGAAACTTACGCTTAATCCAATCCACCACAATAGGACCAAGCATATAGATACAAGATATAAGTTGATTCGTGAAAAGGTCACTAACATACCTACGGATAAAATGACAGCCGACGTTTTAACAAAGCCCTTAGGCGAATAACACACCTTAGGTGCGTTGTTAACATGGGTTTAAAGGTAAATAAATAGGTAGAATGATTTTCTATTTATTTATTTTTTGGTCGGTTTATATTTTGTATTTGTATAGTCTGGCAGTAATGTTTAATATGTTCCGTAGTGTTTAGCATTACTACTTTATCTTTTTTTATTGTACCATCGATAATGTAAAATGAAAGATTCTGTTTTTAAAGTGCTTTACTACGTTTTTGTTAGTTTGATTATAGAAACCATCTTACGTGCTTACTGTGTTTTCATTTTTATATTTTTCACATAATTCCAACACAGACTATGATCTTTACATCTGTTCAGCACAAAAAAGGTCCTTCGGTGTTTAAAAACTCGCAGCAAAATCGCTTTTTGATGCGAGTGTTAGTAATAGTTATTCGAAACAACGATTTTCATATAAAAGTGGTAACGAAAAAAAAAATTTTCATATAAAAGAAAAATAATAATAATAATTAATGTTTTACCTTATTACAATCTTCACATCTATATTTATACTGCTTTAAATGTACCAAGTTGTAATGATCTTTCATATAAATGTTTTTGGTAAATACTTTGTCACAATCCGGGCAATGTATTCTATAAAAAAAATACATAATTATATTATACTTTGCTCCGATTCCAAAGCAGCTCACTTGAGTTATGAAAATCAGAGACAACGGTGGTATCACAAATACCCAGACCTGAGAATAGAAAAGTTCGTTCTTTAAATTAAATTGAACCAAAAAGATTTTCTTAATTATTGTTAAGTTTTGCATGTTAATGTTTATTAACCGAATCGTATTTAACTTTAACGTCTTTTGTGTTTATCGACTTCCGCCTTCGACTTCAAAATAAGTAACTTACCTGACTTTTTTCCTAGGCTTATGTTTCACGCTGTTTGCCAAATGCCATTTGTAACGATACACATCAGGATAGCGTTTATCACATTCTACACAGTAAGCAGTTTGTGCAGGCGGGCCGTGTCTGACTTTGTTGTGAAGCCATAGGCCGTTGTACCGGGCAAATCTCTTGTTACATGGCTTACATTCATAGGGGGAATGTTGTTTCCTGTAAAAAAATTGGACTTTAAACAAAAAGGCAGATGTATCAGATTGATTTAAAATGACCGGATCATCATCATCATCATCGGTTCCCAGCCGATTTCGGCCTCGGCCAGAAATGACCGGATATTATGTACGTCACAATATAATCAAAATATTTGGACTTATTACCTGATATGGTCTTTAATACAGTATTTCATTTTGAAAGTAACGCCACAATAATCGCAAGTAAACTTTTCATGCCACTCTTTGAAATGCTGGAAAAACTCGCGGCGAGAACTGAAAACAAATTTTAACTTAAAAATAATAACAACACAGTTTAAATAACATCTTGGATTATAATGATAATTAAGAGAAGAGATAAAAAAAAAACAGAATATACACGTGCCGGTACTTACGCGAACATCAACTCACACTGAACACACTGAAAGATTTTGTTGTGAACTTTCAACAAATGCCTACGACTGTGGATTTTGTTGTCACAGTCATTTTCACACAAACTGCACTCGAATCTTTCAATATGTGTTTCCAAATGAGCCGAGAGGTGTTCCTTATCCGTTACTAGCAAGAAGCATACATCGCAAACCAATTCCTGGAACAATTGAATTGTATTAGAAAAGATAACGGATCATGGATGATCAATACAGATAAGATCTACGCGACAGAAAGAGAGGTAACCAGAGGTGAAAACTGTACTGAATTGCACTTTATTGTATCGGAGCAAGAGTCGGTATTTATTTAAATTAGATTTTGCGGAGTGCATCTTCTGTACTTGTACTATTATGTATTCTGTGCGAGTCTGGGGCCGTGCTCCTCCTAGGTTCTCCACCTGGGTGCATGCTCGAATCTAGCTCTATACCAAAATTAATCAAAATTGGTTCAGTAATTCAGGCGTGAAAGGGCAATTTAATATATTAGTATGGATATTGTAATGTAATGTTACATACAACTTACCTACCTTTTCATGAACTTTTTTGAAGTGTTCCATTAAAATATTCTCATTATCGAACCATATATCACAATTATGACATTCAATTTTTTTTATAGATTTAGATTCTAACTTTCGCTTCAATACAGTATCGACATTAACTTCTTTTGCTTTCAGTATTTTGAATTTCGGTTTCTTATTCTGCAAAGCTCGTTTCTTACTCCACTTATTATTAACTTTAATTGGTTCCGTTTTTTCTTTTTTGTCAATGATTTCATCTTTTACAGTACTATCAAAAACACTATCTGCAATTGTATCATCACATTTTTTTGAGTATTCTGCTAAAGGAGAATTAACATTTTCGTCTTCAGAATACTGTTTATTAAAATCTTCCTGTTTCACGTTTATGTTAGATTCGTTAAAGTATATGGTATGTGGTTCTGTATCAGTTTTAACGACTGTCGTCAAACATGACAGGGTGCCGTAGAAGTGGCTCTGAAAATAATTACTCTTTATAAAACAAAGTCAAAATTTATATTATTCAAATCAAATAAAAAATTGAGCACTTTTGAATCGTCAAAATTTTCTTACCACCCGTTTCCTATAAACTAATAATTGCCTGATGTTGCGCAACTCCTAGCCGTGTGTAAAGTCTAAGTTTATTTTTCAGGAAACTTTGAAATCAAAATTCTTTGTGTTTATGTCACTTTTTTACTTGTCAAAAGACTCTCGTATGCTAATGTCTTCGTTGCTTTTAAGATAGTAAGCTTGTTCAAAGGGTAATTACTATTCACTTATTATACAATATACATAATATCAATCTTACAGTCCTCTCGCTTCATTTCATTCCCTGTCGCTATCATTTTATACCCAATAAATTCCCTGTTGTTAACTATGCTTGAAACTTTAAAAGAACAAAAAATATATAGTTTCACAGATTTCATCACGAAATTCTATGAAAGAAGCTACATGTGCATTTCATCTACACTATCTTCGTCAATAAGTAAATTCTTACCTGTCCACTTTGTAGGATTTGATTTGCTCGTCTGACTTGATTCTGGAATTTGGCAAGTTTCCGAAGTATGGAGTGGCATTCCCAACATATCAAAGTCTCTTCTACAGATGATTGTGTCTATCGAAATAATCATGTTAAAACATATATAAAAATACCGTCGATTTGATTAACCTCCTTTTTTGAAGTCGGTTAAAATAGTATTGTTTACTGAGTACTTAATTTACGACCGTTCCCAATAATAACAAGCTCAGGAATAAAATGATAACAAAACAGCTGACCATATAATGCGAGTCAAATTAATCAGGGGCTGCATAGAATTCCAACCCACAAGAAAAATGTTACAAAAAATACAATTCTGGACAAGTGTATAGAAATGACACCACAGATGAAGATGATACTGTTATAATTAATTTATTTTATGAATAAACTTCCTACAATCAATTTACCACTCGAACTACAGCGAATAAAAGGGAAAAAATTACAATTATAACATAGAGAATCATCAGCATAAAGAAAGGGAAGAAATGATGAAACAAAATTATCCTGATTGGTTTGAGAAATTATACGAAAATCTTTTAGCAAAATGTATTGCCGGTGAAATGTAAAAGTGGATTGCCGGTGTTTTTCGCCATTACAATCACTGTGGTAATTGTAATTAACTCATAATTCTATTGATTTCTCAACTAATAGGTTCCTTCTTTTCTTTGTTTTTGGATCTTGTTCTTTTTCATGTTAAAATAAAAGTATAAATTTCAGAGTTGGTTCCATAGTAAAAGTTGTTCAGTTTGATGGTCCCTATCTACCATATTCGGCATTACGGGTTATTTTGTAACACGTATATAATGTTGAGATTCTGACGCGGCTAAAAAACTGTACTGTTAGTAGGTACCTTGACTTAATTTTTTATCACGTTTTTATTATTACTACTTATTATCGTCCTTCCGTAATAGAAACCTCTAAGACTCTGTGATATCTGATAAGGCACTTCAATATTACATTGTTTTCATCCTACTATTCCATTATCGAGTAAGTCTTACTCGATTATCGTATCCCAGTATCGTAGATAAGATACCACTGTGTTAGACGGGATATTAGAGACTGTATACCTTGTTTACGGAGTTACAGGTTTTCGTTTAGAAGCTCTATGGAAGTGTAAATGCAAACAAACTGCTTAAAAAAAAACTAAAAAATTACAACCCGCACAGGGGCCCTATTTTTGAATCGCTCGGCTGGCGTCGAGCGCTCTTTTGTACTGACTTTCGTTCGACATTCGACTCAATTTCCATACATTTGAGTCAAATGTCGAACTCAAATCTGTTCAGCCGTTTTTGCGTGATTGAGGAACAAACCGAACAAACATCCAAACCAAACATTTTTATTTGAAGCAATGTTAAAGTTACATTTATTTGCAATGGGCAAGGGTATTCTTGATTGAAGGGAATGCCCTTCAATCAAGAATACCCTAGATGTCCGGTCAGAGTCTCAAAAAAGTCATATCATAGCTTATTTCAATCAAGTCACTCTAAGAACCTCATCTAAGGTAAGCTTTTAAGAACACGCGTTCCAATTAGATAGATGGAATCTAGTATAATAAATAATGAATGTACTCTAGCTAGCTAGATGGAATCGTATTAAAATAATTATCAATTAAAAAAGTTGTTAATTGTTATAAAGACCATAAACGAGAATCGTTTCTTCTTAGTTCTCGTTATCGTTTCTTCGATTCTTTTATTATTATATATCTTTATATTTTCAGTATAAACACAAAAGACCTTATATAATCTACAGAGAGCTAAACCATACCGAGATGTATTTGGCTACAACGCCATCTATTGATATGTTCTATGCAACTAGAAATCTATTGATGATGAATACAAAACAAAACCATACCGCGATGTACACGGCTACAGTACCATACGGCTACAGCGCCATCTATTGATTAACTTAGCTGTGCCCTGCGGCATAGCCTGAGGCTTCGATCCCGAGGGATTTTGGGATGATATTATAGCCTATTTTTTCATCATGAATGTGGCTAACATACACAAACAAAATATAAATTTCTCATTGACATGTTTATAGCGGCCGCTCGCATTTGCGTAATATAATATACTTACTTTTTTTATTTTATTGTTTTTTTATAATTATATTATGGTCATGATATACCTTTTTGAAATCCTTATAATAAGCCCTTTAATTTGACACCCATATTGCAGTATTCTAAAAAAAAAATTTTTTTTTTCACTACGTATAATAGCACCGTACAGCCGCCATGTTGGTTTTTTTATAACGCCACCTTCTTAAGAACACTTGGGCTGAAAAGACCAATGTAACGATATCTTAATCATAGAAATCCGTTCAGCCGTTTGAAAGATATGAGGTAATAAAGAATATTACATACAAACATACATACAAACATACTTACAAGATACGCGCGAAACACATAACCCTTTCTTTGCAGTCGGGTAAAAAGAAGGATACAATTTTTTTTCAAAAACAGTTTTCGACTGAACGCACCGATCGAAAAACAGTTTATCCACTAACGCCATCTGTGCAATCAGTTGAATATTACGTATGCCGTACCGTAGTCTTTGCCAAAACTGAGTTGGTATGGCTTATGCAGCGAATATAATAGATGGCGCTAGCACAATAAAGAAAAAAAGATATCGAAAAAAACTGTAAATCTACAGTTGAAACTATATACTAATAATTATTACCAATTTTTATTATATTTGGAATTTATCAATTAACCTAACTATTACAATAATGTACCTACGTACAAATGACTTTTATGTTGTAGTATAAATAATAAGAATATCTTGTAATATGCTGTAAGTATAAAAAAAAAAATATGGTAATTTGTAATTTATATCACATAAAAAAAACAATATCAAACTTATGTTCGTAGTTCATTTCATACAAAATAAGTGCATACGACCTCAAATGTAAGCTTGTCAACAATAAGGTTGCGTTCGTGACTGTACAGGCTGTACCCTGCCCCGCGCGCGCATACACGCACACACACGTAGAGATGGGATTCTACCCGGTAAATACCGGGTAAATACCCAACGTACCCAAAATCAAGGTATTTACCCAGGTAAATACCCAAAGGGTGGGTATTTACTTTTCGGCTTTTAGAATAAAAAAAAGGAATTTGTACTCCAGCCCCACCCGACTTCAATAGACGTATTTTTATTATTACGAATATTATTTCTTGCTTTTAAGAGGTAGGTTTTTTGAAGTCGGTTTTTTGTTTTCTTTTAAACAATTTTTTATTTTTTTATTTTTAGTGTAGGTACACCTTGTAGGTAAGGTATATTATATATGTAGAAAAATCGGCTCAGCCAAACGTAAGATAATCGCGGAGAAACATACTTAAATACGGGTCAAACTGAGAACCTCCTTTTTTAAGTCGGTTAAAAAACTACACTTAAGATATCCCTCTTCCAACAAAAAAATAATTATCTTATTCAGTTTATAAACAAAGAAGTAATACGACCAATTATCGAGGTAATTCACACAAAATCATACTATTTTCGTGCTTTTTTCCAAAATTACTTGAAAAGTACTGAATCGATTTCCGATTTCCAAATTTTAAAAAATGGGACCAACTTGGGAGTGTACCTAATGTAATAACGTTTGAATAATTTCAATCGGTCCAGCCGTCTCGAGTAATCGGTGGAATTACACAAAAAAAAAACAAATATACAGACGAACATAGAACCTCCTCCTTTTTTGGAAGTCGGTTAAAAATATTAACACAGTGCGGCAATACATAAAAAATCTTAAAAATGCGTTTTATTAAAGGCCGTTACAGTTATCTCTGTGATACCAGCTCTAATTTTTTATATGTTGTTTAACATTTTATTTTCTCTTAAAAACCGTCGGGAGACCGCCTGTGAAGTGTTTTGTTCCGGAGATATGACGTCATCAAAATGGCGACGGACGTATTTTGAAAAAAAAACCTGATAATTATGATTCTATGAATCCGGTGTCAGATTAAAGGGAATTAAGTATTCTATAATGTTATAATACAAAACATAGGCTGAGTAGTACAGTTACGAAAATATATTAAATTATAATATGGAAATTCAATTTTTAAAAACTTTAATTTTTTATTTTATTTTAAATTACCGTAAATAATAAACTGATAATTTTAGTGCAAACAAAAAATATGTTGATAAATTCAATTTAATGCAGATTTGAAAAAATATAATTTTCAAGTACCTTTACAAACAATAAATAGCGAAAAAATATAAACGTCGCGCGCCGTCTATTTCCTTTATAAAAGGTTTTTTGTATTAAAGTATAACAATATGGCTATCCAATGAAAGCTAATAAATAGCTGTTTCCAAATATACTTTAAATATTATAATACTTTAATGTTATTGTTTTAAAGAAAATTAAAAAAAACGAAAACTAAGAAGTACGATATATTTGTAAATTATTTGAAAAACCAAAAAAGGCCACTCAAAATCAACACAAAAAGGCAAAAATCGCACATGTAACACGATTGTATAAATGTTGTTATGCCCCTTGAAAGTAGTTCATACCGAAGTATGCAGCTCTGCAACCCTGTGCTGCTCGAAAAACTTACCATTTTTTTCAGTTTCTTCAAAAAAACTATATTAATGAAGCGTTTTTCAAGTTACTTAGTCCTATACTTTTGTAAAGCCTACTTAATTTATTTATAAGAAATTTTGAAATAAAAAGATATTATTTAAAAAAAAATGCTATTTATTGTTTGTAAAGGTTATTAAATATTTTTTTTTAAATCTGCATTAAATGGAATTTATCAACATATCGTTGTTTGCACTAAAATTATCAGTTTAATATTTACGGTATTTTAAAATAAAATAAAAAATGGGGAGTTTTTAAAGATTGAATTTCCATATAGTTTAATATATTTTCGTAACTGTACTACTCAGCTTATGTTTTGTATTATAACATTATAGAACACTTAATTACCTTTAATCTGACACCCCATAGTGCCCCATACATGTATATAGAATTCATAGAATCATAATTATCTTTTATTTTTTCAAAATACGTTCGTCGCCATTTTGATGACGTTATGTCTCTGGAACAAGGCACTTCACAGGTGGATTCCCGACGGTTTTTAAGAGAAAACAAAATGTTAAACAACATATAAAAATTTGGTGCTGGTATCACAGAGATAACTGCACCGGCCTTTAACAGAACGCATTTTTAAGATTTTTTTATGTAATTACCGCACTGTGTATAATATTTTTAAACGCGTTTTTTTATCAAACTGTTCCAATTAAACTTATATTTTTTAAATTTGTATTAATGTGGCTTTCTAATCATATTTTTTATGCCGATATTTGTACTTTTTTCTTTCAGCAACCAGTAATCAGTACAATTCAGTACTCATTTGAATATCTCTCAAATGTAAAAAATCACTTTTGCTGCCTAAACTACTGAACCGATTTTGATGATTGAGGTGTCATTGGAAAGGGGGTGATGTGTAGATGTGTTTTCATATGTCAGTTTTCAGCTAAATAGGAAGGGTATTAGCTTCGTAAAAAGACATAAAACGGAATAAAACGTCCTCTATATCGAATTTGACCTCTAAAGTTAGGGGTCAAATCCAGATAGCCTCCACACCTAAAAATAATCACAGTGGTGTCCCCTAAGCATGGTAAAAATTCATCATCTTTCATCACGATGCGCACAATTTTATCGATTTCCGGCCCCACTAACTGCATTCTATAGCTGTATTCCTACTTATCATAAAAACACAACACTTGATAGTGTAACATATCGAGTTAAGTCGCAATGAACGCTTTAACGGGAATCGAGCTGCCCGGTGGCGAGGGGCCGGCAAGGGTGGAAAATTGACGGGCAAAGCTCGAGTGATTACGACGGGCGCCCGGGGCAACCGAGCGGTTAGGGTAGGGCATATTTTGAAAAGACTGATTAACAACAATACCGCTATAATTATTTATGACTGTTCGTAACTACCAGTACAATATCCATTTTTTAATTATGTAGTAAAGTAATTCAATTCATAATGTAACTAACTAATTTATTATTTTTTAATTTATTTTTGTTATAGAACACAACTAACCAAATAGTCGGAAATGAAAATCATCTCTCTAGTTGAGTCAATAATCAAGATAATATATATTTTTTGTACCTAAACATAAAACTAAACTTAAATGAATAAAAAGAAAGACGAAAAGAAAAAATACTACTAAACCACATCGTGCTTATTGTTTTTACCCATGCTTTTGGGTATTTACCCGGTAAATACCCGGTATATACCCAAATTGGGTATTTACCCGGTAAATACCCATCGGGTATTTACCCGGTAAATACCCATCGGGTATTTACCCACCGCCCATCTCTACACACACGGCTACGTACGTATACAAAACACACACAGATTTGCCGGCCGGCGGCGGCATCGGTGGGGGTCAACGGGCCGTGCCGTCGCCGTCGGTCGCCGTCGCCGGCAAGTGGAAAAGCGTGCCATATAAACTCATACATTTATGCTGCCACGGCAGCCGTGCCGTCGCCGTCGCCGTCCCGTCGCCGTGCCGGTAAGTGGAAAACCGCCCATTAGGCGGACCCCTTAATTACCTTCAATAGTTATAGATAACCCATATTTAGAACAAAGAGTCCCATAGGAGCACTTTATTTTATTCTTTTTTTAAGACAAGTAACCGTATGTAACCGTAACCGTGTATATCAGCAGTTGTTTGTATTACCTTCACTCTGATTATTGTACCTATTCATAGAATAAGGAATTTTGTAATTAAGTATATATTTTTTTATCAACAAAAGTTCTCATTAAAATATCTCACACGTACATTAACAAAACACCTTCCTAGTCCTAAGTAAATAATAAATAAAATTTATCACTGTTGAGTATTGGAACTGTCATTATACATATTATTATGAAAACCATAAACACATATGTGGCCAGCTACGTCCGTAACAATAATTATCTATCTAGGTATCATTAAACAGTTGTTTCCTTTTGGTGTCCCTAATACTAACTTTACTCGGAGGGACTAAATTGACTAAAAGAATACCTCCAATAACTATGAGCCGTTTTTGAACGACTTAAAACTGTTAGAGAAGTCAGAAGTTCTTCGAAAAAAGTACAACATTTAGGACATACTCTGATAAAAGATGGCCTGAAACCCAATAACAAAAAAATACAAGTAGGTATCGGCGTTTCCCTGCGTGATCGAATCAGAAACGAAGAGATCCGCAGGAGAACTAAAGTAACCGACATCGCTCGAAGGATTGCTCAGCTGAAGTAGCAATGGGCGGGACACATAGCGAGAAGAACCGATGGCCGTTGGGGCGGAAAGGTTCTGGAATGGCGACCGCGCACCGGACGGCGCTCCGTGGGTAGGCCCCCGACAAGGTGGACCGACGATCTGGTGAAGGTCGCGGGAAGCCGCTGGATGCGGACAGCGCAGGACCGATCGTCGTGGAGATCCTTAGGGGAGGCAGACCTTATACCCAGCAGTGGGTGTCGTGCGGCAGATATGATGATGATGATGATGACAAGTATAGGTAGTTAGTGATTACCCTATTCCATATACTTACACCAGACATAAAAGTATAATTGATTTTTTTTTATACAATAAACTAATAAACTGTTTGGTGGCGCAGTGGTTTAGCGCCTGGCCCAGCAATTGTGGAAGTTAAGCAACGTTCGCAAGGGTCGGTCATGGGATGGGTGACCAAAAATTTATTATCTCGAGCTCCTCCGTGCTTCGGAAGGCACGTTAAGCCGTTGGTCCCGGCTGCATTTGCAGTCGTTAACACCCACCAATCCGCATTGGGCCCGCGTGGTGGGTTATGGCCCATCCTAATTACCACCCATAAGGAAGGCCTGTGCCCCAGCAGTGGGGACATCAAAAATGGCTGATGGACATACAATACAAGCAAAAGAACATTAACGAAGGAAATATTTTGCCTGAGAAAAAGTATTCAAGAACATATACCTATATAATCAAAACTGAATTTAATATTTCTTTACATGTTCCCTGAAAAAAAATTAGGTATTAAATATGACAATAATCTAAAGATACTTCTTCATCCTTTGTTTTAATTTTAAATTTCTTGTTTTGTAAAAAAAACATACTTATCTTTAATTTTAGTTTTTATTTTAAATTTTTATTCTCTAATTTCATGACTCCAAAATTCAGTTCAAATTAATAATTTTAAGCAAAGAAATCAATCATCTTTTGAAAACAATACAATTAGATTTAAGCCATCAAATCAAAAAAATAACATGATTTAAATCAATTAACCCTAATTAAGTCTGAAGCAGAGGAAATTACGAAGAGAACAACTACAACAAGACAAGTTTAGACATTTTCAAAAGTTTTCCCACCTTCCACTTGAGCCTTGTCCAAGAGTGCTTTTTATTTTTACTAACAAAGACGATTTAAATCATTGCAAGAAAGGTGATTTAAAGGAAAAGATATAACCCAAAGGCTGATTGCAGATAAAGGAGAAAAAAACCATAAGAAGACGTCTAAATAGCTTTTATGAGGTTGCTCCAAGAGCTTACCTTAGATGAGGTTTTTAGAGTGACTTGATTGAAATAAGCTATGATATGACTTTTTTTGAGAGAATGCCTTTTTGAGAGAAAGGCATGGAGCATACAAGGAGGCAAGCAGCATACAGCATGCAAGCAAGCAGCATGCAAGCAGGCATTTAGCATGCAACATGCATGCAAGCATTATGGAGCTCCGCTGCGAGTGGTCAAAACACTAACCTACCAGTAGCGGTGGTCGCATTAAAAGTTTTTATTTATAACCCTTAGGTACGTTTAGGTGAAGAGATACGTTATAAGTTATGTATATTATGTCAATTATTGATTATGTCAAATAATATTTATAGGAACTAATCAGTATGACACTTGTTATTATGGCACCTAATTTTATGGCAAATGAAAAGTATGGCTAATGAATTGTTATGTCATACGTTGTTAGTATAAAAGCCATTATTACAAATGAATATTATGACCGACGATCATTATTGCAAATGAAATTATTACAAATAAAATTATGATAAACGAAAGAATACCTCGCCAACATTATATCTGTCTACCTCTTTAGTCAAAGCTATTCTTTGGTAGTTCGAATTTCAAATGTGACAATCACGCTGCACATGACAGTAGTAGGATAGGCAGGTACTCACTTCAATGTGAGACGTCAACATAAGACTTAACCGAGAGATTTCACCTTGAGACATAATTTAGAAAGTTCAAGAGAAATCTTTTATAGTGTTTGTCTGTACCAGTTCAATACATATAAATAAAGAATAAGTGAAAGAATCTTCCTAGTTCCTGGCCACAAGATGTCTCTGTTACAAAACTTGCTTGTGAACGGGGAAATCACCACCCCAGTATTTAAGATCCAACATTTGCATTTTACTAATTGCACTGTAAATGGAAATACAGCTAAATTATTAAAAGGTTGTAATGTAATCATTATAGGTAGACATCAAACCCAAGAAGTGCAATAAACGAATAAAAGGGACAGGACAGAATGTCAATTTGCAACCCACACATAAAATGTTGGATAGTCAGATTATTGGTACAAATTGGTAAATTACTAAAAATAAATGTTGGTTGTTTTGTGCCGAGATTTGGTTCAACAAAATAATCATAATACTTTCAGTCGGACAGCGGATAGTCATTTTATCAATGGAGTATTCACATTCACCTGCCTTACCGGGAAAATATCTGACACCAACTTTTTGAAAACACTCAATCTACAACCTATTGAAAACATTTTACGACCAAAACTTAGACAAGTTATACATTGCAATCTATTATCAATTTCCCTTTTAGTTTCTATTTCTGTTTCAGACATTTGTATATTGTATTGTATTGTTTTGTTTGAATTGAAGAAACACACAACCAACACAGCAATGCAAATTGCAAATGAAATGAAAAAAAACCGCCATTTTGATTAAGTATTTTCATTAATCTACTTCCGCCATAGTCTGTCTATGGCTGAGCGGTTGCGTTCCGAACCTAGGTTGCGTTCAGAACGTTTGAGCGTCGGTTGTTTGGTTGTTTTTTAACTCGCTCTAAGGTTTGGAACGACCAAGAACTTTAAATGTCAATGTCAATACAAATTCTTCATTTTCCATTTGGAATACGAATAATTCAAATTTTTCTTTATACTAAATCAAATAAAATCCGTTTTTTGAGGATCTACCATGATTATTTAAAAAATTAGACATAAAAACATCAAAAATACAAAATAATGTCAAATGACATTGTCATTTTTTCTATAGACAAACGTCAGAGCGTTTTACAACCATCATTTTTGATGGTTGTTTGGTTGCAACGCTCTGACGTTTGGAACGACACGGTTGTGTCAACCGAACGTCACGCTCAAATGTTTGGAACGCCGTTAGAGCGTTCGGTTGAGGTTAGGTTGCACTCGGAGTGTAGGTTTGGAACGCGCCTCTACGCTCGGAGTGCAATCGAACGCTCTATGGAGCCCCTAGACGATCAAGCATTTCTTGTCAATCATTTACATTGCATTTACCATTTGGGGGCGTAGCCTACTTTTGATTGGCCACGGTAATCTATCTATTCTGTGGTGCTTGTCAAGCATCGCTCCTAGACGATCAAAATTTGGTTGACAAACATTGCAATGTAAATGATTGACTAGCAATTTTGATCGTTTAGTAGGGGGTCCATAACGGCGCTCGGTTGGCACAACTTCCCGTTCCAAACGTCAGAGCGTTGCAACTTTTTAACCATCAAAATGGATGATTGTAAAACGCTCTGACGTTTGTCTATAGAAAAAAATGTCAATGTCATGTTGTTTTTGTGTCTAATTTTTAAAATGATAATGGTCTCAAAAAACGGATTTTATTTGATTTAGAATAAAGGAAAGTTTAAATTATTCGTATTCCAACTGGAAAACGAAGACTTTGTAATATTTATTTATTTAGTTCTTGGTCGTTCGTTCCGAACCTTATACCGGTCACTCACATTCGCGCAAATACGCGAACCCACAAGTGTAGGACGGACATTCGCAGATATTCGCAAATGATTTTCCATACCATAATTGAAAACATTCGTACAATGTACGAACTTTTGCGCGCATGTGAGTGACCGGGGTTAGAGTGAATTAAAAAACAATCAAACAACCGCACTCTGAGCCACTGAACGCAACCCAGCGGGTCTACCGCCTAACTCTATCGCTTTGACTCTGCCTAAGGTTTATGACGTCAGTCATAGCCTTCTCTATTGGTATCAAGCATAGATATAGTATATTAAAAGGTATCAAGCCATGAACTTAGGTTTGGCAACGTCTGTTACTGTCAGTTCGTGGTCATGTCGTCGGCCGGTCTCCATACTAAATGTATGGGAATATTTCATTTTTAAAAGGTCGATAACTTTTTTCGTAATTTCTGTAGGGGGTTGAAAATATGAAAATAATGTAGTTCTTTTATTGAAGTTCATTAGAAAGGTCTTTTAAAGACAAATATTTGCTGTTTATATACTTTATATTAATTGTTAATACTTTTGGAGTTAAAGGTTATTAAAGTATAAAACTGGTTTATTGTCTATGGGAGTTGATCTACCCCACCTCTAGCATTGAATAATATATCATTAGAAAGGTTTTTATATGAAAAATATTTGCTGTAAACATACTTTTTATCAATAGTTAGTATTTTCGGAATTTTAGGTCATTAATGTTATAAAATTTAGTTGATTTCAGAGCGATTTAACTCTCAAAGTACTAATAATTGACGTTTGCTGTCATACATAAAATGTTTCAAAATTAAAGACCTTTCCAATGGTGTAAGATTTATTGCTAGAGGAGGCCTAGATCAAAATGCTCATCGTACTAAAGGATCCCCGAAAAGGTCAAACAATTCGACTCAAACCTCATGTCCTAATAAATAAATAATAATAATAAATATAAAATCTTGATTGAAATCATCTTACATCACAATTTACACCTAGTTTAAACGCATATAATATAGGAAAAAGAAATAATCAATAATAAAAATAATATTATTAAACTATGTGCTTGACCACATGCAATGTTGCCGTTCTGCGGGTCTACCGGCTAAAAACAATGAAGTTAATGTTAACTGTAAGTATGTGATACATTGCTACTTCGTTTTGGCACAAATAAAAACTTACCAAAGAAAAGAAGCAATGTATCACATACTTACAGTTAACATTAACTTCATTATTTTTAGCCGGTAGACCCGCTGCTCACTTCATGGCTTGGAAATTATAGAAGGCTATGCGTCAGTGCATACTTGTCATCGTGTGGCTCTTTGAGTTAGGCGGAAGGGCCCCAGGGGCCCTACCGCCTAACTCAAAGCTTTAGCCAGAGCGATAGCAATGCTCAGTCCGTCCTTGTCATATTGTAACACGATGACAAGGACGGACAGTGCACTGACGTCATAAACCAAAGCCAGAGTCAAAGCGATAGAGTTAGGCGGTACGGCGGCAGTTCGTAGTAGCCTTAAAGCCTAAAGGTGAGGGCACATTTGTCTGACGCCACGTTTTAACACGCCGTAATTGCATGGACGTGTTATCAGATAAGTGTGATCTTAGTGCATACATTTACTATGAAAACCGATGTCTGACGGCGTGTTAACAATGGTTAACGCATGGCGTCACACAAATGTGCCCGCGCCTTAAGTATGGGGGTATCCACTACCATTAGGGGGCATGTCCATAAGAATAAAAAAAACTGGCTAGAACGGACACTCCAGGGCCCCTATTTTTGAATCGCTCGTCTGGCGTCGAGCGCTCTCTTTTCTACTGATTTTCGTTCGACATTTGACTACACAAATGAGTCGAATGTCGAACGAAAATCTGTAGAAAAGAGCGCTCGACGCCAGACGAGCGATTCAAAAATAGGGGCCCTGCTCCGGACGGCCAGATCACACATTGTCACCTATTTTTATCAACGCCATCTATCGAGCCTACAGTTTTTTGTCATTGTGAAAAGCCCTCATTTTTTTTAGACGTAAGCAATATATTTTAACAGTAAGCAACCCTGGCAAAACAGGCGTTTTCGGCGTTTTTTGGCGATGACAGCGGGGCAACGACGTGAAGGAGGAAATTCCGTTCTACCCAGTTTTGTTATTCTTATCTGGCATGGCATGGCCTACCTTTGATAGGCCTCGGTAAAAACGTGATACCTACGTGCTTGTCAAGCATTGCTCCTGAAATGTGATGTGAAAAGCTGACCAGCCGCCGTACCGCCTAACTCTATGACTTGTCGCCGAGGGAATATGATGATGATGTATACCAAACATGTTCACCTATTCATGTGATCAGCGAAATACATAATCTAATAATGCATTACTCTGATTTACATCATTGCCTTGTTCCCAACTATTATAACAGAATGCAAGTATAGTATGTTGTGACCCATACCGTGAGCGTGTGGTGTCTCGCCTGCCATCCGTGTCCAGTTGTGCAGTTAAAGCGAACCTTCTGCCAGTCTCGCCTGTCTGCGTTCACCACCTGGGGGTTTAAATATATCAGGATTCCTCCCTTCATGGAATCACATAAGTGTCCCAGATTCACCTACACATTGGTATTACTATACATTAATTTGACCTTTATAATAATGTCACTATGGTGACCAGGCTTAGTGCTATGGCACCACGGAGAGGGCCCCTACGTCCCTCACTGCGCTCACTCGTATCTTTAATACAAGCCTGAGCTCGCCTCTTCTACCGGTAGGTCCCAGCTATATATGGCATGGGAGTACAATTGGGCTCTTTCCTTGGCAGCGAACCCGCCTTAAGTGGTGCAGTGGCTAGAGCCAAGCACTGATGAGTATTAAGAGCCCTATAAATCAGTTACTATGGTTGGTAACCTGATAAGGTCCATGTAGTCCCCGAAGGACTCATTATATCAATTTATTTAGTAGTTAGTATTGAAATGAAATTAAGTGATTCTAAGACACTTAGCTGATCCAAATCCAGGTTCCTCTCGAGATAGCTGCACGGCACTGGACACTGACTTTAATATTAACACGCTACTATGCACTAGCTGTCTGTAAGTGATCATGAAACTCAATTGATGATTAAACGAACTTACCTAAGTGAAGTTCGATCATAATTATACGAAGTGCCTCGTCCGAAGAGATTAGTATACTTACCTTTTTACCTTTACGAATATATACTATGTAGTAACGCCTAAGTGTTGCCACTTCCAGCACTATTTTAGAGAATGTTGTGTCATTTCCGGTCCAAATATAAATATTAGACCGAAAATGACTAACTTTTTAATACATTTCCGGTTGAATGACAACGTCAAAAAACGGAAATTATGTTTTCCCGCCAATACTTACTCCACCTCCTAACTTGCAGGCGCCATTGCCGTCATTTAGTTTAGAGAACATAAATATTTCCAAATTATCGGGAAAACTATTTAAGTAAATAGTTTGTTGGGAGGGAGGGTTTGCATACTAATCTCTTCGGACGAGGCACTTCGTATAATTATGATCGAACTTCACTTAGGTAAGTTCGTTTAATCATCAATTATACTTTGTGCCTCGTCCTCGAGATTAGTATACTTACCTTTTTACCTTTACGAATATATACTATGTAGATGTTGAGAGAAAGGAAATATTTATTTTACCCAAATTATAGTGGATGAACATCAGTGAGACTGAGACAGCAAAATCATTAATAATAATTATTTATTAGTTATGCAATAACATACTGTTCATTAAAGAATAATCAATTTAGTTTAGATAACTTGATTACTTATACTAAATCTAGACTTCTTGCTAGCGAAGAAAAATCATTGTTACTTACAATAGGGCGATTATAATATTTGGCAAAGACAGAGGAATTGCCGCTCCAGCCTGCTGTCTTCCGGATTAAGTCAATGTTAATCCCATTGTTATAAGCAGATGATGTTGCTGCATGGCGAGTACTATGGGCAGAAAAGATGGATACGTCGATTCCACTGTCTTTCATAGTGGATTTGATCCACCTGCTGATTGTTTGAGAAGAAACAGACTTATAGGGAGATCTAAAACTTATTAACAAATTATCATCAGGTTTCCTAAGGTTTTTAGTAACATTAATATAAGAGATTAATGTGGCTGCAGGGCATATAGAAACTTTGTTTTCAAAATAAGGTAAGTGTAAAGCTGGTTGGTGAGAACCAGCTTTAGAGGTTTTAATCAGTTCCGGAATTTTAATGATTATTTGATTTTGTAAATAAATTATGTTATTAATTTTAATTTTTGATAAGGTTTGCACTCTATGTGCAGTAACGATAGCTAAGAGTGTAACACATTTTTTTGATAGTTTTTCTAAGGAAATCTCATTGTGAGGATAAAGAGAGGACAAGTAATTTAATAAAACATTTACATCCCACGTTATGTTATAGCGTGGTAAAGAAGGTCTGAGTTTGTATACGCCCTTACAAAATCTTGCAATCAGATCATCTTCTATTGGCCCTGTTAGCAGAGATATTGCTGATCTATAACAATTAATTGTTTGATATTGGCTACCAGCATTAAAGGTATTCGTAAGAAACTTAATTACAGATGGAACAGATGGCTTATAGATATCAGTTTTGTTTTCTGAACAGAAATAAAACCATTTTCGTAAACATGAATCATATTGTTTCATAGTATTACTTGATAGGGATGCTAGCATTATATCGATAGCCTCTAATGGCACTTTTCTTAGCAAGAGCCCCGCGCGGATAAGATCGCGGCCTCCAGGATAAGGTTGTGGTGAATGTTTTTTCTGGAATGAGAGACAGTAAAATCTGGTGAACGCAGCTGAACTACTTTTGATACAATAAGGCGACGGAACAACGGGTACCATGGTTGCGTCGGCCACGATGGCACAACCATGATGCCTTCACCTCTATCCGATATAATCTTCCTCAATGTTTTTAATATAATTGCAACAGGTGGAAAGGCGTAAAAGAAGCTGTTGTTCCAGGAAAAGGTAAAGGCATCAATGGCGTAAGCATCTGGGTCGCGATTCCAGGAGGCATAAATATCACATTTTTTGTTAAGTCGATTTGCAAATAAATCAATTTGAGGGTATCCAAATTTTTTTGTTATTATGTCAAATCCCGTAGACGTAAGTTCCCACTCAACATCAGGATGTGAGCGTCTTGATTCGCGATCAGCAATGACATTATCGGAAGATGTTATGTGGCGATGTTCACACCACTGCCAAATACTTCTTGTGATGTTGTTGAGATTAGGGTATTGTACCCCACCCATACGATTTATATAACTCACGGCAGTAGTGTTATCCACGCGTAGAAGTATTTGACAGATCGTGCTATACTTAGCGAATACTTTTAGCGCAAAAAATGCAGCTAAGAGTTCCAAGTAGTTAATGTGTAAAAGTTGTTCCGATTCTGACCACTGGCCACTAGCTGTTTGACCATCACAAGCCGCTCCCCATCCCGTTTTTGATGCGTCAGAGTATATTTCCATAGAATAGTTATCCTCTTTTATCATTTGTACTGAATTTGGATTGACCTTTAACCACCAATCTAAGTCAGAGTGTAAGGAAAATGGTATAATCATGTTTCTGTCATAATCATCATGACCTTTTAAGTTAAGATATTTGCAACGTTCAAGTTCTTTAGTGTATAACCACCCATATTCAATTGCTGGACAAGCAGATACTAGCAATCCAACTAATTGTGCAAATTTGCGAATTTTACAAGTTCTTAACTGTTTAATTTCTAGAATTTCCCTTTTTATTCTATTTCGTTTCTCTTGTGGTAAGGATATGCACCATTTATACGAATCTATTTCGAACCCTAAATATTTGCAATGCATAGATGGGATGAATTTACTTTTTTCTTCATTTATTAGAAAACCAAGGGCTTGTAACAAACTCCTTGTTGCCTTAACATTTTCCAAACACTCCGAATAAGTTGGTTCTGTTAAAAACAAATCATCAAGATATATAGAGGATAAATATCCGCATGACCTTAATAACTTAACTACAGGTTTCATGAGTTTTGTGAACATATAAGGGGCTGTAGTGATACCAAATGGCAGAACATTAAATTCATACATTTGTTTACTATTGGGATCATCTTTATCCATAATTATGAATCTTAAATATTTTCTTGAATTAGGATGAATTCTAATTAAGAAGTATGCATCTTTGAGATCCAAAGTTGCCATAAAACAATTTTTTGAAATTAATTTAAGGGCAGTACGCAAATCTTCTAGTTTAAAATGATTAACATCGATAAACTTATTCAAGTTTTTCAAATTCAGAATGAATCGCATCTTTCCGTTAGGTTTTGGTACTAAAAAAAACGCGCGATACATATTGATCATCACAAGGTGTACAGTTGGAGATAGCTCCGATTGAATGTAAATGTTGTATACATTCGAGATATTGCAATCTTTCTGAATTTGAACAGATTTCTGTAATAGGTGGATCGGACTGGATTATAGGATTTAAGAGTTGGATCTTGTTTTGTTTTTCTTGTAGCGTCTTGTTTTAAGTCGGTAGATGATCTTGAGACTGCCTTTGCGCTCTTCAAGGTTTCTGCCAAGTCTTTACCAAATAGAAATCCGTCGATTTTTGTACTATTAAGTTGTTCTTTCAACTCTTTTTTTAGGGAATTAAGAGCATAATTTCTCCGTGTATTAGATTGTAAATATTGGACATCACATAAAATTCTATTTACATCCATAAGATTTTTAAGCAGTTCATTATCTCTGTCACTACATGAGATTTGAGTGCTTATAATGCGACCAACACATGTTATTGCTGCGGCTATTTGTTTTTGATTAATTTCAATCGACTTGTCTCTTTTCAGAACATATTCTGGAATTGCAGCCTTGATTTCGGCATTAATTATGGGAGCAGACAAGTCTTTGCAGTTTGAAGGTGTTGGGTATTTTTTAAGCAATTCTTTTCGGTTCTCTTTTTCAAGACCGTGTGTAGCAATGAAGCTGAGTCGACTTGCTAGTTCATCATTGATATTTGGGCCAAATTCCGCAACACGTGAGGGGTCTGTGCCTAATATATCAAGAATATCGGGGTCCAAACCTGGTTCTGAAGTCGTCGGGGGAATTTCGGTGACATCATCATGCTTTTCGACGATTGCAGGTTCCTCGATCACACTTTGTGGCGGCGCCGCCGGTCCAGGAGCTGATGGTTCCAAAACGGACACCAAAGGAGTGGTAGCTTGCTCCGTCGTTGTAGCTGGTGGGTGTTCATTGTGATCTAAAACAAGGGTTGGGCTTAGATTTGCCATTTTTAAGATCATTTTTTAAATAATTAACCTACACACCTGTGTTGGTTATATACAACGTTTACAGTGATGATGTAAACTATTGTTGGACTGTAGGTCCTTATAGAGGGTCCACCATGGATGGACTACGACGGATAGTTCCGTGTATAGTGTTTGTGGAGGATAACTCCCACGACAGTCGCAAGGACTGATTTTTGCATCATGGATGCCGAATGTAGTGGCGTTAGACCGCGAATACATTCCTTGAAAGTTGTTACTTTCGCATCAGTCAGAAAGACCGGTATATGTGCATCATGGATGCTGAATGTAGTTACATTCCTTGAGATTTAAGTAACCTCGCATCAGTCTCGAAGACTGGCTGGTTTACACCATGGGTGTAGGATTGGGTATCGGATTGATACTTATACTGAATTTACAATTCTTATCATTGACTTGACACCATGGGCGTAAGTATAGTGTGATAAAAACATAATTATTTAACTTTCACTTGAACTTACCTCGATCTGATAATGGCGAATACGGTGGCGCAGAAGGTGATGAGTCTCTCGAGCTTGCTGTAGACGCACTTTTGGAACTATCTGAATCATCTGATTTAGATAACGATCGCTGACGATGGCGATTTGACACTTTCAACTTTTTCTCTAACTTTTTGATTTTATCGGCTAAATATTGAAACGAATCATCGTTATGTTTCCTTTTAGGCATTTTGTAACACAATTTTATTATAAATTGTAACACGTGCGAAGTGGCTGAGCACTAAAAAGCGAATGACGGCAATGGCGCCTGCAAGTTAGGAGGTGGAGTAAGTATTGGCGGGAAAACATAATTTCCGTTTTTTGACGTTGTCATTCAACCGGAAATGTATTAAAAAGTTAGTCATTTTCGGTCTAATATTTATATTTGGACCGGAAATGACACAACATTCTCTAAAATAGTGCTGGAAGTGGCAACACTTAGGCGTTACTACATAGTATATATTCGTAAAGGTAAAAAGGTAAGTATACTAATCTCGAGGACGAGGCACAAAGTATAATAGACAGTATCAAAGTGATAGTTATATGAATTCGAGAGTGCCGCGCGCGCGGCGGCATGACGTATGCTAATAGAACAATGACAGAGGCGCGTTCCAAACCTACACTCCGAGTGCAAGGTTGCGTTCAGAACGTTTGAGCGTCGGTTGTTTGGTTGTTTTTTAACTCGCTCTAAGGTTTGGAACGACCAAGAACTTTAAATGTCAATGTCAATACAAATTCTTCATTTTCCATTTGGAATACAAATAATTTTAACTTTTCTTTATACTAAATCAAATAAAATCCGTTTTTTGAGGATCTACCATGATTATTTCAAAAATTAGACATAAAAACATCAAAAATACAAAATAATGTCAAATGACATTGACGTTTTTTCTATAGACAAACGTCAGAGCGTTTTACAACCATCATTTTTGATGGTTGTTTGGTTGCAACGCTCTGACGTTTGGAACGGGCCGGTTGTGTCAACCGAACGTCACGCTCAAATGTTTGGAACGCCGTTACAGCGTTCGGTTATGGTTAGGTTGCACTCGGAGTGTAGGTTTGGAACGCGCCTCAACCCAGTCAGAAAAAGAGCTGCTTACCATAAAGTTTCAATGTTGCTATATACAATATTTACAATTCGCGGAAGTGTCGCGACAATGACTCTCTATGACCGCTTTAACTATGGCTTTGGTTTATGACGTCAGTGCACTGTCCGTCCTTGTCATCGTGTTATGATATGAGAAGGACGGATAGAGCATAGCTATCGCTTTGGCTATCGCTTTGAGTTAGGCGGTAGGGCCCCAGGGGCTTTATTATGAGCTCATAAAGCAGGACTTATTTGAACTGCCTTTCTTTTTCGTACCATGACCTCGAGGGAGGTTCACGCGTGAGTGTGGAGAGGTCTAGAAGGAATCTAGAAGAAGAATACTGGCAATACCCATCATAGTTTTTTTTGACATGACATTGACATACATGACAGTTCTTTTATTAGGTACCTAATAGTACCTACCTTTGATTTGATGGAAATTATTTGGTTCTTGTGTGCTTCTTGTTGTGTTGTAATTGAGTTTTTCATTATTATTTCGGTATTTGTTCTTTATTTCAATGTCATGGTTCAGATATAATGTATTCCGTAAAAGTTGAGATAGATAAAAGACTCTCCATTTGCCGCGGTTGCCTCGGCACAGACAGAAAAGTTGTACTTCTACAAGATCGTCTCGATATATTTTTCACACTTTTGGGAGTGCAACCGGAATATTACGTGAGTTTTTTACATTAATTGTAAAGTTAACTTAGATAGATTATTATGCCTAGTAACTACGTTAAGGATTTACCTAGATAGATAGATAAACAAACACTTTATTGCACACACACATTACAGGAGATACTAGGGTTGTAGGTTTACCGTACTATAATATATAGTATTGTACTTTATTTCGGGTCTGCGTACTATATACTGTTGAAGAAATATATAGTACGCAAAAATACTATATATTTTCAAAATCGAACGCTAAGAAACAAACCTTAATTTTTTTAGATTTGTGATCGTGCACTGCTTGACTGATTCGATAGCATGTAGTGTAGTGTATATCGTATCTGAATTCTGAACGTATCTGTCTTATTGCATTCCGAACTGGTCAATATCAAATTCAAAAGCTTCAAACTATAGTTTGGTCAATGGTTGGTCTGCTCTATTTTTGTTTTGATATTTTATTGAGTAATCATCTGCAAAATATAAAATTGATCTTTTTTTGAGAAATATAGGTCTTAGATAAATTAGTTATGGAAAGTGGTAGCGATAACGAAAGTGCGTCAAGTTCAATTTAAGTCGATTAAAAAGCTAAGAGCTAAAGATACAAAAGAAACTCCAAAAATATCCAAAACTTGTTGAAAAATGCAAAAAGTGAAAAATATAGTTTTTAAAAAAATAAATAAATAAAAAAATATAATTGCCTATTAAATACTATATATTTTTTAAGTGTACTATATTTTTTATAGCTGAATTTGAAAAATACTATATTTCACCAAAGACATGTTGGCAACCCTAGGAGATACCGTAACAAAACTAGTATGTATGTTCCTATTAGAAGAGCATCTCAAGTATTATCTCAAGATAGCTCTCAACGTTGAGAGCGATTTATAAATACAGGCCTAGGTAACCCATATTTATATAGTTTCTCTAACGGGCCTAGTTAGAGAATGGGCGGTTTTCCACTTACCGGCATGGCGACGGGACGGCGACGGCGACGGGCCGGCGCTCCGTTTTTCCACTAGACGGCACGGCGACGGCGACGGCGCGGGCTACGCTCAGTACAGACACGCACGCCAATTTTACAAGACTTAAAAATGTCCTCGTCTAGTCGTCGTACTATTTATTTGCTCGACCTTTTACATTTAAGGAGAAAATATCTACAACGTAGAAAAGTAAATTTTTGGGTCGATCCACTTATTAAAGTTAGGTATTTAAAGGGTTCTTACTATACTTTATTTGATAAACTAAAAATGAACAATAAGCAATTCTTTAACTATTTTCGAATGACTCAAGAAACATTTAATTCAAAAAGAAAGATACTAATTTTTTTCAGAAACAGTTTTCGACTGAACACAGTTTATCCACTAACGCCATCTGTGCAATCAGTTGAATATTACGTATGCCGTACCGTGTTGTGACTTTGCCAACACTGTGTTGGTATGGCTTACGCAGCGAATAGAATAGATGGCGCTAGCACAATAAAGAAACCTGTAAATCTACAGTTGAAACTATATACTAATAATTATTACCAATTTTTATTATATTTGGAATTTATCAATTAACCTAACTATTACAATAATGTACCTACGTACAAATGACTTTTATGTTGTGGTATAATAATACGAATATCTTGGAATATGCTGTAAGTATAAAAAAAATAATATGGTAATTTGTAATTTATATCACATAAAAAACAATAAGTATCAAACTTATGTTTGTAGTTCATTTCATACAAAATAAGTGCATACGACCTCAAATGTAAGCTTGTCAACAATAAGGTTGCGTTCGTGACTGTACAGGCTGTACCCTGCCCCGCGCGCGCACACACGCACACACACGGCTACGTACGTATACAAAACACACACACACCGTCGCCGGCAAGTGGAAAAGCGTGCCATATAAACTCATACATTTATGCTGCCACGGCAGCCGTGCCGTCGCCGTCCCGTCGCCGTGCCGGTAAGTGGAAAACCGCCCATTGAGTTCGGTGATAAGTATGTTTATCCTTACTTGTTTTATTTGGTAACAATCTTCACCCAACTGTTTATTAAAAAAAACAATAATTCATCAACTCCCGAGCGGTCTCCGGCGACCGGACAACAGTAGAAAATGTATTGTGTCTCGTTTCCCAGGCGTTGACGACTTAAACTACAACAAATGGTTTTTCACACAGAGTACAAAATAAATTGCTAACTAATTAGTGACAATGGGGTTGTTAAACTTTTTTGAAGAGAATTGTTTTATATTTTTTTTTGATAGCACAAGTTTGAAGAATAAGGAAAATAATATTATGATTTTTTTATTTTACCTTGTTAACGAAATATTTTTTTTTTATTATTATCGCGATAACATATCTATATTTATAAAATCGTAAACTGAATGACTGACTGACTGACTGACTGACTGACTGACTGACTGACTGACTGATCTATCAACGCACAGCCCAAACCGCTAGGTCTAGAGACTCCAAATTTGGCACATAGGTTCCTTATGAGGTCTAGGGGTGCACTAAGAAAGGGTTTTTCAAAATTCACCCCCTAAAGGGGTAAAAAAGGGGATCAAAGTTTGTATGAAAGTCCCTCAGTTTTGAAGCTAGGATCTTCAAATTTTGTGTTTAGACTGACCATTGAAAATAAATAAATACGGGTCTCAGCGTTTTTCAAAATTCTACCCCCGAAGGGGTCAAAAGGGGGATGAAGTTGTGTATTGAAGAAAATATTTTATTTTCGAAGTAAAAATCGCTAAATTTATAATTTAGGCTTATGGATGGAAATCTAACGCAACGTATATTGTTATTGTTAGTATTTAAACCCCTGTGGGGATGAAATGGGGGTGAAAAGGGGTAAAAAAACACAAAAATAGATATGGATGTCGTTATTGGGGTTTTCTGGGATGACGATTGCAAAAATGACATTTATTTTGAAGTCCAACACGGTGGTCATGATTTGACCCCTAAAGGGGTGAAAATGGGGTTTAAATTTTGTATGGAAAAATAATATAAAATAGACATTACAACTTTAAACTTCGTAGGAGCACATCTAAAAATAAATAGGCAAACATATATTTTGTAATTTTGAAAATCAACCACTTAGGGGTAAATGGGGTAAGTAAACATTAAAAATCGATATGGATGTCGTTCTTGAGGTTTTATGGGATGGTGATTGCGAAAATGAGATTTATTTTGAAGTCCAACACGGTGGACATGATTTAACCCCTAATGGGGTGAAAATAGGGTTCAAATTTTGTATGGAAAAAGAATATTAAATATACATTACACTATACATACATTACAATATAATAAAAATAGCATTGTGAATGCATAAAAAAATTTAAAAGTTTAAAAATACATTACAACTTTAAAATTCGTAGGAGCATGTCTTAAAATAAATAGGCAAACACATATTTTGTTATTTTGAAAATCATCCCTTAAGGTGTAAATGGGGTAAGTAAACATGAAAATCGATGTGGATGTCGTTCTTGAGGTTTCATGGGATGGTGATTGCGAAAATGACATTTATTTTTAAGTCCAACACGGTGGACATGATTGGACCTGGACATGCACATCCAGGGGACGGGGACGGGAACGGGAACGGGAACGGGAACGGGGACGGGGACGGGGACGGGGACGGGGACGAGGAACCCGCCTAAATGCGTAAAAATGGCTGGTCAGATCCTGGTTGAAGGTTCCCTAAGGATTTTGAAGGTTCCCTAAGGATTTTCTCTAATATCCACGCGGACGAAGTCGCGGGCAGGAGCTAGTCAAACATACGGCTGAACACGAAGTTCCTTTGCATTTACTGATTTAAAAAAACTGATTGACAGATTTGAGAGACAGTGACAAAGAGTAATCATACCTTTGTTTTTTATGTTTTGACCCCTTTTAATATACTATATCTATGTTTTGAGCAACAACATAGAAAGTCTTTGGAGCAAAGGCATAACCTACGCATACAGCCGTAATAGTGATTTATTGTACTATGCTGTAAATTAAAAATTTAAATTTTTATTTAAATTAAAATGAAGCATTATATAATTCCGCAATTTGTTATTCCTGACTCCAAAGCCAAAAGCTACCAGAAAATATATAATTCACAACAGTTTTGGAAAAGTTTACCAACCCCATTGAAGGCGGGAAGCCTACTGACGGAAATAAGAGAACCAGAAGACTAACACAGATTTTACATAATAAATCTTCTATAAAATTATAGCAACCGGTAGGGCTGCCAACTGTCACTACTAACTTGATTAAAATTTTAAGGGTTACCAGCCAAAAAAAAAACAGGTTTTAGAATTTTATACAGGAGACAATTAAAACAGCTGTTTTTATGAAGATATTTTAGACCAACCTATCAACCGACGACCAGACATTACCACGATTTAACCTATTGAGTGCGACGGTTTCCCCCAGGCACCCGCGAGACGGGTTATACGTCATTGAAAAGAATATCCGTCAAGGCCCAATGTCACAGAACATTAAATTTAAATCCAAGATTTATTTAATTTACAATAAGGCAAAATATTGCCTGGCAAAATATTTGATCTCTGGGTGCCTGGAGGCAGCCGCGATGCTTGACGGTATAAATTTCTCGCGGGTGCCTGGGGGAACCCGTGGAGCTCAATAGATTAACAAGAAGTGTGTCAAAAAACCATGACAATGGATGTGCATGTGCAGTGCAAATTGTCACATTTAACTTGAGCTTCGAACATACCATAGATCTTATAACATGGAAGGCTCACCAACCTCCCTCAACAACAATTTGATTTGATAAAAAATTTTTTTTTTAATAATGATTGAATATTTAAAAAAAACCTATTGAATGCAGTGAGTTATAGTCCAACAGCCATTTTGATGTCCCCACTGCTGGGGCACAGGCCTTCCTTATGGGTGGTAAGGAGGATGGGCCATAACCCACCACATGGGCCCAATGCGGATTGGTGGGTGTTAACGACTGCAAATGCAGCCAGGACCAACGGCTTAACGTGCCTTCCGAAGCACGGAGGAGCTCGAGATAATAAATTTTTGGTCACCCATCCCATGACCGACCCTTGCGAACGTTGCTTAACTTCTGCAATCGCTGGGCCAGGCGCTAAACTACTGCGCCACCGAGCTCCAGAGAGAGAATCATAGAAATAGTCATAATTATACATAATAGTAATAATAATATTTTCATTTTATTTCAGGAGACACAAGTATTATTATGTTGGGAGTGTATAGCACATCTTAAGAATATACAAAAATTCAAAAATAGGATTCAGGATGCTCAGTTTATATTTCAACAGTCTTTATATGAGTTGGTAAGTAAGTTTTTTCTACAAAAAGAGAAATATACAATTCTATGTTTGCTTACCCATTACTCTTGATTAAAGTTTATATCTTGACTTGTCTTATTAAACAGTTTTTGATAGTCTTGTATGAACTATTATTATTATGTTATAATAGTATAACGTCCGAATACTCAATGGCTTCTTAGCTAAAATCTTAAGTTAAGGTCTCCTTAACTTTAAGGAAGCTGTCAGTTTCATAGAGTTTCTGTCAAATCTGACAACTTTTATGTATTTAAGGTGGCCTTAACTTTAAGATTAGTTTGAGTATTTGGCCGTAAGAGTATCATACATTTGCAAATCTCCCCCCTCCCAAAAGTGATACATAGAAGTGATACTTACATACAAAGGTCACTGAATATAATATGCCGAACTGCATTAGATCAGAAATTAGCCCAGGGCCCTACCACCTAACTTACATGGCTATCGTAACCGCTTTCATTTGACAGATGAACGTCATACATTGCTACTTCTTTTTGGCACAAATAAATTATTACCAATGTCCATCAGCTATTTTTTGATGTCCCCACTGCTAGGGCACAGGCCTTCCTTATGGGTGGTAAGGAAGATGGGCCATAACCCACCACGCGAGCCCAATGCGGATTGGTGGGTGTTACCGACTGCAAATGCAGCCGGGACCAACGGCTTAACGTGCCTTCCGAAGCACGGAGGAGCTCGAGATAATATATTTTTGTTCACCCATCCCATGACCGACCCTTGCGAACGTTGCTTATCTTCCGCAATCGCAATTTTTACCAATAAAAAGTTGCAAATGTAGCAATGTATCACACGCGACAAATGAAAGCAATTACAATAGCCATGCCACAATCGAATATCACAATTCATATTGCTTTTCTCTAGGATATACCCATCACACCACTCTCCACACTTTCGAAGGTCACCAAAGTATTTTACGATAGCACGATAGATTATGAATCATCTAAACTAGAGAAAGAAACAAAAGAAGATGCCAATGACGAAATAATTAAACAAGAAAATATCGATGAAGAATCCTCACCATCGGGTGAGGATACTTATAGTGATAATGATATTATAGCTATAGACTACAACAAATTGAAACAATTAGACGTAAGAGAAAAGCCAATAGTATCAGATAGTAAGAAAACAAAGTCTTGGTGGGAAAAAAAACAGAGCATCAAAAAGTATGAAAGTAAAGCAACGGTGAAAAAATTGAAGGAAATTGAGACTGATTTAGAAAAACCATGGGTCAAAGTGAACCTTAGGGAGCAGGAAATAGAGGATGTTTTATTGAGAGACAAAGTTAACTATGGATTTAGGAAATTACCTCATAAATGCACCGAGTGTGAGAACTCATATAAGAGACTCATTGATTTTCGGAGACACAAGGCCTTCAATCATGCAAAGGTATTTTATATCTTCTTTACCCTGATGTTAATAACCTTTTTTTACGACAGTACATAATAAAACAGGGACAGAAGTAGCCCTTGACAAGTACCTTCTCGGTTCTTCTCGTAACAAGGTACCGATAGCGTAGCTTCTTTGACATTCACATCACATGTGCTTGTAAAGGTATGATTCCGATCTCGGCAGCAAGCAGCTAGCTGTGTTATAGCTAGTAATATAGATATAAGTGCTTTTGTTTGAATGACTGTTTGTTGCCAAAAAAAATAAAGAAATAAAGAAAAAACATCATTAGATCATGTTTGGAACGCCGTTAGAGCGTTTGGTTGTGGTTAGGTTGCACTCGGAGCGTAGGTTCTGAACGCAACCCTGGTGGCTCGCTTAGCGCCTAGATACGTATCGAAGTAAAAGGAAGGTTCACGAATACTCGCAACCGGTCGCACTGTGCGCTTGGCGCGTGGCTAGGCTAGTCGCCTACTAAATACATATCTAGGCGCTAGGCACTAAGCAAACCATCTGACAGTTCGTTTGCAGCCTTACAGTTTATACTGTTGTTGGATCAAAATTGATAAATCTGTTACAATCTTGTTATAATTTTTATCTACATCCATGCTCTAAATCCTCTTTAAAGGGTCCTGAAACGGTTAGCTTACTGCCAACATTACAATATCCGAGCGAGAAGATGTCGCGTGCCTTCCCGCGCCCACGCGCATTACATTATAAAATTCAGTACGGCATTATAACACTCATTCGGATGATATAATGACAAGGTGGAGGAATGTCAAAGTCAAAACCCTTTATAGAGTATACATATCATGGCTGTAGATAAATATCATTGGTGTTTTTAATCCATAATTTTGTATTAAAATATTGTTTGTTTCACAAATAAAAAAAAATGTAGATAAAGTCTTGTATGCAATTACGTATTATAGTACAGTTGCATAAATAACTATTATGTTAAATAATCCTCCAGATAAATATCATTGGTGTTTTTAATCCATAATTATGTATAAAAAAATTGTTGGTTTCACAAATAAAAAAAATGTAGATAAAGTCTTGTATGCAATTAGGTATTATAGTACAGTTGCATAAATTTAATTTAGTTTAATTTAATTCTTTAAATTTCCGAGTTTCTATTATTGTTATTACTGAAATCTTTAAATTTTGGTTAGGAAGTTGCCAATTTTTCTCTCATTGTAGTTTTTTTTTCTCTTAAGTTTCATTAAATTCATTATAGTCTTCGCTATGTAATTCTCATCGTTGGAAACTGTTTTGGCTAATGATCTTGTCATAGCTATTATACCAACCTGTATTATAAGAGCTGTATCACAGAATATATAATAGTACTAACGTATGTTTCTTTAATAATGTTGTGTAATTAGTAATGTAGTAATGTTGTGCTCGGCAGAATATCAGTGCAGCTGGCCTTGCCTGCTGCTTATACTGAGCCGAGTACAGTTTTGACTTCATGCGACGATGCGCAATGTTATTGTTAATTAGCCTTAGATGTGTTTTAGTTTTTGTATTGTCTTTGTAATGTTGTGTATCGTTGTGTATTGTTCAAAATAAATGTATTTTCTTTCTTTCTTTCTAATGAGCAAAAAAAAATAAAAAAAAAACTATTATATTTAATAATCCTCTATTTATTATTCCAGCCATCTTTACCAAGGAAATGTGCAGAGTGTAACGCTAAAGTCTATTCTTGGGAAGCGTTACATAAGCACTGGGAGAAACACAATGTTTACAACAAATGCCATTTGTGCGGTTGGCTCTCACACTCTGAAGCTTCTATGACCAAGCACTATAGGAGAGTACACACAGCTGTGTACTGTTGTAACTCGTGCAATGTACAATGTCGGTGAGTTGATTTTGTTACTTTTTTATAACAGGTGTAACAAGACACTCAACGAAGCCGAAGTCCACCCATTCCGCCCATCATTAAGATCATTTTTGTCTATTAGACTATACCTGGGAAACCAATAGCTACTAAGTTATTGAAGGTCAAAGTCAATTTTTTTTTAATTTTTCATGAAATCTTATTCTATTCGTTATTTCCTAATTTTTGTCTACTGAAACATTTATCAAAATTTTATGTATTTCGTAACAAACAATGGCTTCAAAACGTCATCACTCAATGTATTTCATGAGCACGCACATAAACGTTGTCTTTTAACTCGGCCGCACGCAGCTGTGTAGCATACACTCGCAGGCGCGGGCTTTTGTACGCGTTACATTGCGTGGAAATCTATGCAATGCTTTTTTAACACCAAAAATTAAAATCGTTTCCCAGCAATTATTTTGAACAGAAATGGTCCTGATGATGGGCAGAATACGTAGACCTCGGCTTCGTTGAGGGTCTTGTTACACCCGTATAAAGGGTGATTTTTTGAACAGTCAACAGATGTCGCTTAGACCGTCAAACTGAAAAACTTTGTCTAACTTCTTCTTCTTAATTAAAAGCTTGCTCTGTGGTCTCTGCAATTCCGCCAATGTCACATAGTTAGATTTTACGCGATTGAGAAAATTAGGTTTTTGAAATTTGCACTCATAAGCAGATTTACCTAGAATAAAAGACATCACATTTAACAACACAAACATTTAACATATAGCAAAGAAGGGAAATTTAGAATTTCAAATTGTTATACGAAATTTTGGTCAGAACTTATAAAGGGGGTATTGACGAGGGATAAAAGATATTTCATATTTACAGGGCGGGGAATATTGTGGGGCAGGATCTCGTAAAGTGAAACTCTTAGTCTGGGGCAGTTAAAAAATGTCTATGGGACCAACTTAATTAGAGTGCGGCGACCGGGTCGACGTTTAGCCCTGCACCCAGTAAGCCACAGATAGGTAGGGTAGGGTTCGCAAATTAAAGAGGGAATTAGGCCCAATACATTTAATTATTGCCAAACTCTAGTGGGCGCTTCACGCCAGGCTAGTTGAGAGGGGTAGGTAGGTGAACACTGGCCTGACAGTCCGTAGCTGGTCTCGGCTCAGGCTGCTGGTACTTCGTAGGTAGGTATTCTCAATTGTAATCCTCGGAAGATTTGTTCGTAGCAATATCCATAACATAAATCCTGGAAGACCAGAAAATGGCAGCATAAGCATTGTGTTTTACACACCACTTGGACGTTTAGAGGTCACAGTGTTCGAGAGAAATGGAAGGTGGGAGTTGCTAGCATTAATCAACGTTTTTCATCTAGATAGAACACCTTACACTTTAGCACTTCTTATAAATACATAATAGAACTCACCCTAGCGGGATATCCTTTAAAACGTGATTATTTTAATGGACGTTCGCGGAGCGAGCGACACAGCCTCTGCGTACAACGTCTAAAGCAGCTATGAAATAGGGAATTACGAGGAACGCCGAGCGTTTTATCTTTATTTCTTGTATTAAACTGGTGAATGTTGCTGTTCTTATCAAATGAATCATAGTGTTTCCTTACATAAACTAATTTTTCATAAATATATTGGCCTGCCAAAGTTAAAATATTTATTTCTTTGAACAATTCTCTCAAGGTATCTCTCCGCCGTAGATTGTATATGGCGCGATCAGCTCTTTTTTGGAGTACAAAAATATTTTCAAAACTGGCAGCTGAGCCCCACAATAGCAGTCCATAAGACATTACACTATGAAAATAACTAAAGTATACTAACCTTGCCGTTTCAATATCAGTTAAAAGCCTTATTTTCTTAACAGCGAATGCCGCTGAACTAAGTCTACTTGACAAGGCTTTAGAGTGAGAGAGTTCTATCAGGGCTCTGTCACTCCGCACGCGAGTCTGAATCGCTCGGCGTCCTCTGAGAGGACAAATTTCATACATCAGAAAAGATAAAACCTACGCGATAGAAAGAGAGGCAACTACTAAGTGAATGTTTTGGAGCGAACGGCAGCGCTGTGCTACCTGAATTGCACCTTATTGTGTCGGAGCAAGAGTCGCAATTTATTCAAACGATTTTGCGGAGTGCAACTTCTGTACGCTAGTACTATTATCTATTCTGTGGTTCTATACTCTATACATTTATAGACGTGAATGTACTATACGTACTAGAACAGATACAACAAAGTTTTTTTTTGCCAACCTACTTGAACCTACCATGGACACAGAATACATAATGAGTACTAGTACAGAAGCTCACATGGTAGGGAAAGGAACGCTATGCGACTTGAATCACACTTTATTATGTCGGAGCTAGAGTCGCTATTTATTTAAATGATTTTGCGGAGTGTATCTTCTGTACTTGTACTTATTAATGTATTCTGTGTCCATGGTAGGTTCAAGTAGGTTAGCTTCTTCTTCTTCTTATCGAATAAGGAATAGTGGCCACCTCTAGTGTTAGAGCTTATCAAGCCGCCTGTAAGGCCTCTAACTTGACTTTAACGACTGTTATCAGATGACAACAGCCGGGACCGACGTTTTAACGTGCCCTCCGAAGCACGGAAGCGCTCAGTTGTAATGCCACTTAACGGTCACCCATCCGACACCTGGCCAGACCGAGCGTTGCTTAACAAACGTGATCGAGTACGATCAGTCTGTCAAGTTCTGCCATGAGCGCTTAGTAGGTTGGCAAAAGTGTTCTTTGTTGTATCTGTTCATTCACGTCGATAAATGTATAACTTTCTCACTCTATAAGCTATAGCTTTTTTGAACAGAAATCAATGACAAATGACAACTACGACAAAGTGACAAAGTTCTAAATTGTATACAATACTTCGTGTTCTAGTTCCATGTTTCTATCTTGAAAGAAATTAATCATGCATGTTGCACACCAAAAGCAGATTTTGCTGGTTTTGCATGGTGGAGCGTGATATGTGACAGAGTGTGATTTTGTGTTTTTTTCACAGAACCTTAAGAGAATTTAGTGAACATTACATAGAAGCACATGAAAGAATAATATGTGATTATTGCGGCAAAAATTTCTTCAGAAAACGTACTCTTGAAGTACATATTAAGTAAGTATTTATTTTTTTCAACAGTCTGTTACCAAAGCGGAGAGTTGATAAAACAAGTAAAGAAATCAGGGTTTCTAAACGGGTCCAGTACTTGGTTTCGAATGACGCTGTAGCGACACACGCTGTGGCGAAAAAATGTCAGTGTGGTACGCTGGAGCGAAAAATCATTGGAGCGAAACCCACGGTCGAATGACACGACAGCGACAAACTTTGTGGCGAAACGTAATATAAAAGGCAGAACAATTCAGGACTACCTTCAATGTATAATTTGTTCAGTATTTAAAAAAAAAAACTAATGATAATTTATTTTTACATAGTAGGTACTCAAAATATAACCTTTTGATTGTTGATTAAAATGAGACTTGAACTTTGTGTTTTATTTTCAGCCTATTGAGTTTCAAACTAGCATACAATCATATTTCGCCACAAAGTTTGTCGCTGTCGTGTCATTCGACCGTGTGGGTTTCGCTCCAATGATTTTTCGCTCCAGCGTACCACATTGTCATTTTTTCGCCACAGCGTGTGTCGCTACAGCGTTATTCGAAACCAAGTACTGCCCCCCTGCCATGACTGTCAAAAGTAATATTGAAGCAATGTTGTAAATGAGATGGCGCTATACGCGATGATAGCTCTGTCCCTATAACAACATTACTTTAAGGTTGCTGTAAGAGCTCAGAGTACGGCCTCTGGACCCTTTCTCAACTCATTATTGGGGCCCGCTAAATATTTCCATCGTTCAGGTTCATAATGCACCTGTACCTACCATAACGTACTTCGGTTTCAAAAGGTACCTTCCCGAAATGTCTGCTTCCCAAAAAGTACTTTTCCCAAGATATACCTTTCCCTAAATCAGGGATTGAAATACCGTTAAAAAGAAATAACGATACAAAAAAAATAACGTTATAAATACCGTTAAAACATTTTATCGGTAAAAAATAACGTTAATATTATTGTACCGGTAAAATTACCGTTAAATATAGCGTTAAACTGTAAAAAAGTAATGTTAATAACGTTTTTTAAAGTAACGGTAACAAAAAGAAAGAAATAAGGTTAAAATTAACGTTATTTACTGAAATAACGTTAATGTTAAAAGTAACGGTAAAAAAGTAAGAAATAACGTTACATTTAAAAATTACGTTATCAATCCCTGCCCTAAATGCATCTTTCCCAAAATGTACCTTTTTAGTAGGGATGCAACGATATTACTATTACGATACCGATACGAATGATGAATGCATCGTAATAGCGAATACGATAACGAATGCATAACGATTCTTTTATTATATTTAATAAAACAAGACAATTGAGTAAAATCGAGTTAACCTTTTATTTAAATTTTAATGACAATTTACCACCTAAATGTCATAATTATAATACATTTCTTTTAAATTCATATTAAGAAAACATAATTTAAATTATGACATTTGTATGTAAATATGTTTCACAATAAATGATTATGAAATATAAATGATGAATTATACAAATTTTAAACTATCTGGTTTCAGTCTATTTTTTATATCCTTTATTTTTTTGAATCTACAGTAGGTAGCTGGTTTGATGGAAAAATACTTTTGGGTTTTTTTTAAGTTAGGATATACAGTATTTTTTCTTCAATAACTTAAATAGATTGTATCCATCTATGCATTGGATGCATTTAAAATTGTCAATGTCAGTGGCAAATGTCGAAAATATGAAAGATGGCTGTCATAAGTGATGCCAGCGCAAACATCAATGCTGTCTTGCTTTCCTTTTAACTCAAAATAAATTACATTAAACTAATTTCAAGAATCGTTATAAATCGTAATACTTTTTACGATACCGATGATCGTCAAAAATTACGATAACCTGCGGTTTACGATTATCGGCATCGGTATCGTTGCATCCCTACTTTTTAGAACAGATAGATTGAAAATTTTAACAGTAAGTAGGTACCAGTGGTGAACTTATGGCGAATGTAAGCCGTTCTACATAAATGTATGATCTGCATACTGGATCGGTGACCCCTCAGCTCGGTGGCGCAGTGGTTTAGCGCTTGGCCCAGCGATTGCGGAAGTTAAGCAACGTTCGCAAGGGTCGGTCATGGGATGGGTGACCAAAAATGTATTATCTCGAGCTCCTCCGTGCTTCGGAAGGCACGTTAAGCCGTTGGTCCCGGCTGCATTTGCAGTCGTTAACACCCACCAATCCGCACTGGGCCCGCGTGGTGAATTATGGCCCGTCCTCCTTATCCACCCAATAAGGAAGGCCTGTGCCTCAGCAGTGGGGACATCAAAAATAGCTGATGGACAAGCGACCGGTCTCATTTGACAGATGAATGTGATACATTGCTTCTTCTTTTTGAGGTAAAAAAAAACAAACCAAAGAAAAGTAGCAATGTATGTCAAATGAAACCGGTCGCTAAATAGTTTATATATAGATAATCAGCCTGCGGCTTGTATAGCCCTTCGCCGCTGTGTTGTACGAAGGTACATTTTGGGAAAGATACATTTCTAAAAGGTATTCTTTGAAACAGAGGTTTGTTATGGAAAAAATGCATTATGAACCTGAACGAACTTGGTGCGCTTGGCGATAAAGCGACGCCCGCCATACATATTGCAATAATTTACCGAGAGTTTCTACTCCCTTGGCGAACAGACTATACAACGGGTTACAAAAAATTCGTAATGCCGAATATGGTAGATAGGGACCAACAAACTGAACAACTTTTACTATGAGACCAACTTTAAAATCGCGAAAAAAATCGGCTTTTTCAGACATTTTGTTATTTTTTAACGGACTTCAAAAAAAGGAGGAGGTTATCAAGCCGACGGTATTTTTTATGTATGTTGTAAGTGGCCATCCATAAATTACGTCACACCTTAAGGGGGGAGGGAGGGGGTCGACGAAATGTAACATTGTGTGACAAGGGGGTGGGCGGGTGCTAAATTTCGTGACGTCACATTTCAAAATCATTTAAATTGAAATAAAACATAAGAAACGGTCCAAAATTCAGGGACTAAAAACCCAGACAAATAGATTGCTTAGAATGAGCGAAGCAAACCTACCTAAGTCGCAGACCCCAAATCCATGGGGTATCGGAGACATAGGCAGGGGGGTATCACTCCGCGCTTCAACTTTTATATTAGCCTACTGCTCGCGGCCCACTCCAAGAGGGCCATTGTCGAGGGATATCACCGCGCCGACCGAAACGCGCGGCCGCGGCGTGTGCAAGCGACGAGAGCGCAGCGCGTGAACGTCACCAACGAAACGAGTCACTCAAGCGCCGAATGCGAAACTGCATTCACTTCGTTTTTGATACTTAATTACTAACGTACCTACCTACCTACCAAAGTTTATTGTATTTTTTGTATACATATTTACATACTTAGTTGTATCGAAGTTCGAAATATGGCACCAGTAAAGAAAAAAGCTAAAAAATACTATTTTTTTTCACCCATCCCATAACCGACCCTTGCAAAAGTTGCTTAACCTCCGCAATCGTTGGGCCAGGCGCTATACCACTGCGCCATCGAGCTTCTCTAACTACTTAGAAATACTTATTATTTATGCTCTTTAAATATGCTCAGCTCACCTATAAGGTAGATTTATTTTATTTTATAAGTAGGTACCTATTAGTAATTTCATTGTTTATTCATGGGCATAACGAATGTTTTCTATGATATCAGTAACTAGCGAGTAGCAACCCCGAAATGTGTCGGTTGAGACAGAGCTATGCGACAGAAAGAGACGCCTCTCTTTCTTCTTCGTAGGTGCATATAATTTTATCCACGCAGCGTTGTGCAGTTTGAAATTGTACTTTATTGCCGTGCAGCGAGAGTAGCTTATTATTTGATGGTCCTCGCGGGGTCGGACTTCTGTACGTTAGTACTATTATATATTCTGTGACATAGGCCGACAAAGTATGTATGAAATATAGGTAAAGTCTAGCATTTAACAAAACTTTTTACAATTTCAGTGATATAATATTGAGTATATATTTTAGGTAAGTTGTTTACGTCGATTTAGTGCGCTAGAAAATATGTAATTGATTCTTTATTAATTTCGTACCAATTACTTTGTCGGCGTATATCTCCGATACCCCACGGATTTGGGGTTAGCGACTTAAGAAGTATTATTTCGCTCGGTTTAAGCAATCGATTGGTATATAGCTCGTTTGTATTGATTGATGTTACATGCTGGACTTTACCAACGTTACCTATATTTCATGCATACTTTGTCAACGTATATCTCCGATACACCATGGATTGGGTGGGGGTCTGCGACTTAGGTAGGATTATTTCTCTCGGTATAAGCAATCGATTGATATATACCTTGCTCGTATTAATTCTGGGTTTTTTTGGACCATCTCCTTTCTGAACTGCTTTTTAATTCAATAATTATTTCTAGATGTAAAATTGTAAAATATGTGACGTCACACTAGGGAGGGGGGTCAACCATAAATTCGTGTGACGTAATTTATGGATGGCGTGATTTATATTTTTTTTTATTATTTTTTTCATGAGACAACAGATTTTTATTATCACGATTTCAGAGTTGGTCCCATAGTAAAAGTTGTTCAGTTTGATGGTCCCTATCTACCATATTCGGCATTAGGGGTTATTTATACACACATGTATAGTCTACAGTCTACATACCCCCTTACTAATAAAGATTGTATTGCAGATGTTTTGTCACTTTCAATGTCAAACTCAAATAGTTTGACAGAGAGTAACCATTGTGTAACTATACATCTGCTATTCGCTGGGTGCGAAGGTATAATAATCGATCGCAGCTCATGGTGGCAAAAAGTAGAAATAATGTAGGCTCTGTAATCTGTTTGATAACGATATTTTATTTATTACTAGCGATACTATTTTTTAAATTAACTCAGTTTTTTGTTTTACCAATTTTTAGCTCAATTGTTTTAATTTTCTCCTTTTGCGCCCGTTATTGGATAAATTTAGGTACTTTGTGTGTGTTATGTAACAGTGGAAACTTTGCTGATATATGCGTTAAAATGTAAGATAAGTTTATATAAGTCTTTTAAAACATTGTATGTTTCCCTAATAATAATAAAATAAAAATAAAATAAAATACAGGAACAATTATATATCTTTATTATCACTTAATAAAATTATTAAAGTAGCTTTATCCTCTTGTTTTACAAAATCTACAACTAAAAAAGAAGTAAACAAACCCTGATTATAACCAAAATAAAACATTCTTTTTGAATAAATTTTACTTGCCATATTTAATTTAAATGACCAAAAATGATTTCACAACACTTTGTCCACCCAAATCACAGTAATTTTGAAATTTACATTAATAACACAATATGTATAGTATTTTTTTAACATTTTGTCACAATGCCGCCATTACATATCAAAACGGTCAGGTCAGAGCCAACAAAGTTGCGAACGCTAGGTGGCGCTAAAGGCGTGCACGGAGCCAATACAATCTTTATTAGTAATGGGGTTAGACTATAACAGCGATAAAGCTTGCAAAATTAAGAAAACAATAACTATACTTATTTATCTATCAACAGACGCCATCACCTCCCCGCGATTTGCTTTGAATGCAACAAAACATACGCACAATACCACGTGTTAGAGAATCACTATCGAATGTACCACCCGCATAAGCTAAAAGCGGACACCAGAACCGAGCTAGCGTATTGCGTCGAGTGTGATAAACAATTCCCTAGCGTTTATAAGTACAAGTAAGTAATTTTTTTAATAGTCCATTATTCCATTTTATTATGCACAACGGGATAAAATAGATAAAACTTAGTAAGTAATTTTATAGAATGGGAATAGGGTACCGGACAGTAATCGAAAAAAAATCTAAGATGTGTTTTAAAAGAAAGTTTGTTGTGTACAACAATATCACTCAATAAAGATTTTTAAGAAATAACAATGATTTATATGTTTTATTCAATAAATAAAGTTGCGTAAATCCAATATTTTTTATCTGTGCAGCGTATGAACCCAAACGCCAATCACAGTGCGTGATGTCATTTGTGGTTAGCCATAAGTAAACAACACTGGGTTGCGTTCAGACTAAATATAATTATTTGTGTTGTGGGCTGTGTAATAACACTCTAAGTACAGTACTTACATCAAAGTGAACTTCGCAAAAGTAAATTGGTGAAGTAACAGACATTCCATCGCACTTTCGTCTTGCTAGGTCTAACCATTTCTTTCGTATGTCTGGTTTTCGAGGTACATCAATAAAAAAAATATTTGGAGTAGTTACTGATGTATTTCCACATCGAGGTACAACACACCAACGATATTTTTTTCGGTCCATATGATGATTAAGAACTACAAAATACTTAATTTATCCAAGCACTGATCACTTGTAATATGGCTTGTAGTTGGTTTACCCCACAGATGACGTCACGTCGTCTGAATTGACATGAAGTGCTGTTTTCGCGGCAATTTTAAATGAATTATGTTTTTGACGTTTTTAAGTAGGTACTCCAAAGGATTTATTTAATTAAAATATTATTTTTTATAACTATATTTATGAATAAAGATTATTTTTAAACACTATCTGAAAAGTTGTCTGGTTCCCTATTATGGACAGACAGCCCCATTGATTATGTAACTCTGTTGCTAACAAATCTCGATTGAAACTGCAGTTACATTGCTGCTTTAACGCTCAACCTTCAAGGCCTGGAAAATAAATAAATAAATGCTTGGACAATAGGGATGTTGACTATTTTTTTTATTTTATGTTACATAAATTACCTCTCAAAAAAAGAAACATTGGTAAAAGAATTAATTCGCTAGCATGAAAACTGCCCGAGATATCACAGTGTGAAATGCACACAAATGGACTCGATCAAAAACGCTCCATACTAATGGCTTGCACGTTATGACGTCACGCCTTGCAAGTTTGTATGCAACGCATAGGAAATTTGTTCAGCAGCTATATTAAATAATGTGTTTATCAAAATGGTTTCTTCGACAAATTTGCTATACATTTTACAGACTAATTAAAGGTATCATTTATTTTAATAAATTTTATACTTTTTAAATGGACTTGTCCACCCAACTTTGAAGGGTCATAAAACAAATAATATGCAATATATAAAACCAAGAGGTATACAAGCTACTCTAAAAGTTTAATATGTTTACGATTTTTATTAGTATTTCGTTATTTTATTCATTAGTCAACATCCCTATTTCACACAGCGCCATCTAGCCCCAAGCTAAGCAAAGCTTGTAATATGGGTGCTAGACAACTGATATACTACTTATAATACTTTTTTAAATAATATACTTAGTTATTATACATAGTAACACCCAGACCCGTCACAGAAATTAAACTTCATCATTTCAATTTCTGCCCGGCCGGGAATCGAACCCGGGACCTCTTGCGTGGTAGGCGGCATGTTGACTACTGCACCACTCAGCTCGGCTCGTCAGGATAGTGCTTGGCCTTCACCTCGCCTGATGTTAAGTGACGATAAGGCCGAAGGTAGAAGCGCACTACACCCGGAATCTTCATCACTGAGGAACTGGCTATTTTACTTCTAACTGACGGAACACAACTATTTTTATAATTGCCATTGAAATAAAATTTGTATACAGATTTTTTGATGATAGATTTACACTTAATTTACATTATATGAAAAAAGTCTGGAACGGGTGGTAGGAAAATATAGACGATTCAAAAGTACTTAATAATTAAGTTTATTTGAATAAAGCTTCTTTCACTTTCACTTTCACTTATAAATATCTGTCAGCCAGTACTCTTGACTGACTCTTGCAGACTAACATTATAGATTTTTTTTCCACTTTTGTTTTTTTTTTAATTCTGAATATTTATTTCAAATTCTAGGAGACACTTGGCCACCGCTACCAAACACACGCCCCCTAAACCAGTCAGGTTAGTTGTTTTATTAACGTTCCTTTTACTACTTGTCGCTTATGATAAAAAGAAAGTATAGTGGCGGCCTCATATTTGAGGCCACCAGTCGATTTTCATACAAACGAGGTAACTTGAAGCCTTGGTTGTCCGCCAGGGATTGACCTAGCTGAGATCGATGATCGCTGTCCAGGGATAATTGAAGGAGGATATTCAGATCGCTACTATCGATACATACCCAACTGATCTGATCAAAGTTCTAAGAGATGTACCTAAGAAAGAATATTTTTGAAAAAACAGCTGCAAAATGCAGGATACACGCACTATCAGTTGCAACAACTGCTCGCCTGTTTATTAATAATAAAAAATAGCATAACTGTATGGAAATCCTTAAATTGAGAACTCTGATCGTCTCCAGCTAGGTGATTGCGTAAAGTCAATCGTATTCATTTGACAGTTCATATTGTATCATAATATACGTCATCCCATACAAATTGCAGCCGATGGAATACGATATGAACTGTCAAATTAATACGATTACCTTACGCAATTCACCCCTGATCAGTTGGGTGTGTATGCAATCTGAATCTCCTCCATTTACTCCCTGGATGGCCATCATCAGATCACATCTAGGTCAATCCCTGGCGGAGAACCAAGGCTTCAAAGTTAGATTGGAAATAAGTTATTGGTGTGGTTTAGGCCGCCTACGCACCGATAGGTGCCTAAAATTAGCGCCTAGATCCTAGAAATGTATCGAAGTAAAATATCACGAATGTTGGCAAACCGGCGACTTTCTACCACGAGACCAGGTTTTTTACGGTAAGGTTTTTTTTTTACCTAACCTAACCTCACCTGATGTTAAGTGACGATAAGGCCGAAGGTGGAAGTGCACTACACCCGGAATCCTCACCACTGAGGAACTGGCTATCTTACCTCTAACTGACGGAACACAAAAAAATTTAAATTCTTGTTATGGCGTCAGACTTAGGTAAGATGGTGGTAGCTAGCCAGGTGGACTTGAAATAAGCTCTACCACCAACCAAACCGAGTACAAATTGTACCCCCCCTGGGAATCGAACCCGGGACCCCTGCGTCTTACACGGGTCGGCGAAGCACGTGACCACAGGCGGTTAAATCGGCGGTGGCTTCTATCCTAGCGATCCACCTTCCAGTGTCACCGTGTATCTCAGCAAGTAACGAGAGGGTCGTGTCTGCTAATGTTAACGTCAAAATCGTGTTTGAATGGTAATGCTTTTTGACACAGTTCTTGTTTCTTAAGGCGCTGTAGGTAGTGAAACTAGCGCCGCCACTACATTTATTTTTATTACTCGTAAACCAAGTCAATATTTAAAAAAAGCTCATGTAATAATCCTACTTCCTACTATATAATATTATAAATGTGAAAGTTTGTGGGTTTGGAATGTTTGTTCCTCAATCACACAAAAACTACTGAACGGATTTGGTTGAAATTTGGCACACAAATAGTAGAAAGCCTAGATTAAAACATAGGATACTTTTTATCCCAATATTCCCACGGGAACGGGAACCACGCGGGTGAAACCGCGGGCGGCCGCTAGTCTCTTATATTGTATCTAATATTTTTTGAATAACTCTTCAACAGTTATCATTCATTCTGTAAGTTTTAAAATCCATAATGAGGATCAACACGACAATTGAATGTATCAATTTTGTATATCACACCAAATACAATATCAATATCTGAGTAAATCTCTGTTTAAATTTCTCAAATCCATCAAGAAATGACAAAATTATTAAATATTTAAAAAGTGACTTTAAAAAACACGGCCGGCTCTTGCGGATCATGCGATGACGTCACGTGCCACGATCGCCCGAACAAACACCTGCCGCGCCGCTGCGCAAGTGGCTGATGGCGTCATCAGCCAATCGTGAATTGGGGAGCGTTTTTGAGAATGCGACACGAAAATCGCTCTATCTTCGTAATTTTTGGTCCAATTTCAATAATTCTTTTACTGAAATAATTTATTTTGATGTGACTGAAACTCTACATATTTAACTAAAAACCTCGATGATCCTCATTGCCAAAAGTGGCCACTTTGAGCTAAAATGGATTTTAAAACTTACAGAAAGAATGAAAACGTTGAAGAATGTTGAAGAGTTATTCAAAAAATATTAGAGACAATTTAAGAGATTACTACATGAGATTTTTTAGCGCCTTAAACCCAAAACCGAGACACAGTGTTTCCGTTTTAAGATGCACAAAATGTGTTTCGGTTTTGGGCTTAAGAAACAAGAGCTGTGTCAAAAAGCATTACCATTCAAACACCATTGAAGCACGATTTTGACGTTAACATTAGCAGACTCGACCCCCGGGTGTATCTAGGCGCTAATCTAGCCACCTGTCGGTGCGTAAGCGGCCTTAGGGTTTGTCCATAACATTTATTAATTAAAAAGTACTTTATCTTAAAAAATTGCAGAGTGCCGTGTCCGGAATGTGATAAAGTGTTCGCGCGTAAGGTCCGGATGACAAACCACTTTAATTCAGTACATAGAAACACTTCCAAACACCGATGTGATATTTGTAATAAGGTAACCGAAAATGGATTCATCAGATTATTTATATGTCTAGATAGAGTGTTGCGCTTTTGACAAACTAAACCAAACAGGCCAAGTTTTTTTAGATTTGTGTCCGTTTTTAGCATCACCGCGTCCAAAGAGTATTGTACAACCCGCGCAGATAATGAATAGGATTAGAAATATCGTTGTTCATATTCACTTCTCGCTCGCACACTAAACGCCACACCTATCGCTCTGTCACTCACACTCGTGGTAAGCGCGGTGAACCGCTATTTTAGATCCCATTCTTTATCTGCGCGGGTTGTAATAAAAACTATGACCGCGTCATACAACTTGCAGTGTATTTTTATCACTCAACAGTTGAGTAATATTTTTTATTTTTTTACGACGCGTTCGTAGATTCGACTATCTATCTAGACATATAAATAATCAAAGGGTGTATTGTACAATGCCATATTCGCAAAATATTAACACATCCGCAAAATACTTAAACTCAAAATGTCACATTCGTAAAATGCCATATTCTCAAAAATTCCTATGATAAGGACTGTAAATAAAAGATTGTTAAAGTCACTTAATGATTTATTCCGATATTGTACAATTACATTTTGTTAATGTTGTTTTTTTGAGAATATGTCATTATGCAAATTTCTAATACTTATGTCATTTTGAAAATGAAGTATCTTTTGTCTAATATAATGATAGATTTTTGTGCATTTCAGAATTTCTGTTCTGCATTTTCGGCGAGAACGCATAGACAACGAGTACACGAAAAAATACCGTTGCCCAAAAACAAAATGTGCGATATATGCGGACGAGGTTTTAGTGTAAGTTACAATACAAATATTTAATATTAATGTTGCCATTTTTTAAGATTGTACTGTATTTTTTTATACTTATAGACATAACTTATAACAGTCATTTATATAACCTATCTTCTTTTCCAATCCAATATATCTCTACTCTACATTACCAGAATAAATTCATCAACATTGGTTCAGCTATGTTGGCACGAAAACGTAACAAAGAGTTTCTTAAGGCATTTAATATTTCGAGTTCCTCCGTGCTGTAGAAGCATGCAGTTGTTCGTCCATCAGCCATTTTTGATGTCCCCACTGCTGGGGCACAGGCCTTCCTTATGGATGGTAAGGAGGATGGGCCATAACCCACCACGCGGACCCAATGCGGATTGGTAGGTGTTAACGACTGCAAATGCAGCCGGGACCAACGGCTTAACGTGCCTTCCGAAGCACGGAGGAGCTCGAGATAATACATTTTTGGTCACCCATCCCATGACCGACCCTTCCGAACGTTGCTTAATTTCCGCAAACGCTGGGCCAGGCGCTAAACCACTGCGCCACCGAGCTCCTCATGCAGTTGTTAACACCCACCAATCCGCATTGGGCCCGCCACAGACATATTCTGTGGGGCCCGCGATGTGGGTTGCCTATTATCACAAAAAACGCCTGGGGGTTTATTACAAGCTCTTAAAACTTGTCAGTTTTTAACACTGTATATTAAACTGCAAATAAGAGACGCATCGATCATCATCATATCAGCCGCACGACACCCACTGCTGGGTATAGGCCTCCCCTAAGGATCTCCACGACGATCGGTCCTGCGCTGCCCGCATCCAGCGGCTTCCCGCGACCTTCACCAGATCGTCGGTCCACCTTGTCGGGGGCCTACCCACGGAGCGCCGTCCGGTGCGCGGTCGCCATTCCAGAACCTTTCCGCCCCAACGGCCATCGGTTCTTCTCGCTATGTGTCCCGCCCATTGCCACTTCAGCTGAGCAATCCTTCGAGCGATGTCGGTTACTTTAGTTCTCCTGCGGATCTCTTCGTTTCTGATTCGATCACGCAGGGAAACGCCGAGCATCGATAGTTATTCAGAAAACTGTCATAAGAGGTTGTATTATAATTTCTCGAAGCGCTCGTGGCGGATCTTGACAGACTGACCGTACCCAACGCTCGGTCCGGTCAGCGGCCGTACCGGCTAACGCATCGAACTTCGAAAAGTCTACCGGGTTTCAAATTAAAACAGATAAATCGAGCCCCAATAGGCCCAAAATGGTGAAGCCCAATTGATGAAGTCAAACGGACATTGATAACTTCTAAATAACTTCAACAAATAATAATAAGTAAGTACCTATATATATGTATATATAAAAAAAATAACATAACTAATTATCAACAATTTTATTAAACTAATGTTCAATCAGTTTTCTCCGAACATCCTGTAGCGCGTAAACCAGAAACCTGTTGGATAACTGGTGGACGCACACGAAACTATTTCACTCATGCGCATCAATGCAACTTATTTGTATCTTAATATTGTGTGCGTGCGACTGACGCATGTCGCAGTATTGTTATTGTTTTTACTTAATTGTTATCGTCCGAGTCGAATGTGCAACGCTTGGACAAACCTCGTAGGTTTATAAGCGTAAAGGCATCTTTAGAATAATTATTGTAATGTTATTTGGATAAATAAATAAAAAAAAAAAAAAAAGTATAATACGAAATTCCTTTACTTTGATTTTTCTGTTTTAAATTGAAGCTCGGCAGACCCACCGAATTCGAAAAGTTAGCCGGTACGGCCCCAGGTGTCGGATGGGTGACCGTTAAGAGGGTTACTGCGCTACACTAGCGCCGCCAATGGAAAAAAAATCGTAGTGCTTAAATAAAGACGAAATTGTGAATTGTGTTCTTCTAGTGTACTCCGAAGAAGCTTTTTTGGATTTTTTATGGTTTAGACAATTTTTTTATAACCTGTCGTTTAGTTTATTGCTATAAGTGACTTTTAGCAATAAAACTCCATTAAACTAAACGACAGACTAGAAAATATAGTTTAAGCGATAAAAAGTACCACAAATCTTATTCGGAGTAGGTACACTAGAAGAACACAACACAATTTAGTCTTTATTTAAGCACTACTATTTTTTTCCAATGGCGGCGCTAGTGTAGCGCATAAAGGCTCTTAAAGTGGCACTACAACTGAGCGCTTCCGTGCTATTGTCATCTGATAACAGTGGTTAAGTCAAGTCAGAGGCTTTATTTAAGGCGGCTTGACTAACTCTAACACAGGTGGCCACCAATCCTCATTCGATAAGAATTATTATAATTTCTGTTACAGACTAACAGAATACTCACCAACCACCGCCGGACGCACACAGGCGAAAGACCATACAAATGCAACCACTGTCCGGCAACATTCGCCCAACGCACTGCCATGAAAACACACGAAAGGACTCAACATAAGGCCCAGTGGGACTCAAACAGTGCACTAACCGCCGCTGCTACTATGTTAGAATTGGGGGATAGAAATGAACATTGAATACATTGATTGATAGTTATGTGTTATCCGTGAAAGGACTCAAAATAAGGCTCAATAGGACTCAAACAGTGCACTAACCGCCGCTGCTACTATGCTAGAGTTGGGGGATAGGAATTTACATTGAGTGATAGAGTGGACGTGTTATCTGTGAAAGGACTCAACATACGGCTCAGTGCGACTCAAACAGAGCACTTACCGCCACTCTATGGCAACCATTACACACATCAATCTGGTTTCACATCAATCTGGTTTCTCATCAATCTGATTTTTGATGCGACGTTACACGGTCAATCCAGCAAGCAATCCACGGTGGTTTTTGGTAGGGCTGCCAACTTTTTTGCATCAATTTTCGCGTGATATCGATCGATGACCTGAGTGGTGCAGTATTCAACATGCCAGTCTACCACGCAAGAGATCCCGGGTTCGATTCCCGGATGAAATTGAAATGATGAATTTTAATTTCTGTGACGGTCTGCGTATAATAAGTACCTATCTATTTCGAAAAGTAAGTAGTAAGTAGGTACCTAGTAAAATCAGTTGTCTAGCACCCATCTTATGCCTTGATTAGTTTAGGGTTAGATGGCGCTGTGTATGTGTAAAATCAAATATTGATAATTACAATACTACATTACCAAGCTATGATCTATCTGAGTGCCAAATTTCATCCAAATCAGTAATCAGAGGAAGCTAGTTAAAAATAAATGTGGGGTTAAAAATAAATATAAGTTTTAATCCAGACTATAAACTGTTTGCCAAATTTCATCTAAATCAGTTCAGCCTTAAAAACGAATATATACAGACGAACAGAGAAACAATCTCCTGCTTTTTGAAGTCGTTTAAAAATATTGGATCGCAGTTAATATTCAATATTTTTAACCGACTTCAAAAAGCAGGAGATTGTTTGTCCAAGTCCATGGACATGGACTTAAACATGGACATGGACAGGACATCATGGACATGGACATGTCTATGGACAGGACATCGGGAATTTTATAAAAATATAGCCTATATAATTATTTTTAACTAGCTTCCTAGCTAGTACGTACATCCGGGTGGACATTTGAAAAATACCCTAAAAACATACAGACGAAAAGAAAAACAATCTCCTGCTTTTTTGAAGTCGGTTAAAAATATTGGATCGCAGTTACTTGTGGTAGATTGACAATCCGATACAAGTGGACTTGTAGTTGATTGTCAATCTACCACAAGTCCACTTGTGGTAGATTGACAATCAACCACAAGTAACTGCGATCCGATACAAGTGGACTTGTGGTTGATTGTCAATCTGCCACAAGTCCACAATATACCTACTGCGATCCAATATTTTTAACCGACTTCAAAAAGCAGGAGGTTGTTTTTCATATCGTCTGTATGTTTTTTAGGGTATTTTTCAAATGTCCACCCGGATGTACTAGCTAGGAAGCTAGTTAAAAATAAATATGGGCTATATTTTTATAAAATTCCCAAAAGTAATACAAATTGATTTCAATGTTTAAAATAATAAAAACCCCTAGGGTATCTTTGACCGAGATCAAAAGTATCCTATGTTTTAATCTAGGCTAATAAACTGTGCGCTAAATTTCATCTAAATCAGTTCAGCCTTCAAAAAAAAAAACATGTATCGGATAGCAGTAGATTGCAATAAGCAGACTGCAAGTTCTCTGTTCGTTTGTTTTTTAGCGATTTTTCGAATATCCACCCACGCGGATGTAGTCGCGGGCGGAAGCTAGTTAAAAATAAATGTCGACTACATTTTTATAAATATCCCAAAAGTAAGTACCTACTATAATGTTTAAATGTTTTGAAAATAATACTATTACCTCGAAAAAAAAGGTGCCAACCCTAAGCCAGATTGACAAAAAACCACGCCAGATTGAAACAAAACCACGCCAGATTGAAACGACGTTACACAATCAATCTGTCAATCTGATTGAGTGTGTAATGGGTGCCTATGCTAGAGTTGGGGGATAGAATGAACAGGGGGTCAAGTCTGCTAATGTTTTCGTCAAAATTGTAGTTCAATGGTGTTTGAATGGTAATGCTTTTTGACACAGTTCTTGTTACTTAAACCCAAAATCGAGACACAATGTGTTTCCGTTATGAGTTTAAGAAACACAATGTGTTTCGGTTTTGGGTTTAAGAAACGGGAACTGTGTCAAAAAGCATTACCATTCAAACACCATTGAACTACGATTTTGACGAAAACATTAGCAGACTTGACCCCCTGGCTAAATGCTGCATGTCTTATGAATCTCCACTTTTGTGAAGTAAAAAATACAACTTATTTTTTTTTACTATTTCTTTCTACTCATTTATAGTAATCGACGAGTCAAATTAATTATTTGCAATTTGATTTAAATTTTAAGCATTTCTTTATTGTGCATCTGTCGAAATTAGCAAAAAACAAAGATTGTAAAAAGCCTATGTAAATAAAACAATTAAGACAGTTCATTACATACTTTTATTTCAATCAAAATAATAAGTAATTATTCAGCCTTATTTATCCTATTCTACTTTACAAATGTTAAATTCTTAGCACTTTTATTCAATTATACAATTCTTATAATTTGATATATTTGTTTTTTTTCAATATTCACAGCTTATTACTAAAATTGGGTCACAAATGTCACTATGGCAAAACAATTTAATTAAAATAAGAAAAAATATCATTTTAATTATCATCATAACTGCCCTTTTTTGATAAAAATATGACCTAAGCAAAAAAATACACACTTTTATAGTCATCGAAATAAAACCACTATAGATTTTTTGGTTTAAAATTTACATTTCTGTCCACAAAATTAAGTGCATTGTCATTAGGGGGCCATACAAGATCAAATAAATGTTTGAACAATGATTTCACACCCCTCACGCATTGTTCGGCATCCATCCCTTAAAAAAATATTGCGGGAGGCTGTGCGTCCACATTCACTGTGAGAGACCTCATAACAATGTTTGCGAATACAGTATAAGAATTAGTCCAGCTAACTAAAAATGTAAAATGACTGTAACTACCTACAGTTTTAAACAACAAAAAACTTCTCTTTTGAATTATTTTTAGTAGGTACTTAATAAAGAAAAACAACAAATGCTATATTCATGATTAGATTATGATACAAATATTAAAGCCCGATTCACACATATCAGTGAAATCACAGTTCTGGCACAGTACCCCCATCGGCACCGTGATAATATTGTTTCAATACATTCTCTATGAACCTGAGACCTATCAGTGTCAGTGGACTTCACTGATGTGTGAATCGGGCTTTATTCAGATTGTCAGGAAAAACAGGTAGGTCGCTTCAGATTTAGAGGATAATTTACAGCTATAATAACTGATGATGGGATATTGGAGAGGATTACTGCTCATGTTTGCAATCGCCCCACCACATTCCCCAACAATGAGACATAAAAATTACTGACAGAGCCCAGACCTGTACTATGGTATTTACAATGATTTAATTGAAGTCCTACTTTTATAGCAATATTTATACAACCTGCCTTCCTAGCATGACCACCGAAACGTGACCACGGAGCTATTTAACTGTCAAAAGACAAAGGATTTTGATGGTCGATAAAACACTATTCTATGTGGTAATATTGTGTTTCGGTGGTATAGCATATCACTGCATACATTCATATCGTAAAAAAGATTGTCTCTTAAGTTTTGTTCTTTAGAACCAGCATTTTAATTGTTTACCACAATAATAACTCTGTATAGTGTTTAATATGACACTGGCACTTGCGGCATCATATTTGTATGTGTGTAAACACAATGGTTTTCCATCGTCTTCATCGGTTGCATTTGCTGATGAGGCATAATGTTAGGGATAGGTTGTGGAGGCGGCGGATTTTGCTCTGGCGGTTTCTTATTCTTCTTCTCACACTTTTTAAACTTAATACCGAGCTTATTCAATAATATTAATCGTAAAGATTCCTTGCCTCCTTTGAAGTTCAACTCGTGCTTTGCAGCAGCTAGAATCTTGCCCAAAGTAGGAACTTCTTTTCTTACCGAATACCCATTAACAATACCTCGTAAAGCACACAATTGGAAGTAGTCGAGCTGCACTTTAGTTTTACGTACCCGTTTTTTCTTAGGGCCTGTCATTTTGGTTTGTGTAGCTTCAGCGTGCAAACCATCTCTTTTTATTCGTTTAATCGTACTTTCTGACAAACCTGTCGCAGCGCACGCCCTTTTAACGACATTCTCGACAGGAAATGCGTATCCCCTATTCTGTTTTTCACTCTCAAAGAACTTTATTACTTTAAAAATTATCTCCTTTGCTTGTCCGTCGATAGCTTCTTTCTTTTTTTTGTCGTTTTTCGGCTTTTTATCTTCGGTCTTAACTTGTGGCTGGGGTTCCTGTTGGGGCACAGGAGGCTCTGGAGGCCCGAGTTGTGTCAAAATAGTCTGATTGTGATGGGAAGGTGGAACTTGCATAGGAACTAATAAATTCAACACTGGAACTTCATGGACCAGAGATTGCGACTGGTGTAGTATTTCATGGGTCGTCATGGTGTTGATTTACAATATTCCCCGATATTAAACTGTACGGGCACGAGAAAATTATTAAAGCACGTTTTCAAAGAAACATATTGACGACTAGTAAAACAATGGAAACAATCCGTCAACAAAGCAATAGTCGAGGAGCCGCCATTAAATTAAACCATGGAGAATAAAGAAGAGAAGATAGAGAAAATAAAATTTGACTTTACTTTTTTACTAGTGATGTAGTAATAATGAACGAATGATATAACAGGATCATAGATTTTTCCGCTTGTGTAAAATGATAATTATATTCTTCTTTCTCAAAAAATATAAATATTTTCTTTTTTTTTTTTTTTTTTTCTTCTCCGTTGTATCTGCAATCAGTGCATTCACTTTTAGCAGATGTGTTACATGCTTCTCTCATTCAGAGTGTGTCCTCCAGCGAGAACATCTACTCATAATTCTCTACACTATAGGATGTCTTTCCTTTTAAGGCGTTTAACATAGCTGGATATTGTGAGCTGTCTTGCAAGGGTATTGGGGTGGGCTTCTAACCGTTTCCTGTATGTAGTCTTAATTTTAGTGATTTCTTCTCTCACTGTGAGCATTTCCAGGTGTTCGTGGATTTCAGCATTAGTCACATACCAGGGGACATTACTGATTGTTCGGAGAATTATGTTTTGCATTCTTTGTATTCGTATGATGGAGGAGTTACAAGCACTACCCCATAGTTGAAGGCCGTACATCCATATAGGTTTCAGGATCGACTTGTACACTAGTAATTTGTTGTCTACCGACAGTTTGCTGTTTCGGCCTAACAACCACAGAAAGCTTTTGTATTTAATGTTCAGTTGTTCACGTTTCTTCTTGATGTGTTCATTCCATGTCATTCGTCTATCAAGATGCAGACCAAGGTATCTTACTGAGTTCTGGTGAGGAAGGGTAGAGTGTTCTAATTTCACCGAGGGGCAATTGCCTTTGCGTAGGGTATAAGTAACCTGCACTGATTTTGAGGTACTAGCTTTAATCCTCCAATTTCGAAGCCATTTAGTTGTCTCGTCCAGGCCTTCCTGTAAGATTTTTGAGGCTATTACTGGGTCTCTGTGACTCGCCAGGATTGCAGTATCATCGGCGAATGTAGCTATAGTTATGGTATTCGAGCAAGGGAGGTCAGCTGTGAAAATAGTGTAGAGCACAGGGCCCAGCACTGACCCCTGAGGAACACCAGCTTGTATTTCAAAAAAATTCGATGTCGTTTCACCTTCTTTGACCTGGAACAGTCTTCCTGAGAGATATGAATTAAATATTAGGAAATAGCTGTGTGGAAGGCAACTTTTAATTTTGCATAGCAGGCCCTTGTGCCAGACTCTGTCGAAGGCCTGTTGTATATCCAAGAAGACTGCAGAGCAGTAATCTTTTTCTTCCAGTGTCTTTCTTATCTTGTCGCAGACTCTATGAACTTGTTCCACAGTAGAGTGTTGCTGTCTAAAGCCAAATTGATGGCTGGGTATGATGCCATTTTCTCTTAGTATAGGAAGAATTCGCCGGAGAAGAAGTTTTTCGAAAATTTTAGATAATATCGGGAGCAGACTTATAGGTCTATAGGATATGACGTCACTTGGTGGTTTCCCATCTTTATAGATCATAGTTATTTGGGATACTTTCCATATTGCAGGAAAATGTTGGACTCTTAATATCCCATTACATAATATAGTGATGTAAGTAATAGCTTTTCGGGGCAATTGTTTAATTATTTCTTTGGTTATAAGGTCAAAACCCGGCGCTTTTTTATCCTTTAGCTCCTTTATTACTCTCCACACTTCCCGTGGTGCCACAGGTTTAGGCGGTAGATCCATTTGGAAGTCTTGGTTTAGAGTAGCATCCACTTGTTCATCAAAAATTTCATCCATTGAATCATTTGGCCGGAACACTTTAGCTAGATGTTCAGCAAATAGGTCTGCTTTTTGCTGCGGTTTCCTAACCCATCCCTCAGCGCACTTCAGGGGTGGTTTAGCAGCTTGTGGTCTGTCATAACCTTTGGTTATTTTCCAGAGCGAATAGTTTGTAGACTCTGTGGCCGTTAGGTTTTCTAGCTTTTCTTGGAATGAGTTATCATGCCAGTTTTGCAATAGTGACTTGAGATCTTCTGCAGCTCTGTTAAAAATAGTTTTATCTTCAGTAAGCCTACTTAAATGCCAAACTCTTCGAAGTCTTCTCTTTTCTAGAACGGCCTTTTTTATTTCTAGAGGATAGTTATTTACTCCACTACTGTTGAGGGTTTGGATATCAGGAGTACTTATCCAGCATGCTTCCTGTATGAGCGTCGTTATATATTTAGCTGCTTCATCTATATCTTCAGGAGTTTTAAGGGCCATTTTCATGTTTATTGATTCCTCAATGTGCTCTCGGAATGTGTTCCAATCTGTGAGTTTGTTACACAGCCTTATTGATCTTGCCACCTCTATAAGGTTGGTACTAACTGTCAAGAGTACCGGAGTGTGACCTGAGGAACTGTCATAACAGGACTCAGGTTTCATATACAACTTCGTTAAGCCTTTGGCGATGAAGAAGTCTATTAGATCTGGCACCTTCTTGGGATCAGTTGGCCAATTAGTAGGTTCACCTGTGGATATGGTGTTTAGTTTGTTTTTATCTACGCTCAGTTTCAGCTGTTTGCCTCTGGTATTCGATAATCTGGAGCCCCATGAAGTGTGTTTGGCATTCCAATCTCCGCCCACAATATAGCGGTGTCCCAGAGTGTCAAAGAAATTGGAGTACAATGACTCAGTCATATTGTGTTTAGGTGGGCAGTACACTGCTGATACATTAATGTCTCCTGTTTTGTCATGAACAGTAATCGTGGTAGCTTGGATGTGCTCAGTTTCATAGTTAGGCATTTGATGATGTTTAATAGACTTTTTTATAATGATGGCTGATCCCGCATGGCTTGTACCGTCTGGGTGGTTTGTAATATAGCAGTGGTAGTCTGGAAACCTCACTATGGAATCAGCTTTACAGTGGGCCTCAGAGATAAGGAGAATATCTAGTTTATATTGAGACATGAGTAGTTTAACTTCATGAGTATTAGGGACAAGGCCATTGATGTTCCAAGCCGCAATCCGTAATGAGGTCATTTTGTCAATTTGTCGACGAGTTTAGCTATGAGGCTCATAAGAGTGCTCATTTGTTGAAGGATGATATCAAACTTTTCAGTCTGTCTTATAATGATTTGTTCTAGGGTCGCGTTTATTTGGCCTGAGCTGTGAGTATTATCAGGAGTGTTCTGGGAGGTGATGTCTATCTGGGCTCGTTTTACGGTTTCTGCGTATGACAATCTCTGTTTTCGATTTGTTGGCTCTGTATTAGTATTCGGTTCGGTCATCTCAGGTGTTTTAGATGTTGTTTTGTTTACTATTGGAGGGATATATTTTTTTTGTTTTCTAGCTTCGATTTCCTTGTAGACTTCGCATCCTTTGTAATTAGCTGGATGTGGTCCATTACATAAGGCACACAGAGCTGGAGTGCTCCGATCATGTTTTGGACATTCGGATGTCTTGTGTGATTGCCCACATTTTACACACCTGTATGGTCTCATACAGTAATTCTTGGTATGGCCATACTGTTGGCATCTCTGGCACTGAACGATTGTTTTCTTTTTTCTTGGTTCTTCTATGATGACACTTTGGTGGTAAATATATTTCAGGTCTTTAATAGCTTTATTGTGGGTACCACTAATCAGATTAACAAAGAAGGTAGATGTCGGATTCTTGTTTGGTCCATACCTTGCATTTATTATCTCTCCAGTTACTATGTTTCCTGTTGCCTCTATGTCCTCTTTGATAATGTTTACTGGTGTAGATGGGTGTAGATTTTTTATTACAATTCGGAAGCATCTATTATCTTTCCTGTTGAAAGTGTGCCCTATCAGGCCTTTTTCTCTAACCAGGGAGATAAGATTTTTATAGACATCTATATCTGCAGTACTAACCCTAAGTTGCGTTTTGTTGACAATTTTATATGTAAATTGATCTTTGTCGACTGCTGTTTCTAAGAGATTTGTTAGTTCTTTTAGGTCTTCTATTCCGTAGAGTATGATTGGTGGTGGTTTATTTTGTTTCGTTGGTTTATCAGTTTCATCGGTTATATCAGTAGGTAGCCCATCATAACGATTTGATGTTTTGGTCGTCGTATCTATAGGAGGGCTGGCAGATAATTTTCTTTTTTTACTCCTATTACAGGGCACTTTCTGCCACGGAGGAGGGCGTGGTATTTGGTCTTTATCCTTGTCAGTGGGTAATGGCGGTGGTAAGTCCAGTTGTGTTTTATTTCCTAGAGATGCACTTCTATTTCTTATGAATAGGCTCGGATGGAATGCTTGTTGCACAAACTTACGCTTCCCTGTTACGTGATTGGTTTCTTCATCTGTCAGATCCACTTGTGACAAAACTTTGCCCCCCCCCCAGAGTACGTGGGGCTGCCTGAGCTAGGCTCAGGGAGGGATTCTCCAACGTAATCGCTGGTACCCTCCTGGGGTAATACCTCTTTTAGTTTTGCTTCCATGGTTAATTATTTTTGATTCGGGGTTTTTTTCCCCTAGCCAGTTATTCAGTTATAGCGCTGAAGGCTCGCTTTTGCCCTTCACATTAGCTATCTTGGTCCGGAGAAGTAGAATAGGGGAGCTCCATTCGGACCATGACATTGCCCAGGGAGGACGACTCGCTGTAAGTGAGTCCATCACTAGATTGCGGCGGCAGTCTAGCGACGGCGAGGACGTGATGTGAATAGGACTGGCCAGTGCGCGCCTGTAGCCTAGCTCCTTCTAGACGTGCGCAACGGCATTTCTCGGCTTTTTGTAGAAGAGTGTTCCCTGGCATGAACACTCTCCACCGAGGCCAACACTGACTTCCCCCCAGTAAATATATATAAATATATAATATAATATAAATATTTTCTGAATCAGAAATGTCTCTTCAGCTTCCTTATAGGCTATAGGGAAATTCTAAGCATGCCATATTTTAAAACATAATAGCAGCAATCAAACTTCCAGACATAATCAGCCACCATAACATAAGTTACCATGAGTTGTTTTATGTGTGTGAGCTGGCGACACCGTGTCTACAGCTTACAGTGAGGTTAGGGTTTTGCAGCCATGAGATCTAAAAAAAACAACCATCACACTCAAATACTGTTGAAACTACGAGCATAAAACTGTGTGCAAGGTGGACACGTGTCACTGGCTTTTATCTCCGAAGTTTGCAAAAAGAAAAATCTGAAATAATTCTATGTGATAGTAGTTTATGTAAAGATTACAGAAAAAAATAAAACGATGTCTCAATATAACACACTTTTTTAGAAATTCAAAAAACAAACAAAAAAATTATTTGTTCCTCTACCAGTCAACAGATGGCCCTGACCCAAGAAAAATTAATTTAGTTCCACTTACGGTCAAGAGATGGCACTGGACTAAGAAAAAAAAAATGTTCCACTATCGGCCAAGAGATGGTGCTGACCTAATACTGCAATCATAGATATAGTATCTGCAATAATAATTTTATTATTCTATAGCAGGCTCTGCAGTGTATTTATTATGATGGTACGGTAACCTTCGGTGCACGAGTCCGACTCGCTCTTGCTTGACCGGTTTTTTTTGGATCTCATGGCTGCAATTAGGCTCTAAATTTGTGACTATAGTCTAAAACCCTAACCTCACTGGTTTGCCTTAGCGGCATGTGTAAGCTGTAGACACGTGTCGCCAGCTCACACACATAAAACAACTCATGGTAACGAACTTATGGTGGCTGCTATTATTATGTCTGGAAGTTTGATTGCTGCTATTATGCTTTAAAATATGGCATGCTTAGAATTTCCCTATATCCTATGAGGAAGAGGAGAGACCCACTCATGAATCAGAATGCATTTTGAGTCAAATCAAATCAAAATTTATACACTGCGAGCGTCCGCCGCGCACAGGCAGATACCCAAAGACAATGCTAGAAACACACTATTGTGTTATGTTGTGTCAAACCCCCAACACTGCATTCGCAGCTTAGCGGTCCATGCCACGCGATAGATGCCTCCACAACTCAACACACTGTAATAATGTGTTTCTAAACCGATAGCCGAACCCTATACCACAGTACATAACATAGATATAGTATATTAAAAGGGGGTACATAATATATAAGTTTTTCAAACAGTATAGGAGCTCCATAGAAACGGTCGAATTTGACGGCTGACGTCACTCTAAGAGTTCTAAGCAAAGTTCGCAGTACTTTAGTCGGGGTTGTCACATCACGTGGATTATTTATTGAATTATTTATTGAATTTCATTTATTATATAATTTACTTATTAACTATTACATTTATTTTTCCCCGCAAAACCATTTCCATGGTTTGTCTGCGAGTGAAGAGCTCACTAACATTTTGAAAAGTAAAAGAACATAATAATATTATAACCTAACATTATATAATTTAAGTACATGCAACGGACTATTGATGTTATTCACCGAGACTATTGTTACTTACTTTTATTGATTCGCTAAAATGATTCGTCCGAGTAAACGATATCGTGCTGTCTACGGATGTTTAAACTCATCTGAATTTTCATTATTTTAACTTCCTGCCGATGTTGAAAGGTAAAATGTTTTAAATAATCGAACCTGTAAAATGTATCATCGATTGGGTTTGTGTGCTCAATTAAAAATCTCAACTATTTACTTAAAACTCTTAAAAGTAATAAAATAATAAAAAATAATAAAATTTACGAAGAAATTAAAAGAATAAGTTTTATACAGCCATGTCCTTGTTTCCCCATTATCTACTTAAAAAACCGACTTCATAACTTCTTCTTCAAAGCTTCCCGGAAACATCGTTCGCTTTAGTGTAAATACCTACTATTCGACGAGACGGCCGGAGAATGCCAACCCTAGCGATCCGACGGAGTGCAATGACAAAAGGGCCTAAGTGACGTTAGCTCTTCTACTTTTTGAAAAACTTATATATGTACTGTGCCTATACCCCTGTGATTAGGGGGCTTACCATCAGCAAATAAGAAACCGTTCAGTTCAAAAGCAGGCCTTAAACAGGACTGCTTAAGGCCTGCTTTCATACTAACCGTTGAGGTCATAGTACGAAATGTAAGGCAGTTCAATATGACCTCTGCTATAAGAGCTCATACTAAGGCCCCACCCAGAGGCATATTTCATAAAAAAATGTAAATTTACCATAATAATTTGCCATAGTTGTATTTGAGGTGGAATTATGTTTTTTTTATTAGGAAACATAACTCGCCCCAATATGCTACTACTAAACCTACTGAGGCGCGTTCCAAACCTACACTCCGAGTGCAACCTAACCACAACCGAACGCTCTGACGGCGTTCCAAACATTTGAGCGTGACGTTCGGTTGACACAACCGTGTCGTTCCAAACGTCAGAGCGTTGCAACCAAACAACCATCAAAAATGATGGTTGTAAAACGCTCTGACGTTTGTCTA